>JAHRBC010000003.1:7200000-7800000 GCA_022702545.1 Phycomyces nitens
CAGGTTACGCAAGCCAGGGGGGGAAAGAACCTTTAGAATGCCGTCACGCATAATGCCACCTTCCTGATAATCTGTCGAAGCACCCTCTTCATCGTCCATATCAATCTCTACTCGATTCTCGTCATCAGAATAGTCCTTTTGGGCCCCACTGCTGATACTGCTGCTCTCAATGGCTTCAGGACGGAAGAGACCAAACGAAGGGTTGTGAGGCTTACGGATATCGATATCCATCTGGGGCAGCCAGAATGGAAGCTGGTATATCTTGTCTTCCAAAAGAGTAGCACAGCCATGAATGAACTTTGAGAACTTTGGAACAGACTCTACGAGATGGGAGTTGACGAGCTCCACAACCCATGCAGGGGGTTCTTGGCCAACGTGGGTCTGGAGTTTGACTTCCAAGACGGCATAAGGGAAACGGCAAATGTCCTTGTCCGGAAGCTGCTTGAATGGCCAGTCGACTCCAATGTCATTGCGGCGCCAATTGTCCCCTGAACGCACCTGGCCCTCATTGTCTTCGCGGATCAGACTGAGCTCGGTGTCGAGAGAGATGCGGACACGGGCATCACCAGGAAGCTGGAATGCAGTGCGGTTGTAAAAAGTGCGCATCATGGGATGGAGTCTCTTTGTCAATACGCGATACTGGACCTCTTGGGCCAATTGCTCGAGTTCCTCAATCTCCTTTTCAGACTTGCGGCCCTGTTCTCTGGCCTTTGAGAACAGCTCGTCGGTGGTGTAATTGCCACTCAGGAAAGCATTGAGGTATTTTTCCTTGATTGGGAATCTTGCCTTGACGCTCTTTTCTCCTGTCCAGTCCTCACGATGGGTTTTGCGTTCGACGAATATCGTATTGCTGCTCATTCCGCCGTACCACCGCATGCGAATAGCTTCGGCGCCCTCGGTCTTTTCGAGACGGCCAGTGTAAAGATCGAATTCATCATTGTCATAATAAATGCTGGTGATTGCAGAATCTTCTTGGGAGAATTCTTTGTTTGGGTTGAAAACAAGGACAGGCAGATGTTTGAGGATAATAAGCTTCAGTTCAGTGATATTGTCAGGATGGACCCTAGAGACGATAATGAGCAACAAATCAATCTCCCATTGATTTCACATTGATTAATTGACTATTCTTACCAGTATTTGGTAGTGTTCCTGACAAATGCAGCCTGTTTTCCACCTGCAGAAGCATCTCCACCACGCTCTTTTCCTCGGGTGCGGACTCGGTCATAGAGACTAGAGATACGGACAATCAGGGCATCGTAATTCTCGGCGTAAAAGGGCTTTGCGTTTAGACGCACACCAAACATTGGCTTGAGGGACCAACCGGTCATTTTCTTAGGGGAAAAAAAGATCGTTAGTTTGGCGGCTCACCAAAGCACCACACACGTGCAGAAGATGATTGGCAAGCACTGACAAAAAAGCGCTTTTTTTTTGCGCGCGCGCTTTGGTCCAAAGTGTTTAATCACCGAAAATAAAAAGAAAAGGTAAGTCTTACGTCGTGCTTCTTGATGATCTTGAGGAATCCGGTATAGTTGAGACGAGTGAATTTGGCCAGATCGTGAACATCTGCAATGATATGGCCCAGCTCGATCTCAGAGTCTGTGAATTCGTGCTCCTCGGCCTCACTGTTCTGACACAGTGCCTCGACCTCCTGGGTCTCTGCCGTAATCCTGCCCTGGATCTCATCGTGCTTGGTACGCTGGAAGGCATACACCTTTTCCAGTTCACGTTCAAGTCTCTCAATGAACTTTGATTCATTGTCTTCGGTCCACTCTCGATTGGCGGCTTCGTTCTTTAGAAAGTGTTTCAAATCATCATAGGCTGTCACAGGAGAGTTAGCCAAGCCAGCTGGATCATAATCACCACTCACCAACATAGTTGGCTGTCCATTCAGGATTGAGAGACGTTCTCAGTGTAAGGCCAAACTTCATGCTTAGAAAGGTAAAGAGAGAAAGAAAGGGACAAGGACAAGCCAAAAAAACAAAAATAAGGATGTCGGAGTCATGAGTTTCAAAATCAACCCGGACCAACATGTATATATATAGACATTGTGTGACAGATCATTGGTAAGCTATTAGGTATTACAGATGTGTTTATTAACAATCAGTATCTCTGAATTCAATCAGAATCTGTCCAGTCTTTACAGATGTCCCTGGGTGGACATGGATCTTCTTTATTGTGCCTGTTCGGGGGGTACGCAGGATATTCTGCATCTTCATGGCCTCTACCACGGCCAGCTCAGTGCCTTCCACCACCTATTCAAAAGAAAAAACAATTGAGCATGTTTGCCAGCCTTAATTGCCTTACTTGTTTTTACCTCATCTCCCTCTTTTACTGCCAGACTAATGATCTTTCCTGGCATTGGGCTATTGATGACCTTTAGGGTTGGCTCATTGGTCTTTTCCTTCATGTGTCTTGACAGCCGTCGTTGGTGGTCTGTCAATACTTTGACCGAGTACTAGAAAGCAGCTCAGTAAAATTATGTGGGGGTTCATTAGGCTCAATTTACCTCGTTGCCCTGGTATTGTATCCGGAACCCACTGTCCAGTCGGTCAAGGTACTGCAACACCATCTTATGGCCTGTTTCTTGCACAGTCGCATGGGCCAAGAGTCCATCGAGCGGCCAGCGTGTTGACAGAGTCCAAGTATCGTGTTTTGATCCAATCTAATCCCTCATTTAGAGCCAATTTTTTTTGGTAGCATCAGAACAAACCTTGAAAGTGTTGCCATGGTCTCGCTTAATGTCTAGTCTTTGCTCACTAGTCGTGTTGGTTTGGTCGTGAGTGACCTGCACCCAGACATCCCATGAAGACGGCCCTCTTTCCCACCGACTCGATTCCTTCTTGGCCCAAACAGCAGCACTGAGGGCAAAGAGGCCATTCTGGTCCTTGTCTGACATCAATGGCCGGCTGTACCCACCAGGATACTCATCTGCCAGAAACTGGGTAGTGATCGATTGGCCGTCTTGGAAGCGTGGGTGGGCCATGACTCCTCGAAGGAGGGGAATGTTGTGGGTAACGCCACGAATGACATAGTTGTCCAGGGCATCAATCATTGTATCAATTGCACCCTGTCGAGTGGGTGCATGTGTGGCCAATTTGCACAGCAGAGGATCATACTCCACATGCACTTCTGATCCCTCCATGAACCCAGAATCACACCGGACACTTGGTGTGATGGTGGGTTCCTGGTAGGTCAACAGACGCCCAACCGACGGGAGGTAGTTGACCGGGTCTTCTGCATACACCCGAGACTCCATGGCCCAACCATTGATCTGAATATCCTTTTGAGTGATGGCCAGGCGGTGTCCGGCAGCAGAATAGAGCATCTGTTCTACTAGATCCAACCCAGTTACATACTCTGTAATAGGATGTTCGACCTGTAGACGAGTGTTCATTTCCAAAAAGTAAAAGTTCTTTTGGGAATCCAGCAGAAATTCCACCGTGCCTATCCAGTTTGCTCATTAGACAAGCTCATCTTGGGATGTTTTATGTTTTGCCTACCAGCAGAGTTGTAATTGACATGCTTGGCCAAAGCAACGGCCTCCAACCCCATTCGATGTCGCGTAACCTTGTCAACAAATGCACTAGGGGATTCCTCAATGACCTTTTGGTTCCTGCGTTGGATAGAGCACTCTCGCTCGGGAAGGTAGATTACATTTCCATAATTGTCCCCGAGGACTTGGACTTCAATGTGACGGGGTTGATCAATGTACTTTTCGATCAGCAATCTCGCGTCCCCAAAAGACGACTGGGCTTCTTGCTTGGCTAGTTTGAAGCCATCTGCCAACTCTCTATCATTCCTACATCCCTATTATATTAACTACTGGCAAACATTTGGCTCTAATACATTACCAAGCAATCCGCATGCCTTTGCCGCCGCCTCCTGCACTCGCCTTGACCATGACAGGATATCCAATCGTATGGGCAACTGCGGTTGCTTCCTGGACCGAAAACACCTCTCCATCGTAGCCGGGAATACAGTGTACGCCACTTGCCTTGGCTAAAAGTTTGCTTTGAATCTTGTCTCCCATGGCACCAATTGCCATTGCAGTTGGACCCACAAAGGTGACCCCTTGTTGCTCTAGAGCCAGCACAAACTCTGGATTTTCGCTCAGGAACCCGTACCCTGGATGGACTGCCTGTGCGCCAGTGCTCTTGATTGCTTCTAGCATGCGAGGGATCGATAAATAGGATTCAGACGATTGAGCGGGACCGAGATGGAATGCTTCGTCTGCCAGCTGTACATGGCGTGCGTTGGCATCGAGGTCCGAGTAGACTGCCACGGTCTTGATTCCCATGTTGCGTGCTGTTTTGATGATTCGACAGGCAATCTCGCCTCGATTTGCTACCAATAGAGTATCAAATGTCTATATACGGCAACATACAGGTCAATGTACGTCCAGAAGACCAGGAAGCGTACCTTTTTGTAGGGTTGGAGAGTGTGGCTGGCATGGTGAGAGTGACGAGTGTGGCAAAAGGCATATAGAACTGGCGAGCGATGAAGGGCTAATGTACTTAATCGGGCTGGACAGACTGATGCCAGACCATTGCGACAAAGTAGCTGGTACATGGTCAGGAAAGTGTGGGAACAAGCAAGATGGAAAAGGGAAATTGTCGTTTGACCAGTCACTCAATCTGACCATCAATTCCGGTGCACAGATTTGCATGTATGTTTGATGCTTCTTCATCATTATATGAAAAGAAGCTGAATAGACATTAAGAACATTATAGAAAGGAGCTGTGGATTATAGTAGATTAAAGGTAGATTTGACGTATGCCAAGCGAAACATGGATAATGACTCCCATCATGATGCCTGCCATCCAACCGTTAATTGTCTGGTTTGGCAATAAGAGCATCTTACCTATTCGATGTTTTCTCGTAAACACTGGTTCTCGCAGCCAGAACAGACACAGCAGGCCAAGAAAGAAGCCTAGAATAAGGCCACAGAGAACTTGATATACTGTGCCTCCTGGTAATGTTTCTCCTGTGCTTTCCATCCATGCGTCTTCCAATTGTCGCAAGTGTTCTGTGGTTTCTTTATAATAAATAAAAGAACTGGATTAATATATAGAGGCCAACATGGTAACAGCAATATATAATTTATTTATTTTACCTCCATTGTACTCTGTCCTGTGTGCTCTGTGAAACTCCATTCGAATGCTTCTAATTTCTTCGGCATTGTACCCAGACTTCCTTAGCCGGTCCAACCCTCTTTCTTCTTGGTCTTTGGATTCCTGGAAGATTGTGAGGTTAGATTCAATTAGAGCACCAAACAACTCCAAAGTAATTACCTCGTCAGAATCCTTGGCTTGAGAGCCTTCTGAATAATCGGATAGTGAGCATAAGAAATATACCATTGAAATGGTCCCAAGTCCATAGTCTGCTAGTGTGGATTGGTCTTCCAGGAGGCGTCCGTTGTGGATTAGACGGATATTTTTGTGTGTGGTATCAGGCAGGGTTTGACGTAGCTAGAGAGTCATTAGAGAATTGAAAGTTGGAATCCATTGATTCCCGTACCAGATTCTTGATCGACAGAATGGTGTCTTGGGCTGGAGACACACGGACAACCAGTTCATTTCCATCATTCGAAGTGATTTTGACAAGTACGGAATCGAGTAGATCGTTTTGGGGCATGGTGAGGTATTGCAAAAAAAAAAGAAAGAAAGAAAAATGTGTGATATTTAATAAATATAAGGCCTCTTGCTTTCCCGAGCGGACCGATTCGTTTTCAATATTTTGAAACCCAAAGCATGTTTTTTTTTCGCTACTGGGCTAGCTACCTCAATGGCCAGCACATTACACATCTCTAGACCTCATCCACCTTTGCCTGCCTTTTGTTCCCTTGATCCCTTTCCAAGCTCACCTTGTATTACATTTCAAACACCGAAACACGAGGACCACTAGCCGTTGAACGCACGCAACCACCTTTCTTTTTTTCCTCTCTCTCTCTCTTTCTTTCTCTCTTTCTTCTCCAACCATTAACCATGTCTGGCACATTACAAGACTTTATTGGTAGATTGTCTAGTTTTGGACGCGACAAAAATGTTCTTACATAAACTGTTTCTAGAGGGCGCATGCAGTCCAGCACGCTACGAAGCCGATCTTGCCATCAACCTCGAGATTTGCGAGATGATTAACAAGAAACAAGGCAACACGTCAGTCGTC
This sequence comes from Phycomyces nitens, assembly GCA_022702545.1. Classification (NCBI taxonomy): domain Eukaryota; kingdom Fungi; phylum Mucoromycota; class Mucoromycetes; order Mucorales; family Phycomycetaceae; genus Phycomyces; species Phycomyces nitens. Next base: position 7,206,166 of record JAHRBC010000003.1, read on the forward strand.
TCTGCAATCCCAAACATGTTCTGATACCTATTTATTAGACCACGAGAAGCTGCAATGACCATTGTTCGCCTGGTCAATAGCAAGAATATCAACCAGGCAATGCTCGCCCTAACCGTGAGTAGATATAACTTTGGGTTCTGCTGGATATTTATTGGGATAAAATAGTTGCTCGATAACTGCGTCAAGAACTGTGGTTATCCGTTTCACCTCCAGATTGCAACCAAGGAATTCCTCAATGAACTCGTCCGTCGCTTTCCTGAACGACCGGCAGTAAGTCTACAGGGCTCAGCCTCATGCGCTGTACAAGATGTATAAACAACTATCAATATCAATAGCCATTTCCTAGCCCTGTTGTACAGCGTATTCTGTATCTTATCAAAGAGTGGAAGGTTGCTCTCACAGACATGTCACGCCACAAGGACGACCTGTCTCATATCAAGGACATGTACAGACTCTTGCGTTATAAAGGTAGGATTATGATAAATTCAAGGGTCTGTGCGCGCCTCTTTATTCATCTTTGGACCCTTTCTTTCTTATTGTTTCAAAAAGGCTACAGATTCCCTGAATTAAGGGAATCCTCAATTGCTGCCCTGGCACCTTCTCAAGTAAGTCTTTATGGACAAAACACAGAACCTTAATATGTGATCTCTAGTCTCTCAAGTCAGCCCAGGAGCTGGAGGAAGAGGATCGGGTAGCCCAATCTGCGGTATTGTACATCTTGTTCGACATGCGTCACACAGCTTATAACTCATTCGGGGTTACAATATCTAGAAACTGCAGGAACTTATTCGACGTGGAAGACCTCAGGATTTGGTCGAAGCCAACCATTTGATGAAAATCATGTCTGGCTATGTAAGCCGAGCCAATAGGAATTTATTGTGCTGGTGGTGGTGGTTAACAGTTTTCTATAGGACCAGAGACAGAAGCCAAACTACAAGTTAAAGTTTGAAGAGGAGCTCCATAGAATCCAGGATCAGGCAATCTTGCTTTATGAAATGCTGGAAAATGCACGCCCAGGAGACAAATTGGATAGGGATGAGACAGTGGTTGTGAGTGCAAAACAAAAAAAGAAAAGGACTGGAGCTTTGGTGGAAACTAATGTCGATCGATAGGAACTCAGAAATGCGTGCTCAAATGCACAGCCCAAGATCCAAAAGATGATTACCGAAGAAGAGGATAGCGACAAGATTGGTACGATTGCGCAACCAAAAGAGTGTAGTAATGGGTATTAAATACTAGTTTAGAGAACCTCTTGACCTTGAATGACATGATCAACAATGTGGTGGCCAAGTTCTCTGATATTCAAAAGGGAATGTTCGATACTCAGTATGAGATTAGCGGAAAACCACCCACCAAGACCAATGAATCCGAAGAACCTCCCCAGGCCATCAGTCTGATTGACCTTGGTGATGATGAGCCTACCCAGCCCTTACATTCATCAGCATCTCCTGCAGGATCCAAGAATGCACTTGATGAACTGACAGACCTTTTTGGCCAGTCAACCGTTTCGCCTGTCTACTCTCCTCATCCTCCTCCTCCTCCAGCCAACGATCCCTTTGATCTATTTGGCCAGCAGTCTTCACCGACCGTAATTCCCAAGCTTAGTGTGCCCGTACCTTCGTCCTCTCTTTCGTCTGGCAGCTTTGGCACACCCGTGTCCACCTACCAGCCTGCTGTCCAGAACAACCAGAACAGCCATAACAACCAAGCCTCCCCCATCCAGCATGAGCCAAGTAAAGTATCTGGTTTGTCGAGGATTGTATTAAATGTTTCTATTAGTTGACTTGGTCAATAAGAATGGTCTACACATCACCTTGGAAGTCGCACAATTGGATACCATCTACCGTTTAAAGGCATACTTTTCCAATAGTTCGACAGCACCCATGGAACAATTGACACTTCAACTGGCTGCTCCAAAGGTGTGTGTGTGTGTGTGTGTGTGTGTGTTTGGGTACAAATGGACGTTTTACTGATCAGTCTCATAGTCAATGCAACTGAAAATGGAAGCCCAGTCTTCACAACTGGTACCCCCAAAATCTGATAAATCAGTCTACCAAAACATCTTGATCAATAACCCAAACAAGGTAAAGGTGTTGGCCTAGTCAATGGATTAATTGGCTAACAAGTGTTTAGGAGCCCTTACGGCTGCGGTACAAGGTCAGCTATCTGCAGTTTGGCGTGACCATGGAATTGGCTGGAAACTATCACGCTTGATCTTGATTATCCTTTTACTAGTATTATTATTCTTATTCTTATTATTATATTTTGTCAAGTACATGAATATAAATATAAAATGCATATATATATATATATGTATTAAAAAAAAGAGAGAGAGTTAAAAAGGAGCAAGACATGCTACAAAATGTTAGTTTCTTTTTTGGCTGATATATAAATTGCTTAATGGCTAATAAATCCAAGAAACCCAAAGATATTTTCCAAACATCTTTTGTAGTCTATATTTTGCCTACAAGAGACGTATGATTGTAGATACGGAGATTTTAAAGTGGGCGTGATACGTCTTTTTTGTACCTTTATCATGACATGAGATTATAGTGTGTAAAATCAAACCGATTTATAAATCTCAAAATTATCTGATATTTACAATTCATTTATTATTATTATTATTTTGTAAAGGCAGATTTTCATAAAAACACATCATTAATATTCTTTTTAGATATATATATATATATATATAGTAAGATGATCTACCAATGTGAGCATGAATAGTTTCTATTTGCATTCCATGTACGACCATAATATGGTGTGAAATTTAAATATATATTTTTTCAAAGAAAAATTAAGATACTTCTTTATACTTTCTAAACAGCCTCAATTGAATTGATAGCCTTTTTATATATATATATATATATATGTATTGGATTCCCAATGACCACAAAGACCAGTACGCTCTGTGCACCTAGTCAGTTTAGTGCAATTGATAGGCTGCCATTAAAAGGTTATTTTTGACTGTATGCTGCAAATGAGTTTATAAAGTAATTAAATCATCAGAGTTTGGCTGTCTGTTCATATTAGAACGATACTTTCTTATATAAAAAAGATTAGGCTATTAATACTACTATTATTGTGCTTATATAATGGTTACATTGTTTTATTAAATCTTTATATATAAAAAAATGTAGTAATTAAAGGATCCTGTTGTTTATTTACACAAGCACACAAGTCTGATACTCAAAATATAAACGGAACAGAAATAAAAAGTGTTGAGAGCAACTGGCCAGAGTGACGCTCGCAAGTAATCCCGAGTCTCGAACTTCTTTTTTTATATTAAATAAAATAGGTCTTGCAACTACAGTGAAAGGATTTATGTGGGTTTAAAATATTAGACTTTATTTACCTTGCACCAGAGAAATTAATTTTTTTCCCTATTCAAAAGTATTGATAGTCCATTCATCCAAATAGTTAGCGATCCTGTTTAAAAGTGGTTTAGCAAGTGACGTGAGAGTGTCACAGGAAATTTATATTGATTCCAACAGGCGCTTTAGGGAAAGGGTCGTATATTGAAGATTCCATTCATGCTCTTTATAAAAATAAAATCAATTGTATACACATATATATTTAGTACTTACTGCTTGCTCTTATGAACGTTCAAGATGGTCCAAACTAAAACACCTATATTTCTTAAAACAAACAAGAAAACAGAGACCCTTGCAGACAGGCCAAAGAAATCATTCTGACTCGCAAGAACCACATAAGAACATGATTTATATTTTATTATAAAAATATTTAGAAATATTAAGATTATTGTAATTGAATGACGCTTGTAATGATACCCAAAATTATTTATTTATTTTTTTAATATAGGTTTCCATGGTATTAGTTTCAGCCTACTGAGTCGGATTTCTGATATGCTTCTTGGTACGACAAAGGAGCGAGTTCCGAAGAAGTCATGGAGAAGGAGAAGTAAAGGGGAAAGAGAGGAGTCTGGACGACAACTTGGTGTTTGACTGAAAACATGTAGAAATAGTTGCCTAAAAAGGCATACATTGTCTATTCTAAAGAACTGTATATATTAAAAATAATAATAATAATAATAATAATAATATAATTCAATTCAATTTACTTGTGAATAAGTCCATGTGCAGAAATCGGGTATTAAACGAATATTATCAAGCAAGGGCATTAATACACATATAAAATCAAGTCGTACTGAAACGTGCACCTTTTGAATACAATATTCCATTATACCGAGTTTTGTGATACCTTTCGGATCACCGCATTTGTCATGACATGCTTGATGTACCTATTGTCTTATTGCCACCACCCAGATGGCCCACCCACCACCCACCCCCCACTCCCCACTCCCTTTAGCTCGCCAGAGGAATTCGGGCCATTGGATCCAAAAAGGCCCAGGTTGCGCTATCCAAAACGTGAATGAGATGTGCTTTCTTGCCCCTTAACAAATGAACCGAAGAGGATTGTTTAAAAGCAAAAAAAAAAGAAAAATTGTTAAAAGTGCGCTGACCACTCTTTGGATTATAAGACTTTCTCTTTTCCTTTTCCCTTTTTAACCCTCTCCTTTCTTTTCTCTCCCTACCAGAACCCGCTTGCCTTGACCCACTCATACCAGCCGCAATCGACCCACAACTGGAAAGACAAACCTCATGAACGACCCCTCTGTGACCGAGTGGACGTTGGAGCGCCATTGTATAGACGGTGTATGCCATTGTGATTGGCGGTTAACCGTCCAAGACTGTGTAGAATCCCATGCATTATACGTCGTCCATATGATCAACATAGCCCTGTCCGGACTTGTATCTGTGCTTGGTAACTAGCTAGCATCACTATTGAGTTGCCATTTACCTCTAAATAGCTGTCGGGATCCTCTACGACCGAATCATTCTCAAAGGACATCGACTATTTGACGGCAACTTGGCCAAGGGATGCCTCCGACCAAAGCCAATCGACAGCATGATGTTCTTGCTCACGTTTTTTAATATACGTGAGTATTATTATTGCCATGGTGATTTGTTTCGAGTTTAAATCATAACCTATTTTCATCCTCAAGTCCGCTTGATTTCTAGCGTGATCATCGTAGCGGACCTTGCACCTGGAAACATGATTCTTCGTTCTTGTAAGCAAAAAAAAAAAAAAAAAAAAACACAGAGCATCCTTGGAGTCTTGGCACGCCAGCTAACCATTCCCACAGTTATGTTTGAAATCCCATGGCAATTTGGCTATGGAGGCTTCTCTCTCTACCTAGTAGGAATCGCACAGACCTTGGCAGATGTAAGCGCTTTATCTATAATCCCTTGACACCATTGCTCATGTCATATTTCAGAGCCATAGGGCAATTGCAACCGGTTGGCTACCCTCACCGCGCACCGTAGATGTTATAGGCCTCTCCTTTTTTCTAGCGCCATTTATTCTTAACAACATCTGCTCCCTGGTTGCTGGATCACTTGCAAAGAGCAATTTGTACCTATCAGAAGTATTTGTCCGGATACTCTATGTTCTCTGGTTTTTCCATTGTACTCTATTGGCCACCGCCGTCCTATTCGCCGGCGTCCGTTTGGTCGGGATCCTTAACAGACACATTGCCAAATTCCAAACTTCCGGTCCTCGGTTCACGACAGTAAAGACTGGAATATTCAAGGTAATATATATATATATATATATATTGCAATGAAGCATGCCAATAGATGGATATATTAATATTTCCCATGTAGATTAAATCAGTCATGAGTATCCTGTCGATATGTCTAATGCTGTTTGCCATATTCCTGCTACTCTATGGAGTCCTCCGCAACTCAATCACAGTCAACCCTGTCGGAAGTGTTTTCTTGGCTGTGATGTGGTCCTATCTGGCCTCAATTTCTACGCTTTCCCTGGAAATATCTATCCTCTTCAAGTATGGCTCATAAAATTAGCTCTCTCCACTGCTCAGACGTCTAATCCAATTGTATTAGTCCTACCATTAATGAAAACACCGATATTGGTCTCAAGAGTTCCAGTGGTGGCGACAAGTCAAACAATCTTTTTGAGACCCAGAATTCAGGTTTGCCCAGTGTCATGCACGACAAAAGTTTCCAGGGAACCTTGAGCCACAATGCATTTGATGATCTTAAACAGCAGCAGATACAGTACCAACAAGCTACCCAAAAACACTCCAAAGGACTTGGAGCAACTAATATCAACACAACCATCCTGACCTCTCGAGCCGGCATTCCCTTGGAAGATCTCGGCTACCCAGACTCAAAAGACGACTACAAACCCTCTACCTGGGCACCCAAGCATGACGCTGAAGCATGCAACCATATAGACGAGGCCCTGTTTTCTTCTCAGGTCGATCTTATGGACGCAAAGTAAAACGGCCCACACTTGGAATTCATTAGTATTTCTGTAAGTAATTATATATAATTCTGTATGTATATGTGTTTATTAACTATCCCTGTAGTTTATAAAAGAAAAAAAAAAGCTTGGAATCAATGGCTCCATAAATGCCGCTAAACACTAAAGGATATGAAGAAAGAATGTATCCTTATCATACAGCTCGAACCTTATGATTATACCATTGCAGATACCTCGCACTATTATTCTTATTCTTTCTTTACATCTACAAGAAACACCTAGTTACACACATTAAAAAACATATACGCATTCTCAATTTTTATTTTTATTTTATTTTATTTTCTTGTACAGCTCAAAGTGCTAATACATATATATAATGCATAAAATGGTACCAGATGTTGATTATTTATTTGATATGTAGCACACAAACTAAATTTTCTTACAAACAATCATATTAAAGAGCCAAAAATCTATTATATAAATATACATACATTTCAAAACCGAGAAAACGGGGATCTTTATTTATTTTTATTTTTTATTTTTTGCATAGTGCGGTTAGTAAATTCTGTCCGTTTTGAAAAAGAGAAAAAGAGAAAAAGAGAAAAAAAATGGGGTTGCCTAGGAAACTGTATGTCTCTATTCTGACAACAGTGCTTTTTGAGATTCTTATTTTGGAAAATAAAAGCCTACTTTATTTAGTATTCTAGATACCATAATAAACAACCTATCTACTAAATTTATAACACCAACAAGACTGCCCTTCTTCTTCTTTTTTTACTAACTGGCAAGTGTGGTAAAAGAGCACCTTGAAGTGTGAAAGTTTCTTGATGGCAGTCAAATTTTGTCAATTAAGCGTTTAAGAATTTTGTTTTGTCGATAGATTTTGTACTTTGATAGATCAGAAATGATCCACGACAATATATTCCAGGGATTTATGATTTCTATGAGAGATTGTGTCAGTGTCAATGCGTATATTTATCCTATAATAACCACAGTATGAAGACGTACTTTACCATAAAAAAAGAAGGTATCATCTGGATCAATTGATAAAGCTGTATAGTCAACAAGTACGTTTATAAACCTTTCTTTGATTACTAGGGTCTACAGACAGAAAGACATTGTCAGAAAATTCCTTTGGCCGAGATTCGCAATATTAAAGGCGTTACATTGTTAATGCATATAACAATGAGTAAACAGAAAGTATAGGTGCTTGATACTAACATATAACTCAATTGTTGGTTTCTGTTGCGTCTTTATCTTTAGCCAATGCATCAGTTTTGGTTTCATTTAACAATTCATTTTCTGGGGTAATGTCTTTATATATAAAAAGGCACAGACCACTTGAGAATGAGTAGGCACAACATCTGGATTTGATGCCATTTGAATGGACGGATACCGTTAAATCAACACAGCGAAAAGCCATGGATTATATGAATTGGCAAGAATACTACAGTCAAGATATAAAGTATGGAGATCTGCTTCATTTACTTTTTGATAGAAAGAAATGTGAACAGCAATCCATGATTGTTACCTTTATATCCCATATACTATTCAACCCAAACAGTAGTATTCATATGATGACGTTAAAACACATCACTGTTGTCAGTTTGTTCAGGCTGCTTTATCTCTTGTTAGCAATATTTATAAAATATTATATGGATTAAAATTGTAGAGTCTTTACTGATCCAAAGCATATTCTTAATCGACCTTGGTTTGATACGCTTCCGCGTTTTGGAACTTTTTTTATTTATTTACTTAACAGCGTCTGATCCCAAACAATATGATCCCACAAACTGATTATAATTGTAGATTGGGATGTATAGAGAGTAAAAGAAGTGATTGACAACCAAAATATATCGATTGATTAATGCTTATTTCCGTGACTTGCTTTTCTGTGTCGATTTACTCGGTGGATAGACGAACGTAGCTTGATGAAAGTCTCTCAGTAACGTCATTTATTTCTTCAAAACTGACAAGATTTACCAGCCATACTGTACTGCACTGTACTGTACTGTACCGTCGGGTAGTTTAGTAGTCTAGGCGATGATTATAACCTTATTAGGAAAGAAGGTGGAGATACTATCCTTTCTTGGCATTTATCTAAATTAAGTATACCAATTCAAAGTAGATTGCAAGCCATCATTTCATGATGCTCAACAAATGAAAATCTATTTGCTAGAATTGTTTAAACCCATCCAACTATTGGCCATATTTCATCAGTCCATTTTTTTTAAAATTAAAAAATCAGACACATGAAAAATCCACGCTGATTGCAACAGGCTTCATTGTTAGACGCCTTCTAATTCTGTGTTCCAATATATATATATATATGCGCCAATCTAAAGTACATGTTCCGCAGACAATGAATCGAAAAATAGAACAAAACTGTTCTTCCTCTTCCTCTTGCATTCACTGTTGCCATATTTGAGATCTGGTATGTTTCTGTAATAAGCATAAGCCATAAATGTAATACAAAGTCAATAAGATACCAATTGTGATACAATTGTGGTACATCGTCATACTCAAAATTCAAGGTACCGCCTATAATTGTATAAAGAAACCAGTTGGTAGTCGAGTTGATCAATTCATTTGTGTACAAGAACATCTTTTTATTTTATCCTTTCCATATCGTAAAGTAAAATTGAAATTAGCGCCTATTGAATCGAAATTAAAGGTTACTCGGATCGTTATACTTTTTTCATGTTTGGAATCTTTAGATCTTGATATAGCACAAGAGAACAGTTTTCTGGGTGGAGTTTGTGGTACGTGTAACTATATTATATTATATCAATCTATTATATAATCGTGATATTATATGGGTGGCAATCAGAGTCTCTATACCGCGGAATATTTATACATTATATTGTCTGTACCAATTGAAAAATCAGACTCAAAGGTATCAAAATGCTCAAATATATATGTATATACGTATATATACATATATATACTTATATATATACTTGTTGTTTTCGTATGACATCTATACTATATCTATCAGCCCACGTATTGACACCGTCATTATCGTAAAAAAACGGCAATCTGTTGGGTACTAAATATATCTATATTTCTTAGGCCTTATATTAAAGTGGTGCTACTTTATGTAACCCTTGATTCAAATCAGATCACCGACTTTTTTTTTAATTTTTTTTAAAATACTTTCTTTCTTTGGGATAGTCTTTGGGCAAACGGTATATGAAACAGAGTATGGGCGGAGAGGTTCATTTAGTTTATTGTATTGTAAGGAACCAGCTCAAGTATGTATAAATATCATCTTTTACAAAAGGAAGCACAATGAAGGTATAAATGTATCTATGAAAAAAGAAAGAAATTGGGGTATTTAATATATATATATATAGAAAAACAGATAATAATAATAATAATAATAATAACAATGATGGTATGAAAGTAGCCATGGAAACCAAAATGAATCCAGATTTAATAAGTGTCTTTTCCATGGTTACTAGGAATCAATCCTAGCCGAGACGACATTTCAACATCGAAACCAAGATTGTCGTCTCCAAGCCGAGATTTCCCAAATTCATCTTGATTCCAACTCATACTTATTTTCATTTCAGTCGCAGGTATCTTGTCAAACGATTGACTGCTGTGTTTTTGAGAGTTGTGCAGACTAGTGTTGGAAGCAAAAGTGTACTTTTGAACGACGCTCTGATAACGTTTCTGCTGTTGCTCGACTTCGTTAAAGTTGGTCATAGGAATGGCTTGGTTGTCATCCCCCTTAGTGCCATCGATATCTTTCTGAATGGTATTATTTTCTATTGACTCGCGCGATTTTTCGTTATTAGAGCTCTTGATGTTCAACGCTTGGTTGGCAGGAATTGTTGGGCTAGTAAAATAAAATAAATAAATAAATAAAGATGGCAAATACACCCGAATAATAATAGTATTGTATGTTGCTTACTTTATAATTATTGCGAGCTCCACACAGACGGTTGCCAATGGCCCCAGATAGATCCAAATGATTCCCAATGCAACGTTGCCCGCAAAGTTTTTGATAATAAGAGGTCTTAGGGCCCCATATAATAATAAGAATGTGGCAAATGTCATGAGACAACCTCCAATAATTCCAATAATTGCCTTGATCTTTATAAAAGTAGGCATTATTAGTATTAAGACACTAAAGATAAATATTACAAATGGTTTACCTTGAATATTCCGGCCTTTATGGATACATAGCGAGCACCAGAGGCATTGAATGTTTGCGAATGGTTTTCGAGAATATTCACTAGCCTATTGCCAGTGTAAACAACGGCAAGTGTGAGCGATGAATTGTGGGTAAACCAAAAGAGATACAAGAGACGTGTAAATATCTCTGCTGCTCGAGGGTTAGTGTAGGCCATTCCGCCTCCCAAGGTAGAGCAAATATTGTTGATAACAAATGGCCAGACGAAAAACCATGTTCCGGCTATATCGACAAGTCTTGTCGAGGGAATCCAGGCACTAGCAAGGCTCTTGTGGGACTAGAAAGTATAATAATTATCTGTAAATATCATACAGTATAAGCATGGGCCACACAACTCACATCAGCCAGAGCCTGCGAAATTCCAATGAGATAGAGTGCAAATCCACCATAGCCAAACTGCCATGGTATCTCGAATAGCCCTTTTAATGATCAATTACCGCCAGTCAGCTCAAGCCGCTTTAAAACTATAGACGAGGTGCATGTATATATTTGTAACTTACAAGAGCGAAATATCAAATTCGTTGGTGCGATATCGACCACGAGTACAATACTGCTAATAAGGCGGACTGACAATATATACACAAAAAAAAAGAAATAAAGATTGTTTAGAGACAAGTATGGAATTTTTTAATTTTAAACTATGAAAAATATGTAATTGTATCTATCTTACGAATATTGAATATCATTAAAAGCAAGAGCATGCATTCTACTGGCTTGGGTCTCAGGCACCCTTTGTGGTTATCGAAATTCCACAAGGTGTATTTTTTTATTGCTAGGCGATCGATGAGGAGTGCAATTCCTGGGCATGGTCGTCAGACCAAGGACACAAAGACGTTGAATTGGACGTACCGACAATAATGATTCCCCCAGAGATGACAATGTTGATAATGTTGATAATGTTGAATGCTGAGGACTCTACGCAATTTTTAATGGAAAGTCTCCAATCACAATGACAGATATTATTTAGGCATATGTGGGTCAGTGTTTCTGTGGGCTCCATTACAAAAATATGAGCCAGAAAAGGATTTTGTGTCAAAACAGTGCAAAGAAAAGGCGGTCGGCCCGCTCGTTTATATAGATTTCTCATAAATGTCAAAAAAAGAAAGAAAGTTCCTAAAAAAAAGGCACCAATATTGAGATGTTGGCAAACACCAACCAAAGTACCTGATGTATGGATGGTACTGAATATCTTTAATCGGGTATTTTCCAATTAAAAAGAGCCGCAAAGTGTTTGTGGGACAAGATTAACAACCCATACATATCTCATTAAAGGACCTTTTTATTTTTTATTTTTGACGAGTAACACGATAGCTTGAATGTTCTTCCCATGATATAGCACGATTTTATGTAGACCATTGAATTAGTGGTATATTTCTGAGATTTCAAGACTATCGATTATAAATCTGGCTTGTGTAAATGATACAGGAAATCCAAGAATTTATATAGAGACACTTTGGTATATTAAGCAACGAGATCTTTTTACCGTTTTAGTTAAAGGTGATTCAAAGCAAATCTCAGGCTTGCTCCTTGCTCTTGATTGAATTGAGAATCTTTGCAGGACTCTGATGTAAATGGGCCGTATGTCCCTTTAAGGACCCCCCCTCTCCTTCTGCCTTTTTGGCATTTCCTCTCAATACCCTATTGAATCAGAATAACAATCAACCAAAATGCTTGGTGATCTATGATTACCAGAGAACCACATGTAAGTAAGCATCCCATGTGCATATTTTGTTTCTTTAATCATCATTGTGTGCCATGCTTTAGCGCCCATATAACTTTTATATACTAGGCTTAAATACCATTTAGATTTCAAATCATTTTTATATCCACACAAATTGACTAGAAGATGGCTCGAGAGGCAGAGTAACGCGGTTATTCTCTAGAACAATTTGTCTAGTTTTGCAAATGTATTCCAACATGGAGTTTTTTTTTATATCAGATAGAAAGTTTGGCACAAGTGGTTTAAATATGGCTGGCCTTACACAAATGATAATATATCAATAAAAAAATTAATTATATATATATATATTTATACGAGTTTGTTACCTTTTATACATGACAATTGATTGGTGTATTATATACGCTTGCTAGTAAATAGAATATAAGAAAGTCAGAAACACAATCTTTTAGAGTTAAGGGACAGACATTCTAGAGATCATCTTTGAAGCAAAGGGTGCTTATTGTAATCCTAACATCACCAAAAAGGAAGAAAGAAAGAAAGAATCTGTTAAAGAGTACGACTAGGAAAATTATCAAGGCAAAGAATAAAGGTAACACAAAGAGATTTAACTAAAAATAATCGCAAGATTACATTCAAAGGAAATTAAATGGTGTTCAAGATTGTAAGCTTTGATGATCAGATACCCCACAATTTAATACAGGATTGTCTAACCGGCGTATTGTTCCGTATGAAAAACCAGAAATAATAATAATAGCTGCTAGATAGCAAACTATCATACTCAATATCAACACGCCAAAACACACATGGCTATAAATACAAGTCCTTGTTTGATAAAGAGGTTGGTATTTATAAAAAAATAAAATTACATGGCAGGCTACTGATGCGTAAGTGTTCCTGATCTGTAGGCGTAGTGATTATCCAGAAATCGTCTTTCACCATGTTGAACTGAGATCAGGTCTGTAGCCAGGAGACGCACAGCCAGATCAGCTCTTAATTTGGACAGAATATAGGATCTCTGATTTCTGGGATCGACCGATGGGGCTATTGAGCGATGGCCACCTCCAGAGAATAGCAAGAACCTCTAAATTAAGAAACAGACCATCGGCCAGATCTTGATGAATCCAGCTATTCGTATCGTTGTCTGGCTGACTCACAAATCAGATTTTTGGAAATCGGATTTTTGTAAAGGTTTACCGATGAGCCTTGACTCGATAGACTCCAGAGTATCTTTGGAATTAGTATAAATAGGATTGATGGTTCCTACACTTTGGCTGTTTATCTACAAACACAAACACATAAAGTGATAATAATATAATGCAGCTCACATCTCTCCAACAACAACTTGTTTCAAAATATCAACGCCAACAAACAAAAACGGCCACTAAATCGAGCAAGACTCGGGCCAGCAAGCCAAACAGAAACTCCATCACATCTTCCTTGAGCAGCTGTGTCCGTGGCCTGGCCTCGGTCAGCAAAGCATTCAATCGCACCAAACCCAAGAACACAGTCGTGCCTTCCATCTCTTCCTCAAGTGTCTCTAGCCAAATGTGCTACATTAATGAATACTCTCGATCAACATCTACCCCTCTCTCAGCCAAGTCTCTGGCACTCGAGTCCCTGATTTTTGACCATCCTTCAGTGACTATCCATATCCAGCCTATTTCATGCCGTGCATTCTAAGAGACAAGAATCTCTTTCGTGTTTATTTTATTGTATATATTGTATCATAGTAGTAGTATTATTATTTTTTTAAAAAAAGTTTCTAAAAACTTGTAGGCTTGCCTAAAGCCATTGTAATTACCAACAACAAAAAAGTTATCATTTTCTATTCATATTAAAATCAAACACCCATCTGTTAATACAAACCTATACACACACACACACACACACATGTCTGGTCTATTTGTCTTTATAATGATGCCTTGATCTCTAGCAATTCATAAATTATTGGATCAATTCAATGTCTGCAATTGATTGCAAGCAGGTCTTGATCTTTTCTTCTTCTTCTTCTTTTGCAGAATCTTGCCTCTATCAAAAAAAAACAAGCCCACGAAACCTTAACAACTACCCGTGTAAGTGCCACGAGCCATGCACAAACAATTAAGCAGGGGTGGCGAGATGGGATCTATGCACTCTATTGTTTCAGTTTCATGTTTACTAAAAATAAACAGTCATGATAAAGACAGAGGAAAGAAGTAAAGTGTAGTCTCAAGGTTCTATCTGAGAACCATTGGAAATGACAGGCCACAACACGCAAAAATATAAAGGGCAGATTTATAAAGCCAAAGTTTTGATTGTGGTTGAAAAAGATAAAAAGAACCATTGGGATATATTTGATACATTGGATCTCTCAACTTTAAAATCTTGGCATTCAAATGCAGGGTTATTTGAGTGGTGATTTTGTTGTATACTTTTTGAAAGAATTCCTTTGGATCTATTGTTGGTACATGTATGTATTTATATCTGCGTACTATCTTTATCATACGGTGTATATTTAGCTGAAACAAGTTTATTATTTTATTTATTTACTCATCTTGCACACCAGTATTATTGACCAAACCCACCACAACTCTAAAGCAAAGCCTTGAATCTAAATATATCTTGTAAAAAAAGTTAAAACGCGAGTATTTTTAATGGATAAAAATACCAAGTCAGGACACTCGTTCTAAAAAAACCCCCAATATATTCTCGCTCAAACGTCAATTTCTTTTTCGCAAGTATTATAATAATCGATAATCAATAATCAATGGGTTAACGGTCTGATGAAGATATGGTAGTAACATACGAGTATGGAAATCAAGTAATATAGAAATCTTATATTCAAATCATCTTTGATTTTTTATTAATCATGTCAATCTAATTGGTCCAAATTGCTCTAAATCATGGTCAATAACCTATTTTGTGTTAATGAATGTATATAACCAAGATATCTGGTTGGTGCATTGTGTATATTGATATCTCGACAATCGTACCACAAAGGAAACTGTATCAAAAAAAGAAATAATGTCCTTTGAGATTGGTCAGCAAAACGCTGTTTACCAACCACTCTGGATACCATTTATCGTATTGTGTATTCTGGTTCCTCGAGTACTGAATGTACCAATAGCCTTTATTCTTGGACTGTATCCTTATCAGAACCTGGAATGGTAACGGGTATTGGATCCCAGAACTTCTTGTCTTTTATGGACATCTTTGTGTCGATGAATTTCTGTATCGAGAGATCATTAAAGATCTGATTATTGTCAAACTCTTTAGGAAACGATACAGCCTCGGTGATCTCAACAGCTGGGATAAGATAAGGACATTCTCTCTTTAGATCTCTATCCAATTGGCTTTATAGAAGAATCTTAATGAGTTTCATGACTCCAAAATATATGACATGACAGAGATATTACCCACCTTCCGACATACATGTCGAATCTATTTCCAATAATCGTAATATTCTTTAGATTTTCCTTGGTCCAATTGACGCTCAGGGTGTTACTGTAAAGTCCTCGTCCACAATGAGGCATGTAAAAGAGCGTAGGCTTGGTTACAACCCGTTTGCCTTCCTATTCATTCCACAGTTGGATGATCTCCATTGGTTTTTTTTTAATATTATTATTCTTACTTCATTTTCCTCGATAATATCAATCTTGTGCTCGGTGCAGACCTCCTTGTCAAGATCTGTCATGACTGGGTCATAAATGTACATCTTTCCAGGAATCTATTACGGTTACAGTCCATTAGCACCTTTTATCCAAAGAAATTTTACAGCACTTGCCTTTAACAGTTGGCGGATCAAGAGTGCCAATTCAAATTGATATTGTGCATTCTTTGACTTTTGCATAGATCCAATTCCATAGCAGATAATGTCATGAGGAGTAGTTGAAATAAGATGCTCATCGAAGATTCCTATCATTGAATTTGTCAAAGTTTAATTTTTGTTTAAAGAAAGATTGTCCCTGAAATACGATCCATTCTTTCTTTCTTTTTTTGCTTTACCCGAGAGCTCCTTATAAAATCGACTCTCGATCAGTGCTTCTCTAATAATAATAATTATAATAATAATAGATGCATTAGAGTATGGTTATCTGGATTGTTTTTGCATACTTTCGCTGACCAAGAGTAGACTTGATGTCATCAAGAGTCCAATCATCACAGTCCTTGAACACATGTTTGTTCTCATTCCGTCTATTTCTTCCCTTCTTTTTGCGGTCGATTGGCTTGTATTTAAAGGCCTTTTCGACCACAACAAATCCGTCTTGATCAGGTTCAGGTGTAGGCATTTAGAAGAGTAAGGTTTAGGATAGAGTACAAGAAGTGTATGTGACAAGGTTTCGTCTCAAGTAAGCCACGTACACTCTGCACTTTTGCATTTAGCCTTTCAATAGTGCTTGGAACTCAGCACTAAATGTTCATATTCGTATTGCTTTATAGCTTATACATGATATCAAGACAAGAATAAACAAATAAAAATAATAATCAAGCTACATGTTAATTGTGTCTAATGATCTAATTTATTGCATTGACCAAGTTGGTCATGTGTGATAAAGACCAATGGATCTTTGTATAGCCTACATGAAATGATATCGACGTCACATATTACGTACAATGTTTTGGCAAAAAAAAACCAATGGTGCAAATAGCCCACCACCTCTCTCTCTTTCTTTTCTTTTTTTTTAGCAGGTGTCACCCTTCTTTTTTTTTCCCCTTTGCGGAGTACGTTTAGCCGTCTGTGAATTGACCCAAAGGACTTTATTATTATTATTATTATTATTATTATTATTATTATATTTTTATTATTACTATATTTTTATTACTATTACTATTACTATCAAAAGAGAAAGATAAAACAAAAAATGCCATCGACGCGCTCACATAGAACAGAAAGAGACACACTCCAAAATTACACTCAGAGTGAGGAGAGTGACACTGTTGATGACGAAAACGATGCGCTATCGACTGAAGACAAAGACCATCCGATTCGCGTTCAGTATAGAAACCCAAATGCAGAAAAGCATCAAGAACTAGCACAGCAGTTTATGGAAATCCTCTTAAAGTGCGGAATGAATAATGTAGTTTTTATATATATAAATATATGCAAAAGTAACCAGTATTTTGTATAGAGGTGATGGACATGGACTGTTGTCAGAGGATGAATCGGATCAAGCGAATCCAATCACTGTCCAGGTCATCAAGCACAGATTAGAGATTGGTGAATATATAGATTTACAAGCATTCAAGGTAAAGAAAGAAAATTTATATGCAATAGATTTTATTTTATCTATTATTTTGTGTATATAAATTATTTATATATAAAATATGTATATATATGTGAATGTGTGTGTGTATTTAGCATGATTTGGATCAACTATTTCAAGTGGCTCTGGAGAGGATAGGGTCCAGTCGTGAAAAGCGAGATGAGCTGGCCAAGCTATACCAATCATATATATCAACGCTCCGGTTAGAAACAACCCGTTTGAAGAAAAGACTTGGCGAACAAGATATCATGGAAGACGATGTCGTGTTCCTAGAGACCACTCTATTCCGACCTACTCCCGATGGATTCGTTTTTGCAGACGCTGTGCCCAACAAGGCCAAGGACAGTTCATTGCGTAGGTTATCCATGTTTAAAGAAAGAAAGAAAAAAGGGAGAGAGGGGAGTATTACTCACTATCTTGTAGCCGCCAACGTCCAAGAACTTGCCGTCCATCCCACGCCTCCTTCTGCATTCGATCCTCCTCCTCTCAAATCAACCGTGTCTCTGCCACCCAGATTTCCACCAAAGATCTTTAGGCACGAAGACAAGCATGTTGTTCCTAGTATGTTTAAACTTTTTGGCTAGCAAGCAAGCAAGCAATCTTTCTTACATGTCTTGTAGTCCAATGGTTGGATTATGGTGCGTTTTCTAGTTTTGCCCCTGCCTGTGATTCACATAATGCAAATGTATCTTATGAGAGCACCTACATGGGAAGAGCAGCCAAAAGATTCAGAAGATGGGAGAAGAAGCAGAGGAATCTCCAGACACTGGGCAGACCACCCAGCCATCCAAAGCACTCCCAGCGCAGAAAGGATCTCAACCACCACAATCACAATCACGATCACAATCACAATCACAATCAGCAGCAACCCAGTCCCCAACCCGAAAAGCCAAATGGTCAAGAGTCAAAGATAGACACAGACTGGCTAAAAGACCAGGGCCTGGATGTGGACACTATCCTAGAAGCCTCGGAGAATGGCACATTTAGTGTAGATGACATCTTGATAGACAATGATCAGGACCTTGATGCTGTATTGGAGAGAAATGGCCAACTTTTGGAGCAGCTGCTCGAATGCCAAGAGTATCGATTTGGCCTGGGAGATGCAAGATGGGCAAAAACTGATGAAAAGGAAAAGGAGATTGGTAAGATCTATATATTGAATTGGCTCTGTCCACCTAAAGAATTCCTGGATTTGCCCTCAACCTTACAAACCTCTCTATAGCCCAAACCCTTCAGATCCGCCTGCACAGTCTATTGAATCAGATTACACCCAAGGATATCACGAATCCACAAGATGTCCAGTATGCCATGAACGCATTGCCTCTACTTGAAACTGCCTACAGAGGCTCTCTTCCACCCAACAAACCGTTTGCATTCCCTACCACAGACAAGGCCGAACCTTTGCCTCCTTATGCCAACATCACACCAACCTATGCAAAAGAGCGCTGGAGATTGATTGATGTAATGCCAATGCCAATGCCAATGGCACCCAAACCCAACAACGGCACTCCACCCATAGGACAACACCAACCACACAACTCTTCTGCTAATTTTGCAATGTATGGAAAGCCCCAGCAAGGATGGACACACAATCAACACCAACAGATGCACCATCATCACCAACAACAGCAACAGCAACAGCAACAACATCATCAGATGGCACCTGGGTCTTCACATCAACTCCATCCTCAAATGCAGCAACAGAACAGGCGTATTTCTGGCGCTCAGTCCCAACATATTGGATCACCCAGTCCACTTGGAACAATGCCGCACACATAGGAGGACAAGATAAGCTTTTTTTTTAGATGATCAAATTCATAAGGAAAAAGAAAGAGTTCTTTATTGTTGTTTAATATTATAATTATCATTGTTTTCCTAAAGATGTATTTTTGCACACTTGAATATGGAGACAATGGGAAATATGACTTTTGGCTTTATAACCATAATAACTATAATAATAATCCTATTAAGATTAATCATCCGAGTTGATTCTATTATAAAAAAGCATCACAATTGTTCAAACACGGTTTTTCTTTTAATTATTGGCCTGTTGGGTTATACAAATGGGCTTTGCGTAGTGTTACATTCTGGCTGTGTCGATCCTATCAGACCAGTCGGGTTAATTGGAATCCAAAGTGAACAAGAAATAGCTCGTGGGCCGATTTAATAAGATCCACCTTTTATTTTTGTTTTTTAATCAACTGGGTTTAGAGGATTAAATTATAAAGGTACGACCTTGGAAATCCTTCATCTGACAGTTGGCTTTATAGAGTAATCGGAATGGCTGGGGGGTTTATTAGACAATTGAATACATATATATATAAATAAATATTATGTACGTGTATATTGCGCATGTCTATCAATAAAGCCAATATTTCTGTCTGTCTGGCTGTCTGTCTTACAAGCCGTGTTTCTGTGATCTTGATGCCAATCAAAGCCCTTTATGGGGATAAATTACAAGTATATAAAATCAAATTAACAAGATCGTCGTTAATTCGAGGCAATAAAACCAAAGATTAAATATCAACAAAAATAAAACCACCAGGTTCAATACAATTGATCATAAGAAAGATCAATATATAGGCTGTTGATCCCAACGAATAGATATTCTATATTGGTCTTCTATTGAACAAATTAATGTATATACATATATTGGCTCTTTCTTTTTTGGGATTGACAGATTTTATAGAAGCCACGGTCCGTTTCTGGGATTATGGACCATACGCAGAATCACCTTTTGGTCAACTCTCACAAAATAAATAGAATTCACCTAAACAGAAAAAAAAAGAAATTCAATCGACAGGGTCCACAATGAATTACAATGAATTACAATGAACCACAATGAACCACATGTGCAGATCTCCATTACACTGAATATATCTTTGTACCTGTTTACCCAACACAAGTAGTCTAATTCTTTGGCCAATGATCGATATTCAGGGCAAGAATATGTATACAATTGTAATGCCAAAACTCAAATGCACGTGATATCCACCTCTGCTGTAAATTACTCAGGATCAAAATCAATTCTCTTTGGAGATCTGTGCTTAAATCCATCAAATAGAAATAGAGTAAATGTCGGCATATGTATCTGACAATGATTTGAACAAAGGACAAGACAGGCATTGTCCAAGAGTATTACAAGGAAAATGGCAACAACAAGTTTTGTGCCAAGCACTCTAAATAAAATAGAACGTGGTTTTTTTTAAAAAAATTATGTCTTGTACTACGTTCTTGTTACAACGAAAAAGAAATCAGAATATCAAGAGTAATATATAAGCACCAGATCCGTCAATGCATTTAATGTCCGCTATAAATCCAGACGATTTTATATCTTTTATATACTATAAATCCATCACGATCAAAGCTTTGAAGGATCTCTATATTTCTGTATCCATTTTTATAATATTGATAATAAAAAAACAATTGAAACATTCCATTGTGCTTTTTCTATTTGCAACCTCTCAAAGCAACCAACACAAAAACATAAAGAGGTTCGAAAAGATGATGATGATGATGTTGATGATTATTTTTTGTTTTTAAAAAAAAGGGGGTACTCAAAAATATAGTGTTTTTAATAGATGCAATCATTGGTTAAGAGTTAAAAATTCAGGAAATATAAAATATATATAAAAAAATAATAATGAAGATAAGATCCCTAAGATATCTAGGAAAAATGTGGGCATATGAAGAGGTTTGTATTAAAATCTGTCTTCACGCTTGCGGAAGCCACCCTCACGGGGACGGAAGCCACCTTCGCGAGAAGATCCACCTTCGCGAGAAGATCCACCTTCGCGGGGACGGAAGCCACCCTCACGGGGGGTAAATCCTCCTTCACGGGAACGGAAGCCACCTTCACGGGGGGTAAATCCACCTTCACGGGAAGATCCACCTTCACGGGAACGGAAGCCACCTTCGCGAGGAGCAAATCCTCCTTCACGGGAACGGAAACCACCTTCACGGGGGGTAAATCCACCTTCACGGGAACGGAAACCACCTTCGCGAGGAGCAAATCCTCCTTCACGGGAACGGAAACCACCTTCGCGAGAAGATCCTCCATCACGGGAACGGAAGCCACCGCCGTTTCTGGATCCACCACCGTTTCTTGAGCCGCCACCGCTGCCACCGCTAAGGCCAAGCTGTGCGAGGAAACGGGGAGACAAGTGGGGGATATCTGTGATGCCAAAGCCGCGCAAAAAGTCATTGGCGTGCTCAACGACGGATGAACGGGAAAGACCAAGGGTGGAAATACGACCAGCATAGTAGCCAAGGAATCCAGTGTAAACTTCTCTGACCATATCTTCATCAATAGAGTTCAAGGCAGCCTTGGTGATACGGTCAGTGGCCTCAACATCCTCATCTGTGATGGTGGGGGCAACGAGCTTCTCTACGGGAAGATCGCCAATCTCTCTCTTCAAAAATTCCTTCTCGAAAGGTGCCAACAGGATGACACCTTCACCTTCACGACCAGCGCGACCGGTACGACCGAGACGATGGATGTACTGCTCGCGTGTGGAGGGGACACCGACCTGGAGAACAAGGGAGACACCGGGGTAATCAACACCACGGGCAGAGATATCAGAGGTGAACAAGATGCCACCAGAGGTCTTTCTGAAGCGATCAGAGATACGGGTGCGCTGTTCCTGAGTCTTCTTGGAGTGGATCTCATAGATGGTGCGGTTGGGCATGAGCATCTTGAACAAGTGGCTGTACATGATGGTGGACTTTGTGGTGGGCAAGAAGACAATGACCTTGCCAGTGTTGGCAGACTCATAGTTGGTCAAAAGGTTGCGTACAAGACCGAGCTGCTCAGAGTAAGGGGCAACGAGAGCAGACTGCTTGACGTGGACATGGGTATTGTCGTCCTTACCAACAGTGTCAATAAGGTCGTATTTGGGAGAGAGGGCAAAGTCACCAAGGTTACGGCGGATTTCTTGGGAGATTGTGGCAGAGTAGAGCATGGTCTGACGCTTTTCGGGGATGTTGGCGAAGATACGCTGGAGCTCGGCCTTGAAGCCCATGTCGAGCAACTGATCGGCCTCATCCAGAACAAGAACCTTGAGGTTCTCGCACATCTTCTTGAAGTTGGGAACGCTGGAAAGCATATCATTGAGACGACCAGGGGTTGCGACAACGATATCACAACGTCTACGTTCCAAACCCATAATCTGACGACGCTTGGAGTCACCGCCAACCATGCAGTGCACCTTGAAAGGATAATGTGCGCAGAGCTTTGTGGCCTCATCGGCAATCTGGTTAGCCAACTCACGAGTGGGGGAGATAATCATGATGGATGTTCCATCAAAGTACTTCAAGTCATCGGCTGACTTTCCAGCCATGGAGGTCTCAAGGGCAGCGATAAGGAAAGCAAGAGTCTTTCCAGTACCTGTCTTTGCCTTTACAAACATGTCATTGGTGTTGGGAAGTCTAGAGAGGACTGCATCCTGGACAGGCGACATCTCCTCATACTTGAAGAGCTTGCTCAATGTGCGCTGAGTGACAGGGTTGATGGCCTCGATTGAATCGAATCTCTTCTTGGCAGGAACTTCAGGTACGATTTCTTCCACGTTTACAATAACCTCTGGTGTGATATCCTCAACTTCGGTGACGATAGGGTTGAGGGCAGCCTCAGTGTGCATAAACGCATAGGGTGTGTATTTGAGATCCTTGAAATGACGACCAAGGCTCTGGTTGGATCTAAAGATCGATTGAGCTAAATGACAGGCACAAAAAGGTCAGCTTAAAATATCCAAGTAAATGTCAAACGCTAGTATACAAACCTTGAGAAACGCGGGCAGGAGAGAAGGCCTGTCTGGAGAGCTGTGTAAAGGCTCTTTGACCTGTAAGACGAGCAACTGAGGGTAGAATGACTTTGCTCAACATGACAGAAATTTGATAAAGTTCAGTCAGGGGGAAAGATGGTGTTCTTTATGGGACGTAAAAAAAAAAAAGTCAATAACACAAATTTCACCCACTTGTTTTCGGCTGTCACAAATTCACCCGGAGAAACTTGGCCAATTCGACTATCAAACAGTCCCGGTTGTATTATTATTATTTTTATGTTTTTGAGGAGTAGCAAAAGGTAAGATTGATTGGTACCTTGGTGGTTTGAGGTTTGAGACATAGTGAAGTGGCAGTGATTGGTTAATTTAAGCCAAAAAAAAAAGTTCTTGACAAGGGTAAATAGGAAAATAAAACATATTTTGCGGGGCTAACCGGAGAGGAGACATAATACTTGCAAGCCAGAAACCAAAAATGAAAGATTAGGGTTGAGTCAAGCGGGTGCATAGTGGATTTAGAGGACGAGTGGAAATAGTTGGACAGCAAGTATAAGTTTGTGGTATAAGGTTATCCAAGTAAATAAAATAGAGCCAGCCATGCATATTTAGCATATACTTTATTTGCATTGGTAGTACAATGGGTTTTCTGAAAATCAAAAGAAAAGTCACGATTGTATTGATTTCGTTTTATACACACACACACACACACATTCTGTTTCTTTAGAATACAAACTACAGATTGAGATGGCAAAGGGAAAACAGGATGCCAAAAAGAAGCCTGCTGCAGGTAATGGATGTGCAATGTAGCCAACAGAACGGGAAGGGCAATAACTAATGTTGAATGATCATTTGAAGCAGATACCAAGAAGGGTGTCGAGAAACTGAAACCAGCCACGGCTGTCAAAGTAAGATTAATAAAGAGGCTGTGTATCAAGTCTATTGTATTATTATTATTATTGTTATTGTCATTACTATCTTATTATCTTATTATTAAAAGATGGGGTGCTTATTTGAAATTTTCGACTCTTTCTCAGGTTCGACACATTTTGTGTGAAAAGCATGGAAGGGTAAAATAGAATATTTGATTTGTGTACAGAAAGTGCCAAACAGGGTGTGAAATTTCTTGATTTAGCTGGGGATCGATACGTTAATGGGATGATTTGTAGGTAATGGAAGCCATAGCTAAAATCAAGGAAGAGAACATGCGATTCGACAAGGTAACAATATACAGATTGACATGATTTCTTTATACTGATCTCTGCTAAATAACAAAAGGTGGCCGAATTGTACAGCGAAGATAAGGCCAAGGCAGGAGGTAAGAATGAGAGATGGTTGTAGTAGTAAAATATTTGTTATTGAAAATGGTTCATAAGGTGCCTTGGGATGGCTGATCCGTGGGGCCATGGTTGGTGCCTTTCAGGACGCTGGTAAGAAAGAAAGAAAGAAAATTAGTGCTTATACTTAAATGAACTGTAGCCTTTGCCCTCCAGCCCAGTACATGCGGTAAGGACGATTGGCTTTAGATTTTAATACTCACCTTGATATATAGACAAGCCCGTGTTCACAGATCCACCGGTAAGATAAAATAATAATAATAATAATAATAATAATAATATATTCTGGATTTTTTATTTTATTTTATTTATATATATATATATTATTAACACGCGCTTATGTACAATCTGGATAACTTTCTATAGGTCAAGACCAAGTTTGGCTATCACCTCATAATGGTGGTAAGTTTTTTTGTTAATAATGAGAAAGTCCGGTGTTTGGATTGAATAATGAAAATCTAACAAAGACAAATAAAAACGATTGGGTATTTAGGAAGATCGCAAATAAAATATATATATATAAAATATTGAATTTTCTATTCATTTTGTGACCAAACAGCCACATGGCTACTGCGATTCTTGTACACCTGCGTATAATATCCGCAACATGAGGAACATGCTCTATTCAGTTGAAATAAAGGTCGCCGATTTCTTTGATAATTAAATCTCCACGACTAAAGAGGTGGGCATAAGGAGTGAAAGGGCCAAATGGGAATAAAATTCAGTGCAGCATGAGCCAAGCAGGGAAAAATGGGAATGTTTTCACCGCACAATAAACCTTTCTATTCATTTCTTGTCCCACATCGTAATATGGAAACAACCCTGGGCTCGAGTGTTCTCCATAGCACAGTGTGGCAAATCACACGTGGAATGGTTGCCCTATTTAATAAACATCACTAAACAAGGTTAATATCCACCAGGGATTTTGAAAGATAATAATGAGGTCTGATTTAAGAACACACACACATATATCTTTTTTGCATTTCCTTTAAATAGTCCCAGAGACAATCCGTACGCCAGGCACTTATACTAATCTCTTTCGCTTTTTTATTTTTATTAATTAAAAATATACACATAATACCTTACGACCTTACAAGATGTCTTATTACCAACAACAAAATCAACAACAATTTGAATACCAACGCTATTCATATGGCTCAAGTCAATCCCATTCAAGACACACAAGCAATACTAGTTCCCACCATCGTAATCTTCCTTCGCTCTCGTCTTCTGTCTCTAGCTGTTCTTCTAGTTCAACGTGCGGCTCACCAGTACGTCAGCAAACATCTCCCTATTACTATTATTCCTCGCCTCCTCCCTCACCATCCGTCCGCACTCCCTCACCATCTCGCACTTCAGAAGCCCAATGGCTGGCCTATTCTGCAACCATAAGAGCCAAGAGGGCCACTGCAACCATGCCCTGTCGCTCGGTTTCTGCAGACGCTCTGACCTACGAGAACATTGTCGACGAAAAGCCAACCAGGCACTCGTACGAGAAATCAGGCCGTAATTCTTACCAGTCCTACCAATCGCGCTATTCTATTGAGTATGCCTTCCCTGTTTATTCCCAACGTGCCAACCCCCTCGACAGGGATTTTGCAAATGATGAACCCCACAGCCCAACAGACTCTCGCAAGAGCAGACGCAGCAGTAACGCGAGTGCCAGACGCGTCTCCTTTAATGACCGTGTGGTCGTCATATCCCCCTTGCCTGTCCATCCTCCAGAGGAGAACATTGTGACCAAAGTAGATGACGATTGCCTCTCATGGAATATCAGTCGCCCCAGTCTCAAGAAGCAATCAAGTGCCTCTACCGTAGTTGAATCTTGTTCAGAAAACGAAAAGTACGATGCTATTGTAAAACAGTGCACCAATCGTTCTCCCAGTCAGATATGGTGGGATGAGTCCCAGCTGGCTGTCGAACTCGCCGAAGACGACCTCTTACAGGAGCCCAAGCGAAATAACTCTATGAACCAACTCAAGAAGCTGGGTGCATCTGCATTCAAGGCCTCCAGCAAAAAGGAACCCTCAAGTCAGCCCAAGACCAGTCGTTTGGGACGCACTTTGAAGAAGTGGAAGAAAATGCTTTTCTAAGTATTTTCATCTTCATCTTCATTATTCACTCCACGTGTACATATATACATTTATGATCATGTTCCCTTGCATTGCACTTCTTTATTTATCGCCAAGCGATACCACACCACAATGCATTATTTTCTTCTTATTGTTCCCATTATTATTGCACTCAAACTCACTTCCACAAGCATTTAAACCCACAAGCATTTAAACCCACAAGCATTTTTTTAACTCACAAGCATTTTAACACAAACAAACTCACTCACTTATGCCCATTTTCATATATCACATTTTCACAACCCATTTTCACATCTCTTCATTATTTTTTTTTATTATTTTTTTTTTATATATTTTTTATTTTTTTTATTTTTTTTTATTTTTTTTATAATAATATTTTTTTTAAATATTCTTTTATATATATATTTATTTTATTTTTTGTAATAATAATAATAAATATAATAATAATAATATTTATCATATTATTAAAAAAAAAACATAAAAGCCACAACAGTTCCACCAAGATATGAAAACATCGTCACAAAAGCCATAATATATATTAATATAATATAATATTGTTATTGTATAATTTATTTATAATAATAATAATAATAATAAATAAAATAAATAATAATAAAAAAGATCTGGTGCTCTTGTAACTAATTCTCCAAAAAAAGACAATGGGCAAGAAGAATCTTCAAGAAAAAACAGCTCATCCTAGAGCAACGTAAAAAATAAAATATAATAAAAATCACGTTTACCAAAAGAGAAGTTCTGATGACAGAAATAGAAAGGGATCTCGTTATGATCGTTATGCTGCAGTAGATCAGCCAGCAGAAGAACAAGGCAAGAATATTTTATATACATACATATATATATTTATATATATTTACAATTTATTATCATTATTAATAATTGAAACGATATTCAAATTATTTTTGATATTGTAGATGTTGAAGGAGAGTCGTCTATTCCTATGCCTGTGGCTATGTGGGTTAGTCACCAAGACACGTCCTTGACAATCAATCAATCAATCGATAAATCAATTTTAATTTTAATTTTATTATTATTGTTATTATTATTTATAGGATTTTAAGCACTGTGATCCCAAGCGGTGTTCAGGCGTAAAATTGTCTCGATGCAATATGTTAAAGACCCTCAAGACATCCCAGCGATTCAGAGGCATTGTAGCCAGGTAATAAACCCACAAAATAGCCTATAGATCATAAAATGCAATCAATGGCTGCAAAAATAAAAAAAGGAAAAAGAAGAAAAAAAGAAAATGTATACATTTATTGATAGAATTGTATTGTGAGAATATTCAAATATTAATGCTATTAGTAATAATACGATGATTTAAAAGCAATTAAAGAATAATAATATTCCAATAACAATAATAACAATAGTAATAGTAATAGTAATAGTAATAATAATAATAATAATAGTAATAATAATATATCTTTTTTTTTTCTTTTTTTTTTACACCAAAGTCCTGTGGGTGAAAAGGCAGTGTCTCCTGCTGACAGACGAATTGTTGAACTCTATGGTGCTGGTGTGGTCGATTGCTCATGGGCCAGGATTGACGAGGTTCCGTTTTCAAAGATTAGGGGACCAACCGATAGATTGTGTAAGTTAAAGGGTGTTTAATTGATTATTCTTACATGTGCATGCTAGTACCTTATCTTGTGGCTACAAATCCTGTCAACTATGGTAAACCATGGAAACTCAACTGTGCAGAAGCACTTGCAGCGATCTTTTACATAACAGGTACAAATCATAAGTTTGATTGTGTTTGTCTAACCCGATAAATAGGATATCCTGAACATGGTGAAGCACTCTTGGCAAAGTTCAAATGGGGCCATGCCTTTAAAAAGGTCAATGGGTTAGTATTCAACTTAATAATAAGAAGAAACTAGGGCTAACTGTGCTTGTAGTGGACTACTTTCTCGTTATGCCAAATGCAAAGACTCTGCTGAAGTCGTTCAGGTCCAAAACGATTATTTAAAGCAACTGGAACAAGACAGCGAACGCAAAGATAATGACGATTCCCGAGAAAGACCAGAGAGTGATAGTGACAATGACGATGATTTGTATCAAAACAACAATCGTGATACTGCATTCACTGCATTTGACGACACTGAGAGCGAAGACGAAGATAGTGAAGAACAGAGCGATGAAGATGAAGAAGATCAAGACAGTGAAGATCAAGACAGTGAAGGCCCTACAGATGTACTTGGAAACAAGCTCAAAAAGACTCACATTTAAAAAACCCCCACATCACAATAAAAACTCTTTTTTTTTTTACAATGCTTTATATTTTAATGGTCATTCATTTATTACACAACATCTAGCCATAGAACAAATGCACTCAGAGACAGCAATCGAAAGCCATCTTACAAAAGGGTCTCGTAAGGGATGGCGGTGATGGTCTGGGGAACGTTCTTGACGGTAGAGACGTAACGAGCAGTGCGGGGCTGGACGGGAGATCTCTTCATGTTGATGATAACTATGGAAACCCATCAGAGATCTTGAATTCGATTTGGATATAAATAAACACTTACCACCAGCATCCTTGGCGGCCTGCTTCTTCTGGGCGTTCTCCTTGACACGGTCCAAGAACTCCTGACGGCACTTGGAGTGCTTGATGTGCTCAACACGGATGTTGACACGCTTCTCGATGTAGCGGTTGCCAACACGCTTGTTGATGATAACACCAACAGCAGACTTGGTGACGTTGTAGACGACACCAGTGCGACCGTGGTAGAACTTGTGGGGCATACCCTTCTGGACAGCGGCGTTGGCCTTGATGTCAACGATGTCACCAGTCTTGTAGATGGTCAAGTAGGTAGACAAGGGGATAGCACCATGGTCGCGGAACTTGCGCGAGAACATGTGGCGGGTGCGAGCGCGGACTAGTGTATTTCAATCGAAAATAATGATCTTTTTTATTAAATATCCCATTTTCATTTGTTTTTACTTGAACCATAGCCTATTGTCTAGGGATACTTACGACCAAATGAGTGAGGCATTCTACAAAATGGGGTTCAATGAAAAAAGAAAAGAAACGAATGAGTTGCAAGTAAAGGAATCTCGATGGGTGGCTTGTGCAGCTTATATTCAGCAATTTATACACATATATGTACATGTATATATTATATTATATATAATATATATATTTATATTTATATATACATGAATATATATGTATATAAATGGACAAAAAAGACAACTTTGGTTCGTCCAGTGCGTAAAGGCAGCGTCTGAAAGTGTCCAGGACTTCTTCTTTGCTAATGAAGTACAAATGAAGATTTACCTGTTAAATTGAGCACACGGCTAAGTGAGGAACAGAAAAAGAGAAAGACTCTTCTTTGGCGCGGGCTTGTATTTGCTTTTGTTGGAAAATTTTTCGGTGGGCCTTGAATTTCAAAATTTCAATCCTTTTTTTTTAGAGAAAAAAATTTTACAGTACATTTGCAAGTGATAGCTACTGGTGGCTGGGTGATGTCACTTTTGTATTATATAAACTATTTTTCACTACCTAGACACATTGAACAGGTCTGCAGGCAAGTAAAGAAGTATAGCTAGTGCATGGTGCCTTGTATTGTGTACTAGTAAATCGAATTGGTACCATTGTCAGCCTATTGACCTTTGTTTAAAAATATATATATACATATAAAAAAAGACAGTTGATGTCTTGGGAGGCTTGTTCAGGAGTATAGTTCATCAACCAATCACATGTCTCAGAAAGAAAATTTTTAGAAATTCCAAAAAATAATAATAAGCTTGATAATCAAGGCGTTTTTTTGCTTCTTTCTCTTTCCTTTTTTCTGACAAGCCTTAAGATGACCGGTGCTTCCAGAACTTACTCCAAGACCTACAAGGTCCCCAAGAGACCTTTCGAGTCTGCTCGTCTCGACCAGGAATTGAAGCTGGTCGGTGAGTACGGTCTCAAGAACAAGAAGGAAGTCTGGCGTGTCGGACTCACCCTCTCCAAGATCCGTCGTGCTGCTCGTGAGCTCTTGACCTTGGACGAGAAGGACCCCAAGCGTCTCTTCGAGGGTAACGCCTTGATTCGCCGTCTTGTACGCATCGGTGTACTCGATGACTCCCGTATGAAGCTCGATTACGTTCTTGGTCTCAAGATTGAGGACTTTATGGAGCGTCGTCTCCAGACCCAGGTCTTCAAGCTCGGTCTTGCCAAGTCCATCCACCAGGCTCGTGTCCTCATCCGTCAGCGCCACATCCGTGTTGGCAAGCAGATTGTCAACGTTCCTTCCTTCATCGTTCGCTTGGTACGTCATGATATTAGATTTGGTGGCTTGGATTGTGACTAATTTGCTTCTTTTTTTTCTTGAAATTACAGGACTCCCAAAAGCACATCGACTTTGCTTTGACCTCCCCCTATGGTGGTGGCCGTGCTGGTCGCGTCAAGAGAAAGAGAGCTGCCGCCGCTGGTGGTGCCGAGGAGGATGATGAAGAGTAAATCCATCTATTTATCTCATTTGTCTGATGTTGTCATGAACCTTTGCAATGGTCTTCAAAATAAACAAAAAGTTGTCCACTGAGTGGTGCACTTTTTATTTCTTTATTGCAAAGCACCTGTGCTTATGTACAGTATCATGGCACATCATGACCAAGTAAGTCACAGGGATACAGACTGGGGATAGATGTAAAGAGTGTTATGTTGAACCTCTCTATTGAACGATCTTTCTTTTTTTTTAAAGAAAG
Organism: Phycomyces nitens; assembly: GCA_022702545.1. Lineage (NCBI taxonomy): Eukaryota > Fungi > Mucoromycota > Mucoromycetes > Mucorales > Phycomycetaceae > Phycomyces > Phycomyces nitens. The sequence continues at coordinate 7,237,514 of JAHRBC010000003.1, forward strand.
AGCTGATTTCTTTTCTTCCCAGTCTTGCCCGTGTGTCGGTCATGATGTTGCCTTTGCGTGTGTGTGTGTGTGTGTGTCTACTAACCCTTTTGTTTGGTAGAGTATATATTAGCTTTACGTGTAGAAAATACTAGCAGTAAATTGAATAGTTGACAATAAATAACTTTCATATATTTATAAATCAGGAATAATGGAAAACTTTATAAACTATTTTGAGATTGCTGACAGGTTGTATTGTGCCTTTATGCCACCATCTGCCAGATCTAGACTTGCTACTGCCTAGATAATCTTTGCCAATAATAATATATATATATATTTGCTGTTATGAGCCATGATGAAGAAAAAGTATAAAAATACACGTGTCTGACTGGCAATAATCAACTTGTGTTCAGTCTGATCCTGTTGTGGGAAAAATGCTGCGCATCTGGTAACCAGATGATCAGACAGAAGAATAGATTTGTAAACCAAGGTGGAATTATTAATGGTTTCTACAGACCATAAAACAATGCTCAGCATTGGGGTTGATATTTCTACATATGAAAAATGGCTAGATCCATTAATGAATACCACATTTTAAACGTCATCTTGAGGCTGTAATAATGATATTTTCAGGCTATGGCTTGGCGTCACCTCACCCAGCCAGACAGAGTTACACTTGAGGCTACGATTGGCCAGTGAAACCCTGCTTCGTCCAGGTCATTAGATTGAGAGGGAAAAAAAATTAGGTTGGAGTTCTCTTTCTACATTTTCATTCTTCTTCTTCTTCTCTATTCATCTTTACAAATAATGGCTCACCAAAATAATTACGGACAGCAGTACAACTACAACAGGGGATCCTATGACTACAGTAACCCTGGCAATGACAGACCAGTCCCTGCCACACCCAGACAAGGAGGATCGATAAACAGGGGCCAGTACCAAAACCCACAAAATCAACAATCACCCACATATGGTGAGTGCTAGGGAAAATGGTTTGACAAGACTTACAAATCTCTTTACATAAAAAAATAAAGCCCAACGCCCTATCTCTCAGGGCCGCCCTGCCCAAGACAATCATTTGGTTGACTGGTTCCGTGCCGTAGACACTGATGGGTCGGGTGAACTGACCGTAGAAGAGCTCCAGAGAGCTTTGGTCAATGGAGACTGGAGTCCATTTAACATTGAAACCGTCCGTATGATGGTCAACATGTTTGATACAGGTGAGCACACAGTTGTGAAGCATGATGTAGAATGTGGATTGTACGTGTGTGATTAAGGCATCTGACCGACTCCTCTAGACAATACCGGAACAATCAGTTTTGAAGAGTTCAAGGGATTGTGGAAGTATATTGAAGACTGGAAGAGATGCTTCCAGACATTTGATATGGACGGCTCTGGTAGCATCGATCGTGCTGAGATGAGAAATGCCTTGCAGACCTTTGGCTACAACCTGACCGATACATTTGTTGGGACCCTTATTCAAAAGTTCGACCGTCATGGTAAGTTTATTTATTTATTTTTAATTCTTGGGGGTGGGTCGATATTGATAAAGCCATCGTTTCCTATAGGTCTTGGTACTGTCACCTTTGATAACTTTGTCCAGGCCTGTGTCAGCGTAAAGACACTCACGGACTCCTTCAGAAGATTTGATACTGACAATGATGGCTGGATTTACATTAGCTATGAACAGGTAAGATTAGATCCTTGTCCCGAAACCCCCCTCACCATTAATCAACTAATCAATGTATCTTGATAGTTCCTTGAGCTTGTCATTAGCCAAAGATCCTAATAATCCATCCTACTCATTCACTCTCATTATTATTATTATTACTATTATTATTTTCGCACTCACTCACATTACACTCATATATAAAATAAAAATGAAATAAAATGCAATAATTTTTAATGAGAAATCGTTTTTTACGGCAGGGACGGAAAAAAGGCAAAACTGAGTCTATGATGAGATCCAAATTCAATTGTTCCTCAAGAAATAGCCAAAAATAGTGAATAAACAAGAATATATCTTTATGTTTTGGGTCATTTTGGCAACATCTGAGGATATTTTCATGTGTGTAATGTATCTTTAGTGTGTGTACCCGAATTCAATGGACTCTGGTGAATATTAAATAAATATTGGCTGTCAAAACAGAGTATACAAAATGAATAAACTAGGCACCATTTTTATTTTGCATATCCTGAAACATAAAACTCTAGTCTTTACAGGCTTCTTGATCTAAATAGCCCCCTCATATATATATAACCAGAGTGTGAAAAACAAGAGACTTGCAAGATATTGGTATTGCTCTGGCAACCCAAGTTCCACTGCAGACATTTAGATAGTCACAATACACAGTCGTACATATTTCCTAATATAGAGAACAAAATTTTGTCTATAAAAAGGCTATTCGAATTAGCAGCGTTTTTGTCCTTTAATCAAAAATAACGATTGCAGCCACGATGCATGCTACGTCCTTGGACAATAGCTCTGCATTGCCAGGAATCTTATGATTTCGACGCATACCAGATCATCAGTTCTTTTACCCTTGTGGTAGAAACAGTCTCTCTTGTCATTAATTTGATCAGTAGGGTGATTGTGCCGACGAGGAACGACATCTATTATTATTATTAATTATTATTATTATTGTATATGAAATGAAAATATTGTGATGTCATTAGCAGTGACAGCTATTCCACTAGTAATTTAATTTTTTACTCTGCCAGCCAACCAAGGTTTAAATGCGACATTAAGCTCCTTGTAACAATAAGTTGGGTTGGGTGTCTTGGAATCAAATAAATACCTCTTGAAAAACCCATACCATTTGGTGAAACAAATACTGTAGCACGTTGATTTCCTAAAGGGCTATAGACCATCTTGCATTTATCAGTTACTGATATCAATCAATCTACCCAAGCCTTGATATCATCTTGTTCTTGTGGATTTTTAAAATCTATTATATTTACCAAAGTATACTCTTTTTATAAGCCTTGTTACACTCATTAAATACCATTTAGCCCAGAATACAAGTACCAAACCAGAGTTGCATTATTCATAGATACACAACATATCAATTTATGTGCCACAATACATCATAATGGGTCCAGCACCACATTCTCTGCATTGTCTGACAGGGGGGTGACACTCCAAGAGTTTGTAAACATAATACATACAACAATCTATAATAATTATTGCCTCATAGTGGCCCCAGTCTCAATTGCTGCCCATTTCAACAAAAAGAATTAGTTTCTTTGGCCAAGACAGTAGACCAGGGTACACTTATTAGATGATATGTGCCTGGCCACATTTATCACTAGTGAATCCCACTTATTAGTATTTTTTTACACATCAATCGTCTCTAATCTCAATTCATGTTTACTTTTCAAGTACAAATAATATTTGAAAGCTCAATATATTCCAATTGCTTTTATGCTCTCCTTTACTCTGCAATAATCTTTATCGATGCGTATATAGATTTATGAGCTGTCCTTGAGTATTGCAAATGTCAAGCGAGAAAAGACCAAGAAAATGTTCGTTTTTTATATATTGCAAGTCCGCCAGAATTTAATATAGTGCTACGCTACTTTCATTTTCTGAAATGCGCGAGTAATATAATGGAAAAATCGCTATACCGCACACCCAAAAATCTGATGCGTTTTTAATATAATAGAATATCCTCTTCTCTTTCCTCTACCAAAAAAAAAAAACAAAAACAAAAAACAACAACAAGTGTATCGATGGAAGTAGTCCAGGTCCAGCCAAGGGACACATATCTTCACTATGTCCATGTGCCTACCAAAGGCATGTCCATCCATTGGACATTCACAACAAAGCGTAAAAACATCGCATTCGGTCTCTACAAGCGCATCCATGACCCACCCCATCTCGCCACCCAGCCAGTAATGCGCCTGCAGAAACCAAACCAAACAACCACACACACCGAATTCCGTACCCCAAGTACATTGTCCTCCAATCACAGTCTCATGACAAACAGTAGTCAGAGTAAGTGTGCAGCATCAAACTCACATTCATTACACTCGTCCGAGCTGTCCATATCACATTAGAGACCGAATCACCCTCTGACGACGATCGCTCAAACTTCTTTGATACTGACCCTTCTGCTACTTCCGCCAATCCTCCTACTCACAGACCCCGCTCAAAGTCGCTTGCCAAAGACAAATTGAAAGAAAAGGGGGAGCTGGAAGAAATAATCCCAATTGAGCACTACAACTCATCCAGCAACAAGACATCTGGATCATTTGTTGTCCAGGAGCCAGGGTATTATGTGCTTGTATTTGGTAGGTCTATTGTCCCTAGTCATTGGTTGGTTAGTTGGTTGGTTGGTTAGTTTATTGTTTCTCTCTAGATAATACATTCTCCAGAACTACACCAAAAGTATTGTCGTTTTCAGTAACCCTTAGCGACAAAGAGACCAATGATCCTTTTGAGGATAATGCAAACGATATAGCGGGCTGGATCCTTAAAAAGAGACGCAAGAGATTACAAGGTAGAGGCGATTTATATGGCTCTTTGGCATCTTACGACCTTTAGATTAACAAGATGTATTATATAAAAGGCTGGGCCAAGCGGTGGTTCCAGTTGTCTCACGCAGGTATACTTTCGTATGCCACATCTCCTACGGGTGTCAAGCGGGGGGCTATCCAGATCAGAGTCGCCACCTTGACATTTAATGAGCCCCAGCGTATGATCCACATTGACTCTGGAACAGTGATCTATCATTTAAAGGCACTCGATAAAAATGACTTTGCACTCTGGTGTACTGCATTCAAAAGATTCAAGGCCACTGAAGGATGCGAGGGCAATTCAAGAGGTTGGGAGGTACCTGAAAATAGTGTGGATACTTCCCATGGATCCGCAGACCCTGTACAGACGGCAATTACAAAGGGTATCGAGAGTGCTCGCAATGTTCAATATGAAGTGGAAAACTATATGCAAAATGCAGATCACATAAAGCACATCCTTAATCGTGTTGGTCAAATCCAAGGTTTGGAAGACTTGAAGCCTCATATTACTGCATTCTACACACAACTTGAAAAAGACAAGGATCATATCCAAAAATCCATGAGGCAGCAAACAACAGAATGGAAAAATGTACAGGAAGCCTTTCAAACCTTTATCCATCCAAGTCATCAGGGCTCACCGAGAAACCGCAACCTATTCTCTATTCAAGAAGGGATGTCAGAAGTAGATGGAGGCTCAGGAGGAGAATACAGAGGAATCTACAAGTCTGGAAGTGAGTCATCTTCTACGCGCATGTCTACCATGTCAGACATGTTCTTTGATGCCGAAGAGAATATCCTGAGCGAAGAAGAGGATGTGTCAGACTCTTCAATATATTCTGACGACGACGACGACGATGACGACGATGAGGACGACGACGATAGAATTGACGACAATGGAGATACCGCATCAAAAAGTAAGACACTTGAGATATAGCGTGTTTCAATAACCAACAATCCATCTGTAACTATAGGCAGCAAAAAACAACGAGAAACAATCGACTTTACACGAATTGGTAAATGCCAAGAACGACGCAAGACTCTTCCGTCTCCATCCGTAGGGGATCCTGCGTCTGCCATATCAATCTTTCGCAAAAATGTAGGCAAGGATCTATCACAGGTTGCTATGCCTGTGAGCATGAACGAGCCAATTAGTCTACTTCAAAAAGCATGCGAGGATCTAGAGTATTCTGAACTTCTTGACAAGGCTGCTGGTATGAATGATCCAATGGACAGACTCATGTACGTTGCTGTGTTTGCCATTTCAAGTTATGCCTCCTCTCAATACCGCACTGGTCGAAAGGTACTCTAGAGCTCATTAGATTCTATTGAAAATAACAATTGAATCAACCATAAAGCCCTTTAATCCAATGTTGACCGAGACCTATGAAAACATCCGGCCAGACAAAGGGTTCAGATTTATCGCAGAAAAGGTTTCACATCATCCGCTAGTAATTGCTGTAAGTAAGATGAAATGTAGACACAAAAAAAGGTTATTGATGGCTTGGTTTGGATTTTATGCTCTCTAGGCTCATGCCGATTCAAAGAACTACAAATACTGGCAGGCTTCCAAAGTCAAGAGCAAATTCTGGGGAAAATCAATGGAGTTCATGACCGAAGGAACATTCCACATCACACTCACTGGCCATGAAGACCACTATACGTATTTCAAGCCCTCAAGCTGGATGCGCAACATGATTGCAGGCGAGAAATACCTGGAGCATGTAGGCGAGATGAAGGTGCAGGACCACACTTCGGGTGCCTATGCGTCTGTAACCTTTAAAGAAGGTACAGGCGGTGGTCTGTTTGGTGCACCCACCAAGCGAGATGATGTGGTGGCTACTTTGTTTGACAAGGATGGCAAGAAATGCCGTAGACTGGTTGGAAAATGGAGCCAATCAATGGCAGAAGAGGTTGATATGAACGGATCAACGTTTACTGTTCTGTGGCATGCCAATCCACCGCACGTCAAGGATTATCAAAAGTATTATGGCTTTACACGATTCTGTGTGGAATTGAATGAAATAACGCCTATTGAGGATCATAAGATTCCCAAGACCGATAGTCGGTTACGCCCTGATCAGTCGTTGTATGAACAAGGTAAAGAGCACTGGGATGGGATAACAAGCATTTTCTAGGTTCTGATGAGGTTTGGTCTGGTTGATAAATCATTAGGTCATGTCGATGAGGCAGACAAAGAGAAGCAGAGAATAGAACAGCTTCAAAGAGAACGCCGCAAAGAGTATGAGCAAAATGGAATAGAGTGCAAACCACGCTGGTTTAAGTTGGAGAGTGATCCATTTGAAGAATTTCAACTTGCTCCAGCAGAAGACCAAGAGTCAAAGGGGCTGTCGTGGCATTATACTGGGAAGTACTGGCAGACTCGAGAATCAGGACAATGGCCAGATGATATTCCTGACCTGTGGTAGATTATATAAAAGACGTTTATTATAGTAATGAAGAAAAGTTGTGTATTTTGCCTTTTAATAATATTTAACAAGAGTTTGGATTTGGGATTAATAATAGCTTTGATTCCGGGACAATCTAACCAACTCACAAAGAAGTATTCCAATACAACTGGTGCCCTTTAACCTTTTATGACCTCTGATAATATATATATATATAAATATATATATATATACGGAGATTTTTTACGCTGGGAATTAGAAAACGTCTTTTATGGAAATTTCAGATAAAGAGCTTTTTATTGGTCTAAAAAATAGAAATATATCGAAATTATAGGTGGATTTAGGTCGTCCTACGTGTAATTAGGAATCAGAAAACGTCTTTTATGGAAACTTTAGATGAAGAGCTTTTTATTGGTTTAAAAAAATATAGGCATATATTGAAGTTGTGAGTGGGTCTTTTCTAGGCAGACTTTGCATAATCCAAATATTAGAAATTATACCTACCTTGCCTTTGTACAGATAACATTTTACAGCCATTAGCAACATTTCTTTTTCTACACAAATCTTTTTTTTCTTCAAGTTAATAAATATTCATTTCGATAAACATAAAGAGACAATGATAGAGAACATATCTATCAAAGTATGAGTTTACAAAAGTGATTTAAATTAAAGTTCAAGCCTTTTCAAAACTACCATATGCTGAGAGCTGTTTATCGTGACTTGCACTATAAGGACCGGCTTCTCTATCAAAGCACGAAATAGATGGCATGACAACTACTTACACCGCGAGTGAAATGTCTCGCCTATGCCAATGACCTCATTGTCTTTCTCCCCAACCTACCTAGCCTCCACTGTCTTCAGAACCACTTGTCTACGTACTCCCTCGCTTCCAACGCACACATTAATATGCACAAGACCTGAGCTCTCTCCCTCTCTGGCCGTCCTATGCTCTTTTGGCAAGACGCCCTGTCTCAGTACCAGATTCTTGATCAACATGACTGTCGCTCGTCACAACCTTTGATCTACCTGGTCTGATTCCACCCTGGTTGTCCTTCCTGTTGTTGGGCCACTCCCCCACCCCTGACTTCCGCCTCCCTCTCTTGTTTCCTGACCTACGCCCTGCTCCTTTCCGTCATCTCGACAGCTCCTCCCCAACAACTGCTTGCAGTCGCCATCCTCGAAGATGACTCAAAATATATAATTATCAATATAATCGAGCCTTATGATCGATATATATTGAATGACGCCCATCACGAACGCCGTTTTTGATTTGAACTGTCAACTTTTCCCACTAAAAAAAGGAAGATATCAAGATATCAAGATATCCAAGTGGTTTTAGTGTCATCAGTTGAAAACGGAGGGATCATGAAGCTTAAAATTGACAACAGAACCTGCAATTTACTGATCACATCAAGCCTTCGTCTCGATTGTGAATCAGTAAACCTTGGAGCTTCCACATATCACTTTCAACCCTCTAGTGAAACAAGAATATTCTTGGACAGCAGATCCCTGGAGAAGCCGTATGAGCTATTTGAGCAAGAAGACGATGAACCTCAAGCTGGTCCGTTCCTTTATCAACTAAAGCAAATAAGATCAAAATTTTGATCATATTTCAACATACTCTCGCCGCAGGGTTTCGTCGTTGTTTGGGATGCACCTCGAATTCCAACCTTGCTCAATTTGGACCCCAGCTGATCAAGACTCGGACCAGCATACAACTTCACAAGGGAAATTGAGGTCGCTTATCTTCCAAAGGATTGCGGTCAAAGTTGTTCGTGATTGCAAAGATGCCAAACTAAAAACCTCGGAACTTGAGTTTCCATCATTAAAAGATGGCTCAAAAGTACAAATCATCAAGCAGAAAATACAAGCTCTTGGTGAAACAATATCAATCATAGAAAATAATAAAAAGAAGGTTGACATGATCAAGAAATTTGCATATTACTAGTATTAACATTGGTATGTTTCTCATTTACATGCACAATCTTTTTTTTTATAAATGTATTAACAGCATAATAATGGCAACGTTGATGAAACAAAGACAGAGGATGTGGTTATAGGCTTCCTAGCCGCACTTTTATTCTCGCCTCATAATATATATATATATATATATATATAATTATCGTATATTCCTCTCCTTTATACCTTTCGTGTAAAGATCAAGCTTTTGGAGAGCCAACTAGTGGGAAGAGGAGGGAAAGAAATTATAGCTAAATTAATTAATAAGATGTCCTTTTTTTAAAAGAAGTTTTGGAGGTATTCCTTCCATGTTGAACAAGGGTGGATAGCCACCACATTCTCTGTCTTCGTTTCACCAATGTTTCCATTTACTCCATGAATAAAATAGCTAGAACCTTTATATTTTGTAGAAACAAAGGTTATTACATATATTTTATAAATGTTGAAACAAAAAACAGTTTTTTTAGTACTTTGTTGCACTACCACGGGCATCAGTCACCGCTTGACATCTTCCTTGCATGCTCTCAACTAGGCGCTTTGCATACTCGATGCCTAACTTCGCCCATTCTTCTTGTAGAGCTACCTCCAAATCATTTAGATTGTTGATAGATGTTCTCTTCTTCTCAACCTGCCTTTCGAGAGCACTCCATATATGCTCGATGGGGTTCAGATCAGGACTTTGAGCTGTCCAGTACTCAAATCCCCTGATCTGATGAGTCTCTTTTCACCATTGATCATATCTACCCGTATGACAGCTTGCGCCATCTTCCTGAAGAATAAAGTCTCTCTCCTCACTTTCGGTAGTGGTTTTAAACCAAGAGTGGAATGCAGATGCCAAAATATCAACATGTGGATCTTGGTTTACAGAATCCGTCTTGACAATCTTCAAAGGACCAAATCCTTTACCCCAAAAGCAGCCCCAAACCATGATAACACCACCTCCCCACTTCACTGTTGACACGGTGTTCCTTTCCTCATATCTTTCTCCAACTTTTCAGAGCACTCACTTTCCACAAGCATTACCATTCAGGCAGAAACGGGACTCATCAGACCAAACGACGTTATTCCATTGGTCGTCTGTTCAGTTCACTCGTTCTTTGGCTCAGCAAAGTCTATTCTTTTGGTATCTTTCCGTTAAGCGAGGCTTATGTGCAGCAACACAAGATTTGAAGTCAAGCCGCTTGACAGATGCAATTAAAGTGTCTACAGACATTGATCTCCATGTTGCTTAATTTCGTTTTGAGCAGATTATATGAGGCAAATGGATCATCCCGTATGCTTCTTTCCAAGTGTCTTTCTGCTCTCTCATCAATTTTTCTTGGAGTACCAGTTGATGTTTGAGGTAATTAGCTACCACGCAGCTTGATTCGTCTTTTGATCGTTTGCACACTAGGAATACTTATCTCAACAAGCTCTGAAATCTTACAAAGTGAAAGATTGGGTTTCGAGAGGTGGAAAACTCCAGAGTATTTTTTCGAGTGATCGCTCCATATAGGGTCCACGAGTGCTTTTCTCAGGCTCTTCAGTTGGCATGTTGATTTGATTAATGATGTGTTGAGAAATGTGGATTATTTTTTTGAAATAGATATAAAATTTTATCATTTTTTTCCCAATTTTATTTAATAAAGTTCAGAGGAGTGTATAATTAGATACATAACCAAGACTTATCTTTGTATATTCATAAACAAAGTTTTGGCTCCAAGTTCCGGTCAGCGATATTCTTCTTCTGTAAAAGTTTCCCTGCATAGGAAATCTCATGATTTCCGCATATTTTGACAAAAACTCATTGACGTAGGAGGCTTGGGATCCTAAACACTTAAACATATTGTCGGGACCATCTTCGTAAAACCAATCATTACGAGTCTTAAAAGGAGTATCTCCAACATTAACCGGCAAAATATTGGGATCATACTCTTGCTTTGGAGGAATATCGTCAACCGGTCGAGTAATAAGAGTTATGTTCAAATTGTTTGGACACTCCTTGCTGCTGCCTTTTATAATAAAGCGTGTATTCTCTATAGATAATGTTTCTAGGCGGCTATAAGTCATGTCGATAGACTGGCACTTAAGTGTCGTAAAACTGCCGTAGACTGATGTTTTAACCAAACTCAACGTATCCAATTTTCTGCAATGAAATGACAGAAACCGGAGGACATCTGATGTAATTGTTGAGTGTCTTAAACCGAATGATTGGAGTTCAAATCTCTCTGAATTGTAGAATTCATCTTTAACCTTGATGTCAGCACTCAATAGTTTAAGATATTTCAAACGAGGTGCTGCACGGAGAAAGGTATCGATATCCGCAACCGTAAAAATACTGAGATCCAATTTGACCAGGTTGCAAAGGCTGTTCTCCATCCCCGTCAAGGTTATTGTGGTTGTATGATTACGGTTACATGTCTGATCAATTGATTCAATGGTCTTTGAACATCTCTCCAGGATGGTTTCTACGATGGTGTTGGAAGCAGCACAGAGATAATCAGCAAAAGGACCACTTGTTAGTGAAGTGATAATCCGTATGTGCTTTAATGGCGCGTCGTGAAAGTTGATCTTATCCATAAAAAATAAATTTCCGCCCTTATTGTCACTGGAGTATATACATTTTAGCTTTGTTAGCCGCTTAAATGATATGGGCACTTGTTGAAATAACGCCATTGTGCTACGTCTTTGTACTTCGATATCGGTCAACAGATAGTTTATGTCAAGCTCAAGTGTGTGTAGGTTGGGATATTTGCGAGCAAGATAGCATAGCCATCGATAGTCTGTCCTATCGGATGCTATGCCCAAGGTTTTCAGCGTTGTGGCTGGAGATACGTTTGGTATACGTTCAAGGTCGGTATCAGAAAGAGTCAATAAATCTGTGCCGAGCCTCATGTATTCAAGGTGCTTTAGATGCGAGTGGATGGTCTCAAGATTGTTTACTGAGAATGATGCTATACTTCTGACCTGAATTTTATTTTGAATCGATAGGCGTCTTAAGAGGGGTAAGCACGCAATTGCTTCAACAACTGAATTTTCCTTGATAGTTTTATATGCATTATCGATATCCATGCGAAGCTCAGTCAATGATCTCCAGAGGTTCCAATCGGGTATACTTCCAAAGTCGTTCGATCGTAAAGGAGCTATTGCAAAATAAAGATACTTTATATTTGGAAAGGTCTTTTGCAGTGCGTAGATTCCCTTGGCTTTTACATTAAAATTCTTGGATATAGTCAGATATCGTACAAGGTGTCCAATTTCATGGTATTTGTATCGGTTATCATGGGATGGATTCATAACGGTTTTTATGGCATCATCAGAAAGTATACTTATATCAGAGTATAGGGTATCCTGGAAAAGTCTTTTCCATGACTTGCACACCAAAGAACAAGATGTCTTGTCTCTAAATGAAAGATAATTCGCGATTTGTTCTATGATTTCTCGAGGAAATCCTGATAAAAGCATGAAAAGGTTTTTTGAATAAATGTAAACTGGAAAGACAAGGTTTTGTTTTTAAGCGTTTCAAAGGCCTTTAAATATTTTTATTGGTAAATAAATATGATGCACAATATATTGTAGGATACACGGGGCGTTTTCCTTGGCAACGATCCAACATTCCATATCTGCCAAACGTACCAATACAACACTCTTATTATATATAACACTCTTTCGATTCAAATCTCACCGTCTCGTTAAATCAACAACAAGAAACGTCTTGGAAAAACAAGGCATTTGTCAGATTGTCAGAAAGATCTAATCATCATCATCAGTGCTTTTCATTGTGTCACATTGTCATTTCATCTAAAACCCCCGTATGCAAAACAGCTCCCAAACCAACCATGTAATAGTAAAAAGCAAAAATAATGTTCAAAGGCCTTTGATTAGGATGATTTATGCCATCTTGAGAATACAATTAATCATAGCTTTACTTGTGAGCCAATAACTTCTACAAGAAACACAATGGGCGATTTCATCTCCAAGACTACTATACGCTGTACGGTCTGTAGGATATAAATATTGTCTTGTAGCACTTTATTTAAGACACGGTTATACAAAGTGCACAAAAGAAGCGATTGTATTCTGCTCATCATTCTAAAAAAAAGCAAACAAAGATGGGATAATATCTAGAATGATGAGCATGGATTCATACCTTTTCCCAAGGATATAAACATAGAAATGTGGCGCTTTTTGTTGAAAAGATTGAGAAAAGACTGTATTGTGCCAATGAAACAGTTTGGAGGTGGTTGATCAATGATTTGGGGGTTGTTGTTGACCAAGAGGAGTTGGCTCTTTAAAGTCTATAATCTACACTTTGGACTACTCTGCTTATATCAGCATATTGGAAAGAAAACTCGTCCATTTTCTGGACCACTTTATTAAGTTTATAGCAAGGAGTTTATATAACAATAAAACAATGTTTTTTTTTGTCAACAGTTAAAATTGGTTGAAGACTGGAAAAAGTGCCAAGGTGTCTCTGTAATAGTTTGTTCACCAAATATCCAACAGCTTGACCCTACTAGGATATTATGAGCACATATTGAGTGTATATTAAAGGCAAGTGTAACAGTATCAATAAGTAAAAAGAGTTGGATACTATAATTCACAGAGAGAAAGAAGATATCTGCTAAAGTATGTGAGGTATTGAATGCCAATGCAAATGTTTATACATTAGATGAAGAAGGTTAGTGGTGTGTCTACCGAATATTAGAAATAATTAATGAATATTATATTTAAAGAATATATATTTTTATTCGTGTGTCTTTAGTCGTAGCCTGTTACAAGAAAGTAAAAAAAAAAATACAACAATCGAGTTAAAGAAGCTTTTCTCTTGATTTGAGAAATATTGAAATATCTCTTTACTACAGGGAAGAGTTTGTATCTCTCGCCATTATTTTGATCGTGACCTTGACTCCTCAAACTCGTCTCCAGAATAGTACCAAATGTTTTAAAAACTATATAATCCACACAATACATAAACAGATAATATGATCTCTCTTTTATTCATCTCTTTCAGGAACTTGTAATAAATAATAGCTTATCACAAGCTCAAGGCAAGAAAGTACTACGTCTACAGTCACGCCAATTATTGTTCAGTAAAAATAAATCTCAAGCAATTTCAAAAATAGTTATACACCTTTTTCGAGAAGTATTTACTCCATGAATAAAATAGCTAGAACTTTTATATTTTGTAGAAACAAAGGTTATTACATATATTTTATAAATGTTGAAACAAAAAACAGTTTTTTTTTTAGTACTTTGTTGCACCACCACGGGTATCAATCACCGCTTGACATCTTCTTTGCATGCTCCCAACTAGGCGCTTTGCATACTCAATGCCCAACTTCGCCCATTCTTCTTGTAGAGCTACCTCCAAATCATTTAGATTGTTGATAGATGTTCTCTTCTTCTCAACCTGCCTTTCGAGAGCACTCCATATATGCTCGATGGGGTTCAGATCAGGACTTTGAGCTGTCCAGTACTCAAATCCCCTGATCTGATGAGTCTCTTTCCACCATTGATCATATCTACCCGTATGACAGCTTGCACCGTCTTCCTGAAGGATAAAGTCTCTCTCCTCACTTTTGGTAATGGTTTTAAACCAAGGGTGGAATGCAGATGCCAAAATATCTACATGTGCATCTTGGTTTACAGAATCCGTCTTGACAATCTTCAAAGGACCAAATCCTTTACCCCAAAAGCAGCCCCAAACCATGATACCACCGTCTCCCCACTTCACTGTTGACACGGTGTTCCTTTCCTCATACCTTTCTCCAACTTTTCAGAGCACTCACTTGCCACAAGCATTACCATTCAGGCAGAAACGGGACTCATCAGACCAAACGACGTTATTCCATTGGTCGTCTGTTCAGTTCACTCGTTCTTTGGCTCAGCAAAGTCTATTCTTTTGGTGTCTTTCCGTTAAGCGAGGCTTATGTGCAGCAACACAAGATTTGAAGTCAAGCCGCTTGACAGATGCAATTAAAGTGTCTACAGACATTGATCTCCATGTTGCTTAATTTCGTTTTGAGCAGATTATATGAGGCAAATGGATCATCCCGTATGTTTCTTTCCAAGTGTCTTTCTGCTCTCTCATCAATTTTTCTTGGAGTAACAGTTGATGTTTGAGGTAATGGACTATCATGTAGCTTGATTCATCTTTTGATCGTTTGCACACTAGGAATACTTATCTCAACAAGCTCTGAAATCTTACAAAGTGAAAGATTGGCTTTGAGAGGTATAAAACTCCAAAGTATTTTTCGAGTGATCGCTCCATATAGGGTCCACGAGTGCTTTTCTCAGTCTCTTCAGTCGGCATGTTGATTTGATTAATGATGTGTTGAGAAATATAGACTATTTTTTTGAAATAGGTATAAAATTTTATCATTTTTTTTTCCAATTTTATTTAATAAAGTTCAGTGTGACTGTATCCGGATCTGGTTATGATTGGTCAATAAATTTTACTAATATAATGTTTCTTACAAAGGCTGTCACTCATAAAAGGGTCGCACAGACAGACTGTGTAAGTCAGAACGAGTTGCAATTTCAAGCTGCTACGCAGCTATCTGGCGAGTAAGAGATTCAATACGGTCCAGTAATTCGTCAGCCATAATAAAGGGAAAAAGGGAAAAAGGGAAAAAGACGACTTTTGTATGCGGTTATGACCGGCGAAGCGAAAGAAAGATGCTCGATCTTAAAACTTAACAATAATCTATCCTATATATATATACTCCAAACATTCTTAAAAATATTCGAATAAGAGCTATGAATTGCTAATCACAGCATTCTCAGGTCTCTCTCTCTGTGTGTGTGTAGTCCGATGGACTAGAACCCATTGTCCCAAGAGTTTAATTCGACGACAAACTCTCGTAGGTACTATTAACTTGTTTATATATATATATTGTATATATGACTTGTATACAAAATCTCACTTTAATTGAAGTAATATAATGACAGTAATTGTTAATTATTTTCTTCATACATTACTCACTATTTCCTTCGTTGTTTTTCGATATTTTTGTCTTTATGTTTTGTTCCCACAAAGTAGATACTTTCAAAGAAACTCGAGTAATAATTCTAGACATTAACTACTTTATTTTGTGTAAAAAAAATGTTGCTATGGCTGCAAAATTTTATTTGTACAAAGGTAAGATAGGTATAATTTTTAATATTTGGATTATTCCAAGTCTGCCAAGTCTGCCTAGCAAGCCAAAAAGTCTGTCTAGAAAAGACCCACTCACAACTTCAATATATTCCTATATTTTCTTAACCAATAAAAAGCTCCTTATCTAAAGTTTCCATAAAAGGTGTTTTCTGATTCCTAATGACACGTAGGGTACTTGAGTAGGTTAAAGTAACTAGTTACGGGACTATTATGAGGAAGGGCACTAGTTATCTAGTGTTTATAGCCGGGTTACTAGCTAGCAATGGTTATTATTCCAATTGGAGGCGTGGTAACGATGGACAATAAACTACTGTTAACAGGATGCGTTCTCAAGACAATAGAGCTGCACTCAGTAAGGGTTTGGATGCGTCAAATAATATTTATGACTAGGCGTATGGGGATGAGAATCATTTGTCAAAATATAGAAAATAGGAAAAGTATTTTTAACGAGTTAAAAAGAGATATTTTATTCTTCACAAAACTTCCTCTGTTATGGCCTCCTCTGCCTCTACACTCCGCTTTACATCGCTTGACCTTTACTTTCAAGGTGGTGTCCATCAACCACCACGCACACCGTCTCACTAGTGTGAGAAATCGCAAAGTGTGTGTGTTTTATATTTGGTACCAATACTCTTCTATAATCTTAAATATCGCAAGTCAGTATTCCGGTGTGTTTAGCGGAGATTCAATTAAACACGTGATATTCCGGCTGGGAACAGAGAGTGTTCCGGGAGGGGGGCAGGCACACTCCTCACGAAGCGAACCCAGCAAGCCTTTCGTTCCACCTCTAACATACTATCAAATGGCTCCTCAGCAAAAGTCTGGTCTTGCCGTTGGTCTCAACAAGGGCCACATCGTCACTCGTCGTGAGTTGAAGATTACCCCTTCATACACAAAGGGAGTAAGTTATTTGGATATCCCATAAAAAAGAGATGGATGGATGGATGGATTTTGGGCTGCGTCGAGTGAAATTATGGGTGACTGATAGAGTTTTTTGGTATTTTATTTTATTTCATTTTTAGGCTGCCTCCAAGCGCACCACCTTTGTTCGCAGCATCGTCCGTGAGGTCGTTGGCTTTGCTCCCTATGAACGTCGTGTCATGGAATTGATCAAGAACTCCAAGGACAAGCGTGCCAAGAAGCTCACCAAGAAGAGAGTACGTTTTTTTTTGCAATTGTTATGTTAATCTAGATGATTTGGCTGACAACTTTATGAAACAATAGCTCGGTACTTTCCTCCGTGCCAAGAAGAAGATTGAAGAGTTGTCGGCTGTTATTGCCGAGTCCCGCCGCCATTAAGTTGGAGAGGTGGACTTCTTTCTCTTATTAAATATTTATACATATTTACAAAACTGTACTTGTCTGCATTTTTTCTATTGAAAAAAAAAGGAATTCTTTCTTTTATGTCTATACATGAGAAGAAATGTATATTGAATTAAAACTACAAGAGAGAAAGATGGGCATAGAGAGAGAGAGAGAGCGTGTGTGTGTTTGGGCCAAAGAGTGAAGGATTCATATATATACAATACACTGCAACAAAAGAACCAAGGTGAAAAAAAATATCATCTTGGTACTACTCTGATTGTTGCTGCCAGCCTTGTCGCCTGTGGTGGGAACGCAAGGGACGACCACAGCAATGAAAGATTGATTTTCTTACATTCATCCACAAACTGTCAAACCATCCACCTGGCATGCAACATGGACAGCATTTCCAACCATAGCCCCACCACCCGGGACTCAACTCGAGACTCTTGACGGACATTGCAGAATTAGGGAATTCAACCAGACCTCGCTCGGCATAATAATGATACGAATCAACACTGGCGTCATCATCAATTATCCTTTCTTCGTCTGTAATGTCTGGCTTTGGCTCTATTTCTGCTGGTTTTGTGGCATGTGCAATATTCTGGTGGTGGAACAAGAGACCCGAGAATACCAAGAATGATGCAAGTGGGTCGAGAAGGATATTTTCGACGGGTGAGCTGGTCGTCATTGCTGGCATAGATAAGCGCTGGGTGGGCAGGGACCTGAACGGGTTGGTGACTGGGCCACTGCTCACAGGACGCACGGGTGGAGTTGACCACAAGACGAAACGTGAAGCATTCTCTGTGAGTTCAGCCATCAGGGTCTGTCGCTCGACATGGTAGCACCGAAAGTCGAAACGTGCAGGTGAGTTGGGTTGTGAGAGTGGTATGACCCTCCATTGGTATGTCTGGCCATGGAATTCAAACGTGAGATTCGAAATGGAGAGGTGGATGGTGTTGTGGGCCGAGCCAAAAACCATTGTCTGCCAATCTTGGGCAGTAAGGGACCATATTGGCTGATGGTGCTGATCTTGGAGGATCAATGAGGATGCAATTGGGTGGTAAAACACAGGGTGCGAGTCTCCTTGGACAAAGCAGACACTGCCGTTATTTAAAGAGTGTTTTATGTCTAGTAAAAGGAGAGCTGGGTGGTAGAGCGACATGGGGGGAATTGCAGGGTAAGTGGGGGAAGGTGGAAGGATTGAGAGGTCAGGGATGGCCTGAGAGCCAGCATTCTGCTGATTGATTACTAGAGTGGGTAATGCCATGAGGAAACCAGCAAAGTTTATTGTTTTTTGGTTCCTCTGCAATACCGGAGAGGCAAAGGGGGGGGGAGGGGGAATTGTCTGTGTAACAAATTGGTAACGAAAAGCAAGTGTATACAAATCAAGCTACGTTGATTTATTGGCATTTTTAGTGTTTTTTTTTGGTTGGTGTTGTTCTCTTTACAAGCTTAAAATGATCGATCGTACGTATGCATTTCGATGGGTGACAATGTCATTAGGGGGGTTTAGATGGAGTCTATTGGCAGACATATTAGTATCAAACCATTAAAATAAAATAAAAAAAGGATTCCCAAGCTTACCAGTAACCAACTTGTTGAGCTTGGCAAGTCTGGTAGAGACAGTCAAGTCAATGCTCTTGTCACCAATCTCGACAAGGAGACCGCCGAGGATATCAGCCTTGACCTTGTTGGAGACAAGGAGCTTCTTTCCCTCAGCAAGACCGCTCTTCTGGAGAGAGTCGGCAATCTTGTTCAAGGTAGCCTTGTCCAATTCCTAACCGCTAATTGAGTCTCTCTAATCCTAAACCGATTGGATTCTAATCTGCTTATATCCAAAGTATGTGTACCTTGGTGGAGGTGATGACGAGAGCGAGCTCGTTGCGGTGAGCGCTCATCAACTCGGCAAAGGAGGAGATGACCTTGGTGGTCTGGTCAAGACGACCGTTCTCAGAGAGAGTCTCGAAAAGGTTCTTGGTGACTTCGCTGGGCTTACCGGCCTTGGACAACAAGGCGTTGATGCCATCAAGCTTGACTCTGCGGTTGATGGTAGGGTTCTCGAGGAAGGCCTGGACGGTCTTGTCCTTGGCGACAAGGGTGTCGAGGGCCTTGAGGTCCTTCTCAACAGCATCGAGGGCGTTCTGGCGAGCGGCAGCAGAGTAGAGAGCAGTGGCGTAACGACCGTTAAGACCAAAGAGGGTGACGGGGACCTATTGGGGACAAAAAGGTAAATATATTTGTTTATTTTTGTTTGCAATGTCGCGTCAAGGACATCCATTAGCGGGCTTACCTTGGGAGCCTTGGCAGCAGCAGCATAACCGCGGGCCAACTATGGAAGAATAAAACTGTTGGAATAGGTTGCTAGGAAGGGTTTTGGTTGTACCTGGGGGACGACGGTAGTCAAGCGAGTGAATCGGGAAGCCATTTGCAATGTTAAAACCTGAAAGGGAATTATACTCTGAGAGAGAAGAAACTAGGCAGGGGGAAGGGCGCACCGAGGCATAGAAAAAATTCTTTTTGCCCATTGGGCCCCGCCTTGTTTTGCTCACAGGGATAACCCCAGCCAGCGCGAAATCGATATGACGTAGGGCAAATAAGCCAATCAAATAAAAATGTGTATTTTATAATTATTTTGTACGCTTGTAAATCTTATCCATAAACTCAATAAATACGGCCTTCTTGACACCAACACTCTCGTCAAGCTGGCTAATCAATCCAGAGATCTCCTTGTGGGACTTGTCTTCATAGTCCTTGTAGATCTTTTCAATTCCCAACTCCAAGAAGATCTTCTTGACCTTGGCCTCTGCTTCGGAATTCTTTTGTCCATAATTGGCCTTTTTTAATAAATAAATAAATATAAATGATTAGATTTAGTTGAATGACAATAAACAATCAAATTACCTCCAAGACAGCACGCTGCTCAGGGTTGGCCTTGAACAGGGCCTGGTTGATCAACCAAGAGCACTTGTTGTCCATAATATCTGTGCCAATCTTGCCAATGACCTCAGGGGCACCATAGCAGTCAAGATAATCATCTTGGATCTGGAAGTATTCTCCAAGGGGAATCAAGATATCTCTAGACTTGCTGTAGGCATCCTCATTCTTGACACCAGCCTATATATATAAAAGAAAGTATTAAAAAAAATAAGATATATTATATATATCGGAGGACTTACCATGTGCATGGCCAGAGCAACCGGGAGATAGAAGGAGTAGAATGCGGTCTTGTAGATAACAATGAATTTGTGCCTATTTTACGCCCTTTATCAGTACTTTCTCTCAAGCGCCTGCAATCATCCTACTTTGCAATGGAGAACTTTCCAAGGTCGACTTGGTCTTCAGGAGCAGTAATGAGATCACAGAGCTGGCCAAGCTCGGTCTGGAAGGATACCTATTGATAATACAGGAAATCTTAACAAGATTCCAATGTTTCACAAGAGCGCCCACATACCTCGTGAAAGAGTTCGAGGAGTTCGACATAGTAGTCGGTCTTCTTAAAGTACTTCTTCAACAAGACATAGATTGCACCCTCGAGGATAAAGGCGTCATTGATAGCAATCATTCCAACACCGTTCTTGCGGTACCAGCAGGGCTGGCCACGACGGGTGATTGAAGCATCCATAATATCATCCGAGACCAAGAAAAAGGCTTGGAGCTGAGACACGAAAATCACAACTTAATCTAGCCGCTCCGTTTTCTTCTGATTTGCAACTTACAAGCTCAACCAACCAACCGAGAATAGAGGCGTTGAAGATCTCTTCCTCGGTAATAGAGTCGCCCTTGAGGATACGAAGGGTGTCAACCACAGACAAACCACGGTTGAGCTTGCCTAGAACAAAATAATTTAATGTTTGCAACTCATTCATCATCTCATCAACTTACCACCAGGAACATTGTACTCGAGATTCTGCAGTGGATGATTAGATTACAAAAGTCTGCGCGTGTTTTCTTCTTCTTCTTTACCTCTTCGGTCCACTTGTAAGCATCCTCAGGCATGTTGTTCTTGCGGAGCTCGTTGAGAATATCAGTCTTGAGGACCTTGAAGACATCCAAGAATGCCTGACGGTTCTCTTCCTTCTTTGTGATAGCCATATTATTGATTTTTAAAAGGGTGGTGGGTCTAGTTTCAAAGCGTCAATCAAAGGCTCTCTAGTCTTTTGCTACCAGGATTTACCTTTTTTTTTTTAAAGAAAATCGAAAAGAAATAAAGAAAGGTCAATTGAAGCCAAGGGGTTTCTATACTTCTTGTAATTTTCCAAAAAATAAAAAAATAAAAAAAGATGATTGGCTGAATCTGAATTTAGAGATACATATTATTTCGAAACAAGGTCAATCCTGATGAGCATCATAATTCAAAGCATAATATAGTGAGTTGATGACAATGATATTTATTAGGCAAATTGGAAAATAAGATCATTTAGAATAAAAGTATAAAAAAATTAATAACGAGCATGCAATTTTACAGATAGATAGGAGAGTTTGGGGGAAGATGTTCTTGTTGGAGTATTTTTTGGATTTTTGGATTTACTCGTCGGCGTAGTAGCCCTCGCGCATGAATTCGAAAAAGGCAAAGTTATCGGGGTGAGGACCATACTTGTAGATGAACATGGAAGCAAGGTGAGCACCAAAGATAGCCTTGACGTAGTTCTCAGGAACACGCTCGAGGAGGGTATCAAGACCAAGAGTGTCGAGAAGGAGCTTGGGGAAAGCTCTGTTCAAAACAGTCTCGCGAAGGGAAGCATTGTGCCAGAGACTGGTGGTCTGGAGCTGGTCGTTAAGCTGGACAATGGCAACAGAAAGGTCGTCAGAGAGGATGGAAATTGGGACCTTTGACTTCTTGTGCTCGCGCCACAGGGCCTCAAACTCGGCAGCAGCATTACGCTCAATGATATCCTGGACCTGCTTAACATATTCCTCGTAGAATGGTGGAGCAACACCGTCCTTGACACACATGTGCTCAGCAAACTCGGCATCGTTGAAAGCAAGAGCAGCCAAGACTTCAAGGGAAGATGAAGTTACACCACCCTTGTTAGCAGAAGCATCCTTGAAGATCACAACACCAGCCTTCTCGAGACGGAGACGGGCCTCTTGGGTAAAGAACAGGTTTGCACCTTCGACAATGTACTTGAAGCGCAGGGTGCCGTCATCAGCAACCAGATGCTTGACATTGTTGAGATCAATAGATTCAGGACGACCACCACAGGGAACAAAGATTGTAGCAGTAGCCAAGGGGTTAACATGGAAAGTGTTGCGGAACAAGAGACCATTTTCAACAACTTCACCATTGGGAAGAGTGACATTTGTCTCGTCAACCAAGACACGGAAACCGTTGGGGGACAAAAGGCTAATGTCAAAGTTGTTGATCATCTTACGGGCCTGGGCAAGGCGGGTCATCTCCTCACGGTTGATGCCATGGGGATCGTACAGTACACCAGAGCCATCGACAATAGCCATGGTCTTGTCCTTGGAGATCAAGATCTCGTTGGAACCAAGATCACCATCAGGACCACCAGTCTGGAGTTTGGTGCACTCCTCCTCATCAAGGCCGAATGAGCGGTAGATACCCAAGACATATTGGTGAACAGAGCGAGTGGTCATGCCGTACACGTCGTGGGGAATGCCACCAAGAGACTGACTCTTGCCGGTAGTAAAGGCCTTCCAGAAGCTGGCAGTGCGCTTGCGAGCATGCTGCGAAGCCCAGTCCATGTACTCAGCAGTACCCTCATCAGGACCAAAGAACAGAATCTCATTCTTACCAAGACGATCAACCAGGGGCTCCTTGATGCCGGGGGTGTGGCCGATGATCAGGAGATCGAGAACAGAGTCAACGTACTTTTCAAAGGCAACCAAAGGAACATCTTGAGAGTCAATGTTCAACAGAATGGTACCCTTTGATCCACCTTCGGGGATATCCTTGTTCTTGCGGTGCTGAGTGGCAGCAAGAGCGTAGTTCTCGTCAAACAAGGTGCGCAGGTTGATGGAGTAGGCTTCACGGTTACGCGACCGAATGATACGGATACCACCGCGGGCAACGTCCTGGAAGCGCAAGTGGAAACCTCTGAACTCGGAACCAATGACCAAGAACATACCATAGAGCTTGGAGGGGTACTCAATCTCGGGCAAGAAGCTGGGGTCGAGACGGAACGAGAGAGCAACCTTGGTAGACTGGTAAAAGTTGGTCTTGAGAACGTGCTTGTTAAAGGTCAAAAATGCCTCAAACACGAGCTGTTCATGGGCATTTGAGGTGACACTCTTGATCTTCTTGACCAACTGCTCTTCGGTCAGGTTCTCAACAGTGGACAGACGCTGATAGGACATGGTGGGCTGCAGAGAGGCTTCACGCTGGTTGACATAGTGGACCTTTGCAAAGTTGGCATACAGCAGCTTGATAAGCTCGGGATAGAGCTGGATGATGTCAAGAATGTATTCACGGGTAAAGGTGTCCTGACGGAGACGCTTCTTCATCTTGCCAAGCACCTCTTCATGGACAGGGTTGGAGCGGTCGAGAATGGTGTTGAGGCTCATGAATTCCTTGCCGAGACGGTTGAGGAAGTGCTGAGAGAAAATCCATCCCACATAGCCATAGACGGTCTCCTGGACAGAGAGCTGGTTGGTCTTGAAGAACTGCTGGAAGGGAGTCTTTGGCAAGCAGTAGAGGAGAGAGGTCTCCTTCATGACCTGATGGATAGAGTGCTCAATGGGGGCAGCCTTTGAGTTGGGCAGAGGGTTGAGGTAGATGCCCATGATGGTCACACCGTTGGAGAATTGCTCTATCAGACGATTACATATTAATACCAGCTCTTGTATTATTATTTTTTTACCCCTGAACTCTCTTTATGAAGAAGAAGGGAAAAAATGCACTTTTAGACTTACCGACATACTTGCGGACCGAGTAGAGATTGTAGTAATGATAAAGATCAGACATGGCAGAGAAGAATCCCTGGGTGCTTCTTTGGCGGTAACCAATAATCAGGCGACGTTCACGGCTGCCCTGGACTTCGTACATCTCGATAACAGGTCCAGTACGCTGGAGGACATTGCGCATGACACCCTCATAAACCTTCTTTGTGTGCTCGGTAGCCTTCTTGAGGAATGCCTGATCGGCAACCTGCTCAATATCGGTCTCTTCTTCGGAAGTTGGCTCAGGGTTGACAAACTGACATTTGGTGACAAAGTAGGAGCGGATCTGGGAAGTCAAGTCCGATGAAACTGTAGCTGAAGAGCGATAAGACTCAACACGGTAGCTCTGGGCAGGAACAGAGGTATCAAGATACTTTTCATCGATTCTGTTGGGCAAAGGTTAGGACAATTCCATTGAAGTCTAGCAACTTACGTTCTCTCACACTGGGGGCCCTGGAGCTGGGAAACACCGGGCTGGGAAGAGTGAATGTAGACCGAAGAGTCTTCGGATTCCTTCTCGAGGTTGATCTCGAGGGAGTTCTCGTGCTTGGTGTACGAGAGGATCTTGGCACCATAGAGGGCCATGATGTGGTTTGCGATTGTCTCGACTGGCTCGAGGGCAAAGTAGTAGTCATCGATACCAAGGTTGCTATTACAGGGTCAGAATTGCGCGATTGAGACGCGAGATATTATTACTTACTTGTAGAACCAGGACACCTCGTTCTCTACCAAATCCTTGGGAAGGAAGCCTGTCTCATTGAGGTGAGCACACACCTGGACCATCTGCTCGGATTTGCCAGCAAAAACATTGGCATTGTAGCCGCAGCCATCATCGACCGAGGAGTTGTCAGAGAAAGGTGGCGCAAGGGTGGCCGTCATTGTTTGATATTAAGAAGAGAGGGAGAGAAGTGTGGATGATTAGAGACAAAAAGACTTGAGTATTTATATGATCTCGACTGGTAATAATTTCCCAAAAGGAAAATATATTTTTGTTCTTTTTGTATGTAATGTGTCAGTCTTGTAGCTCTTTTGGCCTAAAAGGGCTCCTAACACAGATGCAGCAAAAACAGCCGAGTCACAGTGAGACTATATTTAGTACCGAGAAACAAAATAATGAAAAAGAGACACAAATGAATGAATCTGATTGGTTTAGGCGTGAGAAAAAAATTCTGGAATCAAGGGGGGAGGGGGGAGGGGTGGAGTCTGTAGGGTAATTTTGGGCGGAGAACGCGTGGGGTGACGGCCAATAGAACGCGTTGAGAATGAATAGCACTCTTACTGGTCAAAGCTGCTCGTGTTTATGAAATATTGAGCCGGCCAGCGTCCAATCAGCCACCGGGGATTTGGGTCTGTCTTGATCGATTTCTATTCCCTGGAGGTTTTCCGCGGGATAAATCCACGGTGTCGCTAATAACGAAAGCAAAAGCCCTCTTGATTCCATTTGGTTTCTAGGTTTTCCCGCTCTCTGGGTGCGTGGAGCTAATGCTGTCATCCTGAGATATTTCAGGATCATCCTTACCTCCCGCGCCTGTGGGATGGCAGAAACGTAAAACACAATACAAAAGCCACTTGGATGTGGGGTAGCGGCGTTTCAGTTAATGCTCAGATTATTGAGCTTTCCCCACGTTATGGTTTCAAATAGAGAGAATAATGGATTTACAACAAGATACACCAAGGGCCCATATTTCCCACGCCAACATCGCACACACTCAAGAGCAGGCCAGTGCCATCAGGAACGGCATTTATTGTTCAACAGAACAGACGGAAATCCTCCAACTCAAGGCCAAGGAACCCGGCTTGTTCTTGGGGCCGGGCTAGACAAAAAACAAGCCCACAAAAATGTCCAGGGGTGTAGAATATGGGCCAATTCTGTCCAAGTGTTTTCAATATTCCCATTGGGTGGGAACTATGACTCTTCAAAAACACTCGCTCTTCTTTTTCTCAAAGTTCCGGTTGGGTTTGTGTAGAGAGAAAGACCCTGCCCTGTCGAGATCTCCAGACCAATCTTCTCCGTTATCGCGGTGAGCCGAAACATAGAGAGTAGCTGTTATCTGCCCAAAAGAAGTATATCTATACTTGCACAAATCCAATAGATCCCTACATCTCATTGAACGATTAGTTTCTGTACCTTTCATATAAAATCTTGCCAGACCTACTCTGCAGTCTTCTTTCATTCTTTACTCTTTGGCCATTTTCCTCTAGACTCTTGTAGTTTGACAGAGTATATTGGCCAGGGTGTTTTCTATATATGTACCATCATTTAGGTTTATTTTCACTAGATCCTAGGCCAGACCATCTCAAATACATGGGAGGGGTGTGGGTAGCTACCAGCCCATCCAATCGAAACCGAGATATTCTTTCAAAAGAACATTCAGTAAGACAAGGTTATTTTATATACACCAAAAATATTTTGTCTGGACACTCAATAGTCCAATGCTATTATTATTATAACTATAATAATTATAATTATAATAACTACTATAACCCAGGGCATATAATTTATCCAAGTACTCTGCAATCTGATAATACACAATCATACCAAGACTTCTTGACTCCATTTAGCATAATCTATACATGAATCTATTTCCCACCACGAGTATTAAGATCAATCGAATAATTGGTCGTGATACAGGCTCTCTAAATTAAAAAAAATCAATGATATACGCGAGTAATTCTTTGTATCCCCAAGAAAATGTAAGCATGGGCCGAGTGCATATGGTCGAAGCGTTTACCCGAATGAATCCCATATATCTCAAGTATCCTGTGGTGTGGGCTCATTCTACGAATAATGACGAAAATATACTAATAAAACTCAACCATACCAGTAACATTTAGAGGAGATCCAGACTGGTACTGACGCAATTGACCAAGTGTATTTCGTGAGAAAAGCACGTCTGCCTTGATTAAAGGATAACCTTTGTGTTTGGTGGTAAAAAAGCAATGGTCCTTTACCTTGTAGTATATCTCTGTACAATCGATTTCAAGATCTTTCTCGAAAGGAATTGATTGGCTCGAAAGATCAAATGGTAGCACGATTAAATGTTTCTGAACATTTGTTTGTTAAATGTGGGTACGGTTCCACTATTGTATCCTGGGAGGACAAAGAGGACAAATACAGAAAATACAGAGAATACAATCAGAATTTCCAAACAGGACTTGTGATTTCTAGTTTTGGAATGAGGGAAATTCCACTCAATTTAAGCATTTTTGACTTTAATATTGAAACCACAAGGCATTGTTTTGCTGCAAAGCAATGTCAACTTGCATACCTATAGTACAATTTAGATACAACCCATCTGTAAACATTCGACAGTAAAGCTTATATATTTATATACCTTGATAGTATTAAGCAAGTTTCAATTTAAATAATAACGCACACAAACATTTCTGGGGGACGGCCCAAAGAAGTCCCTCGATTTCGTCGTTTTCTTTGTAATATCATTAATCTGAGCAAAGCCAACTGCGCCTGCGCTTTATTTCTCTTGATTGTTTCCAAATATTATTATTATTATTATTTATTTTATATAAAGAGAGAGAGAGAGAGAGAGGCTAAATGTGTGTGTGTGTGTGTTTGTATGTATATACTAAAATTCGTACATGGAATACAGGCATAAATGTATGTTTGATAGTTTAAATGATCAGAGTTTTCTGAATTTCCCTTGGAGCCAGACACGGTACATCTTTAACTTTCGGCTTCGGTTCACAATCATACGTCGGTCAACCGCATTCTGCTCCACTTCAAATCTAGGACCAGTTCCTTCAGAAGCCTTGGATGTGAATAGGCCAGCTACTTCCTCGGGTGTGAAAAAGTAAACTCGAGTTCCATCTCCTCGGATATAAAAGTTTTCTTTCAACAAACGCTTTTCCTTGAAACGTAGTTGAGCAAGATCATGTCGGCCATAATCACGAAACAAGACAAGTCCTCCTGGTTTCAGCATCTATAATACAAACTATTTGAATATCCAAACACAACTTGGGCTTTATCCAGATCTCAAATCCTTATCTTTCGCATTCTTATCTGTAAATATTACCTTGTACATATTTGTGATGGCCTGTTCCCATTGTTCGGGTGTCAATGCTGACAATACGAATATCAAGACAATAATATCAAGGGAGCCAGGTTGGATATGCTCAGGAATGTCTGGACTAGCCAAATCCCATACAAAGGCAAGAGAACGAGAGGTGTCATAACTAGGATTGTTTTGAACAACCTGAACAGCTGTACTCGAGAAGTCAGCGGCATAGACGAACAGGTTGGGGTTTTTGCTTTCTTGAAGAAGAGGAAACATGGTATTTCCAGCACCACAGCCCACCTCAAAGACAGTCTTCTTTCCAGCCTAGATCAGCAAAATAGCATCAATATCGAGTACTTTGTAGATCATATCGATTTACATCAGCATCAGCCGTCAGAAAAAGTTCTGGGAACTCGAGTCTCAGCCAGTTACGATCCTTGAAGAATCTGTTTTCGTTTTTTTGATAAAAATTGTTCCAGTAATGTGCAGGCTGTGCATAGTATTGCTCTATAGAAAATCAGCAAAGGTATGTATTCTTGACTGTACTAATCCATTCTTACCCTGTTCTTCTTCAGGTACTGGGCTAGAAAGATGTTTTTGAATTCTCTCTTGAGCATATCTGTCCTGCTCCTCATCCCATTCAACATGATCCCTTTTTTTTTTAATAGAAAAGTGTCAATAGATGCACCATTAGTCAAGATGATCAGATTAATACAACCAGTCTTTATTACCAAGCATTCTGACTAAAGACAGCTTCTTCATCCTGTAAGAGTCTGGATCCAAACTTTGCAGCCGCATCTGCTGCATCAGCAACATCAATAGCTGAAGAGCTGGTTTTCTTGTCTTGTACGTCGGCCATGAGATTCTCTTACTTGGCAGATGAGAACACATCTTTAGGAAGCCGTAGCTGGTTGATATGTAAAAGCAGTCACGTGGCTTAACACACTGTATGCAAATGATTGTAAAAGTTGAAACTCGACAATGATCATATAATAAAGACCTCGCTATAGTTTACAGAGGCATCTACTCTGCTTATATCAAAAGAAATATAAAGCGATTGTTTAACCTCTTACCTAACCCTTACCAAAAAAACAAAAACAAAAACTCAAATGCCCATATTTTAGGACAACATTTACAAACTGATCAATTTTTAAAACGCAAAAACTTAGGGGCACGACGTTTCTGGATGGGGCACGACGTTTTTGAGTGGGTCATTTCAATTGTGACTTGCTATCCGGTGTCAAACAAAGAGATCTGGTCCCTAAGGCTTCGACATCTCTTCTATAAATGTCATGCTTTAAAGAGAATTTTAATGTATAATGGAAGCGGTATATTAACTATAATTTGTATTTTCAAGTGTATTTTAATCCCACTAAGTGTAGATTGTAATATTATACTCTACAACAATGTCCAAACACCATGATATCTAAAAATATTATACCATATCAGAAACGTTGTGCCCGTTTAAAACGTCGTGTCCAGAGAAACGTCGTGCCCCATCTGAAAATGTCGTGCCCTGAAGATCGCTGGTCAAAATGTTAGAATTCTTTTGACGTGATTTAAACTGAATTAAGACGACCATGCAAGCAAACATCAAAGATACTATATAATATAAAAACATCGTTAGTATTGCAAACTAGGTTGTATAAGATAAACTTGCCTTATATAAATGGGACTGCTCCAATAAGACCAAACATCAATAGTATACAAAAAGAAAGCATTGTTAGCAGTGCAGACAAGTTTGGGTTGGACTTACCTGCTAAACTACTCGGACAGCTAAACTACTCGGACGGCTATGCTACTATACAAAGTGGAGTCATTGTTAGCAGTGCTTGTCAAGTTTGATTGGAATGGACTTACCTGCTAAGCTACTCGGACAGCTAAACTACTTGGACGGCTACGCTACTATATAGAGTGGAGTCATTGTTAGCATTGCTGTCAATTTTGATTGAGATCGACTTACCTTTCTACTCTACTCGGACGGCTACTCTAAGCAATATCTACACTACAATTTCTAATCTATTTTCTAGCTAACTTGGAGCCCACCACCATCCCCGATTCTTCCCAACCAAACGCAACGACTGACTAGGACTGGACAAACGGATGAACCACTGGTAATCTATCTAGAACTAAAAAACAAAACGGCTTAATAGCATCACACTCATACTTAGCTGCAACCCTCCACCAACCCCGTCTTGAACCATCCAAATCGTCGGCCTCGTCTGGACATGCCCGTGAAACTGGAACTGGAGCTAGAACTAGAAAACATAAAAAGACTTAATAGCAACACACTCAAACTTAGCTGCAACCCTCCACCAACCCCGTCTTGAACCATCTAAATCGTCGGCCTGGCTTGGACATGCGGATGAATACTGACTACTAAACCTACAAATGTACAAAAGAAAAATTATTAGTCTTAACACATATGTATTTGCGTCGAAGTCTCCCATCTACCTGAAAACTTTCACCACATAGTCTCTACTGGCAGGCCAACAGCTAGATCCTCAGAAATAAATCGGCTTCTTTATATTGGACGCTTGTCCTCAAAGAGTCGCGACCATTTTATGATGAAGCCCGGCGGCTTGAAGGGAAGGTATTGGTTTTCAGATGCTGTCACCGGATCACTAGTGGTTGAACAACTGTTCGGCATCTTTAATATATATTTATATGTCAAAGAGCCTTAAGTCATATTGATCAATTCTAGCAGTCTAGTATCATGAATTCTGGACTTGCATGTTGGCACCACAACATGTGCGGCTGAAAACCATTTCAGACTCTTCATAACAGGTGTTTGTCCTCGAAAGAGTTAGAAAAGGTTTTCATCAAGGATGGCCGCCGTTGTTGTCTTAGCACCGAAAGACTAGCAATTGAAAAATAGGTTTGCGCCCTTTAGTGGAATTTCACCCACTAAAGAGCTTGGACCATCTTTCATCAAGCTGAGCTTTCCGATGTCAAGGCTGTGGTGTTTCCATGCTAGGTCCAGGGGGGTGGCCGCGGAAATCGTTCTTCATCAAGGGTGGTAGCTGCTGTAAGAATTATGCCAACGCCTTATTGATGCCAGAGAACGAGCTATCGAAAGAAGGCTCTGGGGTCTTAAAGTGGACCTTTGCCCATATAAGAGTCAGAACCATCTTTCATCAAGCCCAGCTGTCTGACATCAAGACTTTGACATACTCATGTTGGAGTCAGCAAACCACCGGTAGAAAGAGCAGTTGGCTTCTTTGCAGTGAAGACTTGTATTGAAAAGGAATGGAGTCACTTTTCATCTTGACTTGCAATCTAATGCCATTGACTTGCAATTCTCATCTTGACATGGCCTTGAAAAATGTTTCAATTTTTTGAAAAGCTCCTTGTTGAAGGACAATAGGTGGATGGCTGTTGAGCACAAAGCGGACCTTCGGAACATGACTATAAGACCATTTGGACTTGCTCAGGCAGTGGTAGATGTTAAGTGGACCCATGTACTTGACTTTCTGATGGATGGATGTCTAATAATACAAAAAATAAGAAGAAGAAAATGTGAATTTTTGTGGCAAAAATACAGTGATCCAAACGTGAAAAACATCCATCCATCATCAATAACGCGTCTTTATTGTTATAAAGGGCGTGTAGTATGAGATGGAATATGGATGAAGAGGAGATGGAAAGATATTTGTACTTACCTGGATCCAAATATTGGTTTGCGGCGATGAAATGGAAAGAGAGAGGTAAAGGGAAAAAAACAAATCCTTGCCCCCAGGGTGCTAAGATATAGAAAAATTTTCAGGTGATGAAGTCATCAAAGTGTGGGAATGTATTGGTTTGCTATATATGGAAGCGCATATTTGTATGTAAATAAGTTTGATTGAACTAATGGTAATACTACTTCTTTTTCAATAGAAACAAGTAAACAAGTAAAGAACTTTTAAATCGTATAGTATCAGTTTGAAAGAAGGTGGTGTTCATCGGTGTGGGAATATCTTTAAAGACAGTTGTACTTCTTTGAACGGCGATTAGTTTCTGTACGTTACTCTGAGATGGCCCGTGCGCTTTTTATTCAGGAATGAAATGGCTTCAAAATTACATGAAGGCAAGACATACAATATTTACGTCAGGGTTACTGCTACAATATATATATATTTACTCCAGTGAAAGTTGTATACAAGCTTTAGAGATTTTATGTCAAATGGTCTTGACATGCCATTTCAATGTATCTTGTCATTGCCATGATGAGCTAATCAAATGTCGAAATCATAGTCAAAGAACTTTTGTCCTTTTTTGTAGCACCTTGGCCATGATAACCTTTACAAACATAATAATATTAGCATTGCCATTGAACAGCATGTACAGTGGATGACTATAGAATGGTCTAGATAAATATTTATAATTGATGTTCTTTGTTAATTGAAAGTACAGGTGATATATGATGTTTGATATATATCTGCTGCTTTTGTATTATTACAGTGAGATGTATGTGAGGTATATGGTTTGCTATTATCTTGTAAGGGGAATAAGAATACTGTGAGAGTGTTATTTATTAAAGAAAGAATATTATGATTGCTTATATACTATTACTCAAATTCCCTTGTAATTAAAGTCCCCGTCGTGTAATGGTTGGTTATCACCGTAGCAGTATGAAGTGTACGTGTGCCTGGTGTGTAACTGTTCCTGAGATGTTAACTTGCCAGGGTCATTAGCAAGTAGTAACCGGTGATCGGCTGTGGAGTCTGTATTTCACTCAACTGTGGTGTGTATACCACAGTAGCCAGCCACAACAGTCCTGATCTTCTCCAAAAGTTCATGGACTTGTTGGCCACCTTCACATAAACGAAAGAGGCTCTCCAGTTGAACTACTTCTTTTATCCATGGCTCCGCATTTTCAAAAGCCGGACTAGTCGCCTTGATTCCATTGGAAGACGTATCTAGTGTACCTGGATTTATAATCCATTTCTCTGGAATATCAGAGATTTGAAGATCTCTTCCAACAGGCAATCCATGACGACAGGGTAAATAATACTGGATCTTTGTCTTGCATTGACAATCTCTGTCATTATTATCCTGCAAGCGAATTTCTTGATCCATCACAAGTAAGGCTCGCTTGTTTACTTTCATGAAGAGCTGGGTCAGCAATTGGTTTCTTCCAACAAGAGCATCAATCCTGTTGGCTTCTCTTATCTTAGTGGCCCGGAAATCCATTTCTAACCGCTCAACATATTTGACTATGTTTTCAAAAGCCAACTCAAGAGAAGAGATTGAGGATATGGCCTTTTTTAAAACTTGATGGCCACTTTCCACTCGCTGAGTAGTGGTACATCCAAAGTGTATATACTGAGATGTCAGATAGCCCGCCCACTTCTCTCGGAATCTGACCCACCTGTTGGTAAATTATGCCGACACTGCAACATTCTCTTTCCCATCTTTAATATCCACGCCAGCAGAAATATTGTCAAACTTTCTGTGCATCAGGTCAAAGTCCTTTTTTGCTGTACTATGGATCATGTTGTTGAAATGATCCATTAGCACTTATTTGGTCTTTATAGACTCGATCTTTCTAGAGATCGCCTTCACAAGTCTTGTTCCAGCATTCTCAACAATGGGGGTAGAAACCCAAGAAAATGCAGCCTTCAAGTTGTCAATGTCACTTATATACAACTTGTGACCAGGTTCATGACATCATTGATTGCTCTAGATTTCGCGAGATGTTGTATTTGCTCCAATAAGCTTCAGAATATTTCTGGCATTGTCTACAGTCACTTTTGACAATCTGCCTTTCAGTGTCTATTCAAGACACTCATCGTCAAGAGGATGATTGTGATATGCCTCAATATCATGAGTGGCTTTCAAAGGAAGATACCCTTTGATCCCCTTCTTGTAGGAAACCTTTAAATGTAAGGGCAGCCAGTCATTCTACTCGATGGAATCCTTATTCTGTCTTTGTTTTTGATTACACAAATGTTCTTTTACTGTCCACCCTTGGAACACTTCAAGTAAATTCAAGTTGGCTTACGGCCTTTGATTGTCAGGCTAAAATTATTGGCAACGGCATACTCTTGCATCTTTCCGATTGCCATGGCCATGTCATGGTAGCCATTAGCAGGTGGGGTTGGGAGGGCTTGCTGAACAGGATAGTATTCCTTTCCGTTGATAAAAATAGTTTCTTTATTGATAGGGTTCATAATGAAGCGCGTTCTATAAAATATCTGTAATTTCAAGTTGGCCATGAGAAAAGCGGTATTGTTGTAATCTCCGGGTAAATGACTAATTGATGCAATATACGATTAGTTCTTACAAGATGAGTATACGAAAGAAAAGAAAGTTTTATATATAAAGTCTTTGAGTATCTTTTTTTCTTTTTAGGACACAGCATTTTATTCCATAAACTGGGAACAAGCACTAGATGCTGAACAACAGGTCACTTTCAAGAAAAGTCTGTTAAAGCAGAACTGTCGTGCCCTTGAGATCGCTAAACCTTTTGGCCAAAATGTATACATTTTGCTACTATCAATTAAATAAAATTATTTCTTTATTTTATAAACCAACAATTAAAAAATAAAATAAAAGGCAACGATTTGTGTAAATAGCCCTCTTGTCACCAACCAAATCGACACGTCACGTATTTTTGTGTTAAGAGGGTGGCGCACTTCAGGTCCAGAACTGCTGTTTTTTTTCCTACCTGCATACATAAAAAGACGTTCAGGATGAACGCAAAGAGAGAGCTTCCAGCCAGAGAGAGCGCTATTTTCAAGAACATCTTGGTACGAATTTGCGAGAGAATCACAAACTGCCAGAATTCCACCCACCTTTTTCTCACCAAACGTTCTTGTTTAGAGAAACTATGAGCACAAGCAGTACAAAAAGGGCCTCAAGTTGGCCGACTCGATCCTCAAACGCTTTCCCGAGCATGGAGGTAATGATAACAGGACAAACATTTGGTCCAGCACATTCCAGGCTTGCTAACCCTGGAAATCCAGAAACATTGGCAATGAAGGGTTTGTTTTTGAACAATCTCGAAAAGAAGGAGGAGGGCTATGAGTATGTCAAAAAAGGTCTTCGGTACGACCTGACGTCCCATATCTGTAGGTGCAATAAGATGGCATGATGAAAAACGAGTCGACACATCCCTAAGCTGACACGATCTTCTCTTCAAGGTTGGCACGTCTATGGTCTTCTTCATCGGGCTGACAAAAACTATGAGGAAGCCGCAAAGTGCTATACCCATGCTCTCAAATACAACAAGAACGACAGTAGCATCCTTCGCGACTTTGCCTTGTTGCAGATTCAGATGCGTCACTATGATGCATTGGTGGTAAGCAAGATCTGTTGGATCTGGGATGGGGAATCCAAACAAGAAAAAAAGGAGCTTGACAATAAAGAGGGATCCCTTGTTGATCCGTAGGAAACCCGCTCTGAGCTTGTCCAGCAAAAGCCCAACAACCCTCCCTTCTGGATCGGTTTGGCCATTGCTTACCAGCTCGTTGGTGAATACGATACTGCAATTGCCATCCTAAAGGCACACGAGGAAAACCTAAAGGTACTTTATTTTGAACAGGATCTTGCGTATGGACATATGTTGAGCAGGGAGATATAGATGGACGGACCTGTGATCTTTGAGATGTCCGAGTTGTTGATGTACCACAACCTTCTTCTCGAAGAAAGTGGCAATTACCAGGGTGCCTTTGATCACTTGGTTGAGATTGAGCCCAAGGTGACCGACAAGAGTGGGTGGAAGGAAAAGCGCGCCTTGTTCTTGTCAAAACTAGGCAAGGTCGAAGAGGCCGATACTGCTTACCGTCTGTTGATCAGTGAGAACCCTCACAATGGCCAGTATGTCAAGGGACTCTTGATTTCCAAGGGTCTTGATGGTGAAGACAAAAAGGTTGAGGCCAACAAGATTCTTTCAGAGCTGAGAAGCCAATATCCTCGTTCAAAGGCTATTGAGGATCTTGTATTAAAGTATGCTTTGGGTGATTCTTTCAAAGTCAAGGTTGATTCTGTCCTTCAGGGATCCTTGAGAAAGGGTGTCCCCTCGCTCTTCAACAGCATGAAAAAGTACTACAACGATGCCGAGAAACTGGGTGCTATCGAAGGACTTGTTCTGGGCTACTCAGAGTCGCTTTCCAAGAACGGTACCTTTAGCGCAAACGGCGAAACTGCTCGCGAGCCTCCTACTGCTTACCTGTGGACCCTTTATTACCTTGCTCAGCACTATGACTATCATCGCCAAAGTGACAAGGCTCTTGAGACCATCGAAAAGGCCATTCAGCACACACCTACTGTTGTCGAACTCTATATGACCAAGGGTAGAATCTTGAAACATGCCGGAAAGGCTGAAGAGGCTTCCAAGGTTGTGGATGAGGGTCGCAAATTGGATCTCCAGGATCGCTTTATCAACTCCAAGTGTGCCAAATACATGCTGAGAGCTGGCCATATTGTCGAAGCTGAAAAGACAGTTGGACTTTTCACCAGACGTGATATTGCACCTCTTCAGGACTTGATCGATATGCAGTGCCAATGGTTCTCTACCGAAGAAGGCAATGCTTATGCTGCCAAGAAGGAATACGGCAAGGCATTGAAGCGATTCCACACTGTCGAGAAGTTCTACTCGGACATCTTTGATGATCAGTTTGATTTCCATACCTACTGTCTCCGTAAGAACACTCTTCGCTCATATCTCAACATGTTGCGTTGTGAAGACACACTTCGCAGCCACCCTTATTATATCAAGGCTGCAAAGGGCGCTGTCCAGGTTTACCTTGCTCTTGCTGACAAGCCTAGTCAATCGACCAACGGAATTGATGAGACTGGCATGACTGAAGCAGAAAAGAAAAAGGCACGCAACAAGGCACGCAAGGCTGAGATCAAGGCACAGCACGATAAAGAAGCCAAGAAGGCTGCCCAGTTAAAGGAAGAAGCTGTTAAGCAAAAGCATGATCCCAAAAAACCTGTTGATCAGGATCCCTTTGGTGAAAAGTATCTCAACACCACCACACCCCTTGAGGATGCTCTCCATTTCGTTAAGCCTCTTCAGCAGCTGTCACCCAACCTGGTCGATACTCATATACTCGGCTTTGAGATCTATATTCGCCAGAGCAAATGGCTGTTGGCTTTGAGATGCCTTGTAAAGACAGCTCAGATCAACAAGTCTCATCCTAGCTTCAAGGTCAACCTTGAGCGTTTCCAAAAAGCCGGTGAGTGTCTTCTTTTGATTAAAGGTATCAAATAAACTAATCTGTGTTTTTTTTTCTAGTCGGATCTGCTGCTACCTTGGATCCCACTGTCCGTAAGGTGGTTGACCATCAGCTCCAATCACTCACCAAAGTCTAAAAAAGAACAACGTTGCTCACTATACATAAAAGCATCACTACTCCTATTACTTGTAGCCGATTATTTTAAAATCAAAAAGAAAAAGCTAGATTTGATATTTGACCAATTTCATATATATATATGTGTGTGTGTGTTGTGTGTGTTTAAAAAGAAAAAGAAAAAGAAAGAAAGAGATCTTTATTATGGAGACGAATATTCTCAGAGAAAATGTACAAAATACCAAATGCAAAGAAAGATTTATATTTTACACTAGCAATGGCAACAACAATAGAGAAAAATGTCTTTGTGGAATACCAAAAAAAAGATAAAGGTTTTACATGACTGAACAAGCATTCTTTTCTTCAGAAGGAGGGTTGTTTGCCTTTTCGATAGAGGCAATAAGCATATCAAAGATCT
Organism: Phycomyces nitens; assembly: GCA_022702545.1. Classification (NCBI taxonomy): domain Eukaryota; kingdom Fungi; phylum Mucoromycota; class Mucoromycetes; order Mucorales; family Phycomycetaceae; genus Phycomyces; species Phycomyces nitens. The sequence goes on from JAHRBC010000003.1 coordinate 7,275,433, forward strand.
TGGCTGTGGGGTTGGAAAATGCAAAAAAGAAAAGTAAGCTTCAAATTCCAAGGTCTTGGTCTTGGTCTTCACTACTCACCAACATTCTCATTGTGCTTTGCAGAGGTTTCAATGTGAGGACATGCCCACTGTTGAGCAAGGTCTTTTCCTTCTTGCAATGTTACCTGTCTGTTTGATGCCCTAGTTAGTTTGCTGTCAAGTATCATGTGATTTGCTTTTACCTCTGGATGTTCAAATCAGATTTGTTGCCGACAATAATACATGGAACGGTTTCCAGACCAGTAAAGTCGAGAATCTTGTCTCGAATAATCTTGATCATATCAAAACTAGAACGGGAAGCAATAGAGTACACAAGGACATAGCCATTCACACTCGAGGCATGATGAGACGACAGAATCGAGTATTCATCCTAAATCAGCCTCTTGTCAGTACAGTAAAATAATCTTTATGCAGCAAGTTTGATTTTACCTGGCCAGCTGTGTCCATAATCTCAACAACGTATTCTAGAGAGAAAATAAGGGTTCAGATTAGGTCGAGATTAAAAAACAAAGTAATTGTTTTTTATTGCTATTAAATAGAGATTGCAATCCGGCTTACCATGGCCTCTGTATTTAATAGTCTTTGTAAAAGTGTTTTCGATGGTTGGGTAATAGCTGTCGACAAAATGATTATCGCAAAACTGAATCACAAGTGATGATTTGCCTATATCCCGCATCAGTTGGTCTCCATCATCTGTAGATAGTTTTTGTTGCTTGTTTTACCAACAGCTCTTGAACCGAGAACGGCGATTCTTCTTGCTTTGGCTTGATTTGACATGCTGAAACGTGAGGAAAGATGATGCCAAGACTAAAACCGCAGCTTGGACTGTCCAAGTGCTGGATAACGTCATCATTCGTGGGTGAATAATGACCCATTTACTACAGAGACAATTTGCAATTCAAGCCTGCCTATAAGAACCAGATCTCTCTATATTTATGTTTTGGTAAAGAAGTACAGGTATATATCACACTTAAAATCCAAACAATTGTACACACTGTTTTGCCTTTTAGGAATTGGTTATCTGTATATGATGTAAAATTGAGGCAAAAAAGTCTAACTGCAATATTGATAAAATGGTAATTTTGATATGGACTAAAAGGGTCCTCTAGAGATCTAGTTAAAAAGATAAAATGGGTCAAGAAAAGCATTGGATCCCAAAGTCATTCCGAGAATGCATTGGCCAAGACATGCGAGTGGGCGACATAGCTAAAATTCAGAAAGTAGTCCTTCATCTTTGCGTCTATTGAACAAGGAGTGCCGGCAGGAGAGTCCTTGATGACCTCTGAGGTGAACTTTTCATCAAAATTCTCGGCCAACATTGGGTCAGTCTGGTAGCACATGGTGAGTTTGATAGTCTTTGGTGCTCTTTTAAACCTACCACGACAGGCACGATTGGAGGGGTCACCTTGCGATCCTTGAGCTTCTTCCAGTCAATCTTGCGGAAGAAATGATGGGATTTGATCTGCTGTATTCCATTCTCACCATTTCCCAATCTCACATTGGGGTTCTTTCGAAGAAGCTATATAAAACCAATCAGTACTTAAACCACCCAACTCTAGAGATCAACTTGCCTTTACCAGCAGGTCTTTGGCAATTGAAGATATATAGTATGGCACAAGCAACTTCTTGTTCTTGATTGCATCCAAGGTCTTTTTCTTGTTGGAAGAGTGAAAGGGGGTCTATGGAGATATGAGCGATTGATTGATGATTAAATAATAAACCTACAGTGCCTGTAAGCATCTCAAACATCAGGATGCCAAATGTCCACCAGTCAACGCTATTGTCATAGTGCATCTCAAGCAAGATTTCTATAAGCTCAAAAGCCACAACTTAATAGACCATTTAAAGGCACCAATTGGGTGTACCTGGCGCCATATACTCTGCAGTGCCACAGATCGTGTTTGTCCTGGCGTCCAAAGAGACCTTTGAAAGGCCAAAATCTGTGAGCAGTACATGGCCCTCACCATCCAGCAACACATTCTCTGGCTTCAGATCACGATAGACAATTCCAAGTCCATGAAGATGCTCGAGGGCCAGCACAAGTTCTGCCAGATAGAATCGAGCCACGTCTTCTAAAAACATGTTCTCTAGCGACGATTGTAAGAACATGGAGTATCTCGGATGAGGGTTCAACACACACGCACACACATTACAAGTATATTAGGTGCTAACCTGTGGCCATGTGGGTAAATAATTCGCCGCCAGTGGCATACTCGAGGATCAAATACAATCGATCGTTCGTTTGGAATGCATACATTAGTTGGACAATAAAGGGATGTCTGACATCCTCAAGGATCTGACGCTCTGCCTTTGTGTGTTCGGCATTTTTGGCATGGACCAGCAAGGAAGCCTTTTTAAGAACTTTCATAGCGTACAAGCGTTGAGTTTCCTTGTGCCGACAGAGCATAACTTTCCCATAACTGTAATACAATACAGATGAAAAAGAAAAGAAAAAATTAATTTTGTACAAAAGAATAACACTCGACTTACGCTCCTCGGCCAAGGAGCTTAATGACCTCAAAGTCTGTCTTTGTTACTTTGCGCCGTCCCTTTGTGTCCTTTACGGACGAAGACACAAAGTCTAGAGTGAGTTCAACTTCGTATAGTCTTTCGTCAGAGGGTATCGGTGTCGGTTCAACAGTGTCAGTGTCTGAGGAATAGGCGCTTTCTGGAATGCATTCAAGATCGACTGGATCGTCAAGATTAAGGGCAGACAGATCGCCTTCATCGTCAAATTTGAATACGGCACTCATTTGAAATTGAGTGTGATGATTGATTAACCTGTTAATGGACAAGATCGGGTTTGGAGCAAGGAATTGAGGCTATAATATAGCAAATTACAGTTTAGGTTCCAAAGGTATAAATATACATGTATCTAAAGGCTTGGACCTACATTTTTATATATATATGAATATATATGAATATATCTATATATATTATTAACAATTGTTTTGTTTTGTTTTATTTGTTCAAAACAAATAAACAAAGAGTATATGTACAAAACAAATTCGGATCGAATCCAAAGAAATAAAGAAAGGGAAAGAACGGACCCTCAAGTGGAGCTTAGCACGTCACTTGGTGACACTGCACTCCTTGATCTCTTGGTAATCCTTGTTACCATATGGATCAAGTACGACCGTATTCTAGAACATACAACGATTTAAACTAAAATCATAATAAAGACTTGATTTCCCAATATTCAACAAGGCCTGAAAATTTGTACAAACCAAAACGTACAATGTTGCAAGATGACCAGCCACTTTGGAAACAGGCCAAACAATCGATTCTAGCCTTTGGTCACTTTTTTCTTTTGTCATTCTTTATGGTGGCTCATAAATACACCCCACAATCATACATACGGCAACAATACACAACATGGCTATTATGGCCAACAATGCAAGGCCTTATTATTATCTAGTGGCATTTATAACATCCCTTTTCTTTCGTCAGTGTTTCAAACTTGATTGGATGGTGGGGATTCAACGAGGCAGTACGTCACATCTGTCGCGTACAGGTGCATTTAGCCTGTCCACGTGAGCTTGAACTTTGGCTTACTGGGCGCCTCTTTTTTTTATATATTTTTCTATCCAGACCACACCACGACCGTATTCTCAAGCGAGACTACTCTTACGTACAAAGAACAAGACATTACTTATAGAGAACGCTCTTAGATTTCTTGCTATCCCTTTATCGCAACAGCAAAAGAATAATACACGATGGAAGTTGATACACACGCCGTGACGCCTACAGAATACATGGATGAAGACCCCGTTAACATGACCCAGCCAGCCCAGGATGAACTCTACTCAGTGGCTGTTCTGATTGATGAGTTGAAGCATGAAGATATTCAGTTGCGCCTGAATGCCATGAAGAAGTTACCCATCATCGCAGATGCTCTTGGTCAAGAAAGAACAAGAAACGAACTAATTCCTTTCTTGCAAGGTGAGCATATTATTCTTCTACTTTAGATTCCATCTGTCTAGAGTTCATCATAAATGAACAAAGACCGAGATGACGCTTGTATGAGTTAGAGTCATATGACGTAAACCTGAAAGAGGGGGAGGGGAGGGGAGGGGGGCCAGATTATGTCGGCTCTTCTTGGGTTTACGTGTATGTGTGTGTGTATATAGTGCGAGTGTGGATATACAGATAGATGTCTGTGGATTTGTGAATTCAATAAGCAGTCTACAAAACATGGAATTCAACGCGAACCCTTTTTTTTCCCTTCTTTGCTTTGTTGTTAGAGTCCATTGACGATGATGACGAGGTGCTTCTGGCTTTGGCTGAGGAACTTGGAAAGCTTACGGATGCAGTTGGTGGTCCTGAATACGCGCATTACCTGTTGGTTCCCCTTGAAAATATTGCGGCTGTGGAAGAAGCAACGGTCAGAGACAGGGTAAATAAATCGAAAAACTTGCTTCCGATCACCTTTGGATATTAAGCAGAAGAAAATGTGCCGATGTATCTAATGCTCCAGTCCGTGTCTTGCTTTATAGGCCGTCGGCTCACTCTGCACATTGGCTGATGTCCTTCCTCAAAGACAACTCAATGAATATTTTGTACCCCTTTTGAAGCGATTGAGCATGGGCGAATGGTTCACAAGTCGGACTTCGGCTACTGGTCTGTACGCTGCTGTCTACAGAAAGAGCTCAAAGGAGCTCCAGGCTGAATTGACTAGGTAAAACAACCAAACTGGCTGTGATTACACCTCTGGTATTTACCCCCCAAGTATCTAGCATGTTCTCTCAGTTGGTACAGGACGATAGTCCAATGGTCAGAAGAGCAGCTGCAAAGGCTCTGGCTGTAAGTGGACCATATATATATATATTATATATATAAAACAGACCCGAGACGTCAGAATTCATGGTTGTCTATATTGTGTATTACAGCAACTCGCTGGACAGGTGGCGCCTGAAGATATTTTCGAAACCAGCGTAAACTGGTTCCACAAGCTTGCCCAAGATGACCAAGACTCCGTTCGTCTCTTGACTGTGGAGAGTCTGGCTGCCCTGGCCAAGCTCCTCACACCTGAGCAGAACATGGAGCACTTGCTCCCTAGCTTCAAATCTTTGGCTGATGATAAATCCTGGCGTGTTCGCTATATGGTTGCCTCTAAATATGTCGAGGTAAGGCCAAGAAGCATGAAAGAAACCTGAGCGAATTGGTACAATGCTAAGAATGAAATACTAAATTATATCTATTCACAATAGATTTCTCAAGCATTTGGAGAGACAATCGTCAGAGAGCATTTTACAGCTGCTTTTATCAACCTTCTTAGAGACCCCGAGGGTGAAGTCAGAACCGCTGCTGCTGGCCAGGTTCCTGGTATGCTTGGACTCTTTTTTTTTTGAATATTGTATAATCTTAACAATCTTGTTTCTTCAAGGTTATGCCAAGTTGGTGGAGAAGACCGTAATTCTCGAGAATCTTTTGCCTTGTGTACGTGAGTTGGTTACCGATGAGAACCAGCACGCGCGTGCTGCTTTGGCAAAGGAGATCAGTGGCCTGGCGCCTATTGTTGGACAGGAAGCGTAAGTAGGCAGGACCAGGTTACGAAAAAGGCATTAATGAATGTAAATATTAGAACCATGGAGTTCTTGCTTCCTACATTCTTGCAACAGTTGACAGATGAGTTCCCTGATGTGCGACTCAATGTCATCTCCAACCTGGAGGTGATTAATCAAGGTATTTAAGCAAACCTAATATCTTGCTTTCTGGATCATTAATTTATCCTTTTTGGATTCTGTGAACAGCCATCGGTATCGACCGTCTCTCACAGGCACTTCTTCCTGCCATTGTTGAGCTCTCTGAAGACAAACAATGGCGTATCAGATTGGCAATTATTGAATATATTCCATTGTTGGCCAAGCAATTTGGTGCAAAGTTCTTTGAAGAGAAGCTTCTTAGTCTGTGTATGTCATGGCTCCGTGATTCTGTCTACTCTATTCGTGAAGCTGCTACAGTGAACCTGAAGAGATTGACAGAAGTGTTTGGTGGTGAATGGGCAAAAAAGGCTATTATTCCCCAGGTCCTAAAGATGGCCACCGAGCTGAAATATCTCTACCGAATGATTATGGTGTCTGCATTGACTGTAAGTGTATTGATGTTGATTTTCACACAAACTAATGTATATATATATGTGTGTGTGTATTGGTTTTTCTAGACAATGGCAGAGGCATTGCCCTATGAAATAATTAATGACTCTGTATTGCCTACAATTATGAGATTGGCTGACGATCCTATCCCCAACATTCGTTTCAGCGTCGCAAAATCTCTTGAAGCATTGGTTCCTCTGTTGAAACAGACCGGAGACAAGGCTGGTTTGATTCCAAGCACAGTAAAACCTGCTCTTGTGAAGCTTAGCCTTGATGGAGATGGCGATGTCAAGTTCTTTGCAACACGAGCTTTGGAGAGTGGGCAAGTAAACACGAAATGGTACTGTGCTAAATACTAATCCACTCAATCAACAGCACTTTGAACTAGTGCCAAAGATAAAATGAAATATGGACAATGACCAAGAGACAAGGGAGTAAGACAAGGAGAAAAAAAGGGAAATGCGAGAGAATGGTCTTCTCATAAAACGTTACAAGATGTATGAGAAGGTTAATTTGAGATATGGAGCTCTCGTCACTTTCTTTAATCTCTGTTTTCTTCTTTTCTTTTGCTCTTTTGTTTCTCTTTTGTCTTGTATATTGTAGTTTACTTGTTATTCCATCCTCATCTGTCTGTCGTCGTGTCTTTTTTCTTTACAACCCAAACTTTGTCTTTCTTTTTCTTTTTTATCTCACTCTGTCTCTCTCTATCTCTCTCTCTTTACCTCTCTCACTCTATCTCTCTATCTCTCTTCGCTTTCTGCTACGAAACCCCTTTAAAATAAAAATAAAAAAAGATGATACGTCGCCTTTGAAATATCTTTAATTTCTTTTTGGATCAGCAAGGACAGTAAAGACATATTCTGTTGGTTTGATTGATTATTCCTGTCGATATCAAGGAATGCTGATGAATTCAGGTGGCATTGAAAGAGAACATTTGAACCTTTAAAGATTCCCGCGATATTTTGCTTCTCTTTCTGTTCTATTGTATTTACTGTTTGTCTATATCAAGTAACCTTGGCAGTATCAACAATTTGATTAAATATTCCCTCCCTACTTTATTTACATAGCCTGTGTATACCCACCTACTTGCTTACATATAATTATATATAATTATATATATATATATATATATATATCTATATATCTATATTTATTTATTTGTTATCAAATATAGTACAGTAAAGCAAGAAACAGGATCATGTCTCACCCTACTCCACTTATACGCCTGTCAAATATGGCTGGCAAAAAGGGTCTCTCTGATCTTCATATACCCACCATCACAAACGACGCTCAAGATGTTATTGGTAGAATATTATACTTTGAAACTTGGAATAATAAGTATCTATATACATACATATATTGATTAGATATTTGAGTTTTGTAGGAATGCAAGGTGAATTATGATCTTTACAATCATAAAGTCATCGTTTATTGATCAATTATATAGGTCGTATTCGTCTCCAGAAAGATGACCACGCCGTCCACAGCCAGTGGATGGACAAACAGAGAAATAATTTGCAGGCATATGAATATCTCTGTCACATTGGTGAAGCCAAGGAGTATGTTGCTCTTGTCTATCCACAGTTTACAAATATTTACAATGCCTTAGGTGGATTGAGGATTGCCTTGAATACGAAATCGAACCCATTACAAAGCTAGAAGAATCTATGCGTAACGGTGTAGTGCTTGCTAAACTGGCAGATTACTTTGCTCCTGGGGTAGTGCGCAAGATCTTTATCGTAAGTTTGATCTCTAGCTAGGTTACTCCCAAACCATGACTGACTTTGGCAGAACAGGACGACAAGCTTCAATTCAAACATTCGGACAATATCAACTTTTTCTTTTCTGCCCTCAGAGTCGTTCGTCTTCCTCAGATCTTTTGGTTCGAACTGACAGATCTCTATGACAAGAAGAACATTCCAAAAGTGATCTACTGTATCCATGCACTCAGGTAAGAAAAAAAATCGACTTGATCTGGTTCTGATTGAATCATGGCGACATTCTTATCCACAATGATATTTTTTTTTTACTATAGTCACTTGCTGGCCAGGCGTAATATGGCACCCAACATCAAGAATCTTTTGGGCCAGCTCCAGTTCACAAGTAATGGGTCCCGAATTAGCGAATGATGAGATTTAACTGCTTTTCTTGACTACAGATGAAGAGTTGACCGCAACACAGCGTGGGTTGGATATTGCCGGCGTTACGATGCCCAACTTTATGAATATCGGATCTTCGCTTTGCAAAGAGCTGGAAGAAGATTTTGATGATGTGAATAGCAACTACCACCTCCAACAAATGGATATAATCACATACTATTTGGAAGACAGCATGTCGGATCCCTCGACCCCAGACCTTGTAATCGAAGGAGAAGGAGACTATGACTCGGATGACACTACCTCTATGAGCAGTGAGGAAAGTAAGTAGACCATCTAGATATTTTCTAGTGAATCTAATACTCGAGTCTTGCTATATTTTCTACACTTGTAGAATTTGAAAAATATTGGAGTAGTCCAAATGCAGTATCTAGCATTTTGAAATGCCAGAATTATGCACGTACTTGGTTGGAGCATAGAAAGTTTCAAAGCACTCAGAGACAACACCGGTCGGATTTCTTTATCGCTCAAATTACCAATGTTCAAGCTCGTGTTCGAGGGAACGTAGGTCGTCGTGATATGACTGAAAAGCGCAAGGTATTTGAATCTTCAAAAGCATGGATCATACTGGTAAGTTTTATAGTATTGAAATAACTGTCCGGCACGGTTTTGTGGAATGAAACTCTCGAAAAATATTGATTATTATTATTATTGTGTGTGTGTGTGTATTCAGATCCAGGCAGTTTGTCGAGGTGCTATTGCACGTAAAAGAAAGGAGAGTATGATGGAATATTACCGTTCAAATGTCTCTGGTATAATCACCGTCCAGAATCTGATTAGAAAAAGACAAAAAGGAAATGCCTACCATAGACTTGGTAAGTTCAAAAGACAATTGTCATGTACAAGAAATAGAGATTTATGAAATCGTGTCTGTAAACCAGCCGCCGATAGGAATCCTTCTGTTGGCACAGTCAAGCGGTTTGTTCACATGTTGGTTGATGGCGATCTTGACTTTGAAAACGAGCAAGGTAAGTAGTGTCTTGTCAAAAGTACCAAGAGGATTTACAATCCACACAAATCATCTTATTTAGAACTCGAGGATTTACAGCAACAAATCATTGAACATATTCGTGAAAACAAAAAACTTGATGAACATGTAAATATGGTGGACGTTCATATTTCTCTATTTTTGAAAAACGTCATTACAATTGAGGATGCCATGAAATGCTCTGGAATATTCAAGAAGAAGAAAGAAAAAAAGAGATTAAGCGAAATGGTGGCAAAAAGCAACCCTTCCAACCTTCATTCATTGTCTACCTTTGACAAGCCCAGCAGAGATCGGCTTGTAATTTACCAGCAGTTTGTATACTGCCTTCAAACAGAGCCAAGATATTTGGCACGATTGCTACAAATGACAAATCGTGGAATGTTGGGAAGCTTTAGTGACAATAAGATTATTGAAACTACTGTCTTGACTCTTTTTGGATATGGAACGACCTCTCGCGAGGAATATTTACTGCTAAATCTATGCAAGGCAAGTATACCTCCAAGTAAATACTTTTTTATATTATTTATGTGCTAATCAAATCTTGTGAATGATCAGTATTGTATAAAGGAAGAAATCAATCAAGTGAGGAGTCCTCAGGAGTTTATGCGTGGAAATTATACATTTATGCGGCTGATTGTACAGACAAATAGGTAATTAGATTGCATTGGTCTTTATATATTAATACTATATTATAGAGGTGCCAAAGAACGCCACTTTTTCCGTAATTTATTGAATCCTCTTGTGGAGAGTATAATCTCCAATCAATTTATTGACTTGGAGACAAATCCCGTAAAGATCTACCAAAAGGTTATAAGCAATGAAGAAACACGCACTGGACGGAAATCAAATCGTATTGTAGCTGATAGTGCAGCAAAGGCTTTGGAAGACCCTGAAGTTAGGGAGATATTCTTTAACCACCTTCAAAACCTCCAGCAGGTCACGAGAGGATTTATGCAGGCAATAACCGAGGCAGTTGACGATGTTCCTTATGGAATTCGTGTAATTGCTCTTGAGCTTAATCTACGACTGGAAAATGCTTTTCCCAAAGAGTCGCGAGAATATATCACCAAAGTCATTGGTAACTTTATCTATTACAGATACCTCAACCCAGCTATAGTGTAAGTAGGAATAGAAAAATAGAGTGACAAACCAATAAGCAGCACATTGAAAAAAAATGAACCCCGGTATTTTGTTTGTAATATTTCAGTGCACCCGAACAATATGATGTAACCGAATCCATTATCACCCCCATGCAACGACAGAATCTTGCAGAAGTATGTAGCTCTTACAATACACTCATTTGACCCTAATGATTGGTACAGGTATCCAAGGTTCTTCACAATATATCGAGCGGAAAACTGTATGATGTGACGGACCACCTTTCACCTTTGAACCGTTTGGTACAAGATGCTTCTCAAATGTTCTCTGCCTGGTTTTCAAGAAGTAAGCTTAATATAACATGGATTATTAAATACTGATCAATTGCATGGTTTATTTTGCTTAGTTATGGATGTAAAAGACCCAGAGACTTTCTTTGGCATTGATCAGCTTGGAGACCAAACCAGTGTTAGTAAGCCAATTGTCTGTATTACTCCCAATGAGCTCTTTCACCTGCACCGAATCCTTCAAGACCACACAAAATACATTATACCCGAAGAACAAGGTACTTTGTATGATATCCTTCAAGACCTTGGACCTGCCCCGGATAGCCACAATTGCAGTGTGTCTGAAGGTGCTACCCTCACACTTCGCCTCACCAGCCGTTTGGATACCCTATCCAAAGACCCTGCCTCACAGCTTAAACAAATGTTGGACAATGCCAAGCGGATTATTATCCACGTATTGAGAATACAATCAGGTGTCGACTTGTTTACTATCCTTAATACGCCGGTCGAAGTTGAGCATGAATACATGTGGACTGAATATAGAGAGGCCGAATTCCCCGAGTTATTGGACAACAATTCAGGTGTTAGCAAAAGACGATACTTGAAGGTTGACGAGTCTGGTCTTGTGATGGACATTAAGAGGTATGCTGATAAAAATACAATCAATTGTGGTTAAACTAATTGGTTTTATGCCTAGTCTTACCTTTAACCAATTAAAGAATATTGCAAAGGGTTTCATAGACCTCTTGGAAAAGTCTCGTGCCTTTGAGACAGATGATAGTTGTCAGGAATTGATCAATATGATTGCCAATGATATTACAAACAAGAATTCTCGTCGAACTAAACGAGATGAGCAGATCCAAACTATGCGCCGTACACTTGATTGTCTAGTAAAAAAACAACAATATCTCAGAGACCAAGGAGCTCAATACGAAGGCTATCTCAACGGTTGTTTGACTGCCATGGCGGTAAAAAGAGGCAAGAAATCCCGATTCGTGTTTCCTTTTACCCGGCAATACTTCCATATCCGAGGCCTTCAGCGCCAAGGACTTGTTCCAAAGTATGGTTCATACAAGTATACCGCAAAGCAACTATTTGACAGAGGGATTATTGTTTCGTTGGGAGATATACCGGAAAAACATTTTGAGCGTGTTCCTATTATCCTATCCATGGACAGAGCAGGAATTGTGGTTATTGAGGGAAGCTATTCTGCGTGGGGTATTCATTCGGTTCAGGTGGATATGAGATACGAGGACCTGTTGCAGGCCCAGTATGATGGTGTCCAGACGACCTCTGTGCTTGATGGCGCTGGACAAGTGAATGTCAACCTTTTGATTCACCTGATCAACAAAAAGTAAGCTTCGTGATACATATACAAATGGTCAATATTTAACTTTTTTTATTTATTTTTTATTTTATTTCTAGGTTTTACGCATAACATTATTAGGACCTTGAAGACTTTATACCCTTTATTTCTATTATTTAAATATTTCTTTATGTTACTACCCAAAGCATGCTAAATCAAATGTCGGGTACATTAGACTGGTGTGCTAGACTGTATCATGGTTTCCAGACAACTGCAAATATATTATTATTTTTTCTTGATGAAAATGCAGTATAGTTTTGAATCTACAAATAAAAAGTGGTACAGAAAATATTCGCTGCCAAGCCAAATATTTCCAAAGGTTTACTCTAGAGGAAAGATGGCGAGAATGATGTGTTTGAGGGCAAAAGAAAATGATATTTATTACATTGTAAAACATATTGACCATTTGTTCAAGTATAATATATATTTTTATAGTCTAACCTTTTATGGGACCGGAGCAAGTTTGTTACCAAGGCAATAACACAAACGGAATACGGGTTACTGGAAAAGAACAAGACGGCCTGGGAGATCAGGTGATATGTCGCCTTGGTTGTCCAATAATACCAATGGTAGTCTTGACATGCAAACCAAGTTTTCGGTTGTCATAAAAGCCAATAGAGCTGGTATCAGCCCCTCCCTCCCCCCCTCATTAAAGAGATGACAAGAGCCAAAAAGGAGAGAACATATTCATATACAGCGTGTGACGAGAACGGAGACAAACAGAGAGAAAAAGATGAGAAAGAGAGGGGGGTGGTGGTAGGACGGCTGCTGTTTCCGGGGAGCGTCCTTTCTTTTTCTTTTTCCTTTCTTTTATTTTCTTACCTATCCTTTACTCTTCTTTCGGTGCTTGGGTTTTGTAGTATTGTCACATTTCTATTCAGCAATCTTCAAAGTTCATAATAATGGTCCTTAATGACCAGTACTATTCCGTGGCAATTGAGGGTGGTCAAGAGACATTTACTATCGATAGAAAGTATAGGATAATTAGGAAAGTAGGATCAGGTTCATACGGAACTGTCTGTAGTGCAATCCATGTCGAGACCAATGAAGGTAAGCCAACCAAAAGAAGTCATCCTTGCTTAATTGCTCCAGACTTGGCAAACAGATTACTGAATCGATTCCCTTAGTGGTTGCTATTAAAAAGTGTCTCCGGATCTTTGACCGGAAACTCGTCACCAAGCGATGTCTACGTGAGATTAAACTCTTACAACACTTGAATGGCCATCCTCGCATCATTGGACTCCGGGCTCTTGACATTGTTGACTATTCGAATTTCAATGAGATTTACCTTTTGCAGGAATGCTGCGATACCACAATGGCCGATGTCATTCACTCCAAGCTTGGACTCGAACCAGTGCATTACCAATGGTTTATTTACCAGATATTATCGGCCCTAAAGTATATCCATAGTGCACATGTAAGCTGAATAACCCTCAAACAAATATCAAGACCTTTCTAATAATCACCCAGGTCCTTCACCGAGACCTTAAGCCTGGTGAGATCCTAGCAAAAGCCAGACAAAAAAGAGATTTCCATATTTCTCGAGCGAATATTTAAGGATAATGATTTCTGATAAGCAAAGGTCTCTTGCCGTTTATTTCTTCTTCCTAGCCAATATCCTTGTGAACCAGAATTGCGATATTCGGATCTGTGATTTTGGAATGGCAAGGGGCATTGTCCAGCCATCTTCCTTGCACGAAACACCCTCAATGACTCATTATGTTGTCACTCGTTGGTACCGTGCGCCCGAGATCATGATGAGTCGCAACAGTTACGATAAAGCCAGTAAGCTGTATATAATTCAATCAAGAAAGACAAGAATCTAAAAAAAAACAAACATATCGTATCTAGTCGATATGTGGTCCGTGGGCTGTATTTTTGCAGAACTATTGGGACGCAAGGTACTTTTCAAGGGTAATGATTATGTGGACCAGCTCCACAAGATCGTGGGCATCCTTGGTCTTCCTGAAGACACGTCGTTTTGGGACCAAAATGCTTCAAAGTCCGTAATTGATTACATCAAAAACCTTCGCGATGTCAATGGAGAGCCCCCGCCCACAGAACCCATTGACTTTGCTGCCCACTTCCCGGAATGTCCGCCGGAAGGTATTGACCTTCTCCAACGTTTACTCCACTTGGATCCCAAGCGCCGCATAAATGCCATTGAGGCGCTTGAACACCCCTTTGTAGCCTTGGTACGCGACCCAGTTGAAGAAATAGAATGCAGAGACATGTTTGACTTTGAGAGTTTCGAGCGTATTCAAGACGAGGAAACTCTACGACAATGCATTATTGACACTGTCAAGAGCACAAAGCCTGGGCACACCCTCCATAGTCACACGGAGTCCCGGACTAACTCCCTGCAGCCACCTTCTGAGCCACATTTCCAGCCACAACGTCGATATACTGGAAGCTCCATTTCAACTCCTACCACGGCTTCAGTAACCGAGGCGCATTTGAATGCCATTGCAGCTGTACAACAGGGAATAGATTTTCCTATTCAAGAGTCTGAAAATTGTGCTGAAGGCATGCTGGTTGGCTCAAACCAATTTGTAGGCGAGCCTGAAGATATGGATGAAGACGACATTAAGCTTATGGACAGTGATGACAGTCTGCGTGTTGACAGCTGTCGTCATTTGGTTGGTCCTTATGGAGCAGATGTTCAGGCAATAGAAAGACAACTTAGCTACGATTGGTAAAACTGAACAATATCCTTGAATGAATATAAGCTCAATAATTATTTGCATTATTTGCACCTAAATACCATTTACGTTCCAAAGAGAAACCCCAAGCCACACGTTTCTATTGATTTTACATGTTTACTGAATTGTGCCTTTTTGTTGTTGTTGTGGAGACTTGACCAGAGTATATCGAGTCAAAAATGTGTATTATTCGACAAGAGGTTTCCTGTGGGTATAATGTTTAATAAATACTCCGTGAGCCAAAGTCCGAGAGTAGGTATGGCAGGGATATCTTCCAAAAGCTGGAATTTGAAGACGGGGAGTTTTAGCCAATGTACGGCACTACCGGAGCCTTTCTTGTGCCTTTTCCTCTGTCTCAGAGGAAGGGGGGGGGGGGGTATTTCTCCTCGCTGGTTTGCCCAACCAAAAATAAATAAATACTAGAGTGAGCAAGATGAGCTTGACAGTATCTATAAGAAGTTATCTACAGAGTGCTTCAAACCATATTTATTTGTTAATTTAATAAATTGGAAAAAAAAACAAATATGATTTGCATTCGCCACAAATGTACGTGTCATTTTGTTTTCAAGAAAACAGAAAAATGACTCTGTAAATGGGAGAATTCTTGTCGATTTTCAACATTTATATACATCTATTGAGTATGTCTGCAGCCACATATGATGGCTTGAGTTTGCCATCTAAAAAAAGTAAAGGCTTGTGAACATAAAGATATTTACAATGATTAACGCAATTTATTGGTATTCATATTGCCAAACTTTACAGATGATATAGGTTAGCCTACAATCAAATCCGATCGAACACTCAAATGTAGTACTTGAGAATTCGATTAATTATGATTATATTATGTTGATTGTATCTAGCTTAATACTAAAAAAAAAGTATTGATAAACACAAATGACCTACTACTACTACTACTACACACACACACAGAGAGAGAGAGAGAGAGAATCACTCGAATTCTTCGTTAGAAAGGTATGCAGATAAAAGTCAATAATAAAAGAGAATGTGGTTTCTATCTTGACTGTATAATTTGCTGATTTCTGGTGTTGGTGATAATGTACAACACAATCTATCGAGCGGCCATGCCAACTTTCTATTAACTTTAATTTGTATTTGGCGTCAAGAACTCTATAAGGCAACATGCTTGTACTTCTTTAATAACATGGGGCAACCCGCATTGCATGCTGCAAGCCAACTGATAGGAATACCCAAGAAATAAATAAGAAAAAGTTTTGTGCCCTGCACTTGGTGTAAACAAGTATAAGGTCTTATTATTATTAAACCTTTGCATGATCAAGACTACTATCTTGAAAAACAGCTTTTTTATTTAATTCTTGATTTTGTTGCCTATAAATATGAGTACAATTCTGACATACTTTCTATACATTTTCTGTATATTCAAGATAGAACCAAAGGAGTTGATAGCCAAAGCAAAGTGTTTGTGTGCTTGGACGGCTATATAATTATGCCAAACTATATGTTTTGTTTTGGTCTCACTACAGAAATTATTCTATTTTTAATTTTACGCTATCAACAAGACTATGGAGATTATTCAGTCAGATCGGTAGCCATGGCAACTCGATAGTCGTCTAAATATTTTTTGATCTAGGATCATCTGGTCTACTTGGAGTGTTTATAGCCCCAATTTCCTCAAAGATGTAGTAGATTGTTGCTTGACTGGTATCGATAGCTAAAAGGAGATCTCTTTATTTTTGGCTTGTCTATTAATACACATATGTAAAGACACGCTTATTCCAGAATCAAATAAATGGGTTTTACAAAGACATTTGATGCGTAAAGAGGACCTCTTATTTAAAAAAAAAAGACTAGCAAAGGGCTGTAAATAAATAAATAAATGATACCCTGGTAGAGATACAAGTATTTTAGATCAATTGACTAGAAATTGGCTGTGGACATTAGGTTGCACACAAGTATTGACAAGAAAAATTCAATCTTGTTTAAAAATAGGCATGTATAAATACATAGTCATTCAGTGGCGTTTCTTTGTCGCTTTTAAGTTATCATTAGGCTTAATCTTGATCAAGATCGTGGCTGTTGGTGTGTAGGATTGTTATAAACACGCAGAATATTATGTGCTGAACAGCCCTGGTTTGCCACCCGTCTGTGCGTAGAGATCATTATTTTTTTATATTATTATTATTTTGTACAAATTTTGAAAATGAGGGATATTTTGTGAATAGAATAAGAAGAATTTACGATAATAAAATTAGAGAAGGGGGGACTGAGGGATTTATCCTTAATAGATTTTGTTAAACACAAACTAAATGAGGCTTGGTGATTATGATTATAAGAGTCCAATGATTTCATATAGTGGAAAGCTATGCTTATTTGGGGCAAGTAACCAAAGTTCCGCCTTACTCGGGCTGTCCTGGTCTTCTGCCAATGAAATGAAAGAGAAAGAGGGTGTTATCTTTTTTATATATATATAGATTTTTCAAAATACACGGCTCTGTTCTCTTCACCTCGACGTTCTTCTCTTCGCCTAGCAACCTTTTTCTTCAACTTATCTCGACGGTTTTAATGAAAGACGATAATGAATACATTGAACTCTCCAAAACCGGAAGCGATGATGAGCAAGATGAACCACCTGATATCTGTCACAAAAGCTGTTGTCATGGCGACGAGCATCTCACACAACTTAATCATGGTCAACTAATGTCCTTGACCAATGACGGCTCAAGCACTTCTACTCTCTTGGAAAGTGCTTTCCCGAGAGACTATGACACTGGAGAGAACGAAAGAAAGAAGACCAAAGGCGAAATAGCAAAAGGCCTGGCATGCCAGGTACATATTATATAACTCTTGAATATACCAGGGCATCTAATGAGATATGGAACAAGGCCTTGCCTTCTCTTATCATTTCAGTAGTTGGGTTTATTATTGCAGGTGTCTTTATGGACCAATTTCAGGTACAGACATTCTTTTTATACGGACTTTGGCAATGTACGAATTGATCATTTAATGCGATTCGATAGCACTGGGATGTGTTTCTCAAGACAACTGAGCTCTTTATCCTTGTCCCCATTCTACTAAATCTCAAAGGAAATCTAGAAATGAACTTGGCTGCCAGGCTATCGACATCGGTAAGGATGTACATATTTTTGTGTAGATGAGGAATGAAAGATATTAAGACTATGGTGCTTATTAAATTTGATTATATATTTAGGCTAATTTGGGCGACCTGGACCCAGGGCCGATTCGCTGGCCATTAATGTTTGGAAACCTTGCATTGCTACAAGTCCAAGCCTTGGTGGCGGGTGCAATTGCAGGCATAGCTTCATTTGGTCTTGGCCTTATTACCAAACCAGGGAGCAGCACAAGCTATTACGAAAGCATGTACATGACCTCAAGCTCAATGATCTCGGCCTCCTTTTCTGGCACTATTCTTGGTGTCTTTATGTGCGGTCTCATTTTGATGTGTAGGAAATTTGATATTGACCCTGGTAAGCCAGCATAGGAAATAAAAGTGGGCTATACTGACAAATGGACTTAGATAACATTGCTTGCCCACTGGTGTCTTCTCTTGGAGACATTGTCACTCTTGTGCTCTTGTCGGGATGTGCAGTTCTCTTGGAAAAACATATGAGTAAGAGATACCTGAATGGTATGAGTTTAATTTGCTCATTAAACTAACCCAATAATTTACAGACACTCTCCTGAATACATTTATATTCTTTCTTATGCTTTTATTCCTACCCGTGTTTGGGTATCTTGTCTGGCGAAACAAACATGTAAAGGACCTCCTATTCACAGGCTGGAGTCCGATCATTTTTGCAATGTTGATTTCAAGGTAATGATTTGTTTCTATGGCCTGGGTTAGATTATATGTCTATTTTACTTAAACTTTTTTTTTTAAAAAATAACTTTGGTATTTTAGCTTGGCAGGCATTCTATTGGAGAAATATGTCGAGGAATACAAGGGTGTGGCACTTTTAACGCCTGTTTTGATCGGGTTGGCCGGAAATTTGGGTTCCATCTATGCATCACGGATCAGTACCTGTCTACACAGTGATACGACCGAGAGTTATCGAATAGTCGAATGGACGCTGTTGGGGATGAATATGCCAGTCCAGGCAGTGTTTCTGCTGATTATCTGGGCGTTTGGGATGGGCCAACTGCACTACAATGCTTGGTTCTTCTTTAGCTATTTTTGCATATCAATGTGCTGTGTAAGTGCCTTGGTTTTGGTTACATGGCAACTAATCACAATGTTAGACCTGGACGTGCCTCAAGATTGGCAAATTCATGACACTTGCATTCTGGAAGATGGGATATGATCCTGACAACTACGTTATTCCTTACTTGTAAGTCATTGTAGAATTGACTTTAATACTTACACTTACTTTATGTAGAACTGCGTCTATTGATGTGATTGGAACCGTCTTGCTTGTATTAACCTTTTCATGGCTAACATCGTCTGGTGCAAATGACATGAAGACCACTCCAGTCCAACCATAGTTATATCTTACATTACCTGAGAAGCAGGCCTTCGATGTTTTTATTGATTCATTTGCATCGTTCTTAGTCTTTCCTAATACCTTATCTACCAAAATAAGAAAGGCAATAAGAACACACAATTACAGCCTCTCATTCATACTTTATTAAAAATCAATTTATATGCATCTAAAGTGCATTGTTCGAGACATCAATAACTAGTCATGATAACATTTCAGATCGGCATGGTTACCGGTCTAAATTATATAGACCCACGATGGAAAACTGCATTTGTATTTCCTGCATATCACGCCAATGTCCATTTTATTATTATCCTGTTTACAAAGGAGATTTTCATTTAGCCTCTAATTATTACTCTATAATTGCATGATATTCTAGTGTTGATTGTGCTCGATATCATTTTTATTCTTTAATGCCATTTCAATTAAACTCTTCAATTGTCAAAAAGAAAGAAAATAAAGGAACAACCAGGGGATTTTTACTCGTTTTAGAAGGTTTGCATAACTAAAGGAGTTGTTGTAAAGGCCATTTGTATAAATATTTTATGCTATTTTTATTACAGAGCAAGAATGGAATTTCAGAAAGTTACAAGTAATGAATGGTGATGAATAAAAGTGGGATGAAGTATGTACAGTATAAATTAGAGTGCTTGGTTGACAGGATTGAACTTTAATGAGCCCAATGGAACGTCGTCGTCGTCTTCACTGTCATTGTTGTTCATATGAGGGACCCAGAGCGGGTGCACACGAACCATGTCCGTGTCTTGGTCGACGGTGTAGGCCACCGTTGTTAGGGCGTAATTTGCCCTTCGTCCGTACCGTTTTCTAGAGCATGAAGACCCGTATGCAAGTCGCTCAATGTTCATGAACAGGCGTGGGTGGGATGGTGGGGCATCAGAGGTCTGGACTGTTTGAGGAGGTTGGATTAATTGCTGTTGAAGGGTTCCAAGCAGGTGTCTCAAATGAAGAATTGCCCAAAGAGGCAGGGACTTTTGACGGAGCTTTTGGTAAGTGGTACGGCAAAGAGCTGTTCTTTGCCACACATTCGGAAAATGAGAGCGAGAATCCAAAATCTTTTCTTCTTTTTCTTCAATAACATCTTGTCGTGTTCGAATATCAGTTTCTCGTGGCTCTGATGGTTTAATTCGTCGTTCCTCTTCGGTGTCTCCGGGAGTTGCCTTTCGTTTCTTGCCACTTTTTCCGTGGGATGGAGACATGAGGATAATTCTGGCCCAGCTGGCGAACTGACCAAGAAGGCTAGACGAGAGGGGTATATTTGGTTTCTGGTAGGACACCAGACTAGAATCTCTACGATTAGGGCGACGAACCATTTTGAAGACAATGAAGAAAAAGAAAGAGGAAGAAGATGTTTGATAAAGAGTGAAGTATACACAAATATATATATATGTATGTATTTATATGTCTATATATACTTGTGTATATTTATATCTCTATACATATATTATCTGTACATAAATATATATATATATTACATAACAGTGAATTCAGCCGATTGTATAGCCAATCACAATCCATCTTGCCGTCTCCGCAACCAAATCGTTCACAAAAAAATAATTACACCACTTATAATATATTTATACAGACAGTTGCCCTGAATGCAACAATGTCGACCACTGACTGACAGGAACCCATACCGAGTTAGCTAATATAAATCGGTGGAACCAGCTTTCTACAAGAACTGCACCAGAATATCATTCTCTTGTCACTCAAATACATCACTATAGTTACGCACTTTTTTAAATTGTATATATATAACTTGTGGATTTAATTTTGCAAGATCAATCTCGAGTCTAAATATCATTCCAATTCCCAAACACCGGCAGCTATGATCATTAGATTCTTGAATAAAATTGTAATATTTCTTTTTAAAAAAAGGTGGTTTTGGGCACCAAGTAGGGTATATTCGGAATGATACCTGACGGGATCACCATTAAGAACTAAACGATCTTGACATTGTCCGGAATCTCAAAGGGCAATCCTCTCTTGAATTAACCTTTAGATCCCTTGTGCCGCACAAACACAGACCTTAAACCTCCGATTGAGGAGGCTTTTTACCCCTTTGACAAAAGCTATTTTGACCCGGTTGTCACACCATTAACAAGCTTTTTTTTTTTTGGAGAAAAAATCCATCGTTTCGATATATAGCTTCCATCGTAATACATAATCCCCAACAAGTTTCAAGAGACAACCAAATCTTGTACCTTTGGAATACGGCCAAGATAGATAGACTTTTAATACTGCAAATATTGTCGTAATAAAGGTCATTTTGTGGCCAAAGGATAACTCGATTTAAACCTGCCAAAGGTGTTGTAGCCGTTGCAATGCTGGGTACATTACCAAAGATTGTCTATTCATGTACAAAATAAAATTAGCTAAACGACTAGCCACGATCAATAAGAAGATAAACATCTTTACTGGTTGCCGCTAATCAAAAGGGTGTTAATATTCACATAGTCGACAGTAGCCATGACTCTATTAATGAAACAATAAGTCCCATTGTTGGCAGCAATTATGGATTCAATCGACAATAAGAAAGAAGCCAAAGGTTTGCAGGCAACCGAGAGAATAAGAATAAAGGCGAATGGCAACGATTGATCGATGAATAGCAAGATAGCCTAGTACTTCTCAATCCTCTTCTCGGTCGTATATACACACTTTACCTGATAGCAGAGTTTTCATCATTAATGTCTATTGCCAAACAAATCTATTTACACTGATATTTTACCGTTTAACCCAATAGTATAACCATTCGTACTTATACTCAAACCTCATTACGGATCTGTCATGTCGCTTTGGTAGGCTTACCATTATTATCGGAGACCTCTACTGTACTTTTAATATCTATTCATCATAACCTCTTGGCTGAATACCTTTAACGTTGTCAATGCAATTGCTCTTCGTTATTCCGTTGTCGTACCAGCCTTTTTTCAATGGACAACAATTGTCTATAATAAATGTTATTTTTTACCCCACAAGGCAGGTGAATCCTGGAGGTCGATACAAGATGTGTGTATATATAAAGTAATCTATTCGACAATATTATGATGATTGGCTTTCAGAATGACTAGAAATATCTCGAAAACTGTAGATATCAATAGCATTATTCATTAAGTATGTGAATCCTGTCCACACTCTAATTACCAATTATTTAGTCATTAAGAAAAAATCAAAATCGTTTCATTCTCTTTTGGACCAGGCTCTAGAACGCTTCATGTTTGTATCAAATGCAGACTCATCAATAAACAAAGCAGAAAGTTTGTTGGCTTTTTTTTCATTTACAAGCCCAATTCCACTCCTCCTCAAGCGTTTTCCAAACTGTTTGTTTCAACAAAGGGTTGTTTGCTTTAGCAACTGCAGTAGAGGAATTGTAATCAATACAGTTTATCATGGCCGTCTTTTATGCTCTTAAAGATACTACTTGGAACCAACTTTACTAATGTTCTTGGAGATATCATCAGAATACGCATCGTGCTGTAACCAATCTCTGGAACGGTTCAATGTGAATAGTCAACTGCCTTGCTGCAGCTCAGACACTCATACACTTTTTACAATCCTTGGATCAAAAGGTCTACATTTAGCCTAGACAGTATAACGTGCATAATCCCGTCTTGTATTTGCCTCCTGCATACCTATATATCGTTATATCTTGGCCTTTTTTTTTTAACAAGTCAGAAAATACTCGCCAGAAAATATACTTTCAAGTAGATACCAATAAAAATTGTGTTTTTCTTCTTCTTACAATAGATTTATTCTGATCAGCAGTACCCTCTCTGCCAATCGCTAAAGACAAAGACTTGTAAATCAAAAAATCAAAAACAAAAACACTATGTTTTCGAGTGCCAAGAATTACAGCATGGCTCAAAGATATGATATTTGATCTTGATTACCTAAAGACTAATTCTGATTGGCTGCAACATTGCTAGTTGGCACTACATAAATCCAAGCATATGTTGCATTACTGATTGTCAACAGAAAGTTATTTCTGGAATTCCACATTGCCGGGTTTGATTGCCACTGTAGTCCAGTAAGAAATCTGGTTCCATGCCACCTATTCCCTCAATTGCCGTCTCTACATGCCTCCCTTTATATGTTGTACATGGAACAAAAGTTTCATCAAGCCCCAACCTAAAAGTACGGAAAAAGCTAAAGAGAACAAATTTAATCTTTTGGCCGAGTTTCGTGATTTCCGGCTTTATAGACAAAAATGAATCACATATGAAGGAAAAGGTGGTACCCGATTGTACAGCCTGAACTGAACTTGATCTCCTTTGATAATAAAGGAAGGTTACACATATTCAGGTGTAGCAGTCCTTGATTTGAAAGTCACCCACACCTCCGCTAAACACCAATCAAGCCTGTCTCAAGAACAGGCAACAACAACAAACCCAACCCCATCCCAACTCATGTCTACTCCGGCCAAGATCACTCTCGGAGCCTCTGTAGCCTTTTGCTGTGCAACAGTCTGGGGTGTCCATTACCTTCAGACCTACGAGAAAGAGGTAATCTCATTGGAATCTAAATCAAGTCTCATGAGTCATTAGTTATTGCGCAAAGGACTTGAGAAAGAACAAGACAGACGTGACAAGAAAGAGCAACAGAGAATCAATATGCTCGAATTAGAAGAGCAGCGAGCTCTTCATGAAGCTCTCTTGAAAACACAAAAAGTGTCTTCATTACCCTCAAACGAACCAGCCCCAGAACGCGATTAAAAAAGAAATGAAAAAAAGATACAAATATAGATTTTGCCACATGCAAAAAGAACAGCAAGACCATCCACGTTTTATTATTATTGAAGAAAGAGAAAGATCATTGTAGAGGAAATAATAATAAGAACAAGTATTATCTACGACCCTGAATAATTCCTTTTATCAACCAAAGACGGGTTCCTTGTTGGATTTTACATTTGCTTATTTCTCCTCCTTCTGGAAGACATAGGTCAAGTGGCACTTGCCACAGTACTGGCGGTCAGAGTGCCAGGCCATGAAGACACCAGCACCACAGGTGGCGCTAGGGCACTCACGACGGAGACGGGTGATCTTACCAGACTGGTCAACCTTGTAGAACTTGAGGATGGCCATCTTGACCTTCTTTCTCTTGTGCTTGATCTTCTTGGGGGTAGTGTAGGTCTTCTTCTTTCTCTTCTTGGCACCACCCAACAATTCGCAGTTGAGGTGAAGAGTAGAGTCGTCCTGAACACCATAGAGAGACAAGGCGTTCTCGTTGACAAGGGGCTTGCCAGCGAAGGAGAGGAGCTGAGCATCGGCAGGGATACCTATATATCATGTTAGTAAGTTATATAAACTCCAGCAATTTACTTACCCTCGCGGGCCTGGATCATGGCCTTGACATCAGCAACCGAGGAGGAAGCATTGGTGCCAATGACGAGGGTGTTGCCCTCGAGAGACTTTACAAAAATTTGCATATTGCAGATAACTCGATTTTTTTTCAACAGTAAATGATTTGCTAGTGAAAAAGAATCTAGGAGAGCATATTTTGGATCAATACAATCGGCATCAACCTTGAAATGAGCCCGTACTAACCTTCCTCACTATCTGAAAAAACGAAGAAAGAGCTTTGGCCTGCACACCTATCGTCTGCTTTTGTTGATTGTGAAAGATTTTCATTGGTCAACCAAACTCTGACATCGATTAAAGAGTCACAATAGCAGGCACAGATGGCAAGTCTACAAGTGAGGATTCAAGGACACTCTTTAATTGCTACTCACAGTGCCACTCACAGTGCCACTCTAAAGATGATGATGTCAATGGTGTTTTAAAAAAGGGCAGAAATATCGAATTCATAGTTTTAAGGTCCATTGTAGCATATAGGCATCAAGAATTGTCTAAATTGTGGCACAATTATAGACATTTGAGATTTACACACCAAAATGTGCTCTTGTGCTCCTCAATTCGGGAAAGAAACTTTATGCACGTCAACCCTTTCAAAAGAATCCCTACTTGATAAAAAGCAATACCATTAATCTAGTCAAATTAAAGGGTCTTTTATTCCAAATAGACTCGAAGATCATCTTTTTGCAATTATAGTCCAGTTCCGTAATCTTATTAGGGGCCTTTTGGGCTATAGTCACTTTAGGCAATGCTTGGAAATTATGAAGCACAAGGTTTGAAATTTGTGCCTTGATCATAAAATATTGATTGCCAAATATGAAAAAGTGTTGTTCTAAGTATTTCATCTGGCCTTGGGCTCGGAAGTCTTATTTTACTTGATACATGGCAGACCTCTTTATCTTTCGAAACAAGGAGCCAATGTATTACTATATACAACCTGTTTATAAAATATTAAATATATATATTAAAAAAGGTCAATTTTTACACACTGTTTGAATACGACTCAAATTTTAAGTTGTTTCCGGTTTGGTTTATTAAACAAAAAGAAGAAGCTTTATATCGTGCCAAATCTTACAATAAGAACCGTATCATCATGCCTGTACAATGTTCTTTCTGTTTGATGGCTGTCTTGTTTTTCTCTAGAATTCAATATATTTATATATTATATGTATGCATAATCTGTTGCTATCTACTAGTAGCTTGCACAACAAACAATCTTAAACTGTGCTACCTCTCCTTAACTATATATATATATATCTTACAGGATACCCAGCGAATAGATAAATAAATAAAACTTGGGATATTTGACTGCAATCCTTTCTTATATTTAAAACTTATTATTATATGCTCGTTCCCAGACTACCGTTAGAGATCATTGCTAGGATCGCTAGCTTTGTCCCGAAAGATGAAATGCCTGAATATATCTTGATTTGCAGGGCATGGAAAGAGATATTTGAAATTGCCATGATGGAAAGGGTCGTCTTGAGCCTTAAAGGATGGCATGATCTTGTCAGTCTTTCAGATAACAACCATGGCCACCACAAGAAATGGTCAAAAGGGAATTACACTAAAGAATTGGTTTTGCACCCTTACATGTCCGTACGCGATATCCAATACACTTCACTCCAGCGAATATTTCCAAACATCGTACATTTTGATATCAATGTCTTGGGTCCGTACCACTTTATGCAACTGATAGCACTCGACTGGAAGACCTGGAGTAATCTAAGAGAGCTACGCATATCATTTAGTCTGGGCCTAGTTAATTACGATTCAAGCGTTATTCTCAAGGTCTTGGAATCCCTTTCTTGTCTTCGTCGACTAGTTATCCATACAAAGCCGGGAGTAAGAGCAGAGTTCATTGATCTATCCGTCCCTGACATGTACCGAGCTTCGTTCACTGTCGAAGAACTCGAAACGCTTCACGAACATCTGCCGAGACTCCAATATTTAGACTTGCAGATTGATTTTGTCAAGAATACAAATGAAATAGCCATCGATAACATAATACCAGCAAAAGACATGGACACACTTAGGGTCAATATAAACAATATCTCTCCTTCTTGGCTGTCTTATTTCGCTCAAAAGTATCCAAACATCAGGATAATGGAACTAAAGGGCGATAATCCAGCAAAGATGTCGTTTGAATATACGGATATGGTCGTCAAAAAGAACATGACAAGGTTCTATAGGCTCACAAACACTCTTGGAAAATTACGCAAATTGTCCATCAGCAAATACAACTCTGATAGAGCTATACAACACATCATCTACTGGAATAACCTCCCATCATCCAAATCGAAACTGTGCTCCATATACTACGATCCATTGTACATCACCCCCAGTATATACGACTATAGAAGAGACATCATATTCCCACTGAGCCTCATATCCTCAAAAATCGAGCAGCTCTCTATTCGAGAAAGATATGATTGTGTATTACCATCATCAATCTTGGAAACCATTGAAATCTGTCCAAAACTCACTTATTTGGATATGAAATGCAATGGACAAGAAATACGATTGGATACGGTCTTGGATACTTGTGTAAATATAGAGAGGCTGTGTATTAAGAGTGCATCGGTTACCACAGATAAGACACGGTCTAATGATCGGCCTATATACGGACTACAACTATTGGATATGACCAAGGTTGAAATTGAAGCAGACGTATTTTTCTATATCTCCCAACACTGTCCAAGACTCCATAATATGAAGCTTTATAACGTGGGTATATATCGTCGGGACCTTTCCCGTACAAGAGAGTTCCGAGTCTCGATGCCGCACACAAACTTTCAAAAGCTTTGTCTCTATGGATTACAATTTTATTATTTGGACGGTACCAACAGTTCTGGTAACATAAATTTCGTATTGATTCCCAAAAATACACAAGAAACGGACAACCAAACTATCTTCTCTGCCTCTACAAATACATCCGAGTATTCGATAAACTCGTCCGATTATTCATGGAGAAACATATGCTCGAAAATTAAGTGCTTAAATTTCCCACAGTACTATGTACGGGAAATGCAAGCTAAAGAAATCAAGCGTGCCAGCCAATTGTTTGATGGACTCTACTCTACAGACTCAAGAGATGAACTGGTCAATAAAGACCTTGATCTTGATCCAAAGATCTATGGGTGGGAAGATGATATTCACAAAGGATACGTGCTGTTCAAATGTAACCATATAAATACTCTTGAATACAGAGGTTTCATAAAGAATCCTCCAGAATGGCATATATAATCAGTGTTTTATCTATTCAAATGAAGCTATTTTATTCTTGTTGTAATATTTAATAAAGTGAAAATAAGAATGATACGTTGTGTTTTGATAGTAAATGCTAATTTACTTGAAAAGAGTTTTAGACATGACAAAAAATATTCAAGGAATTAGAGACATATATCACTCTTCTTTACTAGATTTATGGGATGTTTAGCCTTGGTGATCTTAAAGATTTGTCAGTATGAGTCTATATAAGCCTCAATTGTGGATTGTAGGATTTATTATAGCGTTAAAAACAGCTGTAAAAGTGACAGATTACTGGAGAGTATTTTACTCAATAGAAATACAGACTTATAATAAAAGCAATGTACAATTTTTAGCTCTATTATAAGGTGTGAACCAAAGAGATACTTTTTCATTGATCTTATTATTAATAGATACAAGCAATAGATCTAGTAATATATAGTCTTAAATTATATCTTTTGTTTATATAATAAAGGAAAACATTTATTAAATGTAGGATAGGCTTACTTTTATATTTTTCTAAAGCTATAATATTATCCATGGAGACCCAATAATTCTCACATAATTGCTTATACTCCTCCACTCTTTGGCTAGAGCTTCTCTCAGCTGCTTTAGTGATGTAGGTTGTATTGACTGTAAGGTATATTATCCTTTAATACATTCAAAAATGTTATGGATTGTCCAATCCAAAACTTTCTGATGGCCACTCAAGAACATCCTATATTCGAATTTAATATATTCTCGGCATTATAGCTTTGTGGTTTGGAAAATATAAGTATATATTGGCAGTATCCATGTGAGGTCGAATGTGCTGGTGTATTGCCTTGGGAGTAAGCAGGTATAATTGCGAGATTTATCCAATTCCAAAGGTAGCAAAAACTCCAAGGGGCCAAGAGTGGGACCGGAAAAGATTGTGGTCGATCCAGGATCTCGAGATGGAGACACAGCCATAACCGTAAAGAAGGTCTAATCTCTGGCGAAAGAGTGATTGAGGAGGCCAGATATTGTACGTATCAGGCGTTATCTCTTTGTGAGCTCTTCAAGGTGTCAGTAACAAATGGAACCCTTTGAGTAGTCGCAGGTAAAACCATCTTTTGCTTGTCTGTTTTAGCAAACAATATGCTTCAACATGTATATTTTGCGGGACTTTTTATAATTTAATGGGCATATAATGAGATATTGGTCCTCCGCAATTCTGTAATTCACCAGCTATTACCCCTTTTAAAGCCCTATAAATACTTCTTTTGTGTATTTTGTTTTTCCAATCTATTAATTATGGGTGATTCGATGTAAATGCAATATTTAACGAGGTTATCGTTTGAATTAGACTCAAAATTTATTAGTAAATACTCTTTATAAGATTTAGATACCAAAACCATTTAATAAATACAATATTATACCGTAAAAAAGAGTAATAAATGCTGTATAAACGAGTACGGATTAAAGATTCGGATAGTATGTGGTACTTGAGAAACCTCTTTTTTTAAATAGGCGATACTAAATAATAAATTCTTTAGATACGTTTGCAACTATAGCCTCTAGTTAAAGAGCTTCCTTATTTGTTAAAAGAGTGATGCTTTATATTTAAAGAGATTAATAATAAATACACTATAATATGTATTTTTTACTAGGTATTTAACAAGAGAATGTTATAGAACTCACGTGAAAGCCTACAAGCCACCGCCAAAGAAAATATTCCCACTCCGTGACTTGCGTTTTAAAATTTTATTTTATTTAAACACCGATGAATTTGTTTATAAATAAGAGGTCGAAACTTGCCAATTCCTTTCTCTCTTTCTTTATTCACAGTGGTTGATAAATTATTGTCTTTCCACAGCTATTGCCTCCTATGTACGGTCTGCCGAACATGTGCTTGCACTGTCATGACCCCACGAACATAAACCCCCCGCAATATGCTGATTACTGGCGAGGACATTTATCAGCCCAGCCCCAGTGAGTTTTTTTTAAGCTTTTCTCATTGGTGGGGGAATGCTGTGGAGCACCAATATGTGTCTTAACAAACACGGTGTAAAAAAACCCCAAATCAAAAAATAAATGAGAATGAATCAATAATACTTTATTGATATTTATTATTACTGCCTTGATACTTAGAAGGTGTCAAACACTTGCAAGATGTATTGTGTATCTTCATTCTACCCCGTCTAAAAAGAATCTATGCATCACCAACCCCTCATTACAATAATCTACGTGTACCATCTTTATCCTTCAACGTAATCTCCCATCTTGTCTTTACATTTTCAATAATCAACTACTTGCACCAATTACAATCTCTCAACAAAACAACCTCACATTCATTCTAATCTGTCTTGCATGGTCCACAACTATGCATCACAAACTCTTTACATCTTAACATTCACTGCATCTCTATCGTCAATCACTTTATTGACACCCACACCTTCTCACTTAATTCTTCATAATATCCAAAGAATATACACTATGAATAGTTACAGACCCAAGAACAACACTCATTCAAAGTACTGGTTGCATCTGCAATTAGATGCTTTATAAACATTAGTGTCAACATTCGGCTTGCATTCCTTGCAAATCCCACTCGTTCTCCAAGATGTTACCACTTTACTATGCTCAAGAAGCTATATATGCTTTATTGTTATAACCTAACTACTATAGTTTTATGGCTGTATAAGCTGTATGGTCGTAGGTCATATCAATGTTAAGCTTAAGATTGATTTATAGATTGCTTTGGTGGTTTTATTCAGTCATAGACTTTGAAGTATATTGGTTTGTTAGTATCTTAAAAGGAAAATAATAATACTGTGAAAGTATCGTTTATTAAGGAAAGAATGTTGGGTGGTGTTATAATACTATTATTCAAATTCCCTTGTGATTAAAGCACTTGTCGTGTAACGGTTGGTTATCAATGTCCAAGTGTGAATTGTACTTATGGTGTGTATACCACATCTATAATGGCCAGTAGACGATCAAAGAAACAAAATAAATTTTTATCAAGATTACTTTTCGTTATTTCTAAAATAAAATGTTATTGCAGTAACTGTTCCCTCTCTATTTGTTCTCTGGTATATCCAGGGGATTTTATGTATTGGTGTAATAACAAGTATCAAAATAGGTCTTAATATGAATCATTTTCATGGGTTATAAAGTTTCAATGATCAAGTATCAATCAACAATAACACAATATCAGCCCCAGATTTTATTTGGTGTTTTCTAAATACACGCAAGAGAGTGAGAAACCGCTTGGCAGATTAATCTCTTTTGAATGAAAGGCAGTATTCTTTGCAAACAGCTAATAAAAATATCAAGCTATCAAACCGGTCGATAAAGTTGACAAGATCTGCCTTTATGAGTATCTCGCATTGCGCCAATTATATAAAGATATATGCTGCGAAATAGACAAAGATCACGGCAGAAAACACGGCGTGATTGACAATGGGTTGAAAGGCCAACACTTTGTTCAAATCGAATTTGTTCAAGGTATCCTTGTTAAATATATTGCCAGACGTGAATATTACTTACTAGCAAGGCTGACAATATTTGGTTGCTTGTTTCGACTTTATCATATCCAGTCAATTGTTCGTATCTTTGCTCTCATCAGCAACAGTATCTGAGCAATGTGTCCCAGCTGTTGGCATCTTTGTGGGTAATACTCCATGTACAAAAGGATGAATGGTACGTTTAGATTTAAGCATCGGCTTTTTTTTTAAAAAAAATTGTTTGATAAAACTCTACAAGCAAAAGGCCATTTGATACTCGACATATTATAGCAATTATACTAGTCAGGTACAAGTAAATGTATAAAGATGTGCTTCACTAACTGATTTTTGCCAGCCAAGTTCCAAATAAAGAAGGGGATTGTTTCCAAGGATGGTTATAAGCTCGTGTTTGTTGTCATGACATCCTTGCCAGAGTTTAACACCATTTGTATGGTCCAAATGTTGATGATGGTTTTTGTGTATAGATGCAAAGAAAACAGAAGAACGAGCTATTATCAGTATGTAAAAGGGTATATTAAACTCATTTTTTATAATGTTTATACAATATGGAGTACTTTAGTATAATCTTTATTGATTCTAAGCATATCACTATATTTGTAGCCAAGTTTAATAGCTTTTTTATTTAAAGTCTACAGCCATTTAAAAATAAGGTGGCTTGTATACCTAGTAAAACTGGTTATAAGGATGTATAAAGAAAGTAAAGTGTCGACTACTAAAACCTTGTTATCGAGTAATGCATACTCTTGTGGCTCGTATTCTGCCGTGTCGACTTCATTTATTAACCTGTGCACTCACCAATTAATCGATTTCGATTGGCTAAATTTCAATGTCCTTATACCTTGCGGCAAGGCTTATATAGTTTGCCTGGCAGGTCCAGAGGACCAAGGATAGTAAAGTCTTTGGGAATTCATTGCAATTGATGTGCATTGAGTTGCTTTGATATCAATCGAATTAAGCCTAGTGAGATCAATATTTCCTGCATATAATTAACTCTGAAACTAATCTAGTAATGGTATATTCCAACAATACAGAATTAGATGTGTGACACCTCAAGGATAGAGT
The DNA here is from genome assembly GCA_022702545.1 of Phycomyces nitens. Taxonomy (NCBI): domain Eukaryota; kingdom Fungi; phylum Mucoromycota; class Mucoromycetes; order Mucorales; family Phycomycetaceae; genus Phycomyces; species Phycomyces nitens. Next base: position 7,307,810 of record JAHRBC010000003.1, read on the forward strand.
GTTTTAATCACGATGTGTCATTGATAGGAAGACAGTCATATTACGGCTCAATTGCTATAAAGCCCATTCCCAAATCCACTTTTTATATTCATTAGAGATATTCTCTTTTTCTTTAACTTATACACACACAAAAAGTCATCTTTTGTATCCTGGAAATCATAATAGACTTCAAGTCGCTTATGTATATTCACGCATTCGAGAAAGCCTCTGCCGACTATATCTGTGATCAAAGTAAGTCAGATAACAACTACTGATAGATTTACTCACCTTGTATATATATAGTCTGGAAATCATCTTGCAACTGTTAAAAGCACATCTCATATATTGACCAAACCAACAAAATGTCCATCTTGAAACAAATCCAACTTACTCGCCCTGGCCTAAAAGCCGCTTGGGGTGTCCATGGTATCACTCGTACCTTTACCTCAACACCCTTTAATAAATATGCTGCCTCTTCAATTCCTGCTGCCCTCAAGCTCAAATCTGGTCAGATATTTCAAGGAACTTCCTTTGGTGCCGAGAAATCTACTTTTGGTGAAGCCGTTTTTACTACTTCTCTTGTCGGATACCCGGAATCAATGACCGATCCCTCCTACACTGGCCAACTCTTGGTCTTTACTCAACCTTTGATTGGAAACTATGGTGTCCCTGGAGAAATCAAAGATGAATTTGGGCTCTACAAGTACTTTGAGTCAGAGGGTATCCAAGTCCAAGGCATCATTGTGAATGATTATGCCACCCAGTACTCTCACTGGACAGCTGTCGAGTCTCTTGGCGAGTGGTGCAAGCGCTACAATGTTCCTGCAATCAGTGGTGTCGACACCCGTGCCATCACCCACAGACTACGTGAGCAGGGATCCACACTTGCCCAGTTGGCCATTGGCGATAGTGCCCTAAAGAACGATATCTCTAGTCTGGATTTTCCTAATCCCAACGACGAAAATTTGGTTGCAAAGGTGTCGACCAAAATACCAATGCACTACAATCCAAAGGGAGATGTCAAGATTGCAGTCGTTGACTGTGGAGTAAAGCAGAATATTCTTCGTTGTCTAGTCAAACAAGGAGCCAGTGTTACAGTTCTTCCCTTTGACTTTGACTTTAACCAGATTTCTGATCAGTTCGACGGCCTCTTTATCTCAAACGGACCTGGTAGTCCCACCACATGTACTGAAACAGTAAAGAACCTCCGCACAGCTCTTGATTCTTTCGATAAGCCTATCTTTGGAATCTGCATGGGAAATCTGCTCCTAGGAATGGCTGCTGGTATGGATGTCTACAAACTTCCATTTGGAAACCGTGGCCACAACCAGCCTGCCATCAATGTCGACACTGGAAAATGCTACATCACTTCACAGAATCATGGCTATGCCCTCAAAGACGATGTTATGCCCAAGGGATGGAGACGCATGTTTGTCAATGCCAATGATGGCTCCAATGAGGGTATCCGTCACGAAACCAAGCCTATCTTTTCTGTTCAGTTTCATCCCGAAGCCAAGGGTGGGCCACAAGATACAGAGTATCTCTTTCAAGACTTTTTGCGACATGTTCGCAGTGATAAGCTCAAGCGCTCTGGTTCTCAGACAATTCTTGAAGAACAGCCCACTACTGTTTCTGCCTTTGCTTAAAATATCTTATTTACAGATTCTCAATAAACCTTTGCGATAAAATTAATTCCTTGATATACATTGTTTGAATCAAAGAAGAATATCTTTGTTTATTTATTGTCAAAGACGACCTTAAAACAAAAGAAGGGTAATTGAATGTAAACAACATCAATTCCCAAACTTTTTCTAATCCTTTTTTGTGAGAAAAAGCGGTATCAATATAGCTAACAAAAGAGAGAGATATGGAGAGAAAAGCATTGTAGATATGCGTGTACGTGTGGGATTGAAAGAGAAATATACTCTTATCCCTCTCTTTTAAAGAAAGAAAAAATAAAATATAAAAAATGTCATTATCCACATACTTCTTTATCGGATAAAGATGCTGTGTATACGCTCGAATTCGGCTGCACTTTGCAGTTGAATGCAATGACGTGCCTTTCCGAGGGAAGACAAGCGGGGTATTTGTATTTTTGCCAACGACTGTGATAAAAGTGTCTGTCCTTGGTTCAAAGACTGATGCAACGTCTGTCATAGATTAGTATAAATCAATCAGACATTTAATCTTATCGGCTTACCTTGGTACTATTGGGAGCCACGTAGATGCTGTTGTCATCTTGATCTTTCTGGAGCTGATGCATTTTTGTTCTCAACTGCTCACTACGCTGCTTCAATGTGTGGATTACTGACTGTTGAGTCTGGTACTGGTAGTCGGGAGTCTTCTTCATGCTCTGCCACTTGCCACCACGACGATCGGCTGACAATACAACGACCTTGGGTGAGGCACTGGCCACTCTCATGTCCTTGACAAGTACGCGTGTCTCAAGAGCGACCGAGCGCATTACTGCACGCATATCCTGTTCCTTAACTTCATCACCACCCTCAGTGGCCACGGCTACTTCATCTTCATCTGTGTGCTGGGCCTCCAAAGATTTAGGCTGAGGCATCTCAGGCAAACAGTCCAGACTGAGTGCCTTGATCATGTCGCAACTCTTGAGGTGAGTATTCTCAGCGCGCAAGTATCTGATTGCAGCCTTGAGAGACTCGATCTATTACCAGTGTTATTAACATTGTCTATAACTACAAAACATGTACACCAAAAAAAAACAATTCGCGAGGTCTTACCTGGTTGGCAATCTCATAATAGCTACCAGACTCATTTTCAGCAGGAGCACCCTCTGCCAAGTCAAACTCGGCCTTTTTAGGTAAAGAAAGACGCTTCTCTTCCTTCTTTGCTACGGCCTTCTTGAGCTGTGCATTCTCTTGCTCAAGAGCATCATATTCAGCCTGAAGATTATCAACTGCTTCGGCATACATTGTTTCCTGAGCCTGCACCTTCTCAAGAGTCTCTTCCAGAGAACTGATCTGCTCTGCCTGCTTCTTCACAGCCTCCATACGCTTCTCCAAATGCTCGACCTTTACACCTGATTCTTGAAGGGCTTGGTCCTATATCACATAATAAAGATATGTTATACCTTTTGTATCAAACATAAATCAATTCACATGTCTAAATACCTTGAGTTTCACATCCTTGATTAATTTTACAATCTCTTCGCTATGTTGTTGCAATTTTCGCTCCATATCATGACTAATGACGACCTCGGCCTTCATGTCAGATGCACGTTGGATCCAAGGTGCAACACCAGTAGAGACTAATAAATCAACTTTTTTAATAGCTGAGCTCAGGCTAGCTTTTACTTACTCTTATTCATCTTATTGTCATTGTCTACACGGGTAACAGTGTCGTTAAGCTCATTTGTAAGAGACTTGAGAGTCTTGAGACAACCGTCCCACATCTTGCTTTCCGCAATCTCAAGAATCTCATCAGCCTTTGAGTAGACAATCTGTTGAATATAGGCCAAGCTAATGTCTTCTTTGCTGCCACGTTTAGCGTCAACATAGGTAGCGATTTGGCGATAGACCTGTAGGTACATCTCATTAGTATAAAGATGAGATGAATATTGTCTGATTATGGGCTTGCCTCGAAGCAGAAACGACTGAGCTTGGAGCTGATTGCATACAGAGTTTTGAAGCAATGGAGATGCTCTGCCTTGAGTGTCAAGGCCTGTTCAGAAAGATCTTCAAGCTGTCTCAACAGTTTCCTATGAAATTGGTCAGAACAGATATAAATCCATGTTTTTTTTCAAGTTGTATACTAACTTTGCAATGATCTTGCTGTTCTTTGCCTGGGCAATTAGATTGTTAAGAGGATCCATGTAATCATAGTCCAGGGTCTCTAATCCCTCGGTAATGTTGATGCCATCTATGCGGGTTGCATTCGATACGGCTTGCTTGACATATGTCAGTTCAACTGTCATACGATCTGCATTCAAATCCAAGGCTCTGGTGAGACCAAAGAACTGCTCAGCATGGCTGGTCTCTCCATTCTGGACCAAGTACACCTCTGTAAGATGCTCGAGCTGAGAAATGATTCTAGTTTGATTATAAATCAATAATTATCAATAAAACACACCGTTAATCGATATGTGCTTATAAGCCTACCTCTGAAGCTCAACCAAGCATTCAGATTCATTGACCTCGTCAGTTCTCAATAATTCAACGATACCATTCAACCTATGTTTGTGTGTGAGTATAGATCATTAGGCACATTTTATCAAATAACAGTCCTATATTATATACCTTCTTTCGGTACCAACTAGGTCGTGGTAGATCTGACCCATACGGGTGAATGTCTCTGGCTTGCAGTCCTTGATGAATGCAACAAAGCGTTTGGCCAAATCGCTCAGCCATCCTGCTCTTTGTCTCATCTACAGACGCATGAGTATAAAAGGCATATTTGAATTACTTGATTTTGTACCTCGCACACTGAAACCAAATTCTCCGTCACGGTATCCATGATCTTTTCGCTCACAGGGTGGTTCTGATCCAAATGCTTGATAATGACCTCGGATTTGAATACCACACGCTTGAACAAAAGGAGACATGAAATGGGGTCATTCTCAGTCTTGAAAAATGAGTCTGGAAGGTAGGGCTGTTTTTGTATTGTTTGTATCAAATAGGTAATAGGTTAGTTGACTGGCCCTTAAGCTCAGGATGTATTCACTTGCCTGGATATAGCTCAAGCGATCATTGGCCTGAGTTGCCTCTAGTTTACGCAGTTCAAGATCAATTGCCTTTGCCTGGGCCTTCATGACAGTTGACTGGAGCTGCATGTTAAGCGACATCATGGCCTGAGATTGACTGCTCAGGTTACGCTTCTCGGACATTTGGCTCTCTTCCTTGTGACGGAGCTGCTCGAGATCACTAGAAGAATACGTGTGAAATGTTAACAAGATATAATTCTAACGGTTTAATTCTTACCTCTGCAGGTTAACCACAAGTTCTCTAAACTGCTGGATTGTTCCCTCATAGTCTGCATTGGTCTCCTCTGAAGAGCGCAGGCGATCGAGCTGCTCACGCAAAAGCATGTCGCGATGATCTTAATATTTTTACAGTTAATAAACTAGGCTTGTTACAATCATTATTTACCAATCTCTGCCTGGAGCTGCTTCTCGGTCTCCATGTGGTTCTCTTCAAGTTCATCAGCCAGTTCCTTGAGAGCCTCAAGATCCTCGACGTTCATTTTCATCTCTTCAAACTTCTCTGCCAGAGTCAGGTTCTTTTCGGTCAATTGTTCGACCATCTCCTCGGCTCCAAGAGCATCATCAAGACGTTGCTTCAGTTCATCAATCAAAGACTCGGCCATCTCCAATCTCTCCTTGGTGCGAATGAATTGGACTAGATTTGGATCGCATTATAGAAACCATGAGCTCCAGACTCTATTTTCCACCAAACTTTCAGCTGCATGCGCTTTACCTCGGACTTCATCAAATTCGTAGCTTTCCTTCTCCAAAATCTTGATCTTTCTATTGAGGTCAGCCTCGTGCTCAGTAGCAGAATCACGATAACTAAAGCCAAAATCAGTCTTTTGTAAGACAACGAGAAAAAGCTTAACCCAATTCGTTTATATCATCATTTACCGCATGAGAGCCTCCTTGAGTCTTTCGTTATGGCGTTCGAGCTGAACGACCTCAAGTGGTGTCTTTTCCTCGCCTTCTCTGGTAGACGTTCTATTGATAATATCTATCGAGAGCATAAGCACCCTATAAGCGATTAAATTCTCAACAAACCTGTCTCTTTTTTGAGGACATCCAGATCAACACTGATTTCTTCAATCTTGTCCTTGAGCACACTGACTTCCTGCTGAAGATTTTCTGCTCTTTCTTCAGCAACCTCCTTATCAAGGGTGATCATTTCAAGAGACTCGATCACGTCGTTGTACTTGTTTTCATAGTTTTCTTTTTCGGTTGACGTTTCCTTTAACTGACGCTTTGTCTCACGTAAATCCTTTTGTAGCTCGGCAATCTTGTCTATTTAAAATATGGCCTCGACATTTAACAAGACCAAGAATAAAAATAACCATATCTTGTGTATTTCTCACACGTATTTTCTGTACACACCTTGAAGTTTGTTGCGAAGTGTGAGGAACTGGTCGGCTTCTTCTTTAGCCTTTTCGTGTTCTCTATAGCGTTCACGGTCTTCTTGGCGTTTGCTCTCGAGAATTTTGAGCTTCAACCGCAATTCTTCATAATCCTTGAGTGGGATCATCTAAATAATAATAATACGGAAAAAAATGAGTTTACACATGTAGATTGGTGACACAGCACAACTGTATCTTTGCCTGTTCAGATTTGCTCATAGGCATATTGACAGCCAAGGAACCATATGCGGGCTGCTGCTGGGGACGATTCTGAGTCTGGGATTGTGGTCTCCATTCTTTGTCTTCTGCAGGCGTCTGCACTTGACTACGATCGTCAATAGGAGATTCTGTCAATTCTTCTTCTTCGTCCGCATCATCATCGTCTTCGTTATTCTGTGATTCCTCTTCTTCCTCTTCTTCTTCTTCCTCTTCCTCTTCCTCTTCTTCAGCCTGTTTTTGCTGCAACTGTAATTGTTGTAATTGCTGCTGTTTTAATTGTTGAAGCTGGAGTAGACGTTGTTTTTGTAATTCCTGTTTCTGCAATTCCTGCTGCTGTTGTTGCTGCAACAAGAGCTTTTGTTGTCTCTGTTCCTCTTCTTCGAGTTTTTGTTGAATCAGGGCTTCTTTCTGTTGTTGGAGTCGTAGTTGCTGAAGTTGTTTCTCTCGGGCCTCTTTGGCATCCTTTTGAATGCTGGCTGAGTTTTGGGTATTAGAGCGAGAACGAGTGGCCATCTTTCCCGACACACTCTTTCGACGGTTGACGTCTGCAGTAGGGGGGCCTCCATTGCGAGTGACGGTTGTTGGAGAGGTGAGGAGGGAGGTTGGGCGTCGAGATGTCGTAGAGGGCTGGAGGGGTACTCCAGGGCGAGTGATGCGTGATGGAGATGTTATGCGAGACGGCAAGAGAGTCGATGAGGATGGGGTGCCATGTTGTGCGGATCGAGCCGCGGCCAGATGGGGATCCTGGGCTGGTGCAAACCTTTGGGAATCCCCACCTTCAGAACGTGGTGAGGGTGGAACAGTGTCGTCCTTTTGGAATTATTATTATTATAGGCATTAAGATGGTGTATCCACAAGCACTTGTATCTACGACTCTATCATACCTCGCTTCCACTATGCTGGTTAGGCATAATTCTCACTTGGCTTGGACGGACAAACACACCATGGTTTGTGCGGCATTCAAAGTACCGTTTCCCCTGAACGACACCACTGTTCTTTCCTTGGGGGTCATCAAGCTCAATGCCAATCCATTTTCCTGTCTGGAAGCTAGTTGTGCCTGCAAAACGAACAGTGCCTGCCTTGCCTTGGACCTGGACGCGTGTGCCGACTCGAAGCTCGGATGAGATGTCGTTTGGGTTGTGTGAGCTAGTGCTGCTTCCGCCATGGGGGCTTCCATTACGAGATGCCCCATAGACGGATTGACGCCTGTGTTGCTGTTGCTCGAATCCAGACATGGATCTGGTGATTAGAAACGAATGGATAGAGACAGATAATCCAAACGAAAGCGAAATCCAGAAGATGGAAAAGAATCAAAAACAAAAAAAGCAAATGGTATGTTATAGCTCACAAGGAACGAATTAAGGGTTCCGCCAGTGACTGTGGGGCGAATTACAGTGTATTAATTATTTGCTATACTATTGGATTGAAAGCACCTTGTCCACTACGTCTACAATCGATCCAAACAGCTCGACATCCTGGCCAGCCTCGTCGCCTGGCCGATATTTTCCAGTAGAGACCAAGCAGCGTTGGATTCCAAGCTCAACCGCTCCTCCACCCAAATCACTCTGGACATCGTCTCCAACCATTGCTACGTCCTGTGGCCGATCTTCCATGCCACTTTGACTGGATAAGTTCAAGGTACTTGATGACAAGCGACTTACATTTGTCTGAGGGCTGCCAAAAAGAACTCTCGATTGGGTTTCCCGATAACAGTAGCAGATACACCGGTAGCATACTCAATGGCTATAATTCCAGTAGGTCAGCAATCATACATTTTGTTGTTTATAGAAACCTTGAACAAATCCACCGGGTCCAAGTGACAGATTTCCATCGGCAGTGGCCATGTATCTACCCTTGTGGATAGCATAAAAGGGCACCCCTTGATGGACTAGACGGAATGCCTTGTTGAGCTGCTCATAATTCATCTGGGAAGGTGCAAGGCCAATGACGACTGCGTTTGGGTTGCTAGTGTCTATGCCATCAAACTCTTCCAGGGCTTCGCTTTCTAATAGCAACAGAGGTCTATGAAAATGGGTGAGGATGTATACCAAACCATTTCCATTCCTGTCACTCGTGTACCTCAAGGCCTGGGACTCAATCACGTCACGGCATGCTGATAGGGAAGTAAAGACCTTGAATGATGAGAAGGAATGAGAAACCTGACTTACTTCTTTACGCGTAGTATTAAAGCCAAGCTTGTTGAGCTTATCCACAAGACGCCTAGACGACACTTGAGTGGTGTTTGTTGCAAAACTAGGACGTGTTGTTATTGGACATTCTTATTTGGATCTCTGTTAATTAATATAGTTTACCGAAACGGCACCTTACTGGCCCTCAAGCGATTGATGGCAGCCACGGCGCCTGCAATTGGCTTGGATTCAATATGGATCGTTCCACTGAGATCAATCAAAAGACCCTTCATTACGAAATGGTTAAAGAAAAAGGAAAAAGAGAGAGAGATTGGAATTTATATATGATTTTATATATATTTATATATCATAATATTATTATTTATTTATTTTGACAAAATATAAAGGATTTTAGAGCCCTTATTTTTTTAGAAGACATTAAAAAGACATTTAAAGCTGACCGCTCTTGTCAATGGTGATCTTTGCCTTGGTGCGACCGTTACCGCTACCGAGCTTCTCGATAGCCTTGACGACATTCATACCATCGACAACGGAACCAAAGACGACGTGCTTGCCATCCAACCAGGGGGTGCTGACGGTGGTGATGAAGAACTGGGAACCGTTGGTGTTGGGACCAGCGTTGGCCATGGAGAGGAGGCCGGGGGTGGTGTGCTTGAGGATGAAGTTCTCATCGGCAAACTTCTCACCGTAGATGGAGCGACCACCGGTACCGTTGTGGTTGGTGAAGTCACCACCCTGGAGCATGAAGTCGGGGATGACGCGGTGGAAGATGCTTCCAGCGTAACCGTAACCCTTCTCACCAGTGCAGAGAGCACGGAAGTTCTCGGCGGTCTTGGGAGCAACATCGGCTCTCAACTCCATTACGATACGCTAAAAGGCAAGTCAAGTCTTAGCCATTGGACAATTTATCATCATTATTATTATCAATAGCAACACACTTACACCAAGAGGCTTGCCGTCAACAGCGACATCGAAGAAGACCTAAAGGATAGATTGACTTGGTTAGATTACCTGGATTGATATTCACACATTTTGATACATACTTTAGGGTTAGACATGTTTAGATGAAATAATAAAAGAAAAAGTTTTTTTCTAGTCAAGGTCTGTCCTATTTATACACGCGACGCGATGGAAGGAATAAGAAACACGATTGACGCGCCGCCTCAATAAATTCCCTAGCCAAAATCAAGAAGCAGAAATTGTTTGCCAAAGTGAGACAGGTCATGTGACCTCTGTCCCTCTCACTTTCTCCAGGTATCCCCTCCCCCCCCCCTTTTTTTTTCTTTGTTTTATATTTTTCCTCCTTATTTTCTTTAAATGTCAACTGCCGAAGATCGCCAAGAACTGGAGCGCATGAGAATCACCATGGAGGGTGAAAACTCGTGGGATCGCATGAAGAGAAAGGCTAGAGAAGAGCCTCTGGTCCCAGCAGGTAACAAATAACAAATGTACACAAACTCGGGAACTAATGGCACTAATATAATATCTCTGGTTTAATGTGTAATATATATATATAGGTGTCGCAGTCACTTGCTTTGCTCTTATTGCAGCAACCGTGGGTGTAAAGACGGGCAACAAGGCATATGCAAACAATATGTTTAGACTTCGAGGTAAATTTATGGGCGTGTCTATGGGAATGATGGGGGGGGGGGCCAGAGTAGAAAGGAGAGGGGATTTTATTATCGAGTATTAAAGAGAAAAAGGAAACTCACTTTGCGTATACTGTATTATTATTACTATTATATTATTATTATGATTTGTTGTTTTTGTTGGTTTTTTTTTGGATGTTGGATAATAGTGGCTGCACAAGGATTTACTGTGGTGGCCATGTTGGGTGGCTCGCTTTACTATAGCTATAAAGAGAAGAAGCTAAAAGAACAAAAAGCATAATGCTCAAGGAAAAATAGGAAAAAAAAAAGAATTAAGTGTGAAAATAATTAAGTAAGATATATAAAATATATATATATAAAAAGTTTGAATAAACAGGTGCTTTTTGTTTTATCCTTGGTGGTCAAGACTCTGGTAAAGAAGCTTATCATTGTTGGACTGGAGAAGTGACATCATAAGAGCATCTTCGGCGGGTGTGGCGCTGCGAAGAACAATAGGAGGCTCACTAGACTCATAAAGACTAGTTTGGGCAGTAGTAAGATCAACAAATAAAGCCTGGAGACGCTGGTTATCAAGTACGAGTCTAAGGAGTTCTTGGCGAAGAAGCACCGTCTGTCCTTCTAATTGGTGAATATGAACTGTCGTGGCCTGTCTATCTTGAGTAAAATCTCGACATTGGGTCCATGTACACTGGACAGGATCCTCCATGTAAAAGGCAATTCTTTCTGGCTGTCTGACCTCGAGCTCAATACGCGCCCATCCAATTCGATGAGCTAGTGGCACGAGTCTAATCTGCTGAATCGCTTGTAATTGAACCTGCAATTTAAAGCGTTGATCACCGTCCTGGATACGCCACACCATAGCCTGCTGGAGTGGATCGTAGAAGCAGAGTAGATCTTGGGGTCTAAGCATCATTCGTTTCCAGCTACCAATCTGCAGTGCATCAGCGGAGAATCCGTATGCGATTCCTTCATCTTCCTGGCTCACGCAGGACATGGGGGTATCGAGGCGCTCGCTGTAAAGGTTCACAAGTGGATCAATTGGCGGCTGTTGTCTGAATGAAGAGCCAGGAGTATAGCCAAAGGAGTCAATTGAGTCCATGCCGAGGTATGAAGGCGAAGATTCCATTGAGAACCCAGGTACAGCTGGTCCCATGGACGCGTGTCGGTCATGGTAGACGCGTGAGAGAGCATCGTTGCGTCTGGGGTATGGTCCAACCGACTGGGCTCTAAGACGGCCGGCTGCTGAATGAAGATTGTTATGTCGGCGGCTGTGGAGACCATCTACTCCTGGGGAGTTGGTGATTGAAGGTGGAGGGGTCATGGACCACATCCTGAGGTCAATGTTCTCTGTAGGAAGACTGTCGAGAGGGGGAGGGGGTGGTGGTGGTGATGAAGGGGGTGGAGGAGGCATTCCAGATTCAAGCGACTCTGAAAACGCTTTTATGGAGCCAGCCTGCCGCTGCTGCTGCTGGTTGTAGTAATAGTAATAGTAATAGTAATACAGGTCAGGGTTGGTGGCAAGTGAGCCGTCTGGCATGGTCTGTTGCTGCTGGTATGCGGCGGCCTGGCAAGCAGCTGCTGCTGCTGTGGCGGCATAGTGTTGCATTCGAAGGGTCTGGTCGTGCAAGAGAGAAGACCGTTTTGCGATATTCTTGACTTTGGCACGTCTGTTTTGGAACCATATCTGGATCGAACGCTCGCTCATGCCCAGCTGCTGGGATAATTGCTCACGGACCCGATTGTTGGGCGAGGGGTTAATGTTAAAAGTCTTTTCGAGGATCCCAAGCTGCTCTGGGCTGGCTCTGGTGCGCTTTCGAGGCTGGTGATCAGACGATGGGTGGTTAACCACAGGGTGGGATGTAACTGGGGTGTCGGCCAACGGTAAGTACGACATATTAGACGACAGACTTCTTTTGGGATTAATAGGGGAACGGTAAAATGGGTTCTGGTATGCTGTTGGGGGTTCAGGAAAAGAGAATTGCATTCCACAATGGGAGCAACTGAAAGGACTGGAATGGGGTATAAGAAAGAAGAACTTGGGCCGCAATAAAATCCTTCATAAAATAGAGATTTGTCGCACCTGTGAGCGGTGCTGCAAAGCCGTGTATGGGAGGGTGATCGACTTACTGCTCTTTTGCCACGTTTGGCCTTGTCCCTGTCACGCCTATCTTTGGATTGAGTGTGAATTACTCTTTAGGACTTCTTTAACCTTCAAGGGCAACCCGTCTCACCAAGCCCTTTTTCCAACCCCCAAGCCCAGTGGTGGCCTAGATGTAGCAAGATTGCTATTGATATAATAGCGGGTATTCAACCCTTTGGTGCAATTAACACCACTGCTTTAAACGGCAAATACACCGAACGCACCCTCCACCCTTTTAGTCACACCCATTGTAACATCCACTTTACTGCACGTGCTATAATTAGGTTGTTCTATTCTCGAACTCACGGTGGCCTGATGCCCACGCCTAGCTGGTCCACATTGAGGATTTGTGAATCCACCAGACCATATTCATTGTCCCGTCCATCTTTTTTCATAGTTTACTACCTGTGGGCTACACAAACTGTCATGCCGTGTGAAGATCTAAGCGGTTCTACAGAACCTGACACACGCGACGATCTAGGACCTGTCAAATGTCCAAGTGTATTACCTATTTACTATATTCAACTTTTATTGTGGACACACAGGGCATTCAGTCCGTCTAGAGTATTTTCTACATACTCTGGTGGGGGGTTAGATGGGGGTTCTAGTTCTAATGAGTTTCCAATGGTCGGTGCACTCAGGACAGGTGTTTCTGATGCCAGGCGAAGTTGTTCATGGAATTTAAAGTAACAGGCACACAAGTGGGGAGCTGGGACGCTAGGTTTGGCCTGGTCCATCTTGATCTTGAGGTTTCTGGCTGTCTTTGCGTGGTTGGTATGGTTGGATGATTTTGAATCAACAGCCAGAGGAATATTGTTGGTTGATATGCCAAGGTCAGCGTAGGATGGCAGCTGGCCATAGTCTTCCTTGAGGCGACAGTCAAAGACGCCAATCAGGGACTCGAATACGATGGGATATTGCTGTCTCTGGGCATATTCAACATCTTTGTCTAGCCGGGATTTCCTCAACTTGGAAAGCATGTTGTGCCAATTAGGCTGCTGGCCATTATTGACAGGTGTCGAGTGGCTGGACTGAGGGTTGTTGGTGGGTAATGAGGGTTGATGCAATGATATTTGTGAGTTGGCGAGGGTTGGCAGGTTTTGGGATGATGGTGTACGGCTGACTGGGGCAGATACAGAACCATTACTGTGTGATAGGTTGATTTTGATGTTAATGCGATGGCGGAAGAGGATGTCTTTGTAGTGTGTAGTGTGGCGAATTTGGCGGGAGCACGAGGGGCTTGCAAGAGTGATACGATAAACTAGAGTGTCATTCACTTCAAGGGGCCGTCCGTGCTTGACAAACACAGACTTTAATTCGTCTGTGTCAACCGCCACAGACTCCCCGTCCAGCAGTCGGGTAGCGTGTAAAAACTCTAGTCCGAAATTATCCGTTCCTGTCCGTAACGCATCCATCTGTATGACGGTGTATCGTCTGGTTTCTTCAATCGAGACATCAATGTGTTCGAGCCGGACGTTCTTTTTATGTGGTTGGATTGTGAGTCTTAGATGAAGTAGTTCCCCAGATGAATAGGCCGTGTTTTCAACAATGGCCTGTACATCAGCAATGTCTAGCTGCTTTTCAAATGTCCGGGAAAGATCCTGCAACGAGTTGTTGGTCAGGATGGAATTGGACATGTACGTCCGCAACACCAACACGGGTTTCAGTGTGTGTAAATTGTTGAGGAGCTGAAGTCCAGGTCCAGAAGCATGGGCCTCTATTGTGTGGCTGACTTGGCCATAAATATCCTCAATCGTCTCGGCAATGGACTATTGGGCACAATTAGCTTGGTGGGTTTTGGCTGGTATCAAGCAGTTTACTTACATTTGGAACCACAAATGTAAAGGGGAAGCGATGGGTTCCCACTGGTAGAGACATGATGTCCTTGTCGTCCATTACAGATCCCAAGACGTTGATAGTTTCTTCATTCAAGGTCTTTTTGTGATAAAGGCGAGTGGCTCTGGAACCGATTCCTGTGGCTAGAGTCAACATCTGGGTCCAGGAGTATCCAGCTAATCATTACCTTCGGGCCAATTGGTATTCGCGACTGATTTGAACTGAACGGTTATTTTCGATAGCTTTCGAGCCTTTGACAGGGAAAGAACAACATTGCCCATAAACACCGTCGATGAATCGTCTGTGGGTGGCCCTCGCAAGATCACTGGCTTTAGAGGATCAAAATACAGCCTATCCTGTGACAAGAGTCCAATGTGCATTGCTCTCTTTTCACCTTGGGAAGAAGAAATAGGATGAGAAGAAATATTGGGCTTATGGATCTTTGTATCTTGATTTTCAATTATATTTTTTTCGCTGAGGTACAAAAGCGCTGGTAATTTTGCCATTTTAGGATATCCAGAATCAAGATGCTCCAATAGATATTGCTCCACGTGAACAATCCGATTCCATCATTCAATAGGAGTGTGGCGGAGATGTAATTGTAGTGTTCTCTGTCAAACTCAGAAGAATTGTCTCTTCTTTTTTCTGGACCAACGTAGTTTAAATGGGAGAAAATTTTATTGGTGTTCCATATGCAAACCATGGAGCTCGAAAAGTTTGAACATTTGGAGATCTACAAAATCTTGAAAATCGGATTGCGGCTTTTATGTGTGTATTTGTTTTGCCAGAGATAATATATGTATATTATATATTCGATATGTATGTAATGGCCAATAAGAAAAGAGAGAGACATTTAAGAATGAGCAAGAACGGGTAAAGGTGATCTTTAAGCGGCTTCATATATTATTGCCATGGTATACTCTTGTTCTCTATGAGTCTATAATTAATGTTATTCGCATGTCAGCATTCGAAATGTCTTTTTCTTTTCTTTTTGGAGGGAATTATTTCGAGTGTAGCAAACACTTTGCTCAAAACGAAAGCATTGATTTAGAAAACTATTGGGGTTGTGTGGATATATGTCATTTAGACGACCTTGTAATCTTGAAAACATGAATAACAAGAGTTTTGTTGTAGAACGATTGAGATTTTGGGTGCTTGGTTTAATATCAAATTCATAAATAGGCATACCCCCCCAGGACTACACTACAAGCCTCAAGGCAACTTTTGAAAACTTTTAATTTACTTTATCTGCTCAAATGGTCTTTAATGGGAGCCTTGAAATAAATAAATAAAAAAAGTACTCGAGTGAAACTCATTGACCATACAAAAAGCTCTCTGGGCCATAGGGCTGAATACCAGAGAATAGACCGGCGGATAAATTCCAGATCAAAACAAATTTCAATCAATTGAACCAATTGTGTCTATTTTCATGTCATAAACGCCTTTAAAAAGACCTTTTTTTTACAAGTGTAAGAGATGCTCCAGGAGACGCTAATGTCTCTTTTCTCCAAAGTGGTGAATACAAGCGGCATTGATACAAAAACAGTCACAACAAGGTGTTTGGACAGTCGTCGAATCTTGTTCAGTCCACTCTACAAGTCATGCCTCTCATTATCCTCACTGGCTATCCCTCGAGTGGAAAGACACAGCGCGCGGCAGAGATCAACAAGTATCTGACCGAGAGACTCGAGGCAGAAAATAGATCACTCAAGATCCACTGGATCAATGACGAATCTCTAAACGTTCACCGAGATGCATATAATGGTACTCCTAATTGCCGATTTTGGCTCTAGACAAACATCTCATTGTCGATTGTAGATGCTCGTGAAGAAAAAAAGGCAAGAGGTGCCATGATGTCTGCTGTCGAACGATTGCTTTCCAAGGATGCAATTGTGATTGCAGACGGACTTAATTACATTAAAGGATTCAGATACCAGCTGTACTGTGTAGCCCGTGCAATCAGTACGCCTCATTGTGTGGTGAGACGAAAATAATAATAATAACAATAATAACAATGAGCCCTCAATTGCTAATCTGGTGCCTTTGATAGATTCACGCAGGAGCACCTGTTGAAATGGCAAGACAGTGGAACGCAGCCCGGCCTGATGGATATGAACCCACTGTGTATGACATTTCTGGTTATGGATATGATAAAGTACTCATGTTTATTGCAGGTTCGATGAACTGGTTACACGCTATGAAGAGCCCGAGGCACGCAATAGATGGGATTCGCCTCTGTTTACTGTGATTTATGATGATAAAGAGATACCTGGAGACAAGATCTGGGATGCTGTCATTTTGCGAAAACCTCCTCCTCCCAATCTTTCGACTGTTTCCGTAAGTGATTTGTGACTAGCCACCAAGACTGTATCTCTTATACATCCTAGAAACCTGTGTCGGATACAAACTACGTGTATGAGCTCGACAAGGCAACCCTAGAGATCATCAATGCGGTAATTGAGGGACAAAAGGAATATGGGCCAGGTGGGATGCCAATGACTGTCCCAAGGTCTTCTGAAAAGGTTGTCAACCCTTCCAGAACTGTCACCCTGTCAGAACTTCGACGGCTGAGAAAACAGTTTGTGTCTCTTAACCGTGTACGAACCTCGCTTGATGTGAACAGAATTGGTGACATGTTTGCCGACTACCTCAACACCAATTTGGCCTAATTTTTGGGTATATATATTTTTTAAAAAAAAACCAAGGTTCCGTGCGTATTTTTTTTTATTTATTTTTTTATATATATTTTTTTTAATATAAATGTACCAAACTATCGTTATAGATTAATGTTCTTCTATTTCTTTTTCTAATAAATTCAAATGGTCTGTACTGTACATAATCAAAATGTCTAAAGAGAAAACCTATACAATGGTTATCAACTGAGGCTTATCTCCTCGGCAATTGTGTTTGATAGATATGGATAAACTTTGTCAAGATTACCAACCAACTCATAGTCTATAAAAAGGTATATTGCATCATATGAAAATAGAGTCTTGTGGAATAGACTGATAATATTCTGTTTTACCAGGAGATTGTACATACAATCCTAAAAATAAAGATAAAAAAAACTCTTGGAGAGCTTTGTGGGCCATATCTGCAGTCGTACTAGCAATACTCAAAACAATTGGCCAATATTCAGCGTACAGTTGTGTCTAAAAGGCATTAATGACATACTAGGAACTGAACTCGAGGAAGGCTTGAACTATTAACCCAGATAACTGGGTTTTAGACATAAGTGTGCCAGAATGAGTTAAAGAGGATACACAAATCTTGTGAAATTAAAAGGATGATATATGAACTCAAAATGCTGACAAGTTCTGGTACACAGCCAACATTTATTATTAGATGCCAATTTTCATGTCATTGAAAGATGCGGGAAAATAATACTAATAAAAAAAAGTCCAAGCAAATTATAAGGTACTCATCCTTGTTCAACCATGACTAAAAGACAAATATTATAGTTTACATGACATGTTTATAATTGCCAGATTGTTCAATAAAAGTGGGAAATTACTAATATTCTATAGATTAAAGGTAATTAAGTATACTTTCGGATATTATAGCAGAATATTGCATTCTCGCCATTAAACAAAGCTTATTGAGCATGGAACAATAGATATCAAGGGAATTCTAGACATTCCTTTGGCCAAAGACGATGGTATGTTAATTGGAATCAGTTGAAAAGAATAAATGATTAGTTACGGCTAACAATCGATCCTTTTTTAGTTTTTCTTTATCCATAAAAGTAGTACATTCAAAGAAAGGTCATTTGACCCAGTAGAAATCCATGCCTTACTTCCAAGACTGAACGTCCCAAAGATAAATCTAAAAATAAATGTTGCCATGCCAACAAATTAAACATCTTTTTTAAAATATATTATTGCAACCCTGTTGCACAGATTGTTTATCGCACTAATTGCCTTTAATTTCTGTGTGAAGATGGAAAAATGCACCATTTTTAACAATTGAGATTATTATGGGCCCGAGTGTAGGGATTGCATCAAAGAGGAGGAGCACAGTTGGCCAAAGCCAAACCATTTAATTATTAATTATCATTGATTTATTGGTAAATTAAATAACAAACTCTTGCAAATTAAACTAATCATCCTACCTTGTTCTTATATTAATCATCAAGAAACCCTTTCTTTATTTTGTTGTTGTAATGTCGTACAGCCCTGACATGGTTTAATTGTTTGAAACCTGGATCTCTCTAGACACTAGCTGTAAAGCAATATCTTTTCGAGTTGGCAGGTGCACCCCTTGTATCAGCAAGGACCATTTGACCTTGCAACAGTCTGCACATAGGCCACCTTTAATAACCCCTAGAATTTCAAAGTGTAATATCAGTAGAACCTTTAAGCTGCTCTTGTATGCAAGGGCAGTATGAAATGCTGTAGCTTTTAGAAACGATATTCATATACATTGACGACTATTTACTATACGTTTTCTATTGATTGGATTCAATGTACTGTCTGATAATTCCCCAATGATACTTGTTATAATATTAAAGATGTGCAATATATCAGCAACATTTGAGCCTGGGTAAATTGACCTGCAGGCCGTTGAGAATATCAGAACATGCAAAGGGCTCCTTACACTTGAGATGCTAGGTTGTTTTCTGTTGCCAAGCAACTCGTACCTTTATTTGCCTGAATTTAAAGTGCGAACATAACCTTGCTGTAGTCAAGCGGACAAGCTTTTATGCATACTGTTTATGCAGCTATGTTTTTTTCAGTGGCCAATGAATTTGCCTTTGTGCAGACTAAATGCTTACTAAAGGGATGACAAAAAGGCTCGTCACAGACCATGCCAATTATTCTTCACACAAAGTTCCTAATAGGTTACTTCCAATCAGTTGTTGCGTTTAGTGAAGCACTTTTTTACGCTCAATACAAAAGAAGTGCGATTATACTAATGGAACCAAGGATAGCAAATAACAATATAATCAATATTATAAAATATGTATATATAGATCTTTAATAAGCCTTTATAATCTATTCAATGCAATGTAAACATTGGGCCAATAAGAAATCACAAGCACGTCTTTAACTTTATTGATAATATTGTGGTCTGCAAAAAAAAATCATATATTTTAATAGCTTAGTAATTGATTTCTACATGGCCCTGCCAATGCTCATAGTGTGCTCATAGCGTGCTTTTGATGGACAATTGGACTGATATAACGTAATCACAGGATTCAGGATCCTATGGTACAGAGTCATCTATAGCAAACAGCTTATCTGATCAGAAACAAGGCATTAATGCTTGGAATACTTTTGACTCTAGTCATAAAAACCTGCCCTTGAACTATAGCCCCTCTTGAATACGCCCTTGGTTGGTCTTTATAAAAAAAACAGAGTTTTGATCCTCAAATAGATGATGAATTGTAGTCTATATGGATCCAACTCGCATATTTAAGATTCTGCGGAGTATAGACAATTCAGAAAGTTCGGGAAGGAAGACAGAGGAGAGGCAGCCCGATTGGCCTATAGGTTGTATTCCCGCCAGTCAAAAGTTAGTAAGCATTTGAGTACCAGGCGTGTAAGGGGATGGGCGAATCAAAAGCAGGCCAGGTGCCTTAATTGTAGCGTCATCTTAAAAGTTTGGGTGAGCTATATAAACCCTCGCGACACTCGTCTTTTACACCATTATCTCTTATTTCATCGAAAATGGGTAAGCAACAAGAGCCTCCCTAGTAGCCATTTTTTTTTTACTTACACCTCTAGTAGTTGCCCAAGTCCAGAAGCCCGCCCCTGCCTTCACTGCCCCTGCCGTCATCAATGGCGAGTTCAAGGACATCTCTTTGTCTGACTACAAGGGCAAGTACGTTGTCTTCTTCTGGTACCCCATGGACTTCACCTTTGTCTGCCCCACCGAGATCCTTGCCTTCTCTGAACGCGTCAAGGAGTTCGAGGCCCTCAACACTGTTGTCATTGGTGCCTCCACCGACTCTGGTAAGAATAAGAAGAACAAAAAAGCCAATGAAGAGTATAAAGATGATTAACAAACGCGTATCACCACTCCAACAGAGTTCTCTCACTTGGCCTGGATTAACACTCCCCGCAAGCAGGGTGGTCTCGGTGAGATGAAGATTCCTCTCTTGGCCGATAAGACCAAGAGCATTGCCCGTGACTATGGTGTCTTGATCGAGGATGCTGGTATCGCTCTCCGTGGTCTCTTCATCATTGACCCCAAGGGTACCGTCCGCCAGATCACCATCAACGATCTCCCCGTCGGTCGCAACGTTGACGAGATCCTCCGTCTTGTCGAGGCCTTCCAGTTCACCGATGTCCACGGTGAGGTCTGCCCCGCCAACTGGACCAAGGGTGCCAAGACCATCAAGCCCGATGTCAAGCAGTCCAAGGAGTACTTTGAGTCCTCCAACTAAATATTAAGCCATTCCATTGATTGACTCGACTCCTACCTAGTTCATCATATTGTATAATAAATAAAAAAAAGCATGCAAACAAAACCATTCTATTATTTTATATTATTGATTTTGGCCTTGGTGGGTTTTAAAAATAAAATAAAATAAAAGACAAGGTGAATTTATCGGGGTTCCTGTCAGGCAAGAGGCTCTATCGGACCTTTTGGAGTGCTTAAAAGAAACTTCCACAGAACCAAATTTTGGCTCTATAAAAACCAATCTCAATCCGACCCCCTCCTCCTTCTCTCTCTCTTATTTTTCACCATGAAGATCATACCCATTGGCGTCCTCGAGGACAATTATTCTTATATTCTTATTGACGAAAAGACCAAGGAAGCAGCTGTAATTGATCCTGTAGAACCCATCAAGATTCTAAACGTCATTAGTCAAACAGGTGCAAAACTATCCAGGTAAAGTAAAGAAAAATAGTCTTGCTTAAATCAACCAAGCCAACCAAGCCAACCCCTCTTCTATAGTGTGTTTGTCACCCATCATCATTGGGATCATTCAGGAGGAAACATCGAGCTTGTAGGTAAAGTACAAGAAGCAATCCATCATCCTTTGAAAGGCGGAAAAACGGTTGATGGCGGCGTAGCTTGAAAACAATTCCTTGGATATAGAGTAACACAATGATCCACCATGTTAATAGCCAAAAAGCCTGGACTGGCAGTGTACGGAGCCGATGCTAGAATCCCAGAAATCAACTATGTCTGCAAAGACCACGAAGAATTCAAACTAGGCTCCCTCGACATCACACCTCTGCACACGCCCTGCCACACAAAGGGGCACGTATGCTACTATGTCGTCGACACAGCAACAAACGAACGGGCCGTGTTTACGGGAGAGTAAGTCGAGTGTTTGTTAAGAAAGGGGGGGAGGGAGGGATATTGATTGGGATATCCAGTACTCTGTTTATAGCTGGCATCGGAAACTTCTTTGAGGGAGACGCTCGCGATATGTACAGAATCCTTTTCCATGTCATCACCACCTTGCCTGACGATACATGGGTATACTGCGGCCACGAGTACACAAAAGAGAATCTAAAGGTAGGTTTATAATAAGATTGTTCATCATAAAGTGACACTAACCCCTACCAGTTTGCCTTGACACTCGAACCCCACAACGAATCTCTGCTGGCCAAATGGGCCTGGTGTCAGGATAAGCAAACAACCGTTCCTTCTACGATTGGCCAAGAGAAGATGTACAACCCTTTCTTAAGGGTGAATGAGCAGACTCTCCAGATGGTCGCAGGCAAGACCGATCCGGTAGAAGTCCTACATACGCTCAGAGAGATGAAGAACGCGTTTCGGTAGAACCAAGCTGACCTCATCAACCGCAAGCACTCCTGATAGAGTCCAAGGCGTCCTTCCCCCAGTCCTTCCCCCAGTCCAACACATTCCACACCATCTCTACTCTTCATTACAACTACTTTTTATTAGCCATTAGGGAATAAACACTTGGCCTTGGTCTATTTTCCAATACAGAACTGGCCAAATAATACATCCAAAACATCCTCTACGTCAACTCTTCCCGTAATTCTACCCAAGGCGTTTGCTGCTTGTCTCAATTCTTCGGCTGACAAGACAATGTCTTGTTCAGGCATGGCTTTGAGAACAAGCAGTAGATCGATTAGTCAATAAAAGAAAACACCAACCATTTGTTTTAATATTACCCAGATAGGCCTCTAATCCCTCTACACATTCCTCCAAGTGCTTTCGGTGGCGAGTCTGGGTGATCAAGGCAGGGCTGGCTATAGAGGCATCGTATCTAGACAGTGTGAATTTATTTTTGTTTTATTTTTGCTCAACAAGTCTGGCCTTCTTACCTTGCTTTCAGGATTGCAATCATGTCATCCAAAAACACATTGACACCCTCTCCAGTCTTGCAGCTCACAGGCCATACCTTACAGGCACCTGTTTCCCTCTGTACCTTTTGAGCAAGATCAAGGGGATTCAGATGAGGTGCTGCATCTTGTTTATTCAAGAGGACATAGGTTGCACTGTCAATCACGCCTCGAATAACATTATCAATATGAATATCCTTATCTGCCTTCAAGTGACTAAAAGACAAGAGGCAGATCTTGACATCTGAAGACAGTGCCCTGTATATCTGTTTAAGTATTTTTTTGGTTTCTAGTCTTGAAAGCACTTGCCTTGCCTTTGCTCTCTTGATGCCTTCAATTTCAACAATGTCCTCTGACTCACGAAGTCCAGCCGTGTCGCTTACAATTACAGGATATCCTCCTAGGTTTAGTGTAACTTCCACAACATCCCGGGTTGTACCCGGAATATCTGAAACAATAGCAGCCTCTCTTTTTGCTGTAAAGATAACCGTAAATAAAATGCTTCTGTAGAGAATATCCCCAACTTACCCAATAGGTTCAAGAGTGTACTCTTGCCAGCATTTGGAGGTCCAACAATGGCTACATTGATACCTGAGCGTACAATCTCACCTACATGGCTATCGTCCAAATGTTTATTTATAGATTCTCGTAATCCCTTTATATCCTCAGCAACTAAAGAACCCCAGATTTAGTCAACCAATCGCCTACAGAATACCGACTTGCCTTGGTCAAGCACACCTTCTTCAATTTGCTCGTCTTCTCCAAAATCAATTACTGCTTCTGTGGTTGCCATGCATCGGATAATGTCTTTTCTCCAGCTGTCATATGGGATCCGCAGTCCACCCTGCAAGAGCATTATTGTCAGCAAGGCCATCAGCCAAATTATCCTTCATACCTCTGCCTGTCTTAGAGCAACCTTTCTCTGAATCTCAGTCTCTGCATTCAAGAGGTCTGCCAGGCCTTCGAGTTCAGTAAGATCCAGTTTATCATTATCAAATGCTCTATAATACATTTTAATTTTAATATTAATTTTAACAATATCTTATATTTTATACCTTCTCGCAAATTCGCCTTGCTCGGCCATTCGAAACCCTTCCAAAGAGCCCAGTGCATCCAATACACTCTTTACCACCGCATTTCCTCCATGGATCTGGAGCTCTACGATATCTTCGCCCGTAAAGCTATGGGGACCTATAATATAATACGTCATGAGCACAATAGACCCACAAGATCTTAATGAGCTATAACTTGCCAGGAAACCAAAGAACAAGCGCTCTGTCCAAGACCTCTCTTGTTATTGGATGTCTTATTCGTCGAAAATATGCTTCTCTTGGATTCAATTCATCTTTACCGCCCTTTCCTGTCATTTTTTGAATTGCCTATATAATTTACATTAATACATTTTCTTTTTTTATATATCAAAAAGATTTTTTTTGAAGAACTTGCATCTTTTGCTCGACTTCCTGATATGCGCAATACAGCTACTCCTGCCTTTCCAGGCGACGTCGACAGTGCATAAATAGTGCTTTCTACGCTATTGCCGCTAAACCTACGCCAGAGAACAGGGTGATCGAGAGAACCGCGGGTTTTGAAAAGCTTATAATGGTCTGCGAGCACTCTTGAGTTTGAGACGGGTAAATGGTAGGATCTAATGCCATGCCATGGTCGATATACTCCTTGGCGTCGAAATGCAACGATTACTGGTTTCCAGAAAGACATGAAAAAAAAAAGACATGGCAAAAGCGGTCACGAAAAAGGGACTTTAAGTGACAGATCCCATTTGGATCATCGGTTACTTGAATCCTAAATGCAGTCCTTGAAGACGATTCATTCGCGTGCAAACAATGCAACATCATTGCACATGCTGTTTGGCGAAAAAGCCCATTGGCACCTGAGATCCCAAATATCTGCCCGTTCTCTGACCACAAAGACGGTCTCTACCCTAACTGTCAACAAACCCACTTCACCCAAGCCAAAACACCCCAAACCAGCAGACACTGTCAAGGCAGGCGAAAGCGAATTGTCAAACCGCCAAAAGTTCAATCGCATTGAGCCCTCTGCGAGAGTATATGAGAAGCTCGAGAAACTTGGATTTGGAACCCTTCGTCAGACCAAACGGTTCTCTGTAGTGCGAGGCAAACAAAAGCCAATTTCTGAAAAGGATGGGCCACCAGACCCAGAGTATTCGGTAAAGCATTAAAGTCTGCAATTCTATTAAAATATTGACCAAGTTTTCCTTTAATGTATAAATTCATAGTTTCCATTGCTTTCCTTCTTTGCAGGCGCCAAGACACCTGCCTCTTTTCCTCCCGAAAGTCTGGTCGAGATTGGGTTTGTTGGCAAGTGGCTATAAATATCAAGAGAGATCATGAATGCTGATAGAGATGGAGTATAGGCCGCTCGAATGTAGGAAAATCAAGTCTTATCAATAGTCTGGCAGATAGCACAGTGGTCCGGACATCTGACAAGCCAGGATTAACCCAACAAATCAACTTCTTTTCGGCTGGATCATTGTTCCACATGGTTGACATGCCTGGCTATGGATTTGCCTTTGTGGACGATATAGAAAGACAGCAATGGAGAGATCTGGTATGTAGCTGAACCCAAGATTCATTCTGGCCCAGTCAATTAAATATTGTAAAAAAAATCAATTTGGTATTCTAGATGGAAAACTATGCCGAGAAAAGAACAGCACTCAAAAGACTGTTTGTTGTTATTGATGCACGCCATGGCCTCAAGGTTGCAGACCATGATTTCCTCAAGATGCTTGACAGGTAACGAGAACCATTCTTAATAAACATTTGTGATGTGTATTTATTTGAACAAATTTGATAGCAAGAAGGTCCGGTTTCAAATTGTCTTGACAAAATGTGATTTACAAGTATTGCCAACGTTGGCCCGCCGTGTGATGATTGTACAAGAGAGTATTCGAACTTATAGGCACTCTGTCAAAGATGTCCTGGTTGTCAGCTCAAAGACTGGATCAGGCGTCAACCAGATGCGAAAGGAGATTCTCTTTTTGACTGGAAAGTTACAGCCAAGAGAGTTTTACAAGCCAAAGAAAGAGGAGATTCCCCAAAAACATAACCATTAAAAAATATCTATCTTTTGCCATTAATGAATAACCCTTGCATCAGGACAATATAGCTGTGCATTTCTTTTTTTTTTAAAAAAAAAAACAAGATGATCATATCAACGAACATTAAAACAAAGGAATCTCGGCCCCGAAAGGTAGCCTTTGTGGGAAAATTATTGATCCAAATCATGTAATGTCATGTAATGCTGTGAATAATGTAGTACTACAATGTGCTGAGGCTGTGGTTCAAAGATTTAATTGTTTTTGGCTTCTAAAGGAAATGGCTTTTGATAAACACTGTGTAGTACTTATAGCAAGTCGGTGTACTGTTTAGGGTGGATAACTAAAGAATATATTATAAAGACTGAATAAGCCATGAATGATCTTATTTAATATTCTCATTTTTGTTTATATAGTTTTATCTCTACAGATAAAGACAACTTGATAATTATGAATATCTTTGAGAGAATAATAGTATGGTAAAAAGTAATAAAGATTATTAAAACAGATCAAATTACTTGAGGCGAGATAATGTTAAATTCAACAAAGGACAAAACAAATACGCTGATAAAACTGCTGCCCACAGACAAGTGCGAAACTCGAGACCCAAATGACCAAAAGTCAGACACTTAACCACCATACGACTGTGTTGATAATAGTATGTTATTTTGTAAAGAAAACAATATGGCCACAGGTCGTCTAGATTATGCGCATATTGAAAGCCAAGATGAAAACTATCATTTACCTTGATGCCGCAAATATTCATCATTACAGCCGACTTTTCCAAGGCCAAAAAAATTGATAAAGTATCTGGAATATATATATTCAAAAAATGTCTATAGATATCTTGTTCAACTGCTCAAACTTTACAAAAAATCGGGTGCTTTTGAGAGTAAAATGATGAAGACAAATCTTGCCAGGTATTTAAACTTTTTTTTTTAAAAAAAGTTCATCATTATATTTATCTATCTTTAAGCATAGAAAGCATCTTTTCTGTTTCAGAAATCAAGTTGAGTTTTTATTCTTGATTTAATGTTGATTTTCTGGTGTTACTGAAGCAGTATTATGCTTTCAGCGATCAATAACTTTTGCATGTACATTTTCTCGACTTGAAATTTCGGTTTATAACGTGACGATATTTATAGTATCCCAAAAACAAAGCTATTATAATTGCTCAAGGGCCTTAGCTATAATTTATACCATGGTTATTTTCAACATGTAGAACCATGAATAACTAATATATCTTTAGTTTTTCTTGAGGCAAGCAAAGAAATAGAAAAGCGAAAAGAACCATTTCAAAATATTCATATCCATAGCTTAAAATATAATATATATATATAATTACGCGCATCCATATTTCATATTTTTAAAAAGAACAAAAAACTACAAGATAACATTATAAACACCTTCCTTTAAAAATACAAGTTAAATAAAGATTCATCAAATACAATTACTGGAAGTACATATATATATATATATGACTTTAGACAAAGTAGCTCTTGGTCTGTCTTGTACAAGGCACGTATCTTGTGTCTTCGAATTCCAAATCAACCATGTTTTCTGAATAACAAATGTGCCGCGTGAGTGTCCAAAGGGGAGGTAAACAAATATCTTGACTTTTGGAACAAGGTATGCTGCCATAAATTCGCGACTCTGGCTGTAATGTAATGTTTGCAGAATTTACAAAAGGCGTGTCAACAATTGGTGGGATAATATGTTGACTGATATTATTTTTCTGATCTGTCGAAAGCTGTGAAAACATTTTCTCCTTTCGGTTAAATATTTCGGAACTATATGAAATCGGGGATTCTGATAAAGTGTCCAAAGACTCTAGCTCAGAAATTGGAGGAAGCGGTGAATCGAGTGGCTCATTATAATGTCTTGTTTTCTTTCTTTCCCTTGGGGTATTGACACAATGGTTTTCTAACCAAGAAGTATTATGGCTTAGCATTTTAGGCGGCTGTGTTTCATGATTGAGTTTATGCTGGGAGAGTGATTCTTTTCGGGGAAAATACTTCCGAGGCTTTGGTATTATTAGCACTGGTATACCTGACGCACAAATGTTGTTAGTAACACCACTGTACATATAAGGACCAGGTAATGAGCTTGGTTGGTTGTGATCGGTTAAGTCTCCTATGGTAGTATTGTTTATA
The DNA here is from genome assembly GCA_022702545.1 of Phycomyces nitens. NCBI lineage: Eukaryota > Fungi > Mucoromycota > Mucoromycetes > Mucorales > Phycomycetaceae > Phycomyces > Phycomyces nitens. The sequence continues at coordinate 7,335,345 of JAHRBC010000003.1, forward strand.
AACCCCTCAAGAGTGCTTGTTTGTTGTTGACAATTTGGCAGTGATTCCATGACATCTTGGGCCGCGATTATATAGTCTTCTTTTTCATCCAAAGTCTTTCTTTTAAAACCTGTATTTCTATGAATAAAACATAGCCATAAATCAACGTCTGGTTTTAATAAATATATAAATAGTTATACTTACATTTGCATGTGGGGTTGCTTTCGCGTTGTTATTCGAATGCCTTGACTGGAAAATGCTCTCGACAGAAATGTCGATTCTAAAGCCCCGGGGTACGTGTTTAATGGATAGACAGTAAAAACATTTGAAGTAATACTAGACATATGAACTGCCTCTGTACTGTAGTATAATAGATTGTACAATCAGAAACTTTATTTTAACATTACGGCCCTTGCACTCTTTATTACCTGGTAATCATAAACAATGAGAACCTTAGTCGAAACCTACCAGCTTCTTTCACAAACAAATTGCTAAACACGCAAAATCCGCCACCTGAGAAATGAATAACATGTGTTATATATTGCAAGCTTTTAGTTGGTTAGAATAGTGAAGATTGCTACTTACATGTGTTATCAATGTCTTTAAGTTGGTTCATTGAAGAGGAAGTCTGGCCTTGAAGTATATCCTTTGTACTGGCGATGTTTTGAGTACTCTTATCACCGACCAAGCTAGCATGAACAAATAAATAAGGGCTTTCAAGAAAGTGTCTACAATAAAAAAAATCGTTAGTGTTACAATATTCAGAGACATTTTATATAATTAATATAGAATTTTTGAATGTTTTCAACTTGCTGTGTCTTTTCTAAAAACCGGTCCTTGAGTTTGATTTGAATTATAGGTGGTGGCTCAATCATCCTGCGATCTATCAGTTTCATTTTTTTTTGTTAAAAAAAACTTCTCTCGTGTAGTTTGCCCGAATGTTTTTGTAATAGCTTACCTCGTTTATAAGTCTTTGTCATACAGGCAATTGTCGGTTGTTGGCGAATTACAAGAGAGAACATGCTTCTTTTTTTTATTGTAACAAAAAAAAAAGTTAGAGTGGCGGATAGCCTTTACAAAGTACTACATACTGAACCTTTTGGTTTTATAAAAGAATAAATTAGCACAAGGTGAATATTTATCTTTTTACACGGTAACTTGCCATTGTATTCGTATTGATCTTATTTTTTTTTGGGATAATAAACAAGAGGTTAAAATACCCTAAATATTCGAGGGATTCTCCCAATTTAAAGGCACAGGTTTCCACGCTATAGTATGCAGGTATAGTCTACTACACCTTGTAGCTTGAACATTTTTCCATTTGAAAATGGTAACTAGGCCGTCTAAAAATAGTGTATATACATGAATTATCATGAAGAAAAGGGCTAGCAGAAATACATATAAATATCGTAGTTTTCATGATTCTCGATAAATTTGATGCTATTTTAGAGCTATTTGCATATACCATTTATTGTAATGCACATGTACTATATACTCTATTTTCTTAAAAGCACTGATAAGTTTAAATACCCTGAAAGCATGTCTAAGCATATGCCAAAAATATACACTTTAATCCTTTACGCTTTATGTATTATTATTATTTTTTGGATAATAAACAAGCCACAATATTTAATGTGATTAGCATGATAAATATTCGAACAGACTCCAAGGTAACTTTTTTTTAATATTTACTGTACCTGCCAATATTCCAGTGGTAAAATCTATATAGATTAAAGGTTATTTGGCCAAAGTACATTCTAGTCATATTTGCTATTATATCCTACAGTATGTTTAGATAATAAACAAGCAAACGTAATTAAAATTATGCTCAACTTTACTGTTTTAGCTGCCTCTTATGGGAATGCTGAGTATCCCGTAAAAACTTTTTTCTAGCTTGTCTGTACAGTTTCTCAAGTTTGATACACTTTAAGAATTTATTTTTGTAAGTATTTAGTATCAATAAAAGCAAAAGAAGGCTTGCATGGTGTCAATACTATATCAACAATTGATCAATAAATCTAGGAAATTGACGCATTGTCTATTTGGTAGAGTGTAATGTATATATTGGTTATGATGGTTAACATTACATGTTAGTACTTTTTTTTTGCATCTAGTTTGAGATGCAACTGAGCCTAACCAATCTATATTCACAAGAGATTATCCAGTTACTACTTTTTCATACGCGAGTCTCTTTATTGACTAATCTTTTAAATATTTATAATCCATGTCATGCTACAGTAGTGCGCATACTCCAGGCTAAAACTGAGAGAACAAAAACAAAAAGATTATTCGGCTACTTGGATAACAATCAAATAAAAGCATTGCAGATGCGTAGCAAATTTGCTTTGGAAAATAAAACCTTGCAAATATTTAACAAGAAATATGTCTAAACTGTGAGCCAGGTAAAGAACATATACAAAGTCCACCATGAAATATTTTAAATACCAAAAAAAATGGTATAATACTTACATAATAAACTCTTTATTCCCAGGTATAGACACATTTGTAGCCTTTTTTTTTGGCACGAGGTAATCATAAACAGGCACCAAAAATGAAGATGAAAATAAAGGAGACGTACTCGCTTTAATAGACAACTGAAACGCCAATCATGATGAATATATAATCATTAGATGATCTTGAGCTAGTTTCTGACTAGCTTTAACCAGCTAACAACCTCTGTATTCTTATCGAAATGGCTTGTATCTTTTTAACTCTAGCTGTGAGATGACTAAATAGCTGTACCATAGTCATTTGTTTTTATTGTAATTCTCTACCAGAAAGAGAGAAAGGTAATAGAAAAAAGTGTTTAGTTCAAATCTATACCAACTACTTGGGTGCCTATAGTATATATAGAGGTAACTGTTTGGAATGGGATGGAAGAGTCTATGGTAACAACTTTTGTGATCCAGAGTCTATATCGTATTGTGAATATATAATATCCAGCATTCACTCAAAGGTTTAGGGTTTAATTGAAGTTTGAAAGATAAGGACATGAGACCATTGTAAATAGAATACATACCTTTGGAATCTAGCCATATAACCAGGTATAATGTCAAGTTGAGCATTATTAAGCATTTGGGAGCTTAAAAGGTATCTTGAAGGTGACATGGATCAACTGAATGACCATTTTAAAGAATAAATAAGTTTTGGCTTTTAAAGCGCATATTGACAAAACGCTTTGAAACTATTGATTTTTATGTATATTGTAAATATAAATATCAGATCAAGTATTGTTTCGTATAAATGATACATGTTAAAGTGTGAACCACATAACTAACTGTCTATATACTGCGCAGATAATATCTCTACATCTCAACAATGTGTATATACACACGCATATTTTAGCTTGCAAGGCAATGGTTCCCTGTAAGCGTCATATAATGCTTTATTAAAGCGAGGTCTCGGACTACCCCTCAATTAAGTATTATTCAAATAGAATCTGTCCAGGTTTATACAGTTATTGGGCTGAAAAGGGCATTGGCGTTTTAATACTGCAAATTTAAAAAAGCCTGTAGTGTATCATATGCACTCTTATTTTTATTAGGTTTGGTTATAGTACATACCCACGGTTGTTTCTTTAGTTTTATCACACAGGCATGCATATAAATAAAAAGTAAAAATACAGTGGTATCCATACAAAAGGTACTCCTCACAGTATAGTCTTTGTGGAATTTATATAATTTCACTCGTTAAATGTCAATAAGTATTGGGTTCAAAATTCCTGGCTTTATCAGTAATGACCCCCCCAAAATTACCTAGCAAAATATTGAGTGATGAAGATATACTTGGCTAGACACAGGAATCTCTTTTATTTTTTTTAACAAAAAAAAAGCACCATGCTGATTTCAGAAATATCTGATATTGGGCCATTGGACTTGTGTAAAGTGCGAAACAGAGGTCCTTGGCCGTGATCTAATTCCATAAAGTAAGCCTCGAAAGATAGCGTATTATGAATTCTGTGTAATATATAAAGTAGATTTTCTGCCCGTATATCTATCGAATTGATAGATGATAACAAGAAATATTTATCGGTTTTGGTGAAACCATCTTGTGAATGTGTGAAACCATACACCCATAAATATAGATTAATTTGCAACGCAATTATAGATAGATATTACGTTAATTAAGCAGGTATACATATTATAGATATCAAGCTATCTCTTGCTAATACAAGATTATCAAAGCTTCTCAAACACAAACAATAGATAACTGATCCTGTCAAATACTAGAAAATACATATATTACCATGTAAAATAATATCGATGATAGTAATAATAAAAATAAAAATAAAAAAACAGTTTCTATGATATAATGATTTATAGTTGAGTAATGAATATAGACGTATGAGGCATGTATGAGTTGTTTAGCTCAATGTTGGCTAGGCTGGAACCCAGGTATCGTCCTCAATCGACTGCTCTTCCTTTTTTCGCTGGGCATCATACTTTTGATAAAGTTTGCCGAGCGCTTTATCCTTTGAAGAGAATGTACGGATCTTGTCCGTTTCTTTGACACACGATGTCTCGAATTCCCAATCTTCGCCTTGTGCAAAATGGGTGAACATCATATAGCGGTCTTCCCACTTGTTCTTGTCTCTCAACAGACCGCCGTTCCACCAAAGAGGTTCGCCATCGATGTCAAGATGGAGCTGGTTTCCACAGACAGTCTTGGGATCTCCACCATCGCCTAGACCACCAATAACAGCACCATATGATTTTACGAATGCATAGGGTGTTTGGACCATTTCATAGCCAATCCAAAACGTCTCCTTGTCACCATGAACATGTTTGTAGGTGACTTCATCACGTTCGCGCTTATCGTTCATCTTGCACGTCGACAAGAGTCCCAATAGACACTTGCGCTTATCCATCACAACTACACCTGATTCCTGCTCATGGGCCGATCGTGCTGTCCACCAACGAGTGCTGCGAGCATGGGAGCTTTCTGTGGGCAAGAAAGACTCTAGCCAGTGACGACCGTCGTCCCATCCAGAGAACAGGGTACGGTCATAGAAAAAGAGAGAACCAGTGGCTTTGTAGCCAGGGTCATTGAACAGGACATCAGGTTTCTTGAAAAAGTAGACATCGGCATCCATGAGAATGACCTCTGAAAAGCTGCTGGCCAACATGGCATAAGACTTTACAGACCATCCTCCAAAGCGTGTATATCGGTCATCAAAGGCGTCCACAGCCTTGTGAATGGTGAGGCCTGTGAATTCTGATAAAAGGTAATTGCGACGGGTTTCAGTCAAGTCATTGTCGCGAATGTAATAGACCTGGATGGGCAGAGTAGAATTGAGCCCGTGGCGGATGCCTTTAAGAGTAGGAACTGCGTACTTGAACTGATCATCACCAATGCACATCACAATGCCACGGCCCTGGGTATTGTTGTTGATATGGAACGCATTGCTCCAGCGAGGTTTAAGCCATGGATACAGCGAATCCTCTAGACGCTGATATAATTTCCAGGCAGGATCCGATTCGAAATCCTCGTTGGCTGTCACGATAGGATCAAAGTACTGGAACAATGCCTTGAACACTCGCTGCTGGACAGTCAGGAGTTTAAAGTCTGGAAGGGATTCAGGCTTGGTAAACAAGTCGGCCAGGGCCAATTGACCAAGAACGGACGAAATCTGCTTTGTATCCTCATCAGTCCAGGTGCTGACAGGGACGGTTACCGCATAATCGTGTGTTGCAATAATATCAGAATCCGTCAGGACTAGAACAATGGTTGTTATATATTCATCCGGTTCCAGTATCTAAACAATTGATTTACGAACCTGGTTCCCGAACCGATTGATGGTCATTTATCCACTGCAATCTATCCTTTTCTGCCTTGGCCTTTTCTCTGCGCTCATCTTCCAACCGAGATTCCTCAATCGCCACATCGTTTTTCCAGGATTGATTGTCTCGTAATTCAGACGATGTAACCAGGGATTGGATCTGTGCACCAAATTGAAAAGCCAGAGTAAACACCAGAAGTAGCGCCATGGCCATGACGATAAGAGTCTTGGTACTCCATTGCCTTGGTATATTGACCATCTAAAAAGTAACAAAAACAACAAAAAAAGGCTTGCCAAGCGCCTCTTTCAAACATAGCCTGCCCAAAATACTGACCCAGCTTGTACAACGTCTGCCATGCTTTTGGCTTCAGGCAACACATGGCGGTGTTAATTTCGTTGTCCCCCAGAGCAAGAGATGTGTGTGTGTGCCTGTGTCACTCGAGCAGAAATATAGATAAAATGCGAGCGATATTTGAAACCAATCTATCAATCTATCTTTCTCTATCTATTACCATGGAAGAATTCAAGGGATATGCTGGCTATGAGCCCTTTGTGCTTTCAGACAAGAATACCCACCTCAAGCCATTCTCTTACAAACCTCGTGTCTTGGAAGACGATGAGGTTGAGATCTTGGTGTCTGCATGTGGAATGTAAGCAAGAGACATTAAGCGTAATGTAATGTAATGTATTTTGTTTTCTAAAACAAACTCTCTAGTTGCGGTTCTGATGTCCACCAGTTGACTAATGTAAGTCAGAGAAACAAGTTTGATATGCGTATTCAACAATTGTACGCTTTTAAACATATCTAGGGCTGGAAGAGAGCTACCTATCCATTGATGCCTGGCCATGAATTTGTTGGCAAGGTTACTGCTGTGGGAACCCAGGTAAAGGATCTTGCCATTGGAGATCGTGTAGGTGTCTCTCCAGTGTGCCGTAGTTGTGGTGAATGCAACGAGTGCAAGGCCAGCTACGGACAGCTGTGTCCTAACAAGGTGACTACCTACAACGGTGTCTTCAAGGGAGCCCAATCATATGGTGTAAGTATCTTGAACAACTATAAGATCAAAGGAGTTGTCTATAAAGATTGCCGTAATTCTAATTAATAAACAAACAAACAGGGATACGGTAACAAGGTCCGCATTCAGTCAAAGTGGGCTGTAAAGGTCCCAAGCAATATCGAAGATGCCGAATGCGCACCACTGTAAGTAAAGAGAAGAACCAATGGTCCGAGTATTACTAACCAAACCATTTAGCTTGTGTGCAGGAATCACAACGTAAGAATGACAAAGGTGTCTTGGGTGCCAATAACTAAACGTTTTTTCATATAAGATATCTTCCATTCAAGCACCAAAACATCAACAAGGATACCTCGGTTGGTATTGTTGGCATTGGTGGATTAGGCCATTTGGCAGTAAGTAGACAATGGCTCCAGTTGAGGCTATTAATCTCAACATTTTAATAGATCCAATGGGCCAGAGCTAAAGAGTGCAAGCGTGTATTGGTGGTGTCTTCTTCAAAGTCCAAGGAAGAAGAAGCAAAGAAGTTGGGTGCCACTGACTTTGCTACCCTTGATGAGATCAAGACCGAACCGCACCTTCAGAGTGTCGATATACTGTTGGTGTGTGGATCCGGAAAGTCTACTGACTGGAAAGACCTTTTGGGTTTGATCAAGAACCACGGAAAGTTGCTGCTGTTGGATATTCCGGATGAGCCCATTCCCTTCCCTGCAGGAGCATTTGTCTATAGACACATTAGCATCGAAGGCAGCTTTGTTGGCAGCCACGAAGACATTAAGGAGATGCTGGAGTTTGCCAGTGAGAAGAATGTGCGTCCTTGGATCCAAAAGATTGGAAACTCTCTTGACCAAGTCAACCAAGGCCTCCAAGATCTCATGAATGGAAAGGCCCACTATCGTATTGTTATCACTGGCGAAGGGCGCCAATAGACCCATATATATACATATATAGATATTTATAAATTCATTAAAGATTCTTATAAAAACAATTATTAGTCCAAGTGTCCAAGTGTCCTTTTGGCCTTTTGGCCTTTTATATTTAAAAAATGACTGGAGAATATATATGTATAAATAAAAAGATAATAAACCATGGTTTTCTGGGCACAATCATGCCTTGAGCGTACTAGATCTCAATAGAGAATATCCTGCCTTGTACAGGTTGCAATCTGTAGAGGCACCTAAATAAGTCGCTTGCAAAAATATTGTACTTCTCACCAATAAAATCAAGTACTCCCCCCCAAAAAAAGTTTCGCAGCACACCCTCTTTTTCTTTTCTTTTTAAAAAGACAATGGTAATTGAGATTACAAAGAAGCCAAAACAAAATATTCTTGGAAATGGAATCTCCAAAGGCACCAAGCATAATCAAGTAATCAGGTCACAAACCTTTCGATATTATTATACATCTCATTTTGATGAATTCATTCTCAATGAATCAGTAAATCAGGATTACGGTAATGTTGATCATATCTATTGTGCTTTCTATTTTTTTTTCAAGAAGCAAGAGTGGTTAATGGTAATGATAGATGATCCTGAAGAAGGCCTTGAATCAAACAAATTACTCAAGCGAAACCGAAATATATTAAAAGGCAAGCCAGACCAGATTATGAGTTTACTTTCTTTTTTGCTGCTACGCGTCCTAGTACTATTGCTTTTCTTTCTTTTTTTGATTCAACAAGCTAATATTATGTGTGTATATTTAACAGGCGGTAGATCCAAGCGAGCTAAACATATGGACATACACACAGCCCCCACAATAGAACAATTACAGGACAAGGATTACATGGCAGACTGGTTTGCAGCCACTCAACACTTTTTTGACAAGTCATTACAGGATGTTCAAGATGGAAAAGAAAAGATTGGTCTATTTCTTGAGCGCAAAAAACGCGATGTGTCTTGTAGTCTTTCCGAGCACAAGGACACATAGCATTCTTTTCTTTTTTAAAAAAAATTATACATATATATTTATATATATATACTCTCTCTCTCTCTCTCTCTCTCTATACACACTCCAATAACAGTTTCAGAAACAGGCATAGAAAAAAAAAACTTGGTTTTGTTTTGATATATGCAAGATATTTTCTAATGGTGAGCGGGAGCAGAGGACTCGACGTTGTAACCAATGAGGTTTCTACGACCAACGATCTCACCAATCAAGAAAAAGGTGTAGAGCTCGGCAGCAACAACACCACCCTTGACAACATCGCCAACAGTGAGGCGCTTAAAGGCATCGGCATTAAGGTTCTTCTTGAGAGCCGACTGGGCCTCGGCCCACTGCTGTCCGTTGGGGAAAGCCATGCCTTCCTTGGTGTACACCTGCTTGGCGACCTCGGCGGCAACCTTGGCATTGTAAACGACAGGCTTCTGGATAGCTATTATGACACTATTAGACTCTGTTGGTCGGGACATTGAATGCAAAATCTCAATTACCCATCAGCTTAGAAATAGCGCACTGGGCGAAGCCGACAATCTTGGAAGACATTGTGGTGTAGGTTGGAGGAGAGGTGGAGGGAGGATGAAAATGAAAGGGAGCTGGAAAACAAAAACAAGGCAGCCAAGACAAGAAGACGGTGTGTGACGTCAGCTAATGGTGGCCATGGCGCACAGACTTGAGTAGTGAAAGCAAGTGGAGCAGCAAGAAAATGATGAAAAAGAGATTATGTTGCATTATATTGCTTTGGATAAGCTTCTGGATTTGTCCTTGGAATCAAGAGTGCCGATAGCCAAACAGGTGGCCAAGAACTCAAGTGTCCAAAGGGCCAAAAGAAAAAAATTCAAATTGTTGGCTGCCAAAAAAGGCAATACGTTCGTTGACCACCCCTCCCCTCTCTTGGGGATCAGCACAGCTTTTTCCCCCTGCCGGTCACGATGACGCCACGAATGCAAAAAAGTGGTGTTCCTAGCTTGTGGCCACACTTCTTGTTTGTTCTCCAGCATCTCCTCTATTAAGCCAAATGTCACTTCTTGTTCGATCTTTGGGCCAGCTTGGTCTTGGCCGTACTGTCCCTCGAGTTAGCTGCCCTGCTGTCGCCGGTAAGAGCCATGACAATTTGCGAATTCCAAACAAATCCTTTTTTTTTTTTAATTGGATTGTGCCTTATTAAATCGATTAGACATGCAGGTCCGTTGGGCTTCCAAGAAATCCGGAGGTTCTTCTCGAAACGGAAGAGACTCTGCAGGTAGACGATTGGGTGTCAAGAAGTTTGGTGGCCAGGAAGTGATCCCTGGTAACATTATTGTCCGTCAGAGAGGAACCAAGTTCCATGCGGGCGATCACGTAAGGATTTTGACATTGGCTTGGATCAGACAACTAATGAGATTGTAGGTTGGTATGGGTAAGGACCACACATTGTTTGCTCTTGAGCCTGGATATGTCCGTTTCTATAAGGACCCTGCTCAGCCCAAACGCCGATGTGTGGGTATTGCTTTCAACAGAGAAGATACCTTGCCAGTCATGGCTGGTATGCCCAAACCTAGACGTTTTGATTTGGTGGATCTGACAGCACTATAAACTATCCATTTGCTTTGAATGAGAAAAATGAGACTACCGACAAACACTGTATATATATATATATCAACGACCCCAAATTTCTATTTGTATTTCAGTCTTGTTGAAATGAGAGAGAGAGAGAAAAGAAGCATAAATGGGATGCTCTTTTATGCTGTCTAGAGAGAGTGGTATGCTTAAATGGCAAACAAAGGCAAGGTTGGTATTGGCCTTTTACCACGTTGTTAGCTACTCCGCTTTTTTTCTTTTGGTCTCTGATTCAATCTTTCTGCAATATGGAGTAATTAAATGATATGTATGGATCTATTGGCAACCAAGAATTAGTATATGAAACGGCCAAACGTACAAGTGACAGATAATTAGAGTCAATGTTACATGGGACATGTGTCTCTTTGAATAGCTTTTCTTTTTAAATCTCATGATAATATTAACTCTGTATGAATTGATCTCAGGGAAATAATAAAGTATACAGATTACTATCCATAACAGGTAATCTTCTATGTGGCGTAAGATGTTCTTTGGCTGTAATCAATTGAGCTAAACCATGGCTAATATCTGAATACAACTCCAGATCTACAATCTCAGTCCACTTGAGGCCAGAACATACAGTCATTGTCCTTTAAGCAATTGATAAGTGACAGATATATAAAGGGAAATGTCTGTGCGAAACATGGAAAGAAAAGGGAAATGATTGGTCAATAGGCACAATTGTAGAAAGGGCTCTTTCTTGTGTGCCCTCAACCTGCCGATCATACAGAAAGCTCACTATATTAGATTAATAAATTGCCATTGAATTCCAGTAAATAGCAAAAGTATTTACATGCTAGTATTGAGGTTCTGATTATACAATTCAAAGGCGCTTGTGTTGGCTACAATATATTGCATGGGAATTGGCCCTGAACTCCCTGAATCAAACGGCTTTATAAGCGGGTAATAACCACCTGAACACGTGACATTATTTTCGCTGCCTAGGGGAAATCGGGTCTGATTCGTTGTACATACGAAATGTATATTTTGGAAAGGCTGAATTGCTTACCTCGAGTGCCAAGTAACACAGAGCTTCCTTAGATGGATCGACTTTTAGAAAGCGTAATATCCAAACAACTTTGTAGGCTGCCTACTTTATTTGCTCTCCTTCTTTGCTTTATTATCAAATGCAAGCTGTACGCAAAAAGCGAAATTTCAAGAACCTTGCCCTGAACAACTCTCCCTTGGTGGCTATACCATCCTCAGAGCCTAGTGTCAAGTCTGGAAAGCAAGAGGAATACGATGAGCTCTATAAAGACTTGAGCGATCTGCAGATCGGACTGGAATTACGACTAGATTTACGGACAGAGGATCTCGAGACCCTTGAGGAGCTCGGTGCTGGAAATGGAGGCACGGTGACAAAAGTGATGCACATTCCTACCAAGACCATTATGGCAAAAAAGGTAACAATCTCTAGCAAGATTCACTTTACTCATCTCGGCCACAGACAATATATCCCCAGTCCTTGCTTGATTCACCAGCATTTGCACGTATCTCACTCAATGGCCCTGACCCAGCCGGGGTCGATCGGGAGTTCCCTTCACGGCCAGAGAAGTCTGTGTCCATGCCGGCTGCAAAGGGAGCCTCTCCACCAAAGCAACCTGAGCCTGTCGCACCCCGTCCAGCACGCCAAAGAAACCAACAGATTGACCAGCGATTGATGGTGCGGCGGCAAATCATGCGAGAGATGCACTTTCTACATGACTGCAACTCGGAACACATTGTCAGTTTCTATGGCGCATTTATGAATGGAGGCGATATATCCATGTGTATGGAATACATGGACGTAGGGTAGGTTGAGTGGTGTGGCTATAGAACACTGAAATTTCGCATCTAGATCCCTTGACAAAATCTACAAGGAGAGTGGGCCGATACCCATGGATGTCCTGAAAAAGATTGCATTTGCAGTAAGTGTCTTGCGAGTCAATGTAGGAGGGGGGTTCTTTTTATTTTGGCTTGACGGCTCTATAGATTGTAGATGGCCTGATCTATCTGTACGATAGCCATCGTATCATTCATCGAGGCAAGTCAATAGATTGTATGGAAACAAGTGTTCTAAATGCACTATAGATCTAAAGCCCTGCAATGTCCTCGTAAATTCTGCTGGTCAGATCAAAATATGCGATTTTGGTGTCTCGGGCAAGCTGATTGATTCGGTAGCCAACACCTTTGTCGGCACTAGTTCATACATGAGTGTAAGTTGGCCATCTCAATATCAATTCAACTAATCTGCCTTCTTTGTTCTTTATAGCCAGAGCGAATACTTGGCTCACCTTATTCAGTCAAATCTGATGTTTGGTCGATTGGAATCACTCTAATGGAGCTGGCTCTAGGGCGGTTTCCATTTGCGCCAGAGAACAAACCCCTGGCGATCTTTGAGCTATTGCAACATATTGTCAATGAGCCTGAACCGACCTTGCCAAAGCAAGGCAATTACCCCAAAGATCTTCATGATATTCTTGGCTTATGGTACGAAGCACATCACACAAAGCATTTCCTAACCAACCATTGTCAGCCTTGTAAAAGATGTAGACAAGCGAGCCACTCCAGCAGATCTCATGGTAAGTCTTTTTGTTCACCAACCATTACTCACCTCTTGCTGCAGAAAACACCCTATCTTTTGTCTGCCTTGTCGGTCAAGGTAGATCTCGAGCACTGGGCAAAGAGTCACTTGAAATAAATTGCAATACATATTCAATCTCTATCTTTTCTGGTTGTGACTTGAACACCACACTCTTTTTTTTAGCCCCTCTTTTTAACTTTTTTGTTTTGTTTGTTATGAACAACGCGCCTCCAATGGCTGATCATGTGTGTGAATGGGATGATTGCCATGTCTCATTCCCATCCCAACTTGCTCTTTCTGACCATCTTTCACAAGGTACCTTAAAGGTCTCTAGGAATCCTCATCTCATTCGTTATAGACCATTTGGGATGGAAGAAATCTGAACATTCCTGCAAATGGTCGTCTTGTCCACAAAAAGGAGTCAAGATTGCGAATCGTTTTGGGCTTGTATTGCACTTGAAAACCCATACAGGCGAAAAGCCTCCAAATTCGTTCCATTGTCCTTTAACTGATTGCAGACAAGTGTATGTCGGTCTTTTGGTTGGCCAATCTTCTTACGTTTGCCATTAGATTTGCGCGTGCTGATGCACTTGCCCGACATCGACGTCTAGACCACGATGATGATTACACAGCAACCAATAAGCACGGCCAATTTGAAAGCAGAAAACGAAAAAAGACTAAAGATATCTATGAAGGCTCAGATGAGTCGCAGGAAGAAGGACAGTCTTCCCGAGAAAATATGGAGCCGGCCATGATTCCATTGGCCAAGTATAAGCTTGCAAAGGCCAAGCTACAGTGCATCCTGCGAGAGAATGAACTGTTGGGCGATGAATGGACGGCTGTCAAACGGAAACTGCGACGATTGCGGACAGAGCGCAGAGTGTTGTTGGATGCCTTGATGGCAGGCGAGCCAGAAGACGATCAGTCTATTATGCAAGACGATACCAGTATTGCTTGATAATTTTTAATTATATACTTGTAATGAAATAATTATATATATATATATATAATTATATATATCTATAGAGATAATATACAAACAATTATATGTGTATATTGTTCAATCTAATTCTTATTGGCATGGTGTCCTTTAGCGAATGTCTCGGCCACAATGAGAGGAAACACAAGGGTGGCCTCGGCATAGATCTTTACAGACCGGGCATCAAGTCTGATTTTCCCCCAGGATACTGCTTCATCTGGTCGCGCACCTGCATCACTTCCATCGTATTCCTGGGCTGTATTAATATAAACTGCATAATCAGCACCATTACGCATCAGATTTGCATTGCAGATATGGTGCTTGATGAGACCTCCTCCAAGGATAATCATTCCAGTCTTTTTGGCAAACACAGCCTCATTGTTCATGTTGCGGATATCGGCTGCAATGTCGACAATCAGACCTGGGTTCTTGTAAGAGTGGAAATAGATCATGTCGCCCAAGGATCCGTCAGTAATTGCAGGGCAGTAGACAGGGATGTCATTCTTTGCACACCAATAATAAATGCTTGATTCATCCTTAATCTCTTGGCCAAGCTTCTTGATCATTGAGGAGGGGGTCCAGATGGTACCCTATTTTAAATACATGGTTAGATCTTGTCAAATTGTCTTGCTGTTTACTTTTGTCTTTTGCTCATCCAACATCTGGTCGAGAATAGGCAGGACCCAGTCTTCAAACTTGCAGTAGTTGTTGTTGGGAACCAGCAGATTTCCTATACGGTTGAGACCCTTTTTGCGCAGATCAGAGCCCTTGAGATCAAAGGCACCCAGGTAAGTGGGAGCAAGACATTTGATGAAATCTTCTTCAACACCACCACCTGTAGCCACCACCACATCCACCATTTTGTGCTGGACCAAGAACCTGATTATTTCACGCATTCCAGATGATACCAGGTTGGAAGTATAGCCCAAGAAGATTTTGCATTTGGTGTTGCGACGGGTCTCTGGGTCCCGGTAATCTGCTGTTTCATCAGCAGCTACAGGCTCGTCTGACAGTCGCCAAGTTCTCTATTCCTTGTTCTTAATGAACCTCTTTTTTTATTTATTTATTTTTATTTGTGGGCAGCATTCAAGCAGACCACTGCTGCACTTACCATGCAATTGACAATATCAATAGCTTCCCCGAGTCCACTGGCCTGGAATCCCATTGTCTTGTAGCTGGACATGAGATCACTCAATGACAGGTTTTGATTAAAGTCGGGACCTTTGATCAAAACTGCATTCTCTGGCATCTCAACCGATTGGACAAATACAGCTGCCTGTGCCCCAGTGGGCTGAATGGGTTCGTTGGGTGTCTGGCTCATAATCAATTGACGATCACAAAAAGTAGAAAAAAAGAAAAAATGAAGAAGACCTCGGTAGCAAGAGTCACGGTAGAGTGCGGTGTTTAAAAATATCGCTAAAAGGTCAGGCTAGTTGTATGCGCTCTAAAAAGAAAGAGTGAGCGAGTCTGCAGACAGACCTCATTATGGCAGGCATCTCTATCGGAAAACAACTGGCCATTGCAGCCATTCTACTACTTGTAATTGTATTTGGCACACAATGGCCATACAGTCTACGGTCCTTGACGGCTGGATTGCGCCTGGTGATTGTGGATCTGTGTGCTCTGCTGGTGCTGAATCTCTCGGTGCTCTACATCTATGCAAAGTACGTCGTCTCTTCCTCTCAAGACCGCTTTGACGAACGCCAAAAACGAAACGAGTTCCCATCCCTGTGGTTCGCCCACCCCAAGCCCTGGGCAGAAGCTCAGGCCAAACGAAAAGTCGACAATACTTTTGATCGCCCTGCTATAGCCGAATCTCCTGAGATTGCTGAAGCGTTTGAAGAACTATTGTCGTACGTTCTCCGCGACTTTGTTGATTTTTGGTTTGTACACCTTTCAGGATCCATAGAAGAAAAGTCGTTTCCTGCTGCAGTAGACCATATCATCCGAACCGCACTTGTGAACCTCAAGGCTCGTCTGGAAGACAAGGACCTCATGAATATTGTTCTCAACCGCCTTATGCCAATCATCACTCTCCATATATCAGAATTCAGGGAGGCCGAAGTTTCCCTTCGTGGACGCTCCCTTGAACGCTCTGTCACCCAGTCTGATGAACTTGATCTTTTGCTGGCCTCCCAGTTCAGGGGTGGCAAACTTCATCCTGCCCTGACAACTGCAGCCGTAACAACAAAACCCACCGAAACAGCTTATCTACGCCAGGTTATCGAACGAATCATGCCATATATTTTTGACAAAAAAGATATCCAGAGTAACGCAGTAGCCCTGATCATCCGTGAAATGGCAACATGTGCTGTTCTCCAGCCTGTTTTTGATATGCTTGCTGACCCGGATTTTTGGAACCAGACCATCGATATCTATGTAGGTTTTAAAGAGTTAATTATATTCTAATCTTATTAACTCGATAAATAGTTGGCAAAGGCTATCCGGGAACAGTAAGAAAAATTCGATATATCCATATATATATATATGTATATGTATATATGGATCTAGGCAAGATTCTAACTTGGTTGTTTAGGAACATGGTTCGAAAGTTACGAGAGGTCCTTAACCGGCATTTAAGAGACATGGAAAGCAATGGAGTGGAGTTATTTCAACCTGAAAAAGTAGTGTCTCAAGAGAGAAATAAAACAGGCCCTAGGCTACCCAGAGAGAGGGTAGGGCCAATTAATCAGTTGTCGGCTACATTTTTGAGAAATGGACTAGAGGAAGCATGGGATGAACGGGAGGATGATGCAGACACAAAGAAGATCTTTGGGTATGGAAGCGCAAAAATCGGTAGCAAGGCGTTCCAAGACTTTCTCAAGATGATTGAGAGTGAAAAGAATCTTCTTGATCTGAAGCGAGCCCGCAACGATATCGTTACCCAGATACGAAAAGAAAAGGCGCTTACGGGTAAGTGGTCTGTACCTCGAGCCATATCAGCTAAATACATGTTGGTTAGTGGACATGAATTCAGGAGAGGTGGTGAACAGTGAGATAGCAGAAGATGTGAATCTGTATGTGAGCCGACTAAACATTGCTAAAAAGAGAGTCGATAAACGTATTGCTGTTCTCTCGGGTGAAAACTATGAAAAGGTAAATATTTTCTTATAAAGGCATTGAATCTGTAACTCACTGCTGTTTAGCGTTCGCCTGCATCGCAATTGTTTGGCAGTCGAAAACAGAGCACTACATTTATATCCCAGGTCCCTGGTTATACCCTTCATGACATTCTCACAAACACAGTTGGTCTTTCGTATTTTATGGAGTTTATGGATCGTCGAGGCGATATGGTGAAACTCCAGTTTTGGCTAATTGTCCAAGGATTCAAAAACTATGATACCCCAGAGAATTCACACCAAAAACGAGACGAAAAGACATTTTTCCAAGACATCAAGATGGTTTATGACATGTACTTTGCCAACACATCGCCCCACCGCCTCCCAATCTCAGAAAACCTTGGTCGAGACCTTATGGATGCGATCCAGCGCGCACAAATGGACCTTAATGACGAAAACGAGGCCGTATTTTCAGAAACAGTAAAGGAAATGTGCAAAAGGCTTTATAGAATTCAGCAAAGCATCTTTTGGCAAATTGAAAAGGAACATTTTCTCTATTTCAAGAAATCTGACCTATACTTCAAGTACCTTGCCACTTCACCAAACTCTGCTCCAGATACCCTGTCTGTTCCTGATACCTTGCCAGAACGTCGCAGTCTTGATGAAAGCACACTTTATCGGCGTCCAAGTGCATCTGAACTACTGATACCTTCGCATCCCCCGTTTGAAAAAATAGCGTCTTCCTCAATGGAAAGAACAAGCTCGGCACAGATCATCAAGAGCGACAAATGGGATCGCCAAGAGTCCCCAAAAGCCGAGTCTGACACTGAAGGACGCGGCAATAGACGGTCCACAATGGCACGCTCTGGAACCGATAAGCATAAACCTCCCCTTAGCTACAACCGGTCTCGGGGACATGTTCGCGCAAGATCAGAAACTTCAAATGGACCATCAAAATTCCTCTCTCTTGGAAATGTGTTTTTTTCTGCAAACGAGTGGTGGAAAGGCGAACAGACTACTTCTGAGAGATCTGAACCAAACTCTCAATTCATATCACCAACAGGGTCAATCAAATCCATAGAATCTGATGATATTGTCACGGACGAAGATGATGGAGATGCTGCAAATATCGATACAACCATGCAACAGCCAAATAAGATTGAACGTAAAAAACTCGTTCGAAGCGACACTGTAGATGCTGTGGAAGCTGAATTGCAGTCTATTATTGACGATGAAGGAGCAATGGCTAGTGATCATGATGAATACACACAGAAAAAGTCTCTAGACACACTTTCAACAACAAAAAGCCTTGGGAAGCTAAAGAAGTCCCAGTCTTTCAAGCGGCCTTCTCCATTGATTCTGTTTGGCACACGAGGCATAAAGTCTACCATGGCCATGCCTGTACAGAATGATTATACCCTGCCGTCCTGGAAATCTTCTGGAGGAACAAACACCATTTCAGAAGTTAAGCATGATCAAGTTGGGTCATTGACACCGCGTGGATCAATCACATCACAAGAGCAGCAGGAGACTAATTCATCTGCGTCCTCTACAAAGGCTCATTCTGGAGATAATGTTCATCTAGCCCCACCTGGAGATCTTCTTTTGGCTACAAAGGTTAAGCAGATATCAAAAGATGTTAAAAAGTTGATGCAACAAGAAGAACTGGTCGATGTCTTGATCAAGAATGCTGAAGCTGAAAACCAGGTGGAGAAACTGCGTCTGCTCAAGAAGAGCAAGAGTACGGTTAGACAGGAGATGCAGCAGATGAGATACCAAAAGAGCCAATATGAATTGCAAGAGTCAGAGAACGTGCTTGTGCCAGAAAGTATACGTTACCTCAAAGCCACGATTGTTTTCGTTTTATTGAGAAACGGTTTGCATAATACTTGTGCTGTTTTATTTGTATAGGAACGTACCACGGTTAGCATAATCGACTCCACAATTGGGTCAGATATACATGGCGAATTTGCTCTATATATGATTGAGATTCAACAGCTTGGCTCCACAGGAAACTATACTTCAGGATGGATTGTTGCGCGCAGATACAGCGAGTTTTTTGCACTTCACCAGAGACTCAAGGATCATTATGTGGTAGTCAAAATGATCGACTTTCCAGTAAAATGGCCGTTGCTCAAACTCCAGCGCTCGTTTGTTGAAACCCGTCGAATAAGTCTCGAGAGATATTTGAGGCGATTGCTAGAAGACAAATTGATTTGCAAGAGTGATGAATTACGAGAGTTTCTGTCACAGCAAAACGTATATGTTCCGGGCCCTATCCAAGACAATAGCGATGTAGATTATGAACTCGGCTTTGGTTACTTTACATCACTACCTCGCTCTGTTGAGCGTCAAAAGATCTTTGGTCCCAAAAGCAAGGGTTGTAATGAGCCTATTGACACAGACTTGGCCAGAAATGCTCTTTTGAGCACCAGTGGGGGTCCCACTACTCCTCACAAATCACCGTCTATGCAGAATCTTCAGCGTTCTATAGCCTCCAACATCTCTGCTAATGAGTACTCTATAAACCGTAAACAATCTGCCGGATTCATGAAACACATTTACAAAACTGTCGCTGCTGGTTTTGATGATATGTTTATTGGACCATCGATGCTTGATCTGATTACACAACGCTTGGGTGAGCAGGTCGTGGATTTCTCATATGAAAACGACATGGGAGACCTCAATTCATCACTCCCTCACAGTCGAAATACAAGTTCAAATGGATCTCACAAGCGAATGATTATTGATGGTTTGGAATACAGTCCAGACGGTTTGTCAAGCTCGTTTGGAAATGTCGATCTTTCAAGTGAAGCCATCAAGCCAGTTGAAAACGAAGGAATTACTCGATTTACAGAACCTCTTTGCGACCTGTTTATTGAGATGTTTGAGCTCAAAGAAAAGAACAACTGGCTTAGACGCCAGGCGGTTGTTATCATTTTACAACAGATCCTTGGTGGCACTATTGAAAGGTAGTTTAAGAATACACACAGATCACTCAAATCTAATCAATTCATGGCTATTAATTATCTTAGAAAATTGCGAGAATCGATGCGCTTCTTGGAATCAGAACCAATGATAGTATTTTATTTTAGGCGTCTGACAGAAAGTATGTGGCCTGGAGGCGCGTCTCTATCATTCAAGCCTCCCCGACAACCTGAAGAAAAACAACACACACGCGAAGAAGCCAACCGAAAATTATCTACATGGCTCCCAGGTAACCATTAGTATTATTGGTATTGTAAAAAAAAATGAGATTGTAAATATTAAATATTTTTTATATTGCAAGATTTGCTTGGGAATATGGTGGGCAGACAGAACGCTCGTCGTGGAGCAAGACGTCTCTTTAGTGTCCTACAAAACAAGAGACTTAATCAAGACTTGGTGTACACTCTATTTGATGAGATTCTTTATGAATTGTTTCCTGAAGTAGGAGACAATAAATAGTCCACAAATATTGTCTTGTAGAGAGGGACCTGTATCTATCATTGTATTTGTATAAACTACATATATTTTTATTATATATAAAATATCTCATATATTTATTTACATTATTATAAAGAAAACATGTCTGGACGAAACTGATTGATATCCGAGTATGATAGAGAATAAAGCTATATGGTGAAATAATAATAATAATAATATAATTAATCAATAGAATGGTGATAAAATAATAGTTAAGTACAAGTAGACTATTGTGATACACTAAAAAATAAAAATAAAAGTACTGCGCCTCTTATTACTTTACCAATAAAAGTACTAACGACCCTTTGAAATGCTTAAAAAAAACAAACCTTGTCTTTCCAGTTTACATTTACTCAAAAAACCTTTTCATGCTTTTATCAGACTTTCCTCAAGAAATCATAGAACGAATTGCGGATTATCTTTACATTAGAGACAAGATCTCTTGTTCTTTGGTGTGCAAATCATGGAAAAGAGCTTTCCAGGATACTATATACTCTGATATAGCTATACGTTCTCATGAAGCCTTGAAAGACATTACGACTCCATCCCAGCATAGCCGACGCAAATACCATAAAATTGGACACCTTGTACGATATCTGACTATACACTACCCTTTGCAGGCAGTGATCGATGACATTTACGAACTGCAAAAGACCTTTCAAAATATAAAGTATCTTTATTGTACAATATATGGTTTACGATCGAGCGTCTATGGAAGTATACCCGATTGGAACCTCTGGGGATCATTGACCGAGCTTTACATAAATATTGAAAATTTCAATCTATCTGATATAGAAAATTCACTTGTTGAAGCAATTGTGTGCTTACCCCTCTTAAGACGCCTAGCGATTCAAGTTGGAATTCTGTACATGAGTATGATATCATTTTCAGTAAGCAGTTTTGAGATCATTCACTCGCATCTAAAGCACCTTGAATACGTGAAGCTCAGCACAAGTTTCTTGACTCTTTCTGATACCGACCTTGAACGTATAGCACACGTATCTCCAGCCACAACGATGAAAATATTGGATATAATACCCAGTGATACAGACTATCGATGGCTATGCTATTTTGCTCGCAAATATCCCAACCTACACACACTCAACCTTAAAATATTTAATATCTTGCCCGATATCAAAGAACAAACAGATAATACACTGGTATTATTTCAACAAGTGCCTGTATCATTTCAATACCTCGAAAAAATAAATCTTAAATATTTATGCGAGGTTGATGGAGAGGAGTTATTTTTCATGGATAAGATCAACTTTCACGACACGCCATTAAAGCATATATCGATTGAAATTTTAAGACAAAAGCTTATTTATTATCCTTATACTATCGGTGATACTCCCAAAATCATGGTAGAAACCTTCCTGAAACAATTTCCAAAGACCATTGAATCACTTAATCTGAACAGCAGCATTGAACATGCAACCCCGATAAACTTGACGGGGATAGAGAACAGCCTTTGCAATCTGGTCAAAGTGAACATCAACATTCCCACGGCTGCTGATATCGATGTATTTCTCCGTGCAGCACATTGCTTGAAATCTCTTGATCTCTTTCATGCTGACATCAAGTTTAAAGATGAACTCTACAACTCAGAGAGATTTGAACTCCAATCATTCCGTTTAT
The DNA here is from genome assembly GCA_022702545.1 of Phycomyces nitens. Taxonomy (NCBI): domain Eukaryota; kingdom Fungi; phylum Mucoromycota; class Mucoromycetes; order Mucorales; family Phycomycetaceae; genus Phycomyces; species Phycomyces nitens. The sequence continues at coordinate 7,357,355 of JAHRBC010000003.1, forward strand.
TCAGATCAAAAATTACATCAGATGTCCTCCGGTTTCTGTCATTTCATTGCAGAAAATTGAATACGTTGAGTTTGGTTGGCACATCAGTTTACGGGAAAATTACGACACATTGGTGCCATTGGATTGACATGACTAATAGCCGCTTACAGTCATTATATATAAGTACTACACGCTTTATTATAAATGGCAAAGATCGTCCAGGAAATCGAAACATAACTCTTATTACTCGACCGATTGACGATATTCCTCCAAAGCAAGAGTATGATTCCAATATCTTGCCCGTTAATGCTGAAGATATTCCTTTTAAGGCTCATAATGAATGGCTTTACAACAATTATCCCGGCGATATGATTAGGATTTCAGAATCGCAAGTCCTCGACATTAAGAATTTTATTTACTATGCAGAAGACGAGAGAATTGCTATGGAGGAAGTCCGTCAATTAAAAAGGCTGTCCGGAAATTCGAACAAAAACTTTGTTCTTGAATTTACAAAGATAGATATTAGTTATATTGCTAACTACAAGTGTATAACTTCTTTCATGGGGCTAATTGGATAAGTTATTATTTATTATAAGTTCCTGAAAGAGAAGAATAAAGAGAGATCATATTATCTGTTCAAGTATTATGTGGATTATATAGTTTTTAAAATATTTGGTACTATTCTGGAGACGAGTTTGAGGAGCCAAGGTCAATATCAAAATAATGGCAAGAGATACAAACTCTTCTCTGTAGTAAAGAGATATTTCAATCTTTCTCAGATCAAGAGAATAGCTTCTTTAACTCGATTATTGTATTTTTTGTTTTACTTTCTTATAACAGCCTACGACTAAAGACACACGAATAAAAATATATTTTCTTTAAAAAATAATATTCATTAATTATTTCTAATATTCGGTAGATACACCACCGACCTTCTTCATTTAATCTATACAACTTTGGGCTGGGATGCAATACCTCACATGCTTTAGCAGATATATTCTTTCCCTCTGTGAATTATAGTATCCAACACTTTTTACTTATTGATAGTGCTACACTTGCCTTTAATATACACTCAACATACGTTTATAATATCCTAGTAGGGCCAATTTTTTGCCTACTTGGCACCCACACTATTACAGAGATACCTTGGCGCTTTTTCCAGTCCTCAACCAATTTTGACTGTTGACAAAAAACATTGTTTTATTGTTGTATAAACTTCTTGCTATAAAGTTAATAAAGTGGTCCAGAAAAGGGATGAGTTTTTTTTTCCAATATGGTGATACAAGCAGAGTAGTCAAAAGTATAGATTACAGTCTTTAAAGAGCCAACTCCTCTTGTGAACCAGCACCCACAAACCATTGATCAACCACCTCCAAACTGTATCATTGGAACAATACAGTCTTTTCTCAATCTTTCCAGTGGAAAGGGCCAAACTTTCATGTTTATATCCTTGAAAAAAAGGTAATAATCTATATTCAATATTATAGATATTATCCCATCTTTGCATGATTTTTTTAAAAGTGCTGAGCAGAATACAATCGCTTCTTTTGTACACTTTGTACAACTTTGACTTGAATAAAATGCAACAAGACGATATTTATATGATACAGACCATACAGCGTATAGTAGTCTTGGAGATGAAATCGCCCATTGTGTTTCTTGTGGCAGTTATTGGCTCACAAGTGTAATTATGATTAATTCCATTTTCAAGATGACATAAATCATTCTAATCAAAGATCTTTGAGCATTATTTTTGCTTTTAGCTATTATATGTTTGGTTTGACAGTTGTTTTGCATACGGGGGCTTTGGATGAAATGTCAATGCGACACAATGAAAAGTACCTCTGATGATGATTAGATCTTTTTGACAATCTGACAATTACCTTGTTTTTCCAAGGCGTTTCTTGTTGTTGATTTAATGAGACGATGAGATTTGAATTGAAAGAGTGTTATAGATAATAAGAGTGTAGTATTGGTATGTTTGGCAAATATTGAATGTTGGTCCGTTACCAAGGAAAACAGCCCGTGTATCCTTCAATATACTGCGCCTCATATTTATTTACCAATAAAAGTACTTAAAGACCTTTGAAACGCTTAAAAAACAAACCTTGTCTTTCCAGTTTACATTTATTCAAAAAAACCTTTTCATGCTTTTATCAGACTTTCCTCAAGAAATCATAGAACGAATTGCGGATTATCTTTCCATTAGAGACAAGATCTCTTGTTCTTTGGTGTGCAAGTCATGGAAAAGAGTTTTCCAGGATACCATATACTCTGATATAACTATACGTTCTCATGAAGCCTTTCAAGACATTATGACTCCATCCCAGCATAGCCGACACAAATACCATGAAATCGGACACCTTGTACGATATCTGAATATAAGCTACTATAGGGATATAACTGTCGAGAAAATCTACGCATTGCATAAGACCTTTCCAAATATAAAACATCTTTATTTTCCAATATCTCTCTTGGAATCAAATGTATTTAGAAGTACAATTGATTGTAACTTCTGGGGATCCTTGACTGAGCTTCACATGAATATCGCGACTTCAGGTCTACCTGCAATGGAAAATGCATTTGTTGAAGCAAGCGTGTACTTTCCCCTCTTAAGACGCCTAATGATTCATGGTCGAATACACTACAATGGTAACATAGCATTCTCAGTAAAAGATTTTGAGACCATCCACTTGCGTCTAAAACACCTTGAATACATGAACCTCAGCACAGGTTTCTTGACTCTTTCTGATACCGACCTTGAACGTATACCAAACGTATCTCCAGTCACAACAATGAAAATATTGGACATAACATCCAATAAGACAGACTATCGATGGCTATGTTATCTTGCTCGCAAATACCCCAATTTACACACACTCAACCTGCGCATGGAAAGACTTCGCTCTTGTTTCAGAGAACAAAGACATACAATTGCATTATTCCAACAAGTACCCATATCATTTCGGCGTCTAACAAGGTTAAGAATCCGATATCCCCGTAACATTGAGGGAGGGAATTTACTTTTCATGAATATGATCAACTTTCACGACATGCCATTAAAGTATATATTTATTGTCCTTTCAGGACCAGATATTAATTCTTCTCCTGCTAATCTCTATGACGCTCCAAAAATGATCGCCGAAACCTTCCTGGCGAAATGTTCAAAGACCATTGAATCATTATATTTCGGATGTAATAATGCAAATGTACCCCCAGTAAACTTGACGGGGATGGAGAACAGCCTTTGTAACTTGGTTAACGTGAACATGATCGTTCCCATAGTTGCGGATATCGATACTTTTCTCCGTGCAGCACCTCGCTTGAAATCTCTTAGACTCGCGTATGGTGATATCAAGGTTAAAGATGAACTCTACAAATCAGAGAGATTTGAACTCCAATCATTCGATTTATTCGGAACAATAATTACATCAGATGTCCTCCGGTTTCTGTCATTTCATTGCAGAAATTTAAATAGGATGGTTCTGGCTCACACATCAGTTTACGGAAACTTTACGACGCCTGGATGCCAGTTTATCGACATGACTTATAGTCGCTTACAGTCATTATCTCTAGAGAATACAAGCTTTTTTATAAAAGACAACAAAAAGTGTCCAGAAAATCGAAATATAACTCTTATTACTCGACCAGTTGACGATATTCATCCAAAGCAAGAGTATGATCCCAATAGTTTGCCGGTTGATATTGGAGAAATATCCGACGAAGATTGTTGCAAATGGATTGAGGTATCTCCCGAAGGTTACGTTACGAAAGAGATTTCAGAAGAACAAGCATCCTTTATCACGAAATTCGTCTCAAACTACGAGGAAAACAAGAAACTTACTTTGGAAAAAGCCCTTGATACAGGAAGTAGAGAACCGTCCGAAGCCTGGAAAGACTGCTGTGTTTTTGGGTATACAAAGCTCAAACTTGGTTATGTAGCTAATTATGATTGTATTATTAAATATATTTGGGCTCATGATGGGATCCGAATTCTTGCAATTCCCTGAAAGAGAAGAATAAAAGAAAAGCCATGTTATGTGAATGAGAATTATATAATTTTTAAAACATTTTGTACTGTTTTGGAGACGAGTTTGAGAAGTCAATGTCAAGATCAAAATAATGGCAAGAGATACAAACTCTTCTCTGTAGTAAAGAGATATTTCAATCTTTCTCAGATCAAGAAAATCGCTTCTTTAACTTGATTAGTATATTTTGTTCACTCTTGTTTAACAGGCTACGACTAAAGACACACCAATAAAAATATATATTCTTTAAAAATAATATTCATTAATTATTTCTAATGTTCGGTAGACACACCACCCACCTTCTTCATCTAATGTATAAAAAATTGCATTGGCATTCTATACCTCACATACTTTAGCAGATATATTCTTTCCCTCTGTGAATTATAGTATCCAGCTCTTTTTACTTATTGATACCCCTACACTTATCTTTAATATACACTCAATATACGTTCATAATATTCTGGTAGGGCCAAGCTCTTGGCTATTTGGCCCTCACACTATTACAGAGACACCTTGACACTTTTCCGGTCCTCAACCAATTTTGACTTTTGACAAGGAACATTGTCTTTTTGGTATATAAACTCCTTGTTACAAAGTTTTACAAGTGATTTAAAAGAGGGACACGTTTTCTTTCCAATATGCTTATATAAGCAAGGTAGTCGAAAGTGTTGATTATAGTCTTTAATTTGCCAACTCCTCTTGGTCAACAACAACCCCCAAATCATTGATCAACCACCTCCAAACTGTTTCATTGGCACATTTCAGTCTTTTCTCAACATTTACAGCATAAAGCGCCAAACTTTCATGTTTATATTCTTGGGAAAATGTATAAATCTATATTCTATATTATAGATATTATTCTATCTTTGTTTGATTTTTTTAGAGTGATGACCAACATACAATCGCTTCTTTTGTGCACTTTGTATAACTGTAGCTTAAATAAAGTGCTACAAGACGATATTTATATCCTACAGATTGTACAGCGTATAATAGTCTTGAACATGTAATCGCCCATTGTGTCTCTTGTAGTATTTATTAGCTCACAAGTGTAATTATGATTAATCGCATTCTCAAGATGGCATAAATAATCCTAATCAAAGGCCTTTGAGCACTATTTTTGCTTTTTACTATTATATGGTTGGTTTGACAGCTGTTTTGGATGAAATGTCAATGTGACACAATGAAAAGCACTGATGATGATTATATTTTTTTTGGATATTCTGAAAATTGCCTTGCTTTTCCAAGGCGTTTTTTGTTGTTGATTTAATGAGACGGTGAGATTTGAATCGAAAGAGTGTTATAGATAACAAGAGTGTAGTGTTTGTATGTTTGGCAGATATAGAATGTTGGTCCGTTACCAAGAAAAATGGCCTGTGTATCCTACAATATACTGCGCCTCATATTCACTTATCAATAAAAATATTTAAAGGCCTTTGAAACGCTTAAAAAATAAATCTTGTCTTTCCAGTTTACATTTATTCAAAAAAACCTTTTTATGCTTTTATCAGACTTTCCTCGAGAAATCATAGAACAAATTGCGGATCGTCTTTCCTTTGAAGACAAGATCTCTTGTTCTTTGGTGTGCAAGTCATGGAAAAGAGTTTTCCAGGATACCATATACTCTGATATAAGCATAAATTCTCCTGAAGCCTTACAAGACGTTATGACTCCATCCCTGGATAACCGACACAAATACCATGAAATTGGACACCTTGTACGATATCTGACTATAAGTCACGATTGGGATATAGCTGTCGAGAAAATCTACGCACTGCAAAAGGCCTTTCCAAATATAAAGTATCTTTCTTTCCCAATAGCTCCTTTGGACTTTGGAAGTATGGCTAGTTTGAACCTCTGGGGAGCATTGACTGAGCTTTGCATGGATATCGTAACTTCGGATCTACCCATCAAGGAAAATTCACTTGTTGAAATAATTGCGTGCTTACCCCTCTTAAGGCGTCTAGAGATTCATGGTGAAATGAATCATGAAAGTATAGTATCATTCTCAGTAAACGATTTTGAGACCATCCACTCGCATCTAAAGCACCTTGAACACATGAAACTCAGCACAAATTTATTGACTCTTTCTGATACCGACCTTGAACGTATACCAAACGTATCTCCGGCCACAACGATGAAAACCTTGGGCATAACATCCGAAAAGACAGATTATCGATGGCTATGTTATCTTGCTCGCAAATATCCCAATCTACGCACACTCGGCCTTAGAGTATCCTATATGCTGTCCGATATGGAAGAACAAGAACATAATACAATGGCATTATTCCAACAAGTGCCTGTATCATTTCAACATCTCAAAAAATTACAGCTTGAATACTCCCATTGCATGGATGAAGAGGAGTTACTCTTCATGGATAAGATAAACTTTCACGAAATGCCATTAAAGCATTTGTGGATTTACATTTCAATACCATATGATACTTATTTTCCTGATAATCTCTGTAACGCTCACAAAAACATCGCGGAAACTTTCTTGGAGAAATGTTCAAAGACCATTGAATCACTTGATTTGAACTGTAACATTAAACATGCAACCCCAATAAACTTGACGGGGATGGAGAACAGTCTTTGCAATCTGGTCAAAGTGAACATCGACATTCCTACGGTTGCTGACATCGATACCTTTCTCCGTGCAGCACCTCGCCTGAAATATCTGGAACTCGCGTATGCTGACATCAAGGTTAAAGATGAATTCTACAATTCAGAGAGATTTGAACTCCAATCATTCGATTTAAGCAACTCAACAATTACATCAAATGTCCTCCGGTTTCTGTCATTCCATTGCAGAAGCTTGGATACGTTGACTTTGAGTGAAATATCAGTCTACGGCAATATTACAACACCTTGCTTCCAGCTTATAGACATGACTTATAGCCGCTTTGAGACACTATCTATATATGAAACAAGCTTTATTATAAAAGACAACCAGGGGCTTATAGAAATTCCAAGTCAATATTTTATTACTCGACCAATTTACGATACTCCTCCAAAGCAAGAGTATGATCCTAATATCTTGCCGGTTGATGTTGAAGAAACATCTGACAAATATCATTGCCATTGGATTAAACCGTCTCCTGAAAATTACGCAATGGAGAGAGCGTTAAAAGAAAATGCCTCCACTATCATGAAGTTCGTCTCAAAATACGAGGAAAACAAGAAACTTACTGTGGAAAAAGCCCTTGATACAAAAAGAAGAGAACCGTCCGAAGCCTTGAATAACTTCTCTGCCTTTAGATATACAAATCTACAACTTGGTTTTGTAGCCGATTATAGCTCGACAATCTCACCAAGAGATTTACCGCCGAATTTGTTTGATTTCTAGTCCCGAAAAGCTACATATCAATTTCTTTAACATACATCTTGTAAAAGATAACAAGTACATCAAGACTTTGGTTTTATACTTTGATTAATATATATATATATACTGTAATAAAATAATAATAATAATAATAATAATAATAATAATAATAATAATAATAATAATAATAATAATAATAATAATAATAATAATAATAATAATAATAATAATAATAATAATAATAATAATAATAATAATAATAATAATAATAATAATAATAATAATAATAATAATAATAATAATAATAATAATAAAAGAGATATTAATATATGATGTGGCCACGACAAGCCTTTATTACAGCTTTTACTCTTTCTGACATAATTGCGACAAGAGTATACAGTACTTTAGGATCTAGACGCTCCCCCTCCTGAAGGATAAAAGCCATGAGGTCATTAGCATAGTTAATAGATCCCTTACTCTCTTGAACTTTTGTTTTTAAATGATGCCAAACATGCTCGATTGGGTTGAGATCTGGACAATGGGATGGCCAGTAGTCAAATCGCTGAATTTTCCAATGATTCTTCCACCATGTTGTATATGAGCCAGTATGGCAGTTGGAGCTATCTTTTTGGAATTTGAACATTGTGTAATGTTTCTCGTTCAACTTTTGGTACCATTAATTGAAGTCCTTGGACAAATAATTGACATGGGCGTCTTGGTCAACAGAGTCTCCAAGAAAAGATAAAAGGCCAAGACCACCAACCCAGGAACGGCTCCATCCCATGAGAGAATCTTTTTCCATACTTTTATGTTGTAAGGGCATGTCTTTCTTGGTGTCTCTTTAGTTTTACCTATCGCTGATGGGTCAGAATCATTGCCCTTCACCATGAATCTGGACTCATTTAACCATGCCACCCTACTCCAGTCTTCGATGCTAAAGCTGTATCTAGATTTAGCCCAACGAAGCCAATTCTTCTTCTGTTTGCTGATATGGCTAGGCTTTGATAAGGGCTTATAAGATCTAATGCCCTTTCCTAAATATCTGATAACTGTCTCTCTACAGACAATGACACCTACGGCTCCCAAATTTCCTTGGTGGTATGAAAAACTTTCAAATGGATTCCGCCTCACACTCAAGCAAAGACTCAGAGCAGCTGTGGCACCAAGTCTATTGGGTTTTTAGGCCTAGGATTTTTACTAGTTGTATCAGTTTCTTTCCAGCGTGTGATGGTGATGTTAATTGTCAATCGAGGGATGTTCATTTATGGAATATCAGCTGGGGTATGGTTGGCATTAGAGAGCCAAATAATAACCTTTATGCTCAAACTCGGATAACACACGTCTAAGGGATGGGCTTCTGGTTCTCTTTTATTTCCTGATGATATGAGTGATCAACTTAGTAGAAAAGGCTTTGGGAAGAATAACAAAAAAGGGACGCAGAAAAAGAAAAGGCCTATTTTTAAGAGTGGCGCTAATTTATTGAGTCTGTGTGTAGTTATGCTTTTAATTGGTCTTACTAGAATCTATCTGGGCCACTTGAAAAAAAAAGAAACATTACCTAGAAACTGGTCCAATTTCTCAGGCTTGTCAGGAACAATTGTACTTTGATTGAAATAAGAAAACGTGGTTCAACAGGTATTTTCAAAAATGTTATTAAACTATATCCTCTAAACTCGTGTCTTGCCGAGTTTCTTTTTTAACTTGTTCAAGGTAACATTTTTACACTATTTATTTCTATTTAATGATTTTGTTAATGTGATTAGAGGTAGTTGTACAGGATCAATGGGGATTTTTTTTTATCTCTAAAAACTTCCATAACGGTAAATATTAACAGGAGATTTCAAGTTGGTACAAAAAAAAAGGAAAGTCTTGAAATTCATTTGCATAAGAAAGGCTACAGAATACTCGTTATCAAAGAGCTCTATTGCTGCCAGGTAGCATTTTGTATGATTTAGGAATATTGTGTAAATTTTTGATATTGCAAAAAACTGGATAATTTGTAGTGACCGGCACTGTCTCCATCTAAACCCGGGACTATGGTTATATTATAGAATAGCCCACATAATGATGGGCAGTACTCATGGTAGATCAAATTGTGGGATGTCGGTTTTGTATACAAAATTATTGACCAGGAGATACCCAGGCCTTTGTAGCCAGCAGCCCAAGAAGATAGACAGCGAATGATCTTTTAAAGAGACTAGAGAATAAATTAAAGAGTATGTTGATTCATTATAGCCTTTTTTTTAAGAACAATGCTTTTACCCAAGGTGCTTTTCAACTACTTGTAAAAGCATAAAAAAGATTTTTATATGTGTATATATTGTTCACATCACGCTGTGTTTTCTTGGAGAGTACATGATTGCAGTTTATTGAGTTGCCTGTTCTTTTTTTCTTTTTTGCATAGTAAATTCGTTGCAACCTACAATTATTCTCATATCAGAATGTCAATGGCACCCGTATGTTATAATGTGCTTACTCTGACCGAAAGACACAGAGTGTCGGAAATCAAATATTATATAAAAAGGCATTGGTTATTATTCTCGCAAAAATCGACTTTTTTTTTTTAATTATTATTATTATTGAGTGAGTGCCTGTTATTCCTCCCTTTCAATAGCTATTTAATCATCATATACATACTCTCATGTCATCACCCTCCAAGTCAGGATTCTCATGGTCTACTATCCATGCAAACAATCTCGCCAATCATCAAACACACAGACCTTCCAGTACAACAACCATTCCTTCCAATGACCTTAACAATTCTAGATCTCCAATCAATCCTTCATCTCGCCAGCGTCTTGTGGATCCCAAAGATGGAGGTGCATCTTTAGGCTGGAAGAATTGGAATCCCCAAGACGCTGCCAAACCTCCAATCTCCAAATCAACAACCACTGCCACAGTTGTATCAACCACAAAGATATCCAGCAACACCATCTCACAAAACTCACAAATTACAAAGGTATCTCTTTTTTTGGATATATTGCTATCGTTATTTTTCAAGTATATATACATGTGTGTGGCTCACCTTGATTCATTATTTACACAGGTTGAAAAAGATGTAGATAATTTAGTAGCATCAATGACCAGCCTTTCGACCAACGACAAATCTCCTGTTCCAAATCTTGAATCACAAATCCCAAACAAAATTGAAATTTTGACATCCTTGACCTTTGACAATCCACTTGAAACCAATGAAAAGGTCCATATTACCGAGCATATCACATCATCACCAAAGGTTTCGGCACCACCACCAAAAGAGGCCGAGAAATCTGACTGGGCGACTATTATGAATGAAGAACCAGAAGATAAGGTCCTGTTGGAGTTTTACGAATTCACCAGACCAGACTGCAAAGAGGCTCTGTCCGGTGTGCTAAGCCAATACAGAATTCCTCGAGACAAGTATGAAGTTAGATGGGTAGACAAGTCCAGAGCAATTGGAAAGTTTGAGAATGAGCATATAGGTAAGCTTGAGATGATTTGAAATGAAATGTACTCATCTATATTGGCAATAGCAACCCAAGCCAAAGAGGCACTTGGACCTACTGGACTATTCAAGATTCGACGCTATTCAGGCACATTTGATATCAAAGATCGTATGTTGGACATTTATGACCAAGAAACCCAGAGCTAATCCAATGATTTGAAACAGCTGTGTATCCTCCTCAGTTTCATCGGCCTCTTACAACAAACAGTGTGGCCAGAAGACTGATACATGGAGCACTTGGCCTGCGAGCACCTGTGAGGACCAAAGAAGAGCGTGAAAGAGATCATAATCTGTTGAGAATTGCAAGAGGTAAAAATTATCAATTGAAATCAGACAACCAAGACTAAAATATGTGTCTATAGAGGAAAAAGAGGCTCGTATTCACCCAAGAATACATCATGGATTGGTCGATAACCGATCGATGTAGCTCTGATAGTTCTTTTGCAATGCAAATATTCTGATTTCATCCAACTACATATTTCTTATCATAAACTATTTCACCTCTCAATGTACTCTTCAGTTGGCTATTAAACCTGGGCAATTATGAGATGAGATGAGATGAACAGAAATATTATGATTCAATATTACAATAATTGCTTTTTTTTTGGGGGGTTGAGGATCTGAAATAGCAGTGACAGGGTCAAGCTTAATTCAGTTGACACACACACACAAAAGAGATTAATTGATTTGGATAAATGGGATTTGTGTGCTCTTGAATACCTAAACCCCATCCACCAATATACAACTGATGGTTATTTAGCCCAAGTAGCCAGTTTCAATCTTGTATCAAGTAGAATATCAGATCAAGTTGCCAAAGGTGGTCTAGGCCAACAAGGAATCCTATGCAGACTATTTATACATGGTTTCTAAATATAAATAAACAAATAGAGAAAAAAGGTCAAGGAGAGAAAGAGGGGAACAAAAAAAGGGGATGCAAAAAAAACGAATCTGTTTTATGTGGTGCAGGCTGTTAATTTGACGTCACCAATTAACTTGCTCTTCTTTACTCTTCTTCTTGCCATCTATTTATTATTATTATATTATTAATATTAATAATAATTATATATAATAATTATATATATTATATATTTTTTACTTCAAAAGCCCTATTCAATTTTCCTTTCTTTTATAAACCAAAAAAAAAAAATTCAGAAACTATTGTATAAATATCCTGTTTTTTGTTGTTTCTTCCTTTTCCTTCTTTTCATTCACGCACAAACACACATTAGTAATGAGAGAGCCCAAGGTATGTCTCTTGTTAACAACAATCGTCAATCCCATAAACAAAGATCTCCTGACCTTGATGCTCTCCAAAAAATAAAATAAAGGTTGATGCTCGTGCGATTCCATTTGACCAACTGATGCTCCAGGCTACTCAGGTAGCCAAGGAACAAAACGCAGTTTTAGCTGAAAAGAAGCGAGAAAAGGAGCTTCAGGCCCGGCGTGAAGAGGAAGCTGAGCGGGCCCGTAAAGAGACCTTGGCTGTCTTGGCACAGCAAAGAAACGAACAGGTCAGACGTCAACAACGTGCTCTAGACGAAAAACAACGACGCGAAAAGCTGCGACAAGTTAAACCATCCCGTCCGGCAGACCGTCCAGCACCATCATCGTCTGGAGGAGAAGCGATGATTCGTAAAAAGACTAAATCTGCTCCTTCAAAGATCTATGTACCGGAAAAAAAAGTAAGCAAAAAGAAAAGAGAGAGAAATAGATGCTCATCAACAACAGCTCATTTAATCTCATCGCCATTGATCAACATGATTCTCAATCTCTTTGTATGTCTGTGTGTGTGTGTGCGAAAAAAGAAACATGCCAATTTCTCATTCGAGCAACTGATGGAAAAAGCCAAGGAGATTTCGAAACCCAAAGACAATTCCAAGCAGTTATCTTCCGACCCAGCTACAGTTGCCTCAAAGCGTCTTCCTTCAAAGATGCTGGCAGGCACAAGGGGAACCAAGCCATCCGATACATCTGGACCACTGAGCACTCGGCTGCCCCGCCAGAAAGATGTCGGCAGTACTAAAAGCGCTGGAAAAGCAACAGGTACAAATCGACTTTCCACACCCAGGCCACGTTCTCGATCTCGGGATGAAAATACAGGTAAGGGGGTTGATTGGAAAGTTAAGGAGATGTGTCTCTGTATATAGATATGTTTATTACCTTTTATTATTATTATTATTATTCTGATTGATATCTTTATTATGTCTATCTGCGTTAACTTGTAGCTAGCTCGATATATGTTCACAAGGCTGGTCCACAAAAACCATCTACAGTTCGGAAACCTGGGACAGATGGGCGCCCAATATCAGCCCGTGAGAAAGCCATAGCTGGATGTGTGCCTCAAAAAGTAGAGCGTCAACAACGGGACAGACGTACACTTAGTGAGGTTCAGCGTGAACTGCGGCATGCACGCGGCAATTACTCTGATGAAGAGATTCGTACCAATAAACGTCCTCCTGCTTCTCGTCCTCCGCAGGCTGGACAGCGTACAGCCATGGCACCCCGTCCAATCCAACGATCAAGAGACATTAGCCCTCTTGATCCTCGCCGTTCTCGACCGGCTGCTGGGCCCAGAACAGCCAACCAACCTTCTTCAGGAAGACCTAGAGTGTATCATTCAGATGATGATAGACGACCAAGGCCATCTGTCCAAGACAGGCCAATGATGAATCGTCGTGAACCCGGTCCTCCTGTACGATCACGTCCGGGCCAAGAACCGGCCATTAGACGCATGCCATTCCGTCCTATGGAGCGAAGACCAGTTCGTCGACCTAGACCTATAGAAGAAGAACATGATGATGATCTTGATTCGTTTATTGTGGATGATGATGAAGAAGATAGCCGGGATTATTATGGGGCTGATGTGTCTTCTGAAATCAGCCGTATTTTTAGATATGACAAGTCAAAGTAAGGTTCCTAGTGATTTGTATTGATGGACACTAATTATGGCTGTAGATACGCTAATGATATGTATTCTGATGATGATATGGAGGCCGATGCTGGTGAAGTATTGCGTGAAGAAAAGAGAAGGTAATTACAAATGTGACTGGTGTGGATTTGATCTGATAGTCACAAACCATAGTGAGAGGATTGGACGCAAGGAAGATCTGCGTGAAGAGAGGCTTGAACTTGAGCGAGCAAAGAAGCGAAAGGGAGGCCATGGTGGAGGGGATGTATCGCCTGAACGGAAAGGAAGTCGGCCTGTGAAAAGAGAAGGATCTCCTGAATCAAAAAAGAGAAGAACAGACAAGGATCTAAAGACATTGGGCCAGTCAAAGGGTAAAAAGGCTTCAAGAGAAAGAGACTATGCATAAGAGGGTAGGAGGGATGGTGAGGCCAGATATTGAATATCATAAATATTTAATATTTTAATATTTAATATTTAATACCTCTGCCTTGCTTCTTTTTTTATATGTATCACTATATTACAAGGCTTGATGGATTTTGTTCTTTTTTTTTGTTTTTTTTTCTCTTTAAAAAAATAATGTGTTTCAATTACACACCTGTATATTTCCCTTCTGTTTATTATCTATATTCTTAAAATGATCATTATCATCATCCATCTTCCTCAAAAATACATTACAAACAGACAAAATATTCATTGATTTAATCATCTAAATGCACCATACACACCAACAGTCCATTCAAATCTAGTCAAATTCCCCATCTCTTTGAAGTCAAAGAATTTGTATAAAATGTAATGTCTTTATTACAAAACCAATATACACATATAATATATATATATTCGGAGTTTTTTCTTTTTCTTTTCTAGATCTTTTGCATTGCTGCAACATCAACAGATTGGACAAAGTCTTCCAACTCAGTGATCTTGTCAGAAAGGTCATCCATAGAAACCTATAAAAGAGTAAGAAATACATTCCCAATTGTCCAAAGGCTCACCTTGTCATCTTCAACAACACAATTGATCTGAAGTTTCTTGATTCCATATCCAATTGGAACCAACTGGGACCCTCCCCACAAGAGGCCGTCCATAGAAATGTCCTTTACAGCCTTGGTGAGGGCCTCCATGTCAGTCTCATCATCCCATGGTTTGATATCAAGAGTGATTGTGGTCTTTGCAATAGTCTTTGGCTTGTTGGCCTTTTTAGCCTGGTACTCTGCCAGGCGCTGGGCTTTGACCTTTTCGGCCTCTTCATCAACCTCTTCATCGTCAGAGCCAAACAGATCGAGCTCTTCTTCTTCAATCAAAGCCTCGGCCTCCTTCTCATCCCTTGTTTTCATTCAATTCGTCCTTAGTTGGCTATCCAAAACCCAATTCTGACTTACTTTATGGATTCCTTGTACCATGCTGCCACATGGGGGAATTCTGGAGGGGGAGCTGAGCCCAGTGCCTCTGCAACAAGACCATCGGCTCCAGTGAATTGGTCACTATCACCAATATTGATTAAAATTTAATAACAACAATTTGTGCATTCAGACCGTACAATTCAATAAACTTCTTGTCAGTGAGGTAGTCCTCGAGAATTGGCAGGATTGTAGAGCGTTTAAGAGTGACTGGCATGATGTTGGATTTATGTTGTTATATATATTTTTTTTGGTAGTGAAAGTTGATGAAAAGGGTATTTATTACATTTATTCATCTATTTATCTTTTTTTTTTTTCAATATTATTATTTATTTATTTTTTATTTTTTTTAATAAATCTAAAATGGGTAAATCTTATGTTGATGTTTTCATGTAATAGCCCACTTGCACACCTTGTAGACTTTAATTGGCTGGATTCTACAAATGGCGAACCTTCTGCTTTAAAGTGTGTGTTTGGGCTTGTTGTGGACTTGCTTGATCGGAATCAATCCACTTGAGATGAGCCAATAAGAAGCATTCTGCAGATGGCCAAATGTGATGTCTGGGGCATTAATCATATCTGTGCCAATGATAGGCGTGCAGTTATTTCTTGCCCTTGATATCCACAACACCAATGGTTCTCTTTTGCACAAAAATCATCAATAGTCCAAGCCAAAAAATATATATCTTTTTTGTTGTTGTAAAGCCCTTTGTGGAGCATCACATAGAGTAAAATAAAGGCTCCTCGTAATATTCCTACAAAGCTTTGTTTGTTTTCTTTTTGGGCTTAATCAAATTACTTTAAACAAACGTGTCATTTATAAAACACTGGCTGTAGAATGGCTGCTTACAAAAGCATAATCTTGGTCTTGGTCTTTAAAATGAAGAATAATTTTTTTAATGCAAATGAGATAAAAAGATGTAGTATGCTTATAAAGGAGTCTATGTTGAGGTTTCGAAAATGAACCCCTTGTAGTATGTGTGTTGTGTCTTTGGTGATTCCCAGGATTCATCTGATCCGCCAAAGAATGATTGAAATACTACATACAAAGGTTAGTGACTATAGCATTCAACAAGATATCTTACCAATCCCCATATTCTGGCCTGTACGGCTCTCGCGGAAAGCCATCTTCTTTTCAGAATAGACTCTTTCTCCATTAATGTCAACATTGATGTGGCCATCCAATTCGCCTGGTGTATTGAGCTTAATGCTTTGGCGTACGGTAGTCCAGACTCCAGTCTTGAATTTCCAGTTTCCACGACCTAGGCTATAGCCATAATGGGGATCACAGATGTTGCCTTCTTCTTCACATAGTCCAGGTCTCTGTTTTGACTCGGGAATATAAGAATACACTTCTCCAGCACCGCCTCTACGCCACATGAATCTACAGAATTCGAGTCAATATATATATATGTATATATAGTAGGTAAATTGAATCTTACCTTGTAGAAAAACATGTTTTCGAGTTGGTTCCACCAGAGCATTGCCCGTTTCCACCAAAGATTCCAGGTAGTTTCCCCCCTGTTACACAAAATTATACCAGAAATCAATTTACAGACTCATTACTACCATATGTCTGTCT
Organism: Phycomyces nitens; assembly: GCA_022702545.1. Lineage (NCBI taxonomy): Eukaryota > Fungi > Mucoromycota > Mucoromycetes > Mucorales > Phycomycetaceae > Phycomyces > Phycomyces nitens. The sequence goes on from JAHRBC010000003.1 coordinate 7,374,052, forward strand.
TAATTACCCTTCATAAAGTTAAACTTCTTTGAAAAGTAGACCTTGTATTCGAGCGAGACGGTCTGTACGGTATCGTCAATCTCAATTGGCTGGGCATAGAACCCAATGCCGCCCTGAGGATAATACTGAGGGTTTCTTGACCCGCCTGGATAGGTAACCCGAAGAACCTTTGGAGAATCAGAGTCTGTGGGATCGGAAACAATAGCGTAGTTGCAGTTCTTCTTTGTGGCATGTTGAGGCCAGCTCCAGCCATGCTTTTCAGGTACACCCCAGGCACGTAGCCACTTTGCTTTTGGAGCAATGGCATCATGGGTATACTGGTCCCAGTTATCGAATTCCCAGTCTTGAGATCCATCGGCCATGGCAGTGTAGCAGATGGCCTGCAGGGTAACAATAAGAGTAAATAGCCACCAATTGGTATACATTGGGTGGTGATGTTGAAGTGAAAAAGAAAAAGGTGTAAATGAGTGCGTTTTTTAATTCTCTGATTACAAGAATTGAGTCCTTTTTAAAAAAAAGGGATTTATAGGTTTGGTTTGGTTTTTTTTTCTGTTATAGAACAGTAAATGTTGTGTATCTATGTATCAATGTGTTCATATGTGTGCTGTCATAACGACTTGTACGGTTCGGAGTGCCAAGCAACCAGGCGGTTCCATAGTGAACTGAGCTGTAATTCATGATATTACCAACTTCCCTTTCCCAGTTAAACATGAAAGACAATGGGCTATTAACAAGGTGGTAAAGACGATAATTGGCGAGCAATAGATGAGCAATTGAGCAGCACGAGTCTACTAATGACATTGTACCAGATGGACCAAGATTAGGTGTTATTGAATTGAACCAAATTGAACCAAAATTGAATGAATGTGCGGATTACAAGTAAGTAGCAGGCTAATTAGGGTTGATATTCTACAAATGACCAAAGGCATCAAATTAAACTATTGGCTTGATCTAATGATGTCTGCTCAGGGTATGTCCTAGTACCTTAATGTCATTTGCTCCTTACAGATAGTTGGATCGTACTTTCTATTGATTGAGATTATTATTATTGCTATACACTTTGTATGGTTCATTATTAGATCTTCCAATCACCACCCATTTGCCATTTTTGGTTGAAAGCCATATTAAATATAGCATGCTAGTAATCGATTTGTAAGTCCAAGCTTTATTATCATGGACTCTTTTATGGCTTGAAATATATCTATACAAAGGGGAATGGCCCAAGCATTTTGGTTATTCGACCGAGTTGTATTGAAATTTATCAAGCTTTCTTCCGTTGTTTTTATAAATCACTAGGTTATCCAATCAGATTTCCTAATAAACAGGCGATCCAAAAGACAGCGGTTGAACCAAACACTGGATTTGGTTAACAGTAAAGAAGTCTGAGCAACGTGGGACAGTAACATTCTTATTATAATAAGCATTTTAATTTTTTTTATTTTTTATTTTTTTAATTTAATTTCAAATTTCCATAATGATTCTTTGCGCATACAGCCGATTCAGCTTTTTTATATATATATAAATATATATATAAAGCACTGATAATTCAAGGAGACTAAAATTACAGAAACATGCCTATAGATGTCTGTGTGTTACCCGCGCAATCTCCTGAGATATATCATTACTCATACTTTACAAAGATTCAGTAAAAGAAGCTTATTCTCACAAAAACACACACACACACACACACACACACACATTTTTTTTGAAACTCATTGTTAATGATCAAGTAAATCGGTTCTCGGAGATCAACACAGGATTATACTATACACACTCCTTATTTCGGTCACTTATAATTTAAGCATTTGAGTATAGACTCTTGGGGGGAGGGGGGGCAATTGTTCAAATAGTCTTGGTTGGTTTCGATATTCACAGTAATTACTTTACATATTTATCAATTGGTGACCTTTTATATCAGAGTGATCAAATGGGTTTGGTTGATCTGGGAATCCATGACTTCCAGCATGGAAGCGGATATATCTTTTGATCTTATTTATCCTTATTTCTAATACGCGCGAAAAAGTTATATTAAATTCTTGTTTTTTTATTATTATTTTATAATGGTGATAAAAAACAGGTGTAACCCGAGATTATCCAAAACCCCAAAAATATATATATATATATACACGTATATGTCATTTTTAACAATACAGATAAAATAATCTTGCAAAATAAAAATAAAAACAAAAAGAAAATAATAGAAATAAAAAAATGTAATCTCAGTGCATGGCTTAGCACAGACGTTCGGCTATTCAAATGATGATAATAATAATAGTAGTAGTATATGGATTTTTATATATGTATAAAAATCTGCTTCTTCGCGGAAGATTGTTAAAAGAAGAAGAAAAAAGGTTGCTATTCTTGATTCCTTTGACTGTGACACACTTCTAGAATGTGTATATAAATATACTTTTAAACTATATTTCCGATTTTCTACTTCTTTGTGCTTTGGAAGCAAAGTCTAGAAAAATAAACAATAAAGAAAAAAAAAGTGTCACATTGAAACTGCCAGGTTGGGCGGGCTGGGTTCAAAGCTAATAAATCACTGGAAGTTTAAACGCAGAGATAAGAATTGTTGTTGATTCATTTCTTGTACCTGAATTTGAAACAATATCTCTTGCTGCCTATATGTTCAAAAAGCTGTATAAAATGGTCAATTGGTATTTTGGAGGCTCTGGGATAGAAATCCGGCGATTTGCAAAAATGCTCTTTTTGACTGGCTTCGATTCTTAAAGTACAAGATTATATTTATATATAAATATATATTTTAATCGGGAAATATAACGCTGTGAAATAAAAATATAAAAAAAATTAAAGGCCAATTGTCATCCTTGGTTGATTTGCTTGGATTGTTTCAATGTGACACACTTTTTTTTTTCACTGATACAGCCTTGCAATTTGAGTGACTGCTAAAAAATTAAAGGTAGATCCACAAGAGCTCTTTACTTTTCTCTTTTTTTTTTCTTTGCCTAGCCTGAAACATTCACTTGTCAGATATGCCTTCAGAGTTCCCCATCCCCCCTGTTACTAACGGTGGCACTGCACCCTACACCGGTTCAACCACTCGAATTCCTGTCCCTGCCACAACTACAACCCCCATTTCTACCTCTCCTCGCTCCCCTTCAGGTCCTCAGCGGGTCGCAACTGCTGTCGAAGACCCAAAGGATGTAACCACAGCCGCCTTTGTTCTCAAGGATGGCACTAGCTTCGAGGGTGTGTCCTTTGGTGCCCAAGGAAAGAGTATCTCGGGCGAATGCGTCTTCCAGACCGGTAAGCTTGCTCACTGAATTGATTCATATACACATAATAATAATAATAACGAAAAAAAAAAACAATACTAATAATAATTTCTACTATAAAAAATTCTTAGGTATGGTTGGTTACCCAGAATCTTTGACAGATCCATCTTATCGTGGACAGATCTTGGTCATCACCTATCCCCTTGTTGGTAATTATGGTGTCCCCTCCCGCGAGGCCATGGAAGAATATCTGGAAGGAATCCCCAAATACTTTGAATCATCTAGAATCCATGTAGCTGGTCTTATTGTCGGCTACTACGCAAACGACTTTTCTCACTACTTGGCCAAGTCCTCTCTGTCAGACTGGCTCAAGGAAAACAACGTTCCTGCTCTCTATGGAATTGATACCCGTGCCATGACCAAGAAGATCAGAAACCAGGGTGTTCTCTTGGGCAAGATCCTTTTCCGCAAGGCTTCCAACTCTTTGATCGACTCTGCTGCCTCTGCACTCGGTCTCTCCAAGGATCACAACCCCGAGAGATGGTTGGAGAACTACGAAAATGTCGACTGGGTCGATCCCAACAAGCGTAACCTTGTCGCCGATGTTTCTATCAAGGAGCCCAAGCTTTACAAGCCTGAGCCCTCAAAGGCCCTCAAGACCTCCAAGGGTCGCACTCTTAGAATCATTGCCGTCGATGTGGGTATGAAGTACAACCAGATCCGCTGCTTTGTCTATCGCGGTGTTGAGCTCAAGGTCGTCCCTTGGGATTATGACTTTACATCCGAGCCCGTCGACAGCTATGATGGTCTCTTTGTTTCCAATGGTCCCGGTGATCCCACAATGGTCGAGACTACTATCAGCAACCTTCGCAAGGTTCTCAAGGACATCAAGAAGCCCATCTTTGGTATCTGTCTTGGTCACCAGATCCTTGCTCTTGCTGCAAATGCAAAGACTGTCAAGATGAAGTACGGTAACCGTGGTCAGAACATCCCTTGTACTGATCAGATCTCTGGTCGTTGCTACATCACAACCCAGAACCATGGTTATGCAGTCGATTCCACCACACTTCCTGCCGATTTCAAGGAATTGTTTGTCAATGCCAACGATGGCTCTAATGAGGGTATCATTCACAAGACCCTCCCCGTCTTCTCCGTTCAATTCCATCCTGAATCAGCTGCCGGTCCTCGCGACACCGAGTTCTTGTTCGATGTCTTCCTTGACAGTGTCAAGGAGTGTGCCGAAACTGGAAACCTTTCACCTATTGTCATGCCCGGTGGCCTCAAGGCTGATAACATCGCAATGAACCCCCGAGTCTCAGTCAAGAAGGTCCTCGTCCTCGGTTCCGGTGGCTTGTCTATCGGCCAAGCAGGTGAATTCGATTATTCTGGATCCCAGGCCATCAAGGCTCTCAAGGAAGAAGGAATCTACACCATCTTGATCAACCCCAATATTGCCACCATCCAGACCTCAAAGGGTCTTGCCGACAAGGTCTATTTCCTTCCCGTCACTCCCGACTTTGTGCGCAAGGTTATTCAGTTTGAGAAGCCTGATGGTATCTATGTCACCTTTGGTGGCCAGACTGCTCTCAACGTTGGTATCAAGCTCAAGGACGAGTTCGAGGGTTTGGGTGTCAGAGTTCTCGGTACTCAGATTGACACTGTCATCACTACCGAAGATCGTGATCTCTTTGCCCAGGCTCTTTTCGAGATCAACGAAAAGTGTGCTCCCTCTGCATCTGCAGTCTCTATCGAAGAAGCCCTCGAGGCTGCCAAGAACATTGGCTATCCCGTCATTTGCCGTGCCGCCTATGCTCTCGGTGGTCTTGGCTCTGGATTCGCAAACAACGAAGGTGAATTGATCGCTCTCTGCAACAAGGCCTTTGCCACTTCTCCCCAGGTCTTGGTCGAGAAGTCCATGAAGGGCTGGAAGGAAATCGAGTACGAGGTTGTTCGTGATTGCCAGGACAACTGTATCACTGTCTGTAACATGGAGAACTTTGATCCCCTTGGTATCCACACTGGTGATTCCATTGTCGTTGCTCCTTCCCAGACCTTGTCTGACGATGATTACAACATGCTCCGTACCACTGCTGTCAATGTAATCCGTCACTTGGGTGTTGTTGGTGAGTGCAATATCCAGTATGCCCTCAACCCCTTCTCCAAGGAGTACTGCATTATCGAAGTCAATGCTCGTCTTTCGCGTTCATCTGCCCTTGCCTCCAAGGCTACCGGTTATCCCCTTGCCTTTGTCGCCGCCAAGTTGGGTCTCGGTATCCCCTTGAACGAGATCTCAAACAGTGTAACCAAGGTTACTTGCGCCTGTTTCGAGCCCTCGCTTGATTACATTGTCGTCAAGATCCCCAGATGGGATCTCAAGAAGTTCAACCGTGTCAGCACTGCTCTCAGCTCTTCCATGAAGTCTGTTGGTGAAGTCATGGCTGTCGGAAGAACCTTTGAAGAGACTATCCAAAAGGCCATCCGTGCCATTGACTACAACTTGATTGGTTTCTCAGCCGTAAGTAGTATACTTGCTCCATTACTAATGATATCTATTCACAAAATACTAATTTTTTCTTGTTTTTTTTTTTGGGCTCTACTAGATTGAGAATGTAGTAGACATGGATAACCTCGATAGTGAGCTCAGCAACCCATCCGACCAGCGTTTGTTTGCCATTGCCAACGCCATGAACAATGGATACACTGTTGACCGTATCTGGGAATTGACTTGCATTGACAAGTGGTTCTTGAACAAGTTGATGCGCATCGTAAACTTTGAGAAGCGTCTCACCGAGTTCACAAAGGCTAATGTTCCTGGTAACATGATCCGTTCTGCTAAGCAGCTCGGTTTCTCTGATCGCCAGATCGCCAACAAGATCAACAGCAACGAAATGTCTGTCAGAAAGCTTCGTCAAGAATATGGTGTCACTCCTTTTGTGAAGCAGATCGATACAGGTAACATTCATTATAGGATATATATATATTTTGTAAAGCATAGAGTATTAACTTGAGATTGTAGTTGCTGCCGAATTCCCTGCTTTCACCAACTACCTTTACATGACCTACAATGCTGTTGAGCATGATATCTCCTTTGAAGATAAGGGTGTCATGGTTCTCGGTTCCGGTGTCTATCGTATCGGTTCTTCTGTAGAGTTCGATTGGTGCGCTGTTCGTGCTATCCGTACTCTCCGCGAAAAGGGTATCAAGACTGTCATGGTCAACTACAACCCCGAGACTGTATCTACCGATTATGATGAGGCCGATCGTCTGTACTTTGAGAACATCAACATGGAGCGTGTCCTCGATATCTATGAGATTGAGCATTCTGCTGGTGTCTTGATGGCTATGGGTGGTCAGACCCCCAACAACATTGCCCTGCCTTTGTACCGTCAGAACGTCAAGGTCCTTGGTACCTCTCCCGAGATGATTGATAATGCTGAGAACAGATACAAGTTCTCTCGCATGTGCGACCAAATTGGCGTCGATCAGCCTTTGTGGAAGGAGTTGACCAGCTACGATGAAGCCGACAGCTTCTGTAACAAAGTCGGATACCCTGTCCTTGTCCGTCCCTCGTATGTCTTGTCTGGTGCTGCCATGAACGTCGTATTCTCCAAGGATGATCTCGAGTCTTACCTCAAGGAGGCTGCTGCCGTGTCCCGCGATCACCCCGTCGTTATTTCCAAGTATATCGAAGACGCCAAGGAGATTGAAATGGATGCTGTTGCTTTGGACGGAAAGATGATTATGCACGTTGTTTCTGAGCACATTGAGAACGCTGGTGTCCACTCTGGTGATGCCACTCTTGTTCTGCCTCCCCAGGATTTGGATCCTGAGACCGTCCGCAAGATTGAGGTCGCAACAGCCAAGATTGGACGTGCTCTCAACATCACAGGTCCTTACAACATCCAGTTTATCGCCAAGGATAACGAGATCAAGATTATCGAGTGCAATGTCCGTGCCTCTCGTTCCTTCCCCTTCGTCTCCAAGGTTTTGGGCGTTGACTTGATTGAGATGGCCACCAATGCCATGCTTGGTCTTCCCGTCACCCCTTACCCTCAGGTCACCATTCCCAAGGATTATGTCGGTGTCAAGGTTCCTCAGTTCTCTTTCAGCCGTTTGTCTGGTGCTGATCCCGTTTTGGGTGTTGAGATGGCCTCTACTGGTGAGGTCGCTTGTTTCGGAAAGGACAAGTACTCTGCTTACCTCAAGGCACTCATTGCCACCGGATTCGCTGTTCCCAAGAAGAACATTTTGCTGTCTATCGGTTCTTACAAGGAGAAGTTGGAGATGCTCGACTCTGTAAAGAAGCTCCACGAGCTTGGCTACACTCTCTTTGCCACTGCTGGTACTGCTGATTTCATCCAGGAGCACAACATCCCTGTCAAGTACCTTGAAGTATTGGACGGTGGAGATGATATCCTCAAGGCTGAATACTCTCTCCAGCAGCACTTGTCCAACAACTTGATTGATTTGTACATCAACTTGCCTTCTCGCAACCGTTACCGCCGCCCTGCCTCTTACATGTCCAAGGGTTACCGTTCCCGCAGAATGGCTGTCGATTATGACATCCCTCTTCTGACCAACGTCAAGTGCGCCAAGGTCTTTGTCGAGGCTCTTGCCCGCAATGCCAATGGTTTGTATGAAATCGAGAGCATCGATTACAAGACCGGCCATACCTCTGCCACCCTTCCTGGTCTTTTCAACATCAATGCCTTTATGTCAAACAGCAAGAACTTTGGTGCCGTCTCAAAGGCTTCCTTGACCGCCGGTTTCACTACCATCTCTGTCAATGCTTCTGACATTCGTGATACCGCTTCTCTTGAGGCCGCTGGTGCCACTGCTCGCAAGGCTGCCCATACTGACTACATTCTCAATGTGATCTCCACAACTGACAATGCTTCCAAGCTCGGAGATCTTGCCGAGGATGCTGGCTTTGTCTACCTCAACACCGACAAGATTGGTGGTGGAGAAGTCTCAGTCTTTGAATCCGTCTTCTCTTCATGGCCCAACTCTCACTTGATCATCACCGAGGCCAAGGGTACTGATCTCGCAACCATCCTTTTGCTTGCTTCGCTCCACAGCAGCGCCCTCCACATCTCCAACGTCACCAGCCCCAGCGATTTGGATTTGATTGCCATGAGCAAGAAGAAGGGTCTTGAAGTGTCTTGCGATGTTTCAATCTACTCTCTCTTCTTCGCTTCCGAGGACTTTAACAACACCAAGCTCTTGCCAACCAAGAAGAACCAGGAGGCTTTGTGGAAGAGACTCGAGGTAGTCGACTGCTTCTCTATCGGATCTACTCCTAGCAAGTTGGCCCAGGAATTGGGTAAGCCCGTTACCAACACTGAAGGTATCAACGAAGCCCTTCCCCTTCTCTTGGATGCCGTCTCCAAGGGCCGTATCCAGCTCAAGGACATCTCTGATCGTCTTTACGAGAACCCTCGCCGCATCTTTGGCTTGGTTGCTCAGCCCGAGACCTTTATCGAGGTCGAGATTGACCGTCAGCACGTCTGGCCTACCGATGCTTCCGTCTGGTCTCCTATTGCCGGTCGCTCCATCAACGGCTCTATCTCTAGAGTAGTTATGAACGAGAAGACCGTCTTTATGGATGGTACCTGCTCCTCTGACGGAACTCACGGTCGCAACATCTCTGGCCAGGTCATGGATGTCAGCACTGGTGCCAAGGATACCAAGACCGAGAGTGCCTTGTCTGCCTACAAGAAGATTAACGAGACTGCCAACGCAGCTTCCGCAGACTCTACCAAGTTGGCCGGTTCCGAGACCCAGAACTTGGTCTCTAGAGAGCCCCAGACCTACGAGCTCTCTGCCTTGCTCTCTCACATTGTCAGCCGCTCTCCTTTCTACAACAAGCACATCTTGCGTGCCAAGCAGTTTGATCGCAACGACTTGCACTTGCTGTTCGATGTTGCCCAGGAGATGCGCACCTTGGTTGAGCGTTACGGATGCATTGATTTGTTGCAGGGACGTGTCATGACCACCATGTTCTTTGAGCCTTCTACCCGTACATCTGCTTCATTCGAGGCTGCCATGTACCGTCTTGGTGGTAAGGTTGTCCCCATCAGCGCTGCTGCTTCTGCTGTCCAGATGGGCGAGTCCCTTGCCGACACTGTCCGTACTCTTGGATGCTATGCCGATGCCATTGTCCTTCGTCATCCTCAGGCTGGTAGTGCCCAGATTGCTGCCAAGTACTCCAAGGTTCCCATCATCAATGCCGGTGACGGTATTGGAGAGCACCCCACCCAGGCTTTCTTGGATGTGTTCACCATCCGTGAGGAACTCGGCACTGTCAATGGCTTGACCATTACCATTGTCGGTGACCTCAAGAACGGCCGTACTGTCCACAGTCTTGTCAAGCTCCTTGCCTACTACGATGTCACCATCAACTATGTCTCCCCCGAATCTCTCTCTATGCCCGCTGATTTGATGGAAGAGATCAAGGAGGCCGGTGTGACCCAGAACGTTTACCACAGCCTTGATGAGGTTATCGGCACCACCGATGTCTTGTACGTAACAATGGTCCAGAAAGAGGAATTCTCGTCCGAGGCAGAATACAACAGTGTCAAGGATTCGTTCATCATCAACAACAATGTTCTCAGCAAGGCACAGGCACACATGATTGTCTTGCACCCCTTGCCCCGTTTGAACGAGATTGAGCCCGAGATCGATTTTGATCAGAGAGCAGCATATTTCCGCCAGATGCGTCATGGTCTTTATATCCGTATGGCACTTTTGGCCTTGGTAATGGGTACCGTCCGCAACTAAGGTTGTTTTCTTGTGAATACGCCTTTATAAATATATATATAAATTTTATAGAAAAATTGTCTGAAAATAAAAAAATTAATCAATGTACTTTAATGATATAAAAAACCAAAAGAACTTTTAAATTTGTGTGTTTTTTTTTGGTGATTGTGTTTTCCAGATGGTGTGCTTGACATATATTTTTATTTTAGCAAATTGTTTGGGGGTTACTTATTGAAAAATGCAATATTACAGACTAGTTAGTTGGTGCTTTAGATAATAGTACCCTATTCTTCCACGTTCACCTTACATTTGATTTAATTGTTTCCTGGCAAGTGATGTGGATCGACTATTGAGGGTAAAAGCAAAGAAAAATAAGAAGCAACCAGATCAGGGTCAGCAAGAATTAAAATAAGCTATAAACATCTTTCTGAATGGTATTATTAGTTCAAGTGAATTAAAGAAAGGTCAAAATATAAAGGAACACAAGGGTAGAGATGGTAGGATAGTAAGGTAAGGTAGGTTACTTGGAAAATATACTAAAAAATAAAGCCAACAAAAGGACATTATATATATATATAAAAGGATTGCATTATTATTCATCTTGTATAAAATGATCCCTGCTTCATTAGACAAAATAAGAATATTTAGCAAGACGAGTAATAACTATAGCTTGAATAAGGTCTACGTTATTTAAAATGGCTAGTGCCCCAAAAGCCTCGAGTTGTTCAATATCAAATGTTGTTGATGTAGGCCTTATTTGTATAATAACTCAACATCTATTCAGACTTGTAAAGAAAAAAAGCTTCTTAGGAGTAGTCAGATGTTTTTCTTCTTCTTTTTTTGCCATTACAAACCATATGCCTTTGATTTTAGGCCAACTGTTGGTTTGCGAATCTCTAAAGCAAATATTCGTTTGAATGTATAGCATATTAATGGGTTTTATTGTATACACACCACAACCAAATGAAACACAAACTCCACAACCAATACCTGGTTACTACTTGCCAATGACCCTGGCAAGTTAACATCTCAGGAACAGTTATACACCAGGCACACGTACACTTCACACTGTTACAGTGATAACCAACCATTACATGATGGGAACTCTAATTACAAGGGAATTTGAATAATAGTACATAAGCAATCACAATATTCGTTCTTCAATAAATAACACTCTCACAGTATTCTTATTTCCCTTCAAAGATACTAACAAACCATATACCCCAGATATTATTCTATCTTTGTTCGCTTTTTTTAGAGCGATGACCAACATATAGTCGCTTCTTTTGTGCACTTTGTATAACTGAGGCTTAAATAAAGTGCTACAAGACGATATTTCTATCCTACATTTTGTACATCTTATAGTAGTCTTGGAGATGTAATCGCCCATTGTGTCTCTTGTGGTAGTTATTAGCTTACAAGTAAAACTATGATTAATTTCATTCTCAAGATGGAATAAATCATCCTCATCAAAGGCCTTTGAGCATTATTTTTGCTTTTTACTATTACATGGTTGGTTTCGCAGCTGTTTTGTATACGGGGGCTTTGGATGAAATGTCAATGTGACACAATGAAAAGCACCTCTGATGATGATTAGATTTCTTTTTGACAATTTGACAATTGCCTTGTTTTTCCAAGGCGTTTCTTGTTGTTGATTTAATGAGACGGTGAGATTTGAATCGAAAGAGTGTTATAGATAACAAGAGTGTAGTGTTTGTATGTTTGGCAAATATGGAATGTTGGTCCGTTACCAAGAATAACGGCCTGTGTATCCTACAATATACTGCGCCTCATATTTATTTATCAATAAAAGTACTTAAAGCTCTTTGAAACGCTTAAAACACAAACCTTCTCTTTCCAGTTTACATTTATTCAAAAAACCGTTTTATGCTTTTATCAGACTTTCCTCAAGAAATCATAGAACAAATTGCGGATTATCTTTCCCTTGGAGACAAGATCTCTTGTTCTTTGATGTGCAAGTCATGGAAAAGAGCTTTCCAGGATACCCTATACTCTGATATAAGTATATGTTCTCATGAAGCCTTGCAAGCCGTTATGACTCCATCTCAAAATAGTCGACCCAAATACCATGAAATTGGACACCTTGTACGATATCTGGAAATAAGCTACTACTATGGGGATTTAACTGCCGAGAAAACCTACGCACTGCAAAAGACCTTTCCAAATATAAAGTATCTTTCTTTTGGAATGTATATTTTAAAATCGAGCGACTTTGAAAGTATGGGCGATTGGAACCTCTGGGGACCATTGACCGAACTTCAACTATATATTGCGCCTTTACATCTACCTGCCATGGAAAGCTTACTTGTTGAAGCAATTGTGTGCTTACCCCTCTTAAGACGCCTGAATATTCATGGTGAACAGTATGGCAGCATTGTAGCATCATTCTCAGTAAACGATTTTGAGACCATCCACTCGCATTTGAACCACCTTGAATACATGAGCCTCAACACAAATTTTTTGACTCTTTCTGATACCGACCTTGAACGTATACCAAGCGTATCTCCAGCCACAACGATGAAAATATTGGACATAAAATCCAATAAAGCAGACTATCGATGGCTATGCTATCTTTCTCGCAAATATCCCAATATACACACACTAAGCCTGTCCAACCCAGTAATTTTACCCGATGTCGAAGAACAAAAGCATAATACAATTGCATTATTCCAACAGGTGTCCATATCATTCAAGCGGCTAACAAAGCTAAACTTTGAATGTTCCCATATTACTGAGGGAGGAGATTCATTTTTCGCGGATAAGATCAACTTTCACGACATCCCATTAAAGCATATGTCGATTGAAATTTCAGTACCATATGGTACTTATTCTCCTGATAATCTCTATGATGTTTCCAAAATGATCGCACAGACTTGCCTGGAGAAATGTTCAAAGACCATTAAATCATGTCAACTAAGATGTAACATTAAACATGCAACCCCGATAAACTTGACGGAGATGGAGAACAACCTTTACAATTTGGTTAAAGTGGACATCAGCATTCCTACGGTTGCTGATATCGATGTATTTCTCCGTGCAGCACCTCGCTTAAAATATCTTGAACTCATGCATGCTGACATCAAGGTTAAAGATGAACTCTATAATTCAGAGAGATTTGAACTCCAATCATTCCGTTTATTCGGATCGACAATTACATCAGATGTCCTCCGGTTTCTGTCATTTCATTGCAGAAAATTGAATACGTTGACTTTGGTTGACACATCAGTTTACGGGAAATTTACGACACCTGGGTGCCAGTTTATCGACATGACTTATAGCCGCTTACAGACAGTATCTATGAGTAAAACAAGATTTATTATAAAAGACTACAAGGAGTGTCCGGACAATTTGAACATAACTCTTATTACTCGACCGGTTGACGATATTCCTCCAAAGCAAGAGTATGATCCCAGTAATTCGTCGGTTGATGTTGGATATACACATTTTAAGACTCACGATGAATGGTTTCACACATATAATCCCCACAGAATGATTACAATTTCAAAATTACATGCCTCTTATATTACGAACTTTGTTTCAAACTATGAGGAAAACAAAAGAGTTGCTATGGAGGAAGCCCGTCAACTAAAAAGAAGAAAGCTGTCCAGAATTTGGAAGCAAAATTTTGTGTTTGGATATACAAAGATAGATCTTGGTTATATAACTAATTATAGCTGTAGTACTTCTCTGTATTGAGCTTGTGATAAGCTATTATTTATTACAAGTTCCTGAAAGAGAAGAATAAAAGAGAGATCATATTATCTGTTCAAGTATTGTGTGGATTGTATAGTTTTTAAAATATTCGGTACTATTCTGGAGACGATTTTGAGGATCCAAGGTCAAGATCAATATAATGGCAAGAGATACAAACTCTTCTCTGTGACAAAGACATATTTCAATCTTTCTCAAATTAAGAAAAAAAATAGTTTAGCTCGATTATTGTATTTTGTTCACTCTTGTCCAACAGATTACGGCTAAAGACACATAGACAAAATATACTTTATTTAAAAATAATATTCATTAACTATTTTTAATGTTCAGTAGATACACTACCGACCTTCTTCATTTAATCTATACAACTTTGGGTTGGGATCCAATACCTAACATACTTTAACAGATATCTTCTTTCCTTCTGTAAATTATGATATCCAGCCTTTTGTTACTTATTGGTACTAACAGACTTTCCTTTACTTCACGGTCAATATATGTCCATAATGTCCCAAAAGTAGTAAGCTCTTGGATATTTGATGATCAAACTATTACAGAGACATCTTGGCACTTTTTCCAGTCCTCAACTATATCTGACTTTTTACAAGGGACACTGTATTTTTGGTATATAAACTCCTTGTTACAAAGTTAATAAAGTGGTCCAGAAAAGGCACAAGTTTTCTTTCCAATATGCTGATATAAGCAGAGTAGTCCAAAGTGTTGACTATATTCTTTAAAGAGCCTGTGGTGATCCAGCCTTATTAATGTATATTTTACATATACATAAGCTATAAGTACATATTAGCTGAGAGCTAATAAGGTACATTAGACGAAGTATAGCAATGCATCAGAATAATAGTAACATGGACGTTGAGCTCAGAAACTTATTCCATCTAATATATTAATGTGGTGAAAGACCCCACGTATCAAGAAGTCCAGGATCTTCTGTAACAACACATTGAAAGAGTATACAAAGAGCGGCACATTTTGTATCTTAATAAAGACAAGCTTATATACAGTCTCAAAGTACTCACTTACTGTCTATATCTCCATTATCATTTTTTATTGTTTTAATACCCTAAAACACAAAAAGAGCCTTTTTCTCATCTCAATACAGTGTTTTTGGTTTTGGCAGCTCACAGCTGACAACGTATTTTCTTATTCCTCACTCAAACTCTCCTTGACTTCAGTCCATCATCAATATGATATTTGTGGTAAAGAGTGAATATATCCCTGTCCGGAAGTGAGCTTTCAAACCATTGCATCTTCTTTCAATACCAGACTGGATGGCTGTCCTGAAAGAACGGTATGAGTAAATCGACACAGTGAAGGAAGTCACGAGATTACAAATTGTCAGGAGCGGACTAGGATTGACACTCAGTCCTAGCCCTATCCAATCATAAGGCATTGCCTTATTAAGAACGTTAATAAGCAATGACTAGCAGACTAAGAGATGACAAAGAAGTAGTTAGAAACAGTCTACTTAGTAATAGCTAACTCATCTCTTAGTCAACAACAACTTATATAATATATCTCAAAAACA
Organism: Phycomyces nitens; assembly: GCA_022702545.1. NCBI lineage: Eukaryota > Fungi > Mucoromycota > Mucoromycetes > Mucorales > Phycomycetaceae > Phycomyces > Phycomyces nitens. The sequence continues at coordinate 7,389,322 of JAHRBC010000003.1, forward strand.
TATAAATATCACAAATATTCCAACAAATAAACATTATCTTTATCTTCATATTCATTCTAAATTATCAACTCTTATTGTGTGACTTCTCGCACATTACAAAATTAATCAATTGATATATTTTGGTTGTCAATACTTCATCGCGCATCACAATCAACATCATTAGAATCAATTTTTGAACTGTCTTTTTTTTTTTTCCTTGTTTGAGAGCAGACTTTGTTAAGTAGAAAGTCACAAGACCAAGGTCGATTAAGAATAAACCTCGAATCGGTAAAGAATCTAAACTAAATCTATATTGTATAAATCTTGCTAACAAGAGTTTAATACAGATTGAACAAACTGGCAACAGTCGATTCTAATCAACTCTTCACATTACCAAATTGTCAAAAACATTACTGTTCTACAAACGGTGTCAAACATGAATTACTGCTCATATCTCTTTCTTGCTTTGGTTTCTGTATATCAAAGAAAGTAAATGAAGCACACCTCCATGCTTTATTTGTTGATTTTTACCTTACACTATCCTTGGCGATTCATATAGTCTATGACTTGGTTTACGTTGTGTCGATTTAACAGTATCCGGATATCCTTCGGCTAAGCTTATTAGCCATGTTTAACAAAGATGGTACGGAGCAAAATGTCCTGGCTCATGAGCGTATTGTCAGTCGCATCATCACAAATGGCGATACTCTCATGTCTATTTCGCCAATGAAGCGTTCTTTTGATGAAATGGACAAAGTTGTTTGCATGACATGCACGCCCAAGACTACTTCAGGTTTTGAACGTGTTCTTGCCTCTTCACCTTACACAAAGCTAATTCGATAACGCCAATATGTTGAGCTGTCTCCAGACGTCTGCCAAATGCTGAACAATGACTGGGAATTCCATTCACAAGTCAGATATTTCACTTCCAAGGTGCTGTCTGGCGCCATAGTACATAACACTCGCAATAGGCAAGATATCATGGCCAATGCCGTGGAAGCTTATGGAAGAACCAAGCACGCCGATGTACACCGTGAAACATTCGGAAAAGAGAAGGATACTTCAATAACTACATCAATACCACCTCCAATTGACACCATGTACCCCGATGTATGGCCTGTAAGTCTCCAACGTTCAGACGGTGTTAAATCAGTGATTGAGACCCAAGTTTCCAACATATTGATCACGTCAAGTATTCGCTTGGATACCAAAATGAAGCCATGTATCGGCCCCGAGTGCATGTCTTTCCAACTGACCACCGCCGCTGATTCCATGAGTACAAAGGTTTATCTCGATTTGGCTTGCTTGCAAGAAGGGTTGACCATGCTAGCATCACCGCAAACCTCATACATATCCTCATCCAACATCATCTACCAGATACGGGAGATTGCGATCGTAGTAGCAAACCTGGAGCCTACCTCGTTCGTACCATTGGCGTTCTTGTGCTGAAACATGGCGAGAGTGCAGACTTACCTAGGAACAATATAGAGGAATGGACTTCTCTGGAAAATGGCAGAATCAAGACCATATTGTTGGACATACTTCGACTGTATTTCTCAGCAAATAGTGACATTCCCATTTTAAAGAACAACGCATTAAAAAAACCTTTCATCAGTCTTGCTGATCTCCTAATACCATCAATTTTAGCTGCCAACTAATCGGTTGCTATGAAAATAAAGTTTGAGTGATGAATAAGAAAATATGTTGTCATCTGTGAGCTGTCAAACCCAAAAACACTGTATTGAGATGAGAAAAAAGGTTCGAATGAATCAAAACGAATTGAGACCTTATGAACCAACCACTTTTATGAGAGGTTCTTTTGAGCTCCTGTTGCTGAGATATTTATACAAAGATTTGTGACAAAGCCTTTGAAGCCACACTTCCACCACCCTTGCTTGTCTTCACAGCACTTGCCGAGTGTTTTTTTTATAGTCTCTCTTTGTCGAGAAACTTGGCAAAACATTTTGTAGAATAAGACACAGAGCTTCTGAAATCCCTTTTAAGTTATAACATACCCTGTTGATTCTGGTCATTGGCAATTCTTTTTTAAGAAATCTATTTCGTTTTTACTTTACTTTTGACAACTAGAACTGCTTGATTGGATTCAGTTTAGAAGAATGTGGAAAAGGATACAGATACCGAAATTCTCTTAAATATACTTTATTATATCAGTTGAGCTATGGATAGGAGCATTATCCATAAGATAATGTCCCTTCATTTCTGGGTACTTTTCAATTTCATCAACAGATTTTTTTTAAAAAAAAGGTTTAAGTAATGCCATGTCACTTATGCTATAAGCATTCATCTCCCAAGATTTCTCTTTTTAATACGCTCTGTAACTCTTAAAATAACATCAACTAAGCTAGTAGCAGATACTGATCATAAAATCGATGTCGTATTCGCTTTAGCTGTAGGTACCGTTAATATGGCAGGATTACCTTTTTTTGACCAAGCCATACCTCGTTTCAAATTAACGTGAAAGGCTGGCTTGTCGAGAAATACGCAGTTTGTTGTAAAGTCCAAGTCAATCCGTTCCCACTTTTGGACCCAATCTAGATTGTTGAATTATTTCCTTGATATTTCTTTCCAAAGGCTGGAACTGTGCCTGCTTAATGGATAGATTGCACTGAGTTGTCCTAAAATCATAAGCCGTGCTACGAGAAACATTGAGATCTATAAAACTATGTGTTAATCTCTCTACTATTTCAGTTAAAACACCAAAAGGGTTCTTATCAATGTAATTTAAAAGAAGGTCCTTATTATATCCAAGGATACAACATTGGCCTGATTTTCTCACTCGAAAATGCTTTTGGAATCTTCATAATAACCCATACATCTTTAGGCTGCAGAAATATGAGTGCCTAGTTGTTTTACAGCAGTCGAAGCACTGAGGCATTTACTAAAAAACAAGTGAGAAAATCTAGTTTTCTTTTTTTCGTTATCAGAGTAAAATGTATAACGTCGATTATTGCATAACTCCATATAAACATCTATATAATTTTCTTGTCTCCAGTTGAATGCAATGTGAACTAAAAATATCTTTTGGGAGGTTTATTCTGCAAAAAATGAGAAGGAGAGCTTATTGCTTTGATAGCGAAAAGCTCTTCATGAACAGAAAGTTCCATCAGCTCAACCGCATGCTCATTAACATGTCTTTGACCATCTTTGTAAAAAAAAATGCATATTCATTTTAAATGCTTGTAAAATAAAGGAAGAAAAAGAAAAAGGAAAATGGAACCATCGCCCTTATACAAATAAAATGCCAAGAATATGATTGGGTAATTACTAACACTGCAAAAATAAATAAGGTCGACAAATCTAAACCTTGGACACGACTTTATTTTCGAACCATTTGGCATCATTCTTGAGCACAAAAATGTTTTGCACGACATCAGATGCAAACCCAGCGACTTTAGTTTCTGGAATGGCTGTAGACAAAAAACACAAGACCTTACTCTGTGTGGCACTTAATACCTAATAGACCGACCCTTTTACGAACAAGAGTGTGGATATGGATATGGATATTCAATATATGAACATGGGATAATTATAATATCTATCTTTACAATATAACAAAGACTTTATATATCTATATCTATAGAGTAGTATCCTTGAATATTCTTATCTTTGGCTTCAATTTACTATGTTTTGTGGCTCTCTGTCCTACAATACACTGCGCCCCTTTTAGTTTTTCAGATCTTGGAGCCAAGAAATAGCTCTTTAACATTTAAAAGGATTTAAGACATCTCTTTTTACTATTGCTATCTATTCAAAATACCATTTAATTATGCTTCTGGTAAACCTTCCTCCAGAGATATTAATCAAACTCGCGCATTATCTTTCTATTAAAGATAAAGCATCTTGCTCTTTGGTCTGCAGGTCATGGACACAAGTTTTCCAGGATTCCATGCACTCTGATCTATTCATTAATTCCAAAGACAAATTACGCGATGCTGTTTATTTACGACAAGATCATCCACGAAAATATGAAGAAACTAGACACCTTGTACGGTATATAATCATATATCAATATATACATACAACAGACGAAGAACTTTGTGCACTGCAAAACAACTTTAGAAACCCAATATATCTTCGACTCAATCCATATTGTTTAACCTCAATCAATCTTGAACGCAAAACTGGTTGGCACCATTGGAGATCACTAAGAGAACTCTATATTTCTGTGAATAATCCACCTCAATATTTCACGAACAAACTCGTCATTGAAATACTCTCATGCTTGCCTCTACTGAAACGACTAGACATTACGACTAAATATTGGCGCAAAGACTCCGTATCATTCTCTCTAGATGACTTTGAGAAGATTCACTCGTATCTACCCCACCTTACGCATTTGAAACTAAACTCAAGTTTATTGAAACTTTCTGAGAGTTGCCTTGAACGTATGACAGAAACAGCACCAGCTCCAATGATGATGAACTTTAAAATACATTCCACAATTACAGACCATCGATGGTTATGCTATTTCGCTCGCAAATACCCCAGCCTACACACATTTGAATTTTATTCATATAACCACCCAAATGAAAACGAAGAGCATGTAATTGATACGAGATCCTTCTTAGAAACATCATGTCCACCATTTCAACGCCTAATACATCTACATATTATATATATCAATTGTCTTGGAAAAGAATGTTTATTCTTCTGGGACATGATCAAACCTTTCAATATACCGTTAAAGCATGTCTCAACCACCATTAGACTATCCGGAATTACTTCACGTCTTAATGATCCTTATGGTTTTCCCAAACGTATCACAGAAACTTGCTTAAAAGTGGCATCAGGGACTATCGAAACATTATCTATAAAAGCCTATAAAGACGATGTAATACCGTTAAACTTTATCGATATTAAGTTCAGTGTTTACAATCTGGCCAAACTGGAACTCAATAATTTGATTTCATCTATTGAGCTAGATACGCTCTTGGAAGCCACACCTCGTTTGAAAGACCTTTCACTCCGGTACACTGATATCAAAGTTAAAGGCGAAATCTACAATTCAAAGAGGTCTGGGCTCCAATCATTCAGAATAAAGGGATCGACAATTACATCAGATGTTCTCAGGTTTCTATCATTCCACTGCAGAGAATTGAACGTGCTGTGGTTGATAAAGACAAAAGTATCCGGCAAATTTTCAGTACCTGGGTGTCAATTTATTGACATGACCTATACTCGCTTGCAGACATTATTTATAAAAGAAACACGCTTTATTATAAATGACAGCAAGGAGTGTCCGGAAAATATGGATATAACTCTTATTACTCGGCCAATCGACGATATTCCCCCAAAGCAAGATTACGATCCCAATGTATTGCCGACCGTCATAAGAGGTGTACCTATCAAAGCGCATTACCACTGGATTTACACCTGCGACTTTGATCTTATTAGAGTCTTTTCAAAAACACAATGTTCATGTATGAAAAAGTTCTTTTCCAACTATGAGGAAAACAAAAGAATTACTATCGAAAAAGCTGCTTGCTCAAAAAGTGGAAATACATACATTAATTGGACCAAGAACTGTGTTTTTGGGTATACAAAGATAAAACTTGGTTATGTAGTTAGTTATAGTATCACGTCAGAATAAATACCAGTTATTATTAAATAAAATTTATATTTATATATATCTGCTTATATATATATATATATATACTCTTGGAATAATTGGGATTAACAGCATATGAAGAGACTAGAGTGGTTAAGTATCTCTCAATAAAAGCACTTGTTGATTTTTTTGTTTCCAAAACATAAAGTAAATACTGGTCACTGACTAGCTAGTCAATAGGCATTGATCGGAGCTTCTTGATGATAATTGTAAGCAAGATACAAACCGTTTTTTAACTTTAGATACATAATATTGTTTGTCTCGTGTACATAGAATTTGTCTACCACTTTCATTGATAGGATTAGTTACAGCTATAAATGTTATAAAGAGGCCTCTGAAAAAAATATTCTATTGATATATCCGTGTTGAATGTGTATTTAATGAGAATACACACCTCTTCCAGAAATAGCAAGTTATTTAAATATGTGCAAAATAAAGACAAAAAAACAACAACTTCCTTAACAATCTAATTGTATTTTGTTCATTTTTAAAAGCCTTATATAAAAGCATGAGTAAACTATATAACCTTTAATCCTGATAATAAAAGAATTCTTATTGAAGAAACTTAATATTTCATGGAACCTTCCCTTCCCTTCTTTATTTGATCTATAAGATTTAACATTGGCTTGTAATGCCTCTCACATACTTCGATGGGTATCTTCTCCAACTCTTTGTAGATTACGGGATATAATTCCTCGATACTTATTGAAATTGATATACTTCTTTTCACTGCACTCTCCATTTATTCTTACTGGTTCTCAACAGGGCTAAGCTCTTGTCTATTTGGTGATCAAACTATTACAGAGACACCTTGACACTTTTTCCAATCCTCTACCAATTTTGACTTTTGACAAGGAAAATTGTATTTTTGGTATATGAACTCCTTGTTACTGACACATGGTGGGTTGGTTATGTAGTATAAATGTCCAACTCAGTGACAAGAAAATAGATACGGGTAGAAAGACAATTTTAATAAAGAACAAATTAAGAGACTATTTAACTACTTCGGGGCATTTCTACAGATACATCACTACTTCGAAGTTCACTGCGATGATCGATACAACAAACACCGGTGAATAAAATAAACCGTGTCATTACAAATGTGATACAAGCGAGTCATTAAATCGACAAGTTCTCTTTCCAATATATTGATATAAGTAGAGTGTTCTAAAATGTTGGTTATAGATTTTAAAGAACAAACTCACTTTGGTCACTAACAACTCCTAACTATCGCCAAAACACTTCTAAACTGTCCTTGGCACATTGCAGTCTTTTCTCAATCTTTCCAGCAGAAAGTGCCACACTTTCATGTTTATATCCTTGAGAAAAGGTATAAATCTATATTCTATATTATAAATATTATTCTATCTCTATTTGCTTTTTTTTAGAGTGATGAGCAAAATACAATCGCTTCTTTTGTGGACTTTGTATAACTGTGACTTAAATAAGGTGCTACAAGACGATATTTATATCCTACAGATTGTACAGCGTATAATAGTCTTGAACATGTAATCGCCCATTGTGTCTCTTGTGGTATTTATTAACTCACAAGTGTAATTATGATTAATCGCATTCTCAAGATGGCATAAATCATCCTCGTCAAAGGCCTTTGACCATTATTTTTGCTTTTCACTATTACATGGTTGGTTTGGCAGCTGTTTTGCATATGGGGGTATTGGATGAAATGTCGATGTGACACAATGAAAAGCACCTCTGATGATGATTAGATTTTTTTGATATTCTGACAATTGCCTTGTTTTTCCAAGACGTTTCTTGTTGTTGTTGATTTAATGAGATTGTGAGATTTGAATTGAAAGAGTGTTATAGATAATAAGAGTGTTGCATTTGTACGTTTGGCAGATATGGAATGTCGGTCTGTTACCAAGAAAAACGGCCTGTGTATCCTACAATATACTGCGCTTCATATTTATTTACCAATAAAAATATTTAAAGCTCTTTGAAACGCTTAAAACACAAACCTCCTCTTTCCAGTTTACATTTATTCAAAAAACCTTTTTATGCTTTTATCAGACTTTCCTCAAGAAATCATAGAACAAGTTGCGGATTATCTTTCCATTAGAGACAAGATCTTTTGTTCTTTGGTATGCAAGTCATGGAAAAGAGCTTTCGAGGATACCATATACTCTGACATAATCATACGTTCTCATGAAGCCTTACAAGACGTTTTGACTCCATCCCAGAATAGCCGACACAAATACCATAAATTTGGACACCTTGTACGATATCTGAATATAAGCTACTATAGGGATATAACTGTCGAGAAAATCTACGCATTGCAAAAGACCTTTCCAAATATAAAGTATCTTTCTTTTGCAATAAATCCTTTAGGCTCGAGCGACTTTGGAACTATGGGCGATGGGAACCTCTGGGGATCATTGACCGAACTTCAAATATATATTACGCCTTTACATCTACCTACCATGAAAAGTTCACTTGTTGAAGCAATTCTGTGCTTACCCCTCTTAAGACGCCTAGCAATTCAAGGTCGAATGTATCGCAGCAGTATAGCATCATTCTCAGTAAACGATTTTGAAACCATCCACTCGCATATAAAGCACCTTGAACACATGAGGCTCGGCACAAATTTATTGACTCTTTCTGATACCGACCTTGAACGTATACCAAACGTATCTCCAGCCACAACGATGAAGATCTTGGACATAACATCCGATAAGACAGACCATCAATGGCTATGCTATTTTGCTCGCAAATATCCAAATATACACACACTAGGCCTGACCAACCCATTAATTTCACCCCGTGCCGAAGAAAAAAAGCATAATACAATGGCATTATTCCAACAGGTGCTCGTATCATTTTGTCGTCTAACAAAGCTAACATTTGATTGTTCCCATAATATTGAGGGAGGAGACTTATTTTTCACGGATAAGATCGACTTTCACGACATCCCATTAAAGCATATGTCGATTAAAATTTCAGCACAACATATTACCTCTTCTCCTGACAATCTCTATGAAGCTCCCAAAAACATCGCAGAGACCTGCCTAGAGAAATGTTCAAAGACCATTGAATCATGTTATCTAAGATGTAACATTAAATATGCAACCCCGATAAACTTGACGGAGATGGAGAACAACCTTTACAATTTGGTTGAAGTGTACATCGACATTCCTACGGTTACTAATATCGATACCTTTCTCTGTGCAGCACCTCGTTTGAAATATCTTAAACTATTGCAGGCTGATATCAAGGTCAAAGATGAAATCTACAATTCAGAGAGATTTGAACTCCAATCATTCGATTTAAGACGCTCAACAATTACATCAGATGTCCTCCGGTTTCTGTCATTTCATTGCAGAAACTTGGATACGTTGAGACTGTGTCTCACATCAGTTTACGGGAGCTTTACGACACCTGGGTTCCAGTTTATCGACATGACTTATAGCCGCTTGGAGACATTATATATAAGGAATACATGCTTTATTATAAAAGACAACAAGGAGTGCCCAGAAAATCGAAATATAACTCTTATTACTCGATCAATTGATGATATTCCTCCAAAGCAAGAATACGATCCCAATAGACTCCCGGTTGGTATTGGAGAAACATCTGATAAAGATCTTTGCGATTGGATGGAGGTATCTCCTAAAAATTACGTTATGGAAGAGATTTCAGAAGAACAGGCATCCTTTATCACAAAATTCGTTTCAAATTATGAGGAAAACAAGAAAATAACTTTGGAGAAACCCCTTGATACAGAAAGTAGAGAACCGTCCGAAACCTGGAAGGACTGCTGTGTTTTTGGGTATACAAAGCTAAAACTTGGTTATGTAGCTAATTATGTTTGTATTATTAAATATATTTGAGCTCATGATAAACTCTGAGTTATTACAATTCCCTGAAAGAGAAGAATAAAATAAAAGCCATGTTATGTGAATGAGGATTATATGATTTTTAAAACATTTTGTACTATTCTGGAGACGAGTTTGAGAAGCCAATTTCAAGATAAAAATAATGGCAAGAGATACAAACTCTTCTCTGTAGTAAAGAGATATTTCAATCTTTCTCAAATCAAGAGAATAGCTTCTTTAACTTGATTATTGTATATTTTGTTCACTCTTGTTTAACAGGCTACGACTAAAAACACACGAATAAAAGTATACCTTTTTTTTAAAATAATATTCATTAACTATTTCTAATGTTCGTTAGACACACTACTAACCTTCTTTATTTATTATATAAAAACTTGCATTGGTATGCAATACCTCCCATATTTAACAGATACACTCTTCCCCTCTGTGAATTATAGTATCCAACTCTTTTTACTTATTAATACTGCTACACTTGCCTTATATACACCCAATATGCGCTTATAAAATCCTAGTAGGGCCAATCTTTTGCCTATTTGACATCCACACTATTACAGTGATACCTTACCGCTTTTTCCAGTCCTCAATCAATTTTGACTGTTGACAAAAAACATTGTTTTATTGTTGTATAAACTTCTTGCTATAAATTTAATAAAATGATCCAGAAAAGGAACACGTTTTCTTTCCAATATGCTTATATAAGCAAAGTAGTCGAAAGTGTAGATTATAGTCTTTAAAGAGCCAACTCCTCTTGGTCAACAACAACCCCCAAATCATTGATCAACCAACTCTAAACTGTATCATTGGAACAATATAGTCTTTTCTCAATCTTTCCGACAAAAAGCGCTACATTTCTATGTTTATATCCTTGGGAAAAGGTATGAATCCATGCTCATAATTCTAGATATTATCCCATCTTTGTTTGCTTTTTTTAGAGTGATGAGCAGAATACAATCGCTTTTTTTGTGGACTTTGTATAACTGGGGCTTAAATAAAATGCAACAAGACGACATTTATATCCTACAGACCGTACGGCGTATAATAGTCTTGGAGATGTAGTTCCCAATTATGTCTCTTGTGGTGGTTATAAGCTCACAAGTAAAACTATGATTAATTGTATTCCCAAGATGGCATAAATAATCCTAATCAAAGGCCTTTGAACATTATTTTTGCTTTTCACTATTACATGGTTGGTTTGGCAGCTGTTTTGCATACGGGGGTTTTGGATGAAATGTCAATGTGACACAATGAAGAGCACTGATGATTAGATTTTTTTGACAATCTGACAATTGCCTTGTTTTTCCAAGGCGCTTCTTGTTGTTGATTTAATGAGACGGTGAGATTTGAATCGAAAGAGTGTTATAGATAACAAGAGTGTAGTGTTTGTATGTTTGGCAGATATAGAATGTTGGTCCGTTACCAAGAAAAATGGCCTGTGTATCCTACAATATACTGCGCCTCATATTCACTTATCAATAAAAATATTTAAAGGCCTTTGAAACGCTTAAAAAATAAATCTTGTCTTTCCAGTTTACATTTATTCAAAAAAACCTTTTTATGCTTTTATCAGACTTTCCTCGAGAAATCATAGAACAAATTGCGGATCGTCTTTCCTTTGAAGACAAGATCTCTTGTTCTTTGGTGTGCAAGTCATGGAAAAGAGTTTTCCAGGATACCATATACTCTGATATAAGCATAAATTCTCCTGAAGCCTTACAAGACGTTATGACTCCATCCCTGGATAACCGACACAAATACCATGAAATTGGACACCTTGTACGATATCTGACTATAAGTCACGATTGGGATATAGCTGTCGAGAAAATCTACGCACTGCAAAAGGCCTTTCCAAATATAAAGTATCTTTCTTTCCCAATAGCTCCTTTGGACTTTGGAAGTATGGCTAGTTTGGACCTCTGGGGAGCATTGACTGAGCTTTGCATGGATATCGTAACTTCGGATCTACCCATCAAGGAAAATTCACTTGTTGAAATAATTGCGTGCTTACCCCTCTTAAGGCGTCTAGAGATTCATGGTGAAATGAATCATGAAAGTATAGTATCATTCTCAGTAAACGATTTTGAGACCATCCACTCGCATCTAAAGCACCTTGAACACATGAAACTCAGCACAAATTTATTGACTCTTTCTGATACCGACCTTGAACGTATAGCAAAAGCATCTCCAGCAACAACAATGAAAAGCCTGAACATAACGTCCGATAAGACAGACCATCGATGGCTATGCTATTTCGCTCGTAAATATCCCAACCTACACACGCTCGATCTGTGCATACCAGGGCTTTTACCCAATGTCGAAAAACAAAAGTATAATACAATGGCATTATTCCAGCAAGCACCCATATCATTTAAGCGGCTAACAAAGCTAAAATTTCAGTACTCCCATGACATTGAGGGCGGAAATTTACTTTTCATGAATAAGATCAACTTTCACGATATGCCATTAAAGCACATATGGGTTGACATTTCAGCATCAGATATTACTTCTTTTGATAATCTCTATGACACTCCCAAAAAGATCGCAGAAACCTGCCTGGAGAAATGTTCAAAGACCATTGAATCATTACATTTCAGATGTAATGATGAAAATATAACTCCAATAAACTTGACGGGGATGGAGAACAGCCTTTGTAACTTGGTCAAGGTGAACATGAGCGTTCGCACGGTTGCTGATATCGATACATTTCTCCGTGCAGCACCTCGCTTGAAATCGTTTAGACTCGCGTATGGTGATATCAAGGTTAAAGATGAACTCTATAATTCAGAGAGATTTGAACTCCAATCATTCGATTTAAGACGCTCAAAAATTACATCAGATGTCCTCCGGTTTCTGTCATTCCATTGCAAAAACTTGAACAGGTTGGACCTGTGTTATCTATCGATTTACGGGAACTTTACAACACCTGGGTGCCAGTTTATCGACATGACTTATAGCCGCTTACAGTCATTATACATCAGGAATACAAGCTTTATTATAAATGACAACAAGGAGTGTCCAGAAAATCGAAATATAACTCTTATTACTCGATCAGTTGATGATATTCCTCCAAAGCAAGAATACGATCCCAATAGGCTCCCGGTTGGTATTGGAGAAGCATCCGACAAAGATCATTATGATTGGATTTACCAATATCCTAAAAATGACTTTACCGATAGAATTTCAGAAGAACAAGCATCCTTTATCACGAAATTCGTCTCAAACTATGAGGAAAACAAGAAAATAATTTTGGAGAAAGCCCTTGATACAAAAAGTAGAGAACCGTCCGAAGCCTGGAAAGACTGCTGTGTTTTTGGGTATACAAAGCTAAAACTTGGTTATGTACCTAATTATGGCTGCATTATTAAATACTTTTGGGGTCATGACAATCCCTAAGTTATTACAATTCCCTGAAAGAGAAGAATAAAAGAAAGGCCATTTTATATGAATGAGGATTATGTGGACTATATGATTTTTAAAACATTTTGTACTATTCTGGAGACGAGTTGGAGAAGCCAGGGTCAAGATAAAAATAATGGCAAGAGATACAAACTCTTCTCTGTAGTAAAGAGATATTTCAATCTTTCTCAAATCAAGAGAATAGCTTCTTTAACTTGATTATTGTATATTTTGTTCACTCTTGTTTAACAGGCTACGACTAAAAACACACGAATAAAAGTATACCTTGTTTTAAAAATAATATTCATTAACTATTTCTAATGTTCGGTAGACACACTACTAATTTTCTTTATTTATTCTATAAAAACTTGCATTGGTATGCAATACCTCCCATATTTAACAGATACACTCTTCCCCTCTGTGAATTATAGTATCCAACTCTTTTTACTTATTGATACTGCTACACTTGCCTTATAAACACAGACACAAAAATGTTTGGACCTCTTCACAAAAATCCTAAAAAAACGGTTTTTTTGAAAAATAAAAATATTATTTTCTCTTCTTCTTACTAATCAACACCAACATGAAAATATCATTCGCAGCAGAGAAAATTCGCGGCCCATATTATAAGGCTGATAAGCTTAAGTTTTGTGGAATTATGTACCTGGACTTGGCTGAGATTGGTCCCGCAAGGATTTCGGTAATTGTCGAAATGAATTTGTCAACTGTCAAGAAGATCATTAAGGGATTCAAAGGAACAGGATCGCCCCTTCCTAGAAAGAGCTCTGAACGACCAAAAATCATTAACGAGAGGACGGCGAGACATCTTGTGCAATGCGTACGGAAGAATCCATTTGCCAATTACAATCAGCTGAGATTCGCATTGCGGGAGATGGAGATTATTGTCTGTAGAGCAACAGTAATCAGTTGTCTCAAAAACCTTGGCTTTGGTTCTTATATTGCAGCTCATAAGCCAGCTTTGACAGAAATACACAAGCAAAGAAGACTGCAATGGGCCAAGGATCATGTCAATTGGACAGATGACCAATGGAGGAGTGTAGTCTGGTCTGATGAGTCACGATTCACAGTTGAGGGGAATGATGGCGGTGCTCGGGTGATCAGACAAGTTGGAGAGAGGTACCAAGAAGGGCATATTGTACCAGTGACAAAGTGGGGAAAGGGTAGTCCCATGATATAGAGTTGTTTCTGGGCAGGTGGTTTTGGCCCTTTGGTCTTCCTCGAAGGCAATGTAAATCAAGACGTATATGTCAACACTTTGGCTCAGAACTTCCTTCCCTGGGCCAAAAATCTGTCAGAGGAATAGGATAAAGAGTTTATACTCCAAGAAGACGGTGCCAGCTGCCATACTGGCTCCAATGCAAAGTGGTGGAAAGAGGGCCATGCAATCAAGGGCTTTGAGTACTGGCCAGCCCAAAGTCCTGATATAAATCCCATTGAGCACGTTTGGTAGGCCATAGAAGTAAAGATGAGTGAAGTAAGGGCCGGTATCCAAAATTTGGTCGATTTGAAGGTTGCAATGCAACGACAGTGGAAGATACTGGGCAGTGGACTTGCTTCACGTTTAGTGGGGACTATGCAAAGTCGATGCCAGGCAGTGATTGACGCTCAAGGCAGTCATACTAAATACTAGTTTTTTATTTTTTTTAATAAATGAATACTTGATATGTATATATTTTTATGTTTCAAGTTTGGATACTCTAGCTATCATCACTGTTGAGAGGTTGTATGTTGAATAAATGTAAGCATTTCTTTCTTTAAAAAAATATTCGCAGAGGTCCAAACATTCTTTTATCTGAGTTTATATACACTCAATATGCGTTCATAATATCCTAGTAGGGTCAAGCTGTTGGATATTTGGTGAACAAACTATTACAGAGACAGCTTGGAACTTTTTCCAGTCCCCAACCAGACCTGACTTTTGACAAGGGACACTATATTCTTGGTATATAGACTCCTTGTTACAAAGTTTTACAAAGTGATTCAAAAGAAGGACAAGTTTTATTCCCAATATATTTATATAAACAAAGTAGTCGAAAGTGTAGCTTGTAGTCTTTAAATAGCCAACTCCTCTTTGTCAACAACAACCCCTAAATCATTGATCAACCACCTTCAAACTGCTTCATTGGCACAATACAGTCTTTTCTCAACATTTACAGCATAAAGCACCAAACTTTCATGTTTATATTCTTGGGAAAATGTATAAATCTATATTCTATATTATAGATATTATTCTATCTTTGTTTGATTTTTTTAGAGTGATGACCAACGTACAATTGCTTCTTTTGTGCACTTTATATAACTGTAGCTTAAATAAAGTACTACAAGACGATATTTATATCTTACAGATTGTACAGCGTATAATAGTCTTGAGCATGTAATCGCCCATTGTGTCTCTTGTGGTATTTATTAGCTCACAAGTGTAATTATGGTTAATTTCATTTTCAAGATGGTATAAATCATCCTCATCAAAGGCCTTTGAGCATTATTTTTGCTTTTTACTATTATATAGTTGGTTTGGCAGCTGTTTTGGATGGAATGTCAATGGAACACAATAAAAAACACCTCTGATGATGATTAGAGCTTTTTGATAGTTTGACAATTACTTTGTTTTTCCAAGACGTTTCTTGTTGTTGATTTAACGAGACGGTGAGATTTGAATTGAAAGAGTGTTATAGATAATAAGAGTGTAGTGATTGTATGTTTGGTAGATATGGAATGTTGGTCCGTTACCAAGAAAAACAGCCTGTGTATCCTTCAATATATTGCGCCTCATATTCACTTACCAATAAAAGTACTTGAAAACCTTTGAAACACTTAAAACACAAACCTTCTCTTTCCAGTTTACATTTATTCAAAAACCTTTTCATGATTTTATCAGACTTTCCTCAAGAAATCATAGAACAAATTGCGGATTATCTTTACTTTGAAGACAAGGTCTCTTGTTCTTTGGTGTACAAATCATGGAAAAGAGTTTTCCAGGATACCATATACTCTGATATAAGCATAAATTCTCGTGAAGTCTTACAAGACGTTATGACTCCATCCCAGGATAACCGACGCAAATATCATGAAGTTGGACACCTTGTACGATATTTGTCTATAAGTCACGGTCGGGATATAACTGTCGAGAAAATCTACGCATTGCAAAAGACCTTTCCAAATATAAAGTATCTTTATTTTATAGTAACTACTCTTGTCTCGAACACCTTTGGAAGTATAGCCGATCGGAACCTCTGGGGATCATTGACTGCGCTTCAAATATATCTCTCTAATTTCAATGTATTTGCTACAGCAAAATCACTTGTTGAAATAACTGTGTGCTTACCCCTCTTAAGACGCCTAACGATTCAAGATGGAATGCAGTATAGAGATATGAAAGGATTATCAGTAAACAATTTTGAGACCATCCACTCGCATCTAAAGCACCTTGAATACATGAAACTCAAATTAAGTTTCTTGACTCTTCCTGATACCGAACATGAACGTATACCAAACGTATCTCCAGCCACAACGATGAAAATATTGGATATAATATCCAGTGATGCAGACTATCGATGGCTATGCTATTTTTCTCGCAAATATCCCAACCTACACACACTTGACCTTGGCTTAAAATATCTGTTGCTCGGTAGCAAAGCACGAAGACATAATACAATGACATTATTCCAACAAGTGCCTGTATCATTTCAGCACCTCGAAAGTCTCAATCTCAAATATTGCCATAACATTGAGAGAGAGGAGTTACTTATCATAGATAAGATCTGCTTTCATGACGCGCCATTAAAGCATCTATCTATTGACGTTTCAGTAAGATATGGCTCTTCTCCTGATAATCTCTGTGACGCTTCCAAAATCATCGTGGAAACCTTCTTGGAGAGTTGTTCAAAGACCATTGAATCACTTAATCTGAAATGCGCAATTGATTATGGAATCCCAATAAACTTGACGTGGATGGAGAACAACCTTTGCAAGCTGGTCAAAGTCGAAATCAACATTCCTACGGTTGTTGATATCGATGCCTTTCTCCGTGCAGCACCTCGCTTGAAATATCTTCAACTCAAATATTCGGATATCAAGGTTAAAAAACAACTCTACAATTCAGAGAGATTTGAACTCCAATCATTCGATTTAAGCTACTCAACAATTACATCAGATGTCCTCCGGTTTCTGTCATTCCACTGCAGGAACTTGAATACGCTGAGTTTGTGTGAAGTATCAGTCTACGGCAGTTTTACGACACCTGGATGCCAGTCCATCGACATGACTTATAGCCGCTTACAGTCATTATCTATAGATAAGACAATCTTTATTATAAAAGACAACAAGAAGTGACCAGACAATTTGAACATAACTCTTATTACTCGACCGGTTGACGCTATTACTCCAAAACAAGATTATGATCCCAATATCTTGCCGGTTAATGCTGGAAATTCTCCTTTTAAGACTCATAATGAATGGTTTTACGAAGATTATCTCGGCAGTACGATTAAAATTTCAGGATTACAAGCCTTCTACACCGAGGATTTCTTTTCAAACTATGAAGAAAACAAGAGAATTGCTATGAAGGAAACCCCTCGCATAACAAAACGAAAGGTGTCCAAAATTTCGAAGCAAAACTTTGTTTTTGGATATACAAAGATAGGCCTTGGTTATGTATCTCATTATAGTCGCAGTACTTTTTTTGTATTGAGATTGTGATAAGCTATTATTTATTACAAGTTCATTAAAGAGATGAATAAAAGAGAGATCATATTATCTGTTTATGTATTGTACGGATTATATAGTTTTTAAAATATTTGGCACTATTCTGGAGACGAGTTGGAGAAGCCAAGGTCAATATAAAAATAATGGCAAGATATACACACTTTTCTCTGTAGTAAAGAGATATTTCAATCTTTCTCAAATCAAGAAAATAGCTTCTTTAACTCGATTATTGTATTTTGTTCACTCTTGTTTAACAGGACATGACTAAAAACACATTGGTGGAAACACCCAATATTCAATAATGAAAAGAATATTTATTAAATGATTCCAATATCTCGTGGATTTACTACCTGCCTTTTTCCTTTGATCTATATAATTTAACATTGGAATGGAATATGTTGTGTTTTAGGGTATTAAAACAATAAAAAATGATAATGGAGATATAGACAGTAAGTGAGTACTTTGAGACTGTATATAAGCTTGTCTTTATTAAGATACAAAATGTGCCGCTCTTTATATACTCTTTCAATGTGCTGTTACACAAGATCTTGGACTTCCTGATACGTGGGGTCTTTCACCACATTAAGATATTAGATGGAGTAAGCTTCTGAGCTCAATATCCATGTTACTATTACTCTGATGCATTTCTATAATTCCTTTATCGTACCTTATTAGCTCTCAGCTAATCTGTACTTATAGCTTATCTATATGTAAAATATACATTAATAAGGCTGAATCACCGCATTTTATCTTCACCAAGTCTATTGGTGTTGTATACGTATTTTCACATTGCAGATGAAAATATTCAATGGTCTTTGGACACCTTGTCAGACAGAATTCCGTGATGAATTGAGGAATCTCATAGAGTGTATCAAAAGAAGAAGTACGGTACGGTACTTCAGCACAAATCGATATATGCTTCAATGGTATAAGTTCAAGTCTGAGCACATTCCATAAATATCGATAGTCTTCATCAGGATGATTGAAATATTGAAGATTCATTTTTTTTCAAGTGTTGAAATGAAATAGGCGCTTGCTGGAATAATGCTACTGTATTGTTTTTTTTTGTTCTTCGGTATATCATAGTCTGCTTTTTGTTCAAAATTTAAGTACTTATAGATTCGGATATTTGCAAGAAAAGTAAAATAACCATCGATAGTCCGTCTTCCTTACAAGTATTCTCAAGTTTCTCATCGCGGTGGCTGGAGATACCTTCGGTATAAGTTCAAGGTCGGCATTAGATAGCACAAAAATATTTATATTGAGCTTCAAATATTCATGATGCTTTAGGTGCGAGTGAATGTTCTCTAGATTGTTTAACGAGAGCTCCAATGTATCTACCCTCTCAGCTATATGATCGATCTCAAGTCGTCTCAGGAAGGGAAAGGACTCGAGAGTTTTAATAAATAAATGATCTGTATAGAATTCAAGTGCTTTCCAAAAAGTAAGGCGAATTTCTCTTAGTGATATCTAGGTATTCGATTCCACAAGTTTTCGAGAGTAGTTTGTGCATCCCAATACATTATCGAGATGAAGACGTCTTAAGTCCAGGAAGTGTTTGTGCAGTGCGTAAATATTGTTATATAATAGGGCTGAAGTGTAATACATATGCAGATATCGTACAAGGTACCCATTTCTTTGATAGTCATGTTGATTCTCCTGGGTTGGATTTATAATGTCTTGTAAGGCCTTTTGTGATGTTATAGTTATATCAGAGTATAGGAAATCCTGAAAAGCTTTTTTTCCATGACTTACACACCAAAGAGCAAGAGATCTTGTCTTTAAAGGAAAGAGGATCCGCATTTTTTCTATGATTTCTTGAAGAAGGTCTGACAAAAGCATGAGAAAATGGTATTTTGAAAATAAGAATACTGGAAAGAGAGGAGGTGATGTATTTTAAGCGTTTCAAAGGTTTTGCTTTCAATGTTAATAAAGTAAAGAAAGGCGAAATGTATTGTAGGACAGAAAGGTATGATCCGCATTCAATATAATATAAAAATGGATAAGTATGGTGCATTCGGACTTAGATATCAACTTTTTTACACACTTTTCAAAAGCCTAAGACTTTTGCAAAAATAAATATATCAAAAATCTGAGCCGCGCGTTAGAAAGCCATAGCATTGATTAATGTATCCCATGACTTTATTTTTAATTAAATGGCGTTAAAGAAAAGCCTTAGTGTTTTAAAGATATGCTGGTAAGCAACAATTACATAGCGGAGATCATAATTATATTTTGCAGTATGACGGAAGTTAAATATCATTATTTTTTACCTGCGGAGTTTTATCAAACGAAATTGAAACAAATTTGACAAAAGTCGATAGTTAAAGCTAAATGCACCATATTACAAGGTCAATACTATAATATCTATAGCAGTCGAAAAGGGACATTCCATTCAATCAGTAAAGGAATATCTAACATGGAGTATAAACTCCAATACATTTGATACCTTTTACTACAAGCCTACTTTTCAAGACTCTTCAAGCACACCCATTACACATTCGTTTTTAAAAATAGAAACACCATCACATTAGGAGACAAAGTAGAGCCGACTGATATTGATTTAGAAATAACACTAGATTCTATATTTGTAATATATCCATGTCTCAATAGGCATTAGCGTATTGTCCTTGAAATCCTTATTCATCTTTGGTGCCCATTTACTGAGTATTGTACCTCTGTCCTACAATACACTGCGCCTCTTTTATTTTATTAACATTGAAAATAAAGCCATTGTAATGTTGGGCGATGATCGGATCTTTGGTATACAGTGCGGTATGAACTGGTGGTCTTTTACGGTAAAAGGAAGTTATACGCACAGTAATGGGTAGGGGTTAGGGATAAGGCACGATGTGGGTTGCCACAGCGAAGTAATAGACAATAGAAAATAGGGTAGTTCTCTCAACGATTCAGACAATACGAAATGACCAGAGCGACCTGTCCCCTGCGACAAATATAGACTTAACGGGAAAAGAATCTGTTTTATTCAAATTGGCTGATAACGAGATAATATGGCCATAGCCTCCAAGGTAGTACTATAATATGAAATTGGGGTCGTGCACGATTCTTGGGAACCCCTTTCAGCCCAGATCGAACTGAATAGGTGGCCGGCCCGGACTACATCACACCATTAAAACGCTTAAAAAACATTAACCCTTCTCTTTCCAGCTTACATTTATTCAAAATACCATTTTCTTATGCTTTTATCAGACCTTCCTCAAGAAGTCATAGAAAAAATTGCGGACCCTCTTTCCCTTAAAGACAAGATCTCTTGCTCTTTGGTGTGCAAGTCATGGAAAAAAGCTTTTCAGGATTTCCTATACTCTGATATAACGATAAAATCGCAAAAGACCTTACAAGGCATTATAAATCCAACCCAGCATAGCCGACGCAAACACCATGAAATTGGACACCTTGTACAAAATCTGTGTATAGGCCAATATGCGTATACAACGGACGACGGGCTCTACGCACTGCAGAATACCTTTCCAAATATAAAGTATCTTTATCTCACAACAGATTCTATAAACTGGAAAAAATTTGGAATTATGGCTGATTGGCACCTTTGGAGATCGTTGACTGAACTTCAGATCCATACCACAGGCTCGTATCTGCCTAACAAGGAAAATTCACTTGTTAAAGTAATACTGGGTCTACCATTCTTGAGACGATTGGAAGTTTCTTATCTGAACAACTACAAAAGTACATTATCATTCTCAGTAAAAGATCTTGAGACCATTCACTCGCATCTAAAGCACCTCAAACACATGAAGCTCAACACAATTTTATCGCCACTTTGTGATACCGACTTTGAATGTATAGCAAACGCATCTCCAGCCACAACGATAAAAAGCTTAAGCTTAGCATCCCAAGAGACCGACTATAGATGGCTATGTTATTTTTCTCGCAAATATCCCAATATACACACACTCGTCTCTGTATCATATATTTTTCCCAATATCAAAGGACAAAGACGTAATACAAGGGCATTATTTCAACAAGTACCTGTATCATTTCAACACCTTGAAAATTTAAATCTTCACTATTTACACAAGGTTGATGAAGGCGAGTTATTTTTCAAGGACAAGACCAACTTTCACGACACCCCATTAAAGCATATACGGATTAATGTCTTACTACCATATTATGTTTATCATGCTGGTAATCTCTGTGATGTTCCCAAAAATATCGCAGAAATCTTTCTGGAAAAATGTTCAAATACCATAAGGTCTTTTCATTTGAACTGTCTCGGTATGTATACAACACCAATAAACTTGATGGAGATGAAAAACAGTCTTTTCAATTTGGTTGAACTGGATATTGCCACGCCCACGTCTGCTGAGATAGACACCCTTCTCCGTATAGCACCTCGCTTGAAATCTCTTTCACTTGGACATGCTCAGATCAAAGTTAAAGATGAACTCTACAATTCAGAAAGATTTGGCCTCCAGTCAATCAAAATAAAAGCATCGACAACTACATCAGATGTCCTTCGGTTTCTATCTTTTCATTGCAGAGACTTGAAAGAAGTGGATTTAACTGAATCGTCCGTATACGGAAATTTTACAACACCTGGGTGCCAGCTTATCGACATGACCTACAGCCGCTTAGAGAAATTCTATATAAATACCACAGAATTTATAATAAAAGACAACAAGCAATGTCCAGATAATTTGGATATAACTCTTATTACTCGGCCAGTTGACGATCTTCCTCCAAAGCAAGATTACGATCCCAATATCTTACCGGCTGATATTGGACGAATATCCGACAAAAATCATGACGATTGGTTTTACCTACCTCTTGAAAGTAACTTAACGGATAGAATTTCAAAAGAACAAGCCTCCTTTATCACGAAATTCGTTTCAAACTATGAAGAAAACAAGAAAATTACTTTGGAGAAAGCCCTTGATACAAAAAGAGAAGAACCGTCCGAAGCTTGGGAGGACTGCTGTGTTTTTGGATATACAAAGTTAAAGCTTGGATACGTACCCAAGTATTATTGTGATATTTATTAGTCTTGGCATTGTGATAAGCTTTTATTTATTACAAGTCTCTGAAAGAG
Source organism: Phycomyces nitens (assembly GCA_022702545.1). Lineage (NCBI taxonomy): Eukaryota > Fungi > Mucoromycota > Mucoromycetes > Mucorales > Phycomycetaceae > Phycomyces > Phycomyces nitens. Next base: position 7,411,967 of record JAHRBC010000003.1, read on the forward strand.
AAGAATAAAAGAGACTGCATATTATATGTTTTAGAATTATGTGGACTATATTGATATTTAAACATTTGGTGTTATTTCGGAGACCAGTCTAAAGAGCCAATGTCAAGATCAAGACAATGGCAATGGCAAGAAATACAAACTTTTTTGTAGTAAAGATCTATTTCAAACTTTCTCAAATAAAGAGAATAGCTTCCTTAACTTGATTATTGTATTTTTTACTTCTTTGTAACAGGTTACGGCTAAAGGCACATGGATAAAGGTATACTCTTTTTTTAAAAATAATAATAAAGTGATTCTAATGTTTGGCAGACACACCACCTACCTTCTTCATTTAATCTATGCGACTTTAAGTTGGCATCCAATACCTCACATATTTTAACATGCATTTTTATTCACTCTATGAAGTATGGTACCTGTAGCAAAATTACTAAAACACGATAAGTCAATTTTACTTGATATTTATTTCTCAAAGTAAAAGAGGAACTAAAATTCTGTCTGTTGTAGGATTTGTGTATAAATACTTGACTGGGTGTTAATAGGGCTTTTAGATATTAGTGTAACTTAAATCTACTTGAGTGGATTTTGTTACTTAGTTTTTGTTAAGCCAATTTGTAATAGTATTTAAAGGTGGTTTTACCACAGTACCCAGCTCCATAACATTTTTTGATACTGCTACACTTGCCTTATATACACTCAATATGTGTTCATAATATCCTAGCAGGGCCAAACTCTTGGCTATTTGACACCCACACTAGTACAGAGACACCTTGGCGCTTTTTTCAGTCCTCAACTAATTTTGAGTTTTGACAAGGAGCATTGTATTTTGGCATATAAGCTCCTTGTTACAAAGTTTTGCAGGCGAGTCAAAAAAGAGACAAGATTTATTTCCAATATTTTGGTATAAGCAAAGTAGTCGAAAGTGTTGATTATAGTCTTTAAAGAGTTAACTCTTGGGCACCAACAGCCCCAAATCATTAATCGACCACCTCCAAACTACATCCTTGGCAGGATACAGTATTTTCTCAATATTTCCAACAAAAAGCGCTACATTTCTATGTCTATATTCTTGGGAAAATGTATAAATCTATATTTAATATTATAGATATTATTCTATTTTTGTTTGCTTTTTTTAAAAATTATGAGCAGAATACAATCGCTTCTTTTGTGCACTTTGTATAACTGTAGCTAAAATAAAGTGCTACAAGACGATATTTATATCCTACAGATTGTACAGCGTATAGTAGTCTCGGAGATGTAATCTCTCATTGTGTTTCTTGTGCTAGTTATTGGCTCACAAGTAAAACTATGATTAATTGCATTCTCAAGATGGCATAAATTACCCTCATCAAAGATCGTTGAGCATTATTTTTGCTTTTTACTATTATATGGTTGTTTTGGCAGCTGTTTTGTATATGTGAGTTTTGGATGAAATGTCAATGTGACACAATGAAGAGCACTGATGATTAGATTTTTTAAATAGTCTGACAATTGCTTTGTTTTTCCAAGACGTTTCTTGTTGTTGATTTAACGAGACGGTGAGATTTGAATTGAAAGAGTGTTATAGATAACGAAAGTGTAGTATTGGTACGTTTGGCAAATAAGGAATGTTGGTCCGTTACCAAGAAAAACGGCCTGTGTATCCTACAATATACTGCGCCTCATATTTATTTACCAATGAAAGTACTTAAAGACCTTTGAAACGCTTAAAAAATAAACCTTGTCTTTCCAGTTTACATTTATTCAAAAAACCTTTTCATGCTTTTATCAGACTTTCCTCAAGAAATCATAGAACACGTCGCGGATTATCTTTCCATTAGAGACAAGATCTCTTGTTCTTTGGTGTGCAAATCATGGAAAATAGCTTTCGAGGATACCATATACTCTGACATAACCATACGTTCTCATAAAACCTTGCAAGACGTTATGACTCGATCCAAGGATAACCGACACAAATACCATGAAATTGGACACCTTGTACGATATTTGTCTATAAGTCACTATTGGCATAAACCGGCCGAGGAAATCTACACACTGCAAAAGATCTTTCCGAATATAAAGTATCTTTATTTTGCAATAGCTCCTTTACACTCGAACGACTTTGGAAGTATGACCAATTGGAGCCTCTGGGGATCATTAACCGAGCTTCACATGACTATCAATGGTTCATATAAACCTATCATGGAAGATTCACTTGTTGAAGCAATTACGTGCTTACCCCTCTTAAGATACTTGGATATTCATGGTCAAATGCAGTACAGCTGTAAAATATCATTTTCAGTAAACAGTTTTGAGATCATTCACTCGCATCTAAAACACCTTGAATACATGAAGCTCAGCACAAGTTTCTTGACTCTTTCCGATACCGACTTTGAACGTATAGCAAACGTATCTCCAGCCACAACGATGAAAATATTGGATATAAAATCCAATGATACAGACTATCGATGGCTATGCTATTTTGCTCGCAAATATCCCAACCTACACACACTCAACCTTAAAATATTTCATATCCTGCCCGATATCAAAGAACAAACAGATAATACACTGGTATTATTTCAACAAGTGCCTGTATCACTTCAATACCTCAAAAAATTAAACCTTATATATATATACGAGGTTGATGGAGGGGAGTTACTTTTCTTGGATAATATCAACTTTCACGGCACGCCATTAAAGCATATATCGATTGAAATTTCAGGACCACATCGTATTTATTCTCCTGATAATCTCTGGAACACTCCAAAAATCATCGCAGAAACCTTCCTGGAAAAATTTCCAAAGACCATTGAATCATTTAATCTGAAATGTAACACTTCGTACACAACCACAATAGACTTGACGGGGATAGAGAACAGCCTTTGTAATCTGGTCAAAGTGAATATCAACATTCCTACGATTGCTGATATCGATACTTTTCTCCGTGCAGCACCTCGCTTGAAATCTCTTAAACTATTGCAGGCTGATATCAAGGTTAAAGATGATCTCTACAATTCAGAGAGATTTGAACTCCAATCATTCGATTTAAGCCATTCAACAATTACATCAGATGTCCTCCGGTTTTTGTCATTCCACTGCAGAAACTTTGATACGTTGAATATGAATTACACATCAGTTTACGGGAGCTTTACGACACCTGGATGCCAGTTGATTGACATGACTTATGGCCGCTTTGAGACAGTATCTCTAGAGAATACAAGCTTTTTTATAAAAGACAACAAGAAGTGTCCAGAAAATCGAAATGTAACTCTTATTACTCGACAAGTTGATGGTATTCCTCCAAAGCAAGAGTATGATCCCAATAGTTTACCGGTTGACATTGGAGAAACATCTGACAAAGATCATTACGAATGGATTTACCAGTATCCTGCACATGACTTTATGGACGAGATTTCAGAAGAACAAGCATCCTTTATCACGAAATTCGTTTCAAATTATGAAGAAAACAAGAAACTTACTTTGGATAAAGCCCTTGATACAAAAAGTAGAGAACCACCCGAAACCTGGAAAGACTGCTGTGTCTTTGGGTATACAAAGCTAAAACTTGGTTATGTAACCGATTATAGTTGTATTATTGAATGCTTTTGAGATTGTGATAAGGCCTGGGTTATTACAATTCCCTGAAAGAAAATAATAAAAGAAAAACCATGTTATGTTAATGAGGATTATATGATTTTAAAGCATTTGGTACTGTTTTGGAGACGAGTTTGAGAAGCCAATGTCAATGTCAAGATATTTGCAGAAGATACAAACTTTTTTGTCGTAAAGAGCTATTTCAATCTTTCTCAAATTAAGAAAAAATAGTTTAACTCAATTATTACATTTTGTTCACTCTTGTCTAACAGATTAAAGCTAAATACATATTGATAAAAGTATACTTTATTTAAAAATAATATTCATTAAATAACTCTAATGTTCGGAAGACACACCACTAACCTTTTTTATTTATTCTATATGGCTTTGGGTTGGCATGCAATACCTCCCATATTTAACAGGTATTTTTCTTCCCTTTGGTAAATTATGGTACCCAGCTACTTAATACTTATTGAAACTAATAGACATGCCTTTACTTTACACTCAATATATGTCAATAATGTCCCAAAAGTAGTAAGCTCTTGGATATTTCATGATCAAGCTATTACAGAGACATATTGGCACTTTTTCCGGTCCTCAACTAGATCTGACTTTTGACAAGGAACATTGTCTTTTTGGTATATATCCTTGTTACAAAGTTTTACAAAGCGATTCAAAAGAGAGACAAGTTTTATTTCCAATATGCTGGTATAAGCAGAGTAGTCCAAAGTGTAGATTATAGTCTTTAAATAGCCAACTCCTCTTTGTCAACAACAACCCCCAAATCATTAATCAACCACCTCCAAACTGTTTCATTGGCACAATACAGTCTTTTCTCAATCTTTTCAACAAAAAGCGCCAAACTTTCATGTTTATATCCTTGAGAAAAAGTACTAATCTATGCTCATAATTCTAGATATTATCCCATCTTTGTTTGCTTTTTTTTTAGAATGATGAGCAAAATACAATCACTTCTTTTGTGCACTTTGTATAACTGTAGCTTAAATAAAGTGCTACAAGACGATATTTGTATCCTACAGATTGTACAGCGTATAATAGTCTTGAACATGTAATCGCCCATTGTGTCTCTTGTGGTAGTTATTAGCTCACAAGTGTAATTATGATTAATCGCATTCTCAAGATGGCATAAATCATCCTAATCAAAGGCCTTTGAGCATTATTTTTGCTTTTTACTATTACATGGTTGGTTTGGCAGCTGTTTTACATATGGGGGTTTTAGATGAAATGTCAATGTGACACAATGAAAAGCACTGATGATGATTATATTTTTTTTGGATATTCTGAAAATTGCCTTGCTTTTCCAAGGCGTTTTTTGTTGTTGATTTAATGAGACGGTGAGATTTGAATCGAAAGAGTGTTATAGATAACAAGAGTGTAGTGCTTGTATGTTTGGCAGATATAGAATGTTGGTCCGTTACCAAGAAAAATGGCCTGTGTATCCTACAATATACTGCGCCTCATATTCACTTATCAATAAAAATATTTAAAGGCCTTTGAAACGCTTAAAAAATAAATCTTGTCTTTCCAGTTTACATTTATTCAAAAAAACCTTTTTATGCTTTTATCAGACTTTCCTCGAGAAATCATAGAACAAATTGCGGATCGTCTTTCCTTTGAAGACAAGATCTCTTGTTCTTTGGTGTGCAAGTCATGGAAAAGAGTTTTCCAGGATACCATATACTCTGATATAAGCATAAATTCTCCTGAAGCCTTACAAGACGTTATGACTCCATCCCTGGATAACCGACACAAATACCATGAAATTGGACACCTTGTACGATATCTGACTATAAGTCACGATTGGGATATAACTACCGAGAAAATCTACGCACTACAAAAGACCTTTCCAAATATAAAGTATCTTTATTTTATAGTAACTACTCTTGCCTCGAACACCTTTGGAAGTATAGCCGATCGGAACCTCTGGGGATCATTGATTGAGCTTCAAATACATCTCGCTAGTTTCAATTTACATGCTACAACAAAATCACTTGTTGAAATAATTGTGTGCTTACCCCTCTTAAGACGCCTAACGATTCAAGATGGAATGCAGTATAGAGATATGAAAGGATTATCAGTAACCGATTTTGAGACTATCCACTCACATCTAAAGCACCTTGAATACATGAAACTCAAAGCAAGTTTCTTGACTCTTTCCGATACCGACCTTGAACGTATACCAAACGTATCTCCAGTCACAACGATGAAAATATTGGATATAATGCCCAATGATGCAGACTATCGATGGCTATGCTATTTTTCTCGCAAATATCCCAACCTACACACACTTGATCTTGGCACAAAATATCTGTTGCTCGGTAGCAAAGTACAAAGACATGATACAATGACATTATTCCAACAAGTGCCTGTATCATTTCAACACCTCGAAAAATTGAATCTCAAATCTTTCTATAACATTGAGAGAGAGGAGTTACTTTTCATAGATAAGATCTGCTTTCATGACGCGCCATTAAAGCATATGTCGATTGACGTTTCAGTAAGATATGGCCGTTCTCCTGCTAATCTCTGTGACGCTTCCAAAATCATCACGGAAACCTGCCTAGAGAGATGTTCAAAGACCATTGAATCACTTAATCTGAAATGTGAAAGTGATTATGCACCCCGAATAAACTTGATGGGGATGGAGAACGGCCTTTACAATTTGGTCAAATTGGATATCAACATTCCTACGGTTGCTGATATCGATACCCTCCTCCGTGCAGCGCCTCGCTTGAAATATCTTCAACTCAAGTATTCGGATATCAAGGTTAAAAAACAACTCTACAATTCAGAGAGATTTGAACTCCAATCATTCCATTTAGGCTACTCAACAATTACATCAGATGTCCTCCGGTTTCTGTCATTCCATTGCAGAAACTTGAATACGCTGAGTTTGTGTGAAGTACCAGTCTATGGCAGTTTTACGACACCTGGATGCCAGTCCATCGACATGACTTATAGCCGCTTACAGTCATTATCTATAGATAAAACAAGCTTTATTATAAAAGACAACAAGAAGCGTCCAGACAATTTGAACATAACTCTTATTACTCGACCGGTTGACGATATTCCTCCAAAGCAAGAGTATGATCCCAATATCTTGCCGGTTAATGTTGGAAATACACATTTTAAGATTCATAATGAATGGGTTTACGAAGATTATCTCGGCAGTACGATTAAAATTTCAGGATTACAAGCCTCCTACATCAAGGATTTTTTTTCAAACTATGAGGAAAACAAGAGAATTTTTATGGAGGAAGATCATCGCATAACAAGACGAAAGCTGTCCGGAATTTCGAAGCAAAACTTTGTTTTTGGATATACAAAGATAAGCCTTGGTTATGTATCTCGTTATAGTCATAGTACTTTTTTGCCTTTAGCTTATGATAAGTTATTATCTATTAGTTGCTTAAAGAGATGAATAAAAGAGAGATCATTTTATCTGTTCAAGTATTGTGTGGATTATATAGTTTTTAAAATATTTGGCACTATTCTGGAGACGAGTTGGAGAAGCCAAGGTCAATATAAAAATAATGGCAAGATATACACACTTTTCTCTGTAGTAAAGAGATATTTCAATCTTTCTCAGATCAAGAGAATAGCTTCTTTAACTTGATTATTGTATTATTATTATTTTACTTTCTTGTAACAGACTACGACTAAAGACACACGAATAAAAATATACCTTCTTTAAAAATAATATTCATTAATTATTTCTAATATTCGGTAGACACACCACTAACCTTCTTCATCTAGTGTATAAAAATTTGCACTGGCATTCAATACCTCACATACTTTAGCAGATATCTTTTTCTGACTCTTATAAATTAAAATATTCAACTGTTTAATACTTCTTGGGGCTGCTACACTTGTCCTTACCATACGTCCCAGATATTCCCATATGTCCTCAATGGGGTTAAGATATGGGATGTTCGGCGACCACACTATTACTGAGATAACTTGGCACTTTCCAGTCCTCAACCAAGTATGACTTTTGACAAGAAATATTAACTTTTTGGTATATCGACTCCTAGTTACATGGTTCATGCTGTGGGAATTGAGGGGTTGAGAACTTTAGACACTGTAGAGATATTTACCTGTATTTTACTTTTAATGTTTATTTCTTATCAAACTTTTTGTTTTAATATGTATTTGTTTGCCAGTCTGTTACGGTTTGTTACTGTATGTATTACAGTGCTAAAATACCTATAATATCCCTAAAAAAATCATTTGGGGCCAGTTCTCGCTCATCTGTAGTGGCATAATTATATATAATATTATTTTATTTGATAAGTAGTAATGTACTTTGGGTAAAACAGATTTAGACAATTCCCCCCCAACAAAGTCTTTAATATTCATAAATTGGCCAAAAGCACTGCACATGCAAAAATAAATTAATACCATGATAATTGTCATCTATACCATTCGACTTGCAATTTGTACTCTTTATCTTTGAGCTAAATCACTCGAGAAAAAAAAACACTCTGTACTCTTCATAAGCCTTGATGAGCCAATGTCAATAGAGGTGTTCTTTTATAGTGATTTTATAATCTGTAGCCAGAATAATCAATCAAGGTACAAAACCATGGCCCTTTCTGATTAAATATAGCCTTTTTATTATTATTATTATTCAATCCCGAGAATTCTATAGATCTTTTGTATGCTTAAAGTAAATGATGTAAAAATTGTTCTTGCCAATTAGCCATTGAAATGACGGAAATAAGATTAAATATGGTGTCAAGCCTTTTCTTGGTATCTATTGATTATCTGTACTTCTTTTAACTCGACCTGCCATGCCATATTCCAACCCATTAAATGTCTCGTGGATTTCGGCCTGACCATCCAAATAATCCCACAAAACAAGCTTTTGATCGCCCTGATTGTGCATAGTTTCAAGGCACTGGGATGCATTGCCCTTGTGATATTCCCATGTCCATGCGATAAGAAATCCACGTATATCATGGATCCAGTATAATCGAGCAAGGTCTAGGAAATCATCGCGCGAAAGCTGGTTGTGTGCTTCTAGGAGAGATACCTGGGATGAGTAATTGTTCCTAGAGAGTTCGGCTGTTATGGTTGGAATAATATGATCATGATCAGTTGCGATTGTTGATGATGAGCTAGATGCAAGTTTCAAGAGGGCAAAGAATCGTTCGTTGATCTGCTGTGCTTTGTCACCAGATTTCTTTGGGGTAATGCAGCCTGAGCCAGTAAAGCATCCTCCGCATGATTTACAACTCATGGCTAATACTGGATATTGGATTGACAATCTTGCTTTATATTTGGAAAAATACAAAGTATATTTTCTCTTTTTGTTTTTTTAAACGACCGAATATTCAAGCCACCTTTTTTTTTAAACAAGACAATACTTGTTCTATTTGACCATCACACAAATCAAGCTCTATAGAGCTTAGAGATATAGGAATAATGAAACCCACAATGTAATTTATATTTTATACTCCAATAGCATCCAATCATATCTATTGGTCTTAATCATACTGAAAGATGATTGGTAGATAATGAATTGATTATGATGATTGAAGAATGTTGTCGAATCAACACCTTGTAGTATTAAAATACAAAGAACGATATCAAATTTCAAGCTATTTAATCAAGATGTACTTTGGAAATAAATCACAGGAGACTGTTGTTGCTGTTGTTCTTCTTTTTTGGTTTTACTGCTCTTCTTCCTATGCGCTCGGACCTCTTTAGCCCCGCAATTACATTTTTTTATTAGCGTGACTTTTTCTTTGAAATAAAATAAAAAAAGACTCCGAATGAAATGTAATAAAATAAATGATAGAATGGGTTTTCGCTCTTCCTAGTAACCAAACATTCACCTTTTTCTGTATTCACATCACAATCGACAGCCTATTACAAAATGGATTCTGTATCTCGAAGACTCTTGAAAGAACTACGTGCATTTGAAAAAGAGTCAAGAGCACATCCTGAGATTCTAGAGCTCTCTCCTGAAACAGACGATGATCTTTTGGTCTGGAGAGCAAAGCTGGCAGGTCTTCCTGGAACACCCTATGAAGGTATAGAAGCAACATATTCGACCAACAGGCTCTAACAAGTGTCCCTTTTTGTGGGGGGGTGTCCAATGCAGGAGGAGTATTTGACCTCTCGATTGCCATTCCTCGTAATTACCCCATTCAACCACCCACCATTCGTTTCATTACAACAATCTGCCACCCCAACGTTCATTTCAAAGTAAGACAAGGTTCATCTTTTTGGTTTACCCCACCCTGATATTCATTCTCTCAATTGTTGGGTCAAAACAAAGACAGGTGAAATTTGCCTAGATATCTTAAAGACAGAGTGGTCTCCAGCATGGACTCTGCAGTCAACCATACTTGCCATCTCCCTCTTGCTGTCCAATCCAGAGCCTTCATCGCCACTCAACTGCGATGCGGCAAACTTACTACGATGTGATGATAAACTTGGGTACGACAGTCTTGTGAGGATGTACACCCAACTCTATGCTGTGCCTTTTGGGAGCGAAAGGGAGATTTAAGAGAGATTGCAATGGGGAGCATGTACATAGATAGAGAGAGAGAGAGAATGGAATGGAATGGGATGGATACCAGCTTGATAAGATTATCATTCATTACTAACAGTATAGATGAATTGTATTTTATTTAAATAAACAAATAAAATATATTTTTGAATGTATGTATACATCTTTACAAGTAAAAAAGAAGAACAAAAAAAAAGGAATACAGGGATTGCAATGAAATGTATGTATGTTTGTTTGTGTGCGTGTGTGTGTAGATAACTAGTATTATTGATTAGATGGGTGCTACTTTGGCATGCTTGTTCCTGTTCTTCAACAGGGTGGCATTGGTCATGTTTAGTTCAAACTGCTTGCGACGTGGTTTTTGTGGTTGGACTTGGTCTGCTTGAACGGTTGTGTTTGAACTGCTTCCACTGTGAGACTCGTCAGACTCAATACACCATTCGTCAGAGTCTGATTCGGATGAGTGCCTAGGATCGTTACCATGGTCAGTCCACACTTTCTTGGAGGCAGTCTTGTTCGCCTTTTCTTCTCCCATTCGCTGGACTGCATAAGTAATGTCGAGTATCTCTCGTAGGGCAGCTGCTCCAGGTGTAAATACTTCATTTCGGTTATCAGAGTCTAGAGTCTCTAGGCCAGGAATATAGGTTGTTTCGAATTCGTCTTGGTCCTCAAAAGTGATCTTTTCGTCATTAACTACGGGTGGATCCAAAGTAGTATCCATGACAGCTGCCTTGCGTGTTGCATTTTGTAAGGCTAGTTTACGGGGATCATTAGTAGCTTTGGACGGATTGAGACTAACGCTGATAGGATCCTTGTGCTTGGGTGGAAGGGGTGGCTGGGCTGGTTTGCCAGTAATCCAAGGATGGGCCAGGAATTGGTCAATGGTATATCGATCGTCTGGATTGACGCATAACAGATGGTTAATCAAGTCTTTTGATGATTTTGATATTGGGTCCCACCATGGACTGAGAAAGGTAAACTGCCCCCGTGAGACCTTTTCGGTTAGGGTGCGGATAGACTCGTCATAAAAGGGAGGGAATCCACACAGGATGGTATAGAGCACACAGCCAATGGCCCACATATCAACAGACTTGGAGTACTTCTTGTCCTTTACGATCTCTGGTGCAGTGTAGCCCACTGTGCCACAGGGTGTCATGGTTGAACTGTCCCAGATAACCTTTGAGAGACCAAAGTCTGCCAGCTTGACCTTTCCAATCCCTCCACCTCCAACTCCCTTGGTAAACACACCCTCGTCCTTTTTATTTGGGTCGTCGAATGGCCTGTGCTTGAGCTGGGCAGGGTCTGATACGATGATGGGTATGGGGTCAAACAGTATGTTTTCTGGCTTAATGTCCCTATTGAATACCAGATGAAGTTTAGTCTTTCGGCACCTGTGGTATGTATTTCCACCTGTGGTATTTCCATATTGACCTACCGATGAACAACACCGCATTCTTCGTGCATGTATCTTACGGCATGGGCGACCTGTTCAATGACGTGCCGAGCCAAGTCTTCGCTAAAGTACGTCAGATACACAATCTGGTTAAACAGCTCTCCTCCTGAACAGAGCTCAAGCACCAGGTAGTAGTGCTCGCTTGATTCTGAGAATTCAATCAGCTGAATGATATTTGTGTGCCTCAGACTGCGCATAATCTGTACTTCTTTCAAGACATTTGTATGCTTTTATTTTAGGTAGAGTAAGTTACCCTGATCTTAAATATCCCAATCCTTTTTTTTTTTACCTCTGTTGCTCTTGGCTTGCGTTTCATGCTGGGGTGTAGGTGGGTATTCCCATGCTTCTGGTACAAATAAGTATATATAATCTTTATTATAATTTTTACATCTTGCCCTTACCTCTGATGATTTTGGGCCTACTTTCTGGGCTACTTTTATTGCCACACTGCGACCAGACCTCTTCTCCTTGGCCTCATAGACATTTGAAAATGCACCACTTTGGCAGAGTTTAGCTTTAATACATTGATGACTTTGAAACTTACTCTCCGCGCTTGACTATGATTTCATATTTCTCCAGGCCTGGATACTGAGGGGTCTGCTGCTTTCTCTTCTTCTCTTGTTCTACTATCAGGGTCGCACGTTCAGACGCCTTGTGCCGTTCCTTTGTTGACTTGGACCGAATGACATTTCGAAGGGTGTTTGTGACTATCTGTGTATGATCCCGTTCATGATTATGAATCGATGAATTGGTGCCCATATTGTCATTAGCTGTCCCATGGGTATCTTCATAGGGCTGGTCAGGGTGGCCTTTACGGTGACGGAATATCTTTTTGAATTGAGTTATCATTTGTTTGAAAGAGAAGGAGAAGGGAGAAAGGAGAACAGGTTAAATAGAATGTTTTTATTATTATTATTATTTTATTTTATTTTTATTTTTATTTACTTATTTAAAAGTGACGAAAAGTCTTGTAAGGGCGATGGTACAATATATACATATATATATATGTATATATATATTATTATTTTTTAAAAATACTCTATTTTATACAACATGTGCAAGCCGTCTGGTTCGGTCTATAGTGTACCTTGTTTTTTTCTTTTCTTTTTTAATATACGGACGTCATGGCTTAAGAGTCGATTTGACAAATGCTAGGGATACTTTAAAGAAGCTTGGTAGGCCAAGACGCATGCCCTGAATAAAAGAAAGGTAATAATGGCGCCATACACATATACACACACACATACACACACATACACACATACACACATACACATACATTTGTAATCCGTATTTTCAAGTAAATAAATAAATATATATACTACAAGTGTTGCTTATCTTGATAGAGACTAGAATCAATTGGTTATGGGATCCCTAGTCAAAAGCTTGTTTAGATAATCTAGCCAGTATTTCTTGATAATATAAAGACAATCTTTCTTACAAATTCCAAGGACAGACAAGTTACCTATTCTTGCGTCTTTACTTCGTCAATTTTCCTATTGTGTTTGGCGTACACAACCAGTTGGTGACTCCGCTTCCCTTTTGCTTTGAAAATAAACATCTTGTGTAATAAGGGTATTTGTAATAGATTCTTGATAGGCTGTCAGAATTTTGGCTCTAGGGATCCTATATGGGGGTTTCCAAGGGTAGCAAGACTATCATGATTTTTCCCAGAAATACTATTGGTTCCCAAACCAGTTTTGGCATTGCCATGGCCACTAATCCTTTTCTTTTGAGAAGGATAAAAGAAAAAAGAAAAAGGCTCTTTTAACCCACACAATCCTATGACGATGGAATCCCAATTGCGATATCTTTATCAATGGCTCAATTGGGACCAATGTAACACGTATAATCTAAAATAAATAAATACACATTCAAAACAATAGGTGGTCTCAATCAATTGCTCTGAATCACTATAATCATTATTATTGTCATGGCAACCAGATAATCTTTTCTTTGAGACCATCAGGCCAAATATATTCAATTCAAGGCAACAAGCAGGAATATAAAGATGCCGGTATTTTCTATTTGGGACGCTTGTCATCCGTCACACTGTGCTGAATATTTTTTCTTTCTTTTTTTCTTGAGATTCTTGGCAGATATTTCCATTTTTGGAAAAATACCATTTGCCAATTAACAAGGTTTTGTTGGTCAATGTCCCTGATCACAACTGACTCGCTCATTAGATGCTTATTTATGTATATTTAGTGAGGTCATTGTTACAACCATACGAGGGATTAATCTAATGTACCATCACCTACTGGTTTCTGTTGCCAGAGTATATTCTATAAAGTATCCAAATGCAATTTCTGCTTTGAAATCCTGTATAGAAATGCCCATTTCACAAGAATATGATAATAATATTTGTATTTCTTTTTTTTCTTCTTATTTTATTCAATCGATTTGTACCATTGATATATATATATAAAGCCCATTTGGCCAACATGCTAGACATAACGTATTGATCGTTGTATTATATATGTATAATTACATTGGAATTCACGCTGGGAATCCTAGAGATCATAATCTTTGGATAAATTCCATTCGTACTAAATAATCCACATGACGAAATTGACACTTTATAAGCAACAAGACTAAATGTATCCATTGCACGTATAACAAACATATATAAATATTCTCCTAAAATACTGTTTATTTGACCAGTATAAAATATGGCTACTGATAAATATCATCACTTGAAGGATATCGTAACCAAGATGGTTGACAAGATACACGGGTAAATACAATATACATTATATCCAATATATCTATTGACAAGGGTCCAAGAGAGGCAGAGTCAAAAGCATTCCAGCTACTGAGAAGTTATCCCGGTAATGAGCGACACACACCTCTCAATGATCCAGACACATCAATCTATGGAATCGAACATCCTGGTTCGACCGGGGTTATTTATGTAATGGACAGAGCGATGAAGTCTGGCTACACTTGTGATGACCAGACATGGGGTAAGATTCAAGATTGATCAAGATTGATCAAGAATCAAGAATTATCAAGCTCATCTTTTATTGTGTATTCTTCAAACTGGTTCTGCAGCTAATTTTGGCCAAGGTGCACCAGAAGGTAAATAATAATAATAATAATAATAATTGATAAAAAAAATCATTTTTTTTTTAATCTTGCACCAATAATCTCAAGTTGGACACATTGATGGCTGTATGGACAAGCCAACACAGATCGAATTACCATTGGAGTCGCGTGAATATGCCCCAACAGATGGTGCCAAGTCATTGCGTATAGCCGTAGCCAACCTATACAACAGTCTCTACCGTAAAGGACAGCCTTCTCAATACACCCATGAAAATGTACATAGTCAAGACACATTTGGCTCAAGAGATCTAAACCCTGTTTATCAATTAGGTGTGCATTGTACCAGGCGGAAGGGCTGGTCTAACCCGCGTGGCAGCTGCAATGGGCGATGTGAATGTGGGCTATTTTCTACCAGAGGTACTTATCTTTTTGATCCATCACTGAAAAAGATACAAGTCAATTGACCATTCTGCAGTATACAGCATACGAGCAGATGCTCTCTGTATTTAAAAGATTTGTACCGATTCCAACCACTTTGGAAGAGGATAAAAAGTATCACATTGATCCAGATACAGTTCGTAAAGAGATTTCTGGCCGAGGATTGGGTGTCATTGTGGCCTCTAACCCACGCAATCCTACGGGCCAGGTGCTCGAGGAAGAAGAGCTAGAGACATTGTTGAATGTATCTCGAGAAAAGCACACTACTCTAGTGCTGGATGAGTTTTATTCGGCCTACATCTATTCGCATGATCCAAGCGAGAATGGGCGAACTGTGAGTGCTACTCGGTTTGTTAAAGGTAAAGAGTAGATTGCGATTTAAAGCCCTAATCACATCAAAATCCACCAGATGTCAACAAGGACCCTTTGATTGTCATTGATGGCTTGACAAAGAACTTTAGGGCAAGTACCCTGTTGTTGTTGTTGTTGTTTTTGGAGACAATATTGGTTTTAATTAAAAGATCCTATATAGCTTCCTGGCTGGCGTGTATGTTGGATTGTTGGCCCAAAGCCTGTTATTGAATCCATGGCAAGCTGCGGGTCGTTTTTGGAAGGTAAATAGACTCTTTTTATACAAATGTCCAAATTAACTTTGTGTTTCCAAACAAAGGCGGTGCCAACCACCCCTTGCAGTTGGCTGCACTGCCTCTATTGGATCCTGATGTTTATAGAAACGAGGCAAAGAATCTTCAGCGCCATTTCCGTGCCAAGCGAGATTATGTATTGAGGCGTCTAAATGAAATGGGATTTGATATCCGGGTGCCTCCTGAAGCCACATTCTATGTATGGCTTGATCTCTCAAAGCTTCCTGAACCAATAAATATTGGACTCCATTTCTTTGAAGAATGCTTATTAGAAAAAGTGTAAGGATATCAATTAAGCTTCTTCTTTTTATATATATATTACATTTGACTAAATCTATCTGCAGTATTGTGGTTCCAGGCATATTCTTTGATATCAATGTAGGTCAGAGTACAAAATGACTACTTTACATATTGACCCCTTTTGTAGCCTTCCCACCGTCGAGAACTATTTGACTCTTCGTGCCATCACTTTGTCAGACTCAGTTTTGGACCTCCTCTTGAACAGCTCAAGAGGGGCCTTGATAACATGGAGAGGGGTACGGTGCAATAAATGAAGCTACCATTGAATTTAATATTGGATTATTATTATTTTTTGATAGTGCTGGCCAAATTCAAGTAAGCCCATGAATCTGCTCCCAGGTCAAAACATCTTTTATTATATATAAATATATATTAAAGAGTACCTGTTTTTTCAAAAAAAATAAAAAAAATAAAATCCAAAAAATAGAGGTGGCTTGCATCACCTACATTTTTTCATGAAAAAAGGGCCGTGACTGGTTGTCTAGGAGGAGTGGCCAATGAAAAGATGACTGTCGATGCAAATTTTTTTTTTCAAAATCAGCACACAAATATCTAGCCCTGTCGGCTTGATCTATCTCTCTCTCTCTCTTTTTACTCCATCACTGACAATGTCTGAACAAGTAAGCAAATCCACACAACTGCCAACATCGTTACTTACTATTCTCAACAGACCGAGAAGGCTTTCCAGAAGCAGGCTGGTATCTTCCAGAACTCCAAGATCTCCGCCAAGCGCAACCAGCGTTGGTACAAGGATGTCGGTCTTGGTTTCAAGACCCCCAAGGAGGCCAAGTTCGGTTCTTACATTGACAAGAAGTGCCCCTTCACTGGTGAGGTCAACGTCCAGGGTCGTATCCTCATTGGTGTCGTTGTCTCCACCAAGATGAAGCGCACCATCGTTGTCCGTCGTGACTACCTCCACTACGTTCCCAAGTACAACCGTTACGAGAAGCGTCACAAGAACATCTCTGCCCATTTGTCCCCTGCTTTCGACCACGTTGAGAGGTAAGAATCCTTTTTTTTTCAAGTATTTGTTTCTTCCCACCTATCCTTGTTCGTTGGTTGCACAAAGGACCATTCCCTCTATTATTATTATAAATAATGGGAATGCGATGTGTTGGTAAGGCAATCAGTACAAAAAGTCCAGTGCTGTTTGCCTTTACTCTTTAAGATATGACGGATGAGGTAGTTGGTAAGGTAACGGCTTACCAAGCCTTTGAACATCCATGCTTATACTGTCATTTTAGCGGTGACATCGTCACCATTGGTCAGTGCCGTCCTCTCTCCAAGACTGTCCGTTTCAACGTCCTCAAGGTCCAGAAGGCCAAGAAGACCGGCAAGGCTTTCCAGAAGTTCTAAATTCGCCATTCTTGGTTGTTTGAACAAAAAATAATAAAAAATCCTGCTTGGTGACTTTGTTTATCCATTCATATGTGACTTGCTTTTAAATGTTTGATTTTGTACCTCTTTACAACTAAAGATGTATATAATTGTATATAATTGATAAATTGTAATTGTTTTGTTGGTCATTTTACGCTCTTTTACAGTTGCACATTCCAGTTAAGAAATTAGTAACGGCTATTCAGATGATAAATTCATTTACTTGTTCTTGACATTTACAACAATTAAGGTGTATTACATGTAGTAGTGATTTCGTGCAAAGCCTCTTTAAACAGCCCAATCATACTTTCTTTCTTTTTTAATTTCCTCTAAATGTCAATTACCTAGCCGTGTGTCTCGGCAAGAGACCATTGTTGGCTCGTAATTCATACATGTACATCCAACAATTACATTCATCTAATCGATTAAGGTTTTAATGGTGGCACTGCAAATTGTCGTTTTTCTATTGTCAATTGATTGATCCCAACAAAAAATAAGAATCCAGAGAATCGGTGCTTGGTTTGAGAGTAAATGGGAAATCTCGGGATAATCTGTAATAAAAAATATACTATTATTATTATTAGCAAGTATGCATGCATGGTCTTGTCATTACAAATACACCCAGCTAATGACTGAAAAGTGTGCCATTGATCTACTATAAAAAAAGGGGGAGGGGAGGGGAGGATGGGAGGTCTCTTTATTCAATTGTTTTTTCATGGCTATACCAGCCTTAATGTCTGATTATGTGTCCTTATTTCTGTAATGCTTGAATGTACATGTCAATTTGTGTATTTTGACGAAAAAACAATAGCAAATTTTTTCTTTTGCTTTTCTCCAGTTGGTTTGTAAATCCAAAGTTTATTTGATAGATCTAGTACTAGTCTTTTACAAACAAATACCAATTGCGATCTCAAAAGGAGTCTTCAGAGTACTTTTTTTATTATTACAAGTATGGTAGTAATCTCATCTGATAACCAGAATGACATTTGTGTAATCCGATCCATTTTTATAAATATAGCTACCCAAATGGTCTGGACATGAAGCAAGTGCATACATGAATATAAACGGGACCTCTTTTTGATCTGTGTCAATGGTTATATAACAATAGATACCTTTGTCCAAACGCTTCAATTCAACATTTAATCAAGCCTTTAATATCCCCCCCTTTGTTTTTGCGGAATTTGTCACATCTGAACAATAAATCCCGGATTATTGGTACGGCAGCTTGTTGGCTGGATCTTCAATACGTTCCAAACCTATCACGACCCATTGCAGAAAATAGACAATACAATCCGCACAAATGTATATATATACATATAAAAAAAAGGGTTAAAAGGCAAGGTTACCTCGGCCAGAATAAAATCTACGTTTCTTTCCCACGCCTCATTCCACTCTTGAGCCCAAAACCTCTTGTTGATTTCTATTTGATATGCCCGAAGAATTCAAGCTTCTCTCCTCACAACAAGTCGCCATTGTCGGAGCTCCCTTTAGTGGCGGACAACCTCGCAAGGGAGTAGAGACTGCACCTGCAGCAATGATGAACTTTGGCCTGGCTAACCAGCTCAAGGATATGGGATGGTCAGTCGAATTCCAAGACAACGAACAAGAAGTTCTTGGCCTGGAACCCGCCCAGGATCCTCCGGTATTGAATCTGAAGCAACCCAAGTTTGTTTCGGCCGTAACCAAAATGATCTCTAGCCAAGTGTGTGAAAGAGCCCTCCAAGGCAAATTTGTCCTTACCCTCGGTGGTGATCACTCCATTGCCCTGGGAACAGTATCGGGCGTCCTTTCAGCCTATCCCGATGCTTGTCTGGTGTGGGTAGATGCTCATGCCGTAAGTCTTGTCTTTTTACCAACAAAAAAACAACAACAACAGCCATCTAACATTTTGTTTTATTTTTGTTGGATCAGGACATCAATACCCCGGGGACAACGGATTCTGGAAATATCCATGGCTGCCCTTTGAGTTTCCTGGCAGGAATTGCCGAGGAACACCCTAACTTTAGTTGGGTCAAGCCGTGTTTAAAGGCCAACCGTCTTGTGTATATAGGCCTGCGTGATGTGGACGATGGTGAAAAGAAGATCTTGAAGGAGTTGGGCATCAAGGCCTTTTCGATGCACCATGTCGACCAGCTTGGAATCGGAAAGGTGGTCGAGCAGGCCCTCGATTGTGTCAATCCTGACCGTACCTTGCCTATCCACCTGTCTTTTGATGTGGATGCTCTTGATCCTTCAGTGGCCCCTAGTACTGTGAGTCTCTTGGTCATGTGATCGAATTGGTTGCTAACCCGTCTTTTAGGGCACCCCGGTACGCGGTGGTCTTTCGTTCAGAGAGGGCCATTATATCTGTGAGGCATTAGTCAGCACTGGTCTCTTGGTTGCTGCCGATATTGTTGAGGTCAACCCAGTGCTTCTAGACGAGGAATCGGGATTCCAAACAATCCAGATCGGATGCTCTCTTGCCCGCTGCTGTTTGGGCGAGTCCTTGCTATAGAAATGCAGGGCAATAGTGCCAATATCTACCAATTGTAATCCCAATCCAATTCATAAAGTCTATTGTAAATTTTCTTTAATAAATTCATAATATTCTACAACACAAATACCAAATGTTAATATCGGAGTATGAATTAGTGCTTCTGTGACGTCCGGCTCGCAAAGCGCTGGCAAGCGAGGTCTGTGGCAGGGCAATACTTGGCCATCGTCAAGAGGCATACTATACAAATCCTTCCTTTCCCATACTTGGTTCAGCAGCCGCTATGAAGTAAGGAAGACTTGCAAATAATCCATCCATCCATCAATCCATCAAACTCATTGATTTTTCTGTCGTTTATTTGATCTCGTATTGTTACATAACTATTTCGATTGGGTTCAACTCCATTTCTCTCATGGGCTACATTGATGAATCGACTTTACCAGGCTCGAGATTTGCTCCTTCTCCGGTCACAAGATCTACCCTTCCAAGGGTAAGACCTACGTTCGCATTGACAGCAGGTAAATAAAAGGGCACGGCACATTTTACTGTGCCCAAATAATTGCAAATGGCCATTTTACTTACTTATTTATCTTTTATTTAATCCAGAGTACGTTACAAACCCCTCTCCCCCTTGTTTTTTCAATTCCAA
Source organism: Phycomyces nitens (assembly GCA_022702545.1). Taxonomy (NCBI): domain Eukaryota; kingdom Fungi; phylum Mucoromycota; class Mucoromycetes; order Mucorales; family Phycomycetaceae; genus Phycomyces; species Phycomyces nitens. The sequence continues at coordinate 7,432,460 of JAHRBC010000003.1, forward strand.
TATACCATGATTATGTATAGACGACAACAGCAAATCCAAAAAAAAATAATCAAGAGAGCATTTTGTGCTTTGGAATCACAATTGAAAATCGCCATGCTCAACCCCTGCATTCGCTTCTTCTTCTTTTTTTTTCCCTTATAGTCTTTCCGTTTCATCAACGGCAAGTCCGAGTCCTACTTCCTCCAGCGTCTCAACCCCCGCAAGATCAAGTGGACCGTCATCTACCGTCGCTTGAACAAGAAGGGTATCACTGAGGAGATCGCCAAGAAGCGTTCCCGCCGTACCGTCAAGCACGAGCGTGCCGTCGCTGGTGTCTCCTGGGATGCTATCCGCGCCAAGCGTAACCAGAAGCCCGATGCCCGTGCTGCTGCCCGCCAGGCCGCCATTGCCAAGTCCAAGGAGGCCAAGAAGGCTGCCGCTGCCACCAAGAAGACCACCACTGGCTCCGCTGCTCAGGGCGCCAAGGTCTCCAAGCAGGGTGCCAAGGGTTTCGCTCCCAAGGCCGCTGCCACTTCCCGTTAAGAGGATTTGGTTCAAATGAAATTGAACTTTTTTTCTTTTTTGAATATTCAATTTTTGATTTAATAAACAAAACAAAACAAAAAAATCAACAACAACAGCAGCAACAGCAACAGCAACAGCAACAACAGCAATATTTTATTGATTATCAAAAATTATAATAATGTTCAATTCAAATGGGTCAAGGGTAGTTTCTTAATGGAGAGTGGTTCAAGAGGGGAGGGAGTAAGGCTGGCAAGAGCATGTCAAATTGGCCAGAGAATGTTTATCTGCATTTTAATGAGCTCCCATTATTCTTTAATAATCCAAACAAAAATGAAGAGTCTGGCTTTGGTTGCATCTTTAGATTTACCTAAAAAAAAGTAATGAGGCATGAAGGCTACTGGAACAAGTCCGAGTTGTTTATAAACCATGAGTGTGTTTTCAGGGGTTTTGGGTTTCTGATTCTCAGTTTATGGTTCATGTATGACTAGACACTGTCTAATGACACACCAGGACATGGCGGGCTGCATTACAGCACACTTGGTCATTTTGTCCAACCCACATTCTCTTACAAAAATATGGGATGCATATGTTTTGCTCAAAAGTTCAAAGCCAAGGTATGAAAGTGGGTTGATTTGATGTTTTATGGAGAATCACAGGATCTTTACATACCAAAATAGATTTTGCTTTTTGCATCGCCAAGCTGGCTACATCTTTTCGCTTATCAACCCACATTATCTACAAGACTTTTTGTGGGTGAATTCCAACTACAGTTTAATGTAGAAACCGACTAGTTAAGTGGTTCTTTAAATCAATAAAATAATTTCTTTGACTCAATCATTGTATTTTGTTCACTTTTAACAGATCATGACTAAAGACACATTGGTGGGAACATACAGCATTCAATAATAAAACGAATATGTGTTACAGAATTCCAGCACCTTGTGGATTTACCAGCCTTTTTCATTCGATCTTTATAATTTAACATTAACATTGAATACCTCGCATATTTTAACAGCCATATTTCTTCCCTTTGGTAAATTATGGTACCCAGCTATTTAATACTTGTTGAGACTAATAGACTTGCCTTTATTTTACACTCAATATATGTCAATAATGTCCCAAAAGTAGTAAGCTCTTGGATATTTCATGATCAAACTATTACAGGGACATATTGGCACTTTTTCCGGTCCTCCACTATATCTGACTTTTGACAAGGACATTGTCTTTTTGGTATATATCCTTGTTACAAAGTTTTACAAAGCGATTCAAAAGAGAGACAAGTTTTCTTTCCAATATTTTGATATAAGCAGAGTAGTCCAAAGTGTAGATTATAGTCTTTAAAGAGCCAGTATCTCTTGGTCAACAACAACCCCTAAATCATTGATCAACCACCTCCAAACTGTATCATTGGAACAACATAGTCTTTCCTCAATCTTTTCACCAAAAAGCGCTAAATTTCTATATTTATATCCTTGGGAAAAGGTATGAATCCATGCTCATCATTCAAGATATTATCCCATCTTTGTTTGCTTTTTTTTTAGAATGATGAGCAGAATACAATCGCTTCTTTTGTGCACTTTGTATAACTTTGACTTGAATAAAATGTAACAAGACGATATTTATATCCTACAGATTGTACAGCGTATAATAGTCTTGAACATGTAATCACCCATTTTGTCTCTTATAGTGGTTATAAGCTCACAAGTAAAATTATGGTTAATTTCATTTTCAAGATGGCATAAATCGTCCTAATCAAAGATCTTTGAGCATTAGTTTTGCTTTTAACTATTATATGTTTGGTGTGGCAGCTGTTTTGCATACGGGGGTTTTGGATGAAATGTCAATGTCACACAATGAAAAGCACTGATGATGATGATTAGATTTTTTTGACAATCTGACAATTGCCTTGTTTTTCCAAGACGTTTGTTTTTTGTTGTTGATTTAATGAGACAGTGAGATTTGAATTGAAAGAGTGTTATAGATAATAAGAGTGTAGTAATGGTATGTTTGGCAGATATGGAATGTCGGCCCGTTACCAAGGAAAACGGCCCGTGTATCCTACAATATACTGCGCCTCATATTTATTTACCAATAAAAGTACTTAAAGACCTTTGAAACGCTTAAAAACAAAACCTTCTCTTTCCAGTTTACATTTATTCAAAAAACCTTTTCATGCTTTTATCAGACTTTCCTCAAGAAATCATAGAAAACATTGCGAATTTTCTTTGCTTTAGAGACAAGACATCTTGTTCTTTGGTGTGCAAATCATGGAAAAGAGCTTTCCAGGATACCCTATACTCTGATATACGTATACGCTCTCATGACGCCTTACAAGACGCTATGACTCCATCCCAAAATAGTCGACATAAATACCATGAAATTGGACACCTTGTACGATATCTGACTATATCCGGGAATTTTCATGCAACGGCCAAGGGAATCTACGCACTGCAAAAGACCTTTCCAAATATAAAGTATCTTTATTTTGCAATAGCTCCTTTACGATCGAACAACTTTGGAAATAAAACCGATTGGAACCTCTGGAGATCATTGACTGAGCTTCGCATGGATATCTATGGTTCATATAAACATATCATGGAAAATTTACTTGTTGAAGCAATTGCATGCTTACCCCTCTTAAGACGCCTATCGATTCACAATAAAAAGGAGTACAACATTATAATAGCATTCTCAGTAAACAATTTTGAGACCATCCACTCAAATCTAAGGCACCTTGAATACATGAAACTCAAAGTACGGCTCTTAACTCTTTCTGATACCGACCTTGAACGTATACCAAACGTATCTCCAGCCACAACGATGAAAATATTGGATATAATACCCAATGATGCAGACTATCGATGGCTATGCTATTTTTCTCGCAAATATCCCAACCTACACACACTTAACCTTGGCGTAAAATATGTGTTGCCCGATATCGAAGTACAAAGACATATTACAATGACATTACTCCAACAAGTGCCTGTATCAATTCAACACGAACGATTCAATCTCAAATATTCCCATAACATTGAGAGAGAGGAGTTACTTTTCATAGATAAGATCTGCTTTCATGACGCGCCATTAAAGAATCTATCGATTGACGTTTTAGTAAGATATGACTTTTCTCCTGATAATCTCTGTGATGCTTCCAAAATCATCGCGGAAACCTTCCTGGAGAGATGTTCAAAGACCATTAAATCGCTTAATCTGAAATGTGACAGTAGATATGCAACCCCAATAAACTTGACGGGGATGGAGAACAGCCTTTGTAACTTGGTCAAGGTGAAAGTGAGCGCTCGCACGGTTGCTGATATCGATACATTTCTCCGTGCAGCACCTCGCTTGAAATATCTCCAACTCGAATGTTCTACTATCAAGATCAGAAAACAACTCTACAATTCAGAGAGATTTGAACTCCAATCATTCGATTTAAGGCGCTCAAAAATTACATCAAATGTTCTCCGGTTTTTGTCATTTCATTGCAGAAAATTGGATACGTTGAGTTTGGTTCAAACATCAGTCTACGGCAGTTTTACGGGACCTGGGTGCCAGTGGATTGACATGACTTATAGCCGCTTACAGTCATTATCTATAAATACAATAAGATTTATTATAGAAGACAACAAGAAGTGTTCAGACAATTTGAACACAACTCTTATTACTCGACCGGTTGACGATATTCCTCAAAACCAAGATTACGATTCCAATATCTTGCCGGTTAATGCTGGAAATTCTCCTTTTAAGACTGATAATGATTGGTTTTACGAAAATGATCCCGACAGTACGATTAAAATTTCAGGATTACAAGCCTCCTACACCAAGGAGTCTTTCTCAAACTATGAGGAAAACAAGAGAATTGCTATGGAGGATGCCCGTCAATTTAAAAAAAGAAAGCTGTCCGAAATTTCGAAGTATAACTTTGTTTTTGGATGTACAAAGATAAGTCTTGGTTATGTATCTAATTATAGCCGTAGTACTTTCTTGCCTTGAGCTTGTGATAAGCTATTATTTATTACAAGTTCATTAAAGAGATGAATAAAAGAGAGATCATATTATCTGTTTATGTATTGTGTGGATTATATAGTTTTTAAAACATTTGGTACTATTTTGAAGACGAGTTTGAGGATCCAAGGTCAAGATCAAAATAGTGGCAAGAGATACAAACTCTTCTCTGTAGTAAAGAGATATTTCAATCTTTCTCAGATCAAGAGAATAGCTTCTTTAACTTGATTATTGTATTATTATTTTCACGTTCTTGTAATAGATTACGAATAAAAACCAACGAATAAAAGTATACCTTCTTTAAAAATAATATTCATTAACTATTTCCAATGTTCGGTAGACACACCACTAACCTTCTTTATTTATTCTATAAAAACTTGCGTTGGTATGCAATACCTCCCATATTTAACAGATACACTCCTCCCCTCTGTAAATTATGGTATCTAGCTCTTTTTACTTATTGATACTGCTACACTTGCCTTATATATACACTCAATATGCGTTCATAATGTCCTAGTAGGGTCAAGCTGTTGGATATTTGGTGAACAAACTATTACAGAGACAGCTGGGAACTTTTTCCAGTCCTCAACTAGATTTGACTTTTGACAAGGGACACTGTATTTCTGGTATATAAACTCCTTGTTACAAAGTTTTACAAAGTGATTCAAAAGAAGGACAAGTTTTATTCCCAATATATTTATATAAAGAAAATAGTCGAAAGTGTAGCTTGTAGTCTTTAAATAGCCAACTCCTCTTTGCCAACAACAACCCCCAAATCATTGATCAACCACCTCCAAACTGTATCGTTGGAACAACATAGTCTTTCCTCAATCTTTTCACCAAAAAGTGCCAAACTTTCATGTTTTTATTCTTGAGAAAAGGTACTAATCTATGCTCATCATTCTAGATATTATCCCATCTTTGTTTGATTTTTTTAGAGTGATGAGCAGAATACAATCGCTTCTTTTGTGTACTTTGTACAACTTTGACTTGAATAAAATGCAACAAGACGATATTTATATGATACAGACCGTACAGCTTATAATAGTCTTGGAGATGCAATCGCCCATTGTGTCTCTTGTGGTAGTTATTAGCTCACAAGTGTAATTATGATTAATTCCATTTTCAAGATGGCATAAATCATCCTAATCAAAGATCTTTGAGCATTAGTTTTGCTTTTAACTATTATATGTTTGGTGTGGCAGCTGTTTTGCATACGGGGGTTTTGGATGAAATGTCAATGTCACACAATGAAAAGCACTGATGATGATGATTAGATTTTTTGACAATCTGACAATTGCCTTGTTTTTCCAAGACGTTTGTTTTTGTTGTTGATTTAATGAGATTGTGAGATTTGAATTGAAAGAGTGTTATAGATAATAAGAGTGTAGTAATGGTATGTTTGGCAGATATGGAATGTCGGTCCGTTACCTAGGAAAACGGCCCGTGTATCCTACAATATACTGCGCCTCATATTTATTTACCAATAAAAGTACTTAAAGACCTTTGAAACGCTTAAAAAACAAACCTTGTCTTTCCAGTTTACATTTATTCAAAAAAACCTTTTCATGCTTTTATCAGGCTTTCCTCGAGAAATCATAGAACAAATCGCGAATTATCTTTCATTTAGAGACAAGACATCTTGTTCTTTGGTGTGCAAGTCATGGAAAAGAGTTTTCCAGGATACCCTATACTCGGATATAAGTATACTTTCTTATGATGCCTTAAAAAACGTTATGACTCCATCCCAGGATAACCGACACAAATACCATGAAATTGGACACCTTGTACGATATCTGACTATATCCGAGAATTTTCATGCAACAGCCAAGCAAATCTACGCACTGCAAAAGACCTTTCCAAATATAAAGTATCTTTATTTTGCAATAGCTCCTTTACGATCGAACAACTTTGGAAATAAAACCGATTGGAACCTCTGGAGATCATTGACTGAGCTTCGCATGGATATCTATGGTTCATATAAACATATCATGGAAAATTTACTTGTTGAAGCAATTGCATGCTTACCCCTCTTAAAACGCCTATCGATTCACAATAAAACGGAGTACAACATTATAATAGAATTCTCAGTAAACAATTTTGAGACCATCCACTCGCATCTAAAGCACCTTGAATACATGAAGCTCAGAACAGGTTTCTTGACTCTTTCTGATACCGACCTTGAACGTATACCAAACGTATCTCCAGCCACAACGATGAAAATATTGGATATAATTCCCAATGATGCAGACTATCGATGGCTATGCTATTTTTCTCACAAATATCCCAACCTAAACACACTTAACCTTGGCGTAAAATATCTATTGCCCGATACCGAAGTACAAAGACATAATACAATGACATTATTCCAACAAGTGCCTGCATCATTTCAGCACCTCGAAAGTTTCAATCTCAAATATTCCCAAAACATTGAGAGAAAGAAGTTAATTTTCATGGATAAGATCTGCTTTCATGACGCGCCATTAAAGCATGTATCGATTGACGTTTTAGTAAGATATGGCGCTTCTCCTGATAATCTCTGTGACACTTCCAAAATCATCGCGGAAACCTTCCTGGAGAGATGTTCAAAGACCATTGAATCGCTTAATCTGAAATGTGACAGTAGATATGCAACCCCAATAAACTTGACGGGGATAGAGAACAGCCTTTGTAACTTGGTCAAGGTGAACATGAGCGTTCGCACGGTTGCTGATATCGATACATTTCTCCGTGCAGCACCTCGCTTGAAATATCTCCAACTCGAATGTTCTAATATCAAGATCAGAAAACAACTCTACAATTCAGAGAGATTTGAACTCCAATCATTCGATTTAAGGCGCTCAAAAATTACATCAAATGTTCTCCGGTTTTTGTCATTTCATTGCAGAAAATTGGATACGTTGAATCTGAATTACACATGGGTTTACGGGAGCTTTACGACACCTGGATGCCAGTCCATCGACATGACTTATAGCCGCTTACAGTCATTATCTATAAATAAAATAAGATTTATTATAGAAGACAACAAGAAGTGTCCAGACAATTTGAACATAACTCTTATTACTCGACCGGTTGACGCTATTACTCCAAAGCAAGAGTATGATCCCGATATTTTTCCGGTTAATGTTGGAGATACTCCTTTTAAGACTCATAATGAATGGTTTTACGAAAATGATCCCGGCAGAATGATTAGGATTTCAGGATTACAAGCCTCCTACACCGAGGATTTCTTTTCAAACTATGAAGAAAACAAGAGAATTGCTACGGAGGAAAACGAGAGAATTGCTATGAAAGAAAACCGTCGCATAACAAGACAAAAAGCGTTCGAAATTTCGAAGCAAAACTTTGTTTTTGGATATACAAAGATAAGCCTTGGTTATGTATTTCATTATAGTCACCAATTATTTTTTTCATGATACCCTGGCCTGGATTATTTGAGTATCCATTCCTAATTAGGGAATTTTGATCATAAACTTTTATTTTTGTTTTTATTTTTTTTTCTCTTTCTTTTTCTCATTCGATTCTTCTCATGTCTTTTAAAACCATTAAGAATACCTCCCAGAAGAGGACTGAACTTTCAGACTATCTGAAAGGCAAGATTGTTGGTGTCTTTGACTCTGGTACATCCATGGCTTAGATTGCACGGCGATATGATATACCCTATCCCACAGTTAAAGCGACAATGCAGAGAGTGAAAAAAAACTGGTACTGCCCTTGTTAAAAAATGTCAAGGAAGACCCTGTCTATTGAAAGATCGTGATCTGAGATCTCTCAGTAACATTAGACACCATTACAGATGAGATCCAGACATCATCAGGTGTTGCAATCAAGAGAGATGCCATTCGAAAGTACCTAAAGAAACTTGGGATTCGGTCATGTGTAGCTGCCAGAAAGCCTTTATTGCTGGAAAGGCATATCAAAATCCGCCTGAGGTTTGTAAATGAGGTTCGTCGTCGCAATCAGCAATGGAATCGAGTGATCTGGAGTGATGAGTCCAGATTCATGTTTTTCCCAAGGGCTGGAAATGTTCGTGTGTGGCGCACAAAGCAGCAGAAGTTCAGAAGAGGATATATTGTGCCAAAGGTTCAAGGTGGAGGGGGCTCAGTGATGGTATGGGGGTGTATTTGGGCTGGAGGTGTGGGAAAGCTTATAATTGTTCATGGTACGCTAAATCAGCACAAGTACAAAAGACTTTTAAAACGTGATTTCATGCCCTGGTTTCAAAGTCTTAAGCAAAGGAAGCATGGAGAATTCATTTTCCAAGAAGATAATGCACCCTGTCATAAGAGTTTGTTGGCTGAAGAGTACAAAAAGAAGGTGAATCTTCCTGTTATGACATGGCCAGCAAACAGCCCTGACCTGAGCCCAATAGAGAACGTATGGTCCTACTTGGAACATAAGTTGAGAGCCAGTAAGGTAAAGCCCACAAATAAACACTCTTTGGCTTATGCACTACAAGAAGAATGGAAAAGAATACCCAAGAAAGTTGTAGAATCCCATTGCATGTCAATGCCAAATCGGATTCAAGAACTAAAAAAAAATCATGGATCTCATACCCATTATTAAACCTTCAAATAAATTACATTTTTATATTGATATATATTATATCTATCTCTCATAATTTTTTCAGCCTTGTATCTATATTTTATCCTGATAAAAAGATGTAAAGAAGTTGTGCATTTTCATTGAAAAGTTTTGGAATTCTAAAAAAGCTACTGAATTAATTTAGGTCATGGTAGTGTGATAAGCTATTATTTATTACAAGTTCATTAAAGAGATGAATAAAAGAGAGATCATATTATCTGTTTATGTATTGTGTGGATTATATAGTTTTTAAAACATTTGGTACTATTTTGAAGACGAGTTTGAGGATCAAAGGTCAAGATCAAAATAGTGGCAAAAGATACAAACTCTTCTCTGTAGTAAAGAGATATTTCAATCTTTCTCAGATCAAGAGAATAGCTTCTTTAACTTGATTATTGTATTATTATTTTCACGTTCTTGTAACAGATTACGAATAAAAACCAACGAATAAAAGTATACCTTCTTTAAAAATAATATTCATTAACTATTTCCAATGTTCGGTAGACACACCACTAACCTTCTTTATTTATTCTATAAAAACTTGCGTTGGTATGCAATACCTCCCATATTTAACAGATACACTCCTCCCCTCTGTAAATTATGGTATCTAGCTCTTTTTACTTATTGATACTGCTACACTTGCCTTATATATACACTCAATATACGTTCATAATATCCTAGTAGGGTCAATCTGTTGAATATTTGGTAAACAAACTATTACAGAGACAGCTTGGAACTTTTTCCAGCCCCCAGCCAGACCTGACTTTTGACAAGGGACACTGTATTTTTGGTATATAGACTCCTTGTTACAAAGTTTTACAAAGTGATTCAAAAGAAGGACAAGTTTTATTCCCAATATATTTATATAAAGAAAATAGTCGAAAGTGTAGCTTGTATTCATTAAATAGCCAACTCCTCTTTGTCAACAACAACCCCTAAATCATTGATCAACCACCTTCAAACTGCTTCATTGGCACAATACAGTCTTTTCTCAACATTTACAGCATAAAGCACCAAACTTTCATGTTTATATTCTTGGGAAAATGTATAAATCTATATTCTATATTATAGATATTATTCTATCTTTGTTTGATTTTTTTAGAGTGATGACCAACGTACAATTGCTTCTTTTGTGCACTTTATATAACTGTAGCTTAAATAAAGTACTACAAGACGATATTTATATCCTACAGATTGTACAGCGTATAATAGTCTTGAACATGTAATCGCCCATTGTGTCTCTTGTGGTATTTATTAGCTCACAAGTGTAATTATGGTTAATTTCATTTTCAAGATGGCATAAATCATCCTAATCAAAGGCCTTTGAGCAATATTTTTGCTTTTTACTATTACATGATTGGTTTGACAGCTGTTTTACATATGGGGGTTTTAGATGAAATGACAATGTGACACAATGAAAAGCGCCTCTGATGATGATTAGATTTTTTGACAATCTGACAATTGCCTTGTTTTTCCAAGACGTTTCTTGTTGTTGATTTAATGAGACGGTGGGATTTGAATTGAAAGAGTGTTATAGATAACAAGAGTGTAGTGTTTGTATGTTTGGCAAATATGGAATGTTGGACCGTTGCCAAGAAAAACGGTCTGTGTATCCTACAATATACTGCGCCTCATATTTATTTACCAATAAAAGTACTTAAAGCCATTTGAAACGCTTAAAAACAAAACCTTCTCTTTCCAGTTTACATTTATTCAAAAAACCTTTTCATGCTTTTATCAGACTTTCCTCAAGAAATCATAGAAAACATTGCGGATTTTCTTTGCTTTAGAGACAAGATCTCTTGTTCTTTTGTGTGCAAGTCATGGAAAAGAGTTTTCCAGGATATTATATACTCTGATATAAGTATACGTTCTCATGAAGCCTTACAAGACGTTATGACTCCATCCCAAAATAGCCGACACAAATACCATGAAATTGGACACCTTGTACGATATCTGACTATAGGTCACTATTGGGATATAACTGTCGAAAAAATCTACGCACTGCAAAAGACCTTTCCGAATATAAAGTATCTTTATTTTCCAATAGCTCCTTTGGACTTTGGAAGTTTGGCTAGTTTGAATATCTGGGGAGCATTGACTGAGCTTCACATGCATATCGTAACTTCGGATCTACCCATCAAGGAAAATTCACTTGTTGAAGCGATTGTGTGCTTACCCCTCTTAAGATGGCTGGCTATTCATGGTCAACTGTATGGCAACAGTATAGCATCATTCTCAGTAAACAATCTTGAGACCATCCACTCGCATTTAAAGCACCTTGAACACATGAAGCTCGGCACAAATTTATTGACTCTTTCTGATACCGACCTTGAACGTATACCAAACGTATCTCCGGCCACAACGATGAAAACCTCGGACATAGCATCCGATAAGACAGACTATCGATGGCTATGCTATCTTGCTCGCAAATATCCCAATTTACACACACTCAACCTTAAAATATCATATATCCTGCCTGATATCAAAGAACAAAAACATAATACAAAGGCATTGTTCCAACTAGTGCCTGTATCATTTCAATACCTCGAAGAATTAAATCTCAGATATGAACATAAGATTGATGGAGGACAGTCACTTTTCATGGACAAGATCAACTTTCACAACACGCCATTAAAGCATGTATCGATTGACGTTTCAGGACGATATGGTGCTTATTCTCCTGATAATCTCTGTGACGCTCCCAAAATCATCGTAGAAACTTTCTTGGAGAGGTGTTCAAAGGCCATTGAATCTTTTGAACTGAAATATAGCAGTAAACATGCAACCCCAATAGACTTGACGAGGATGAAGAACAGCCTTTGCAATTTGGTTGAAGTGAACATCAACATTCCCACATCTGCCGATATCGATACCTTTCTTCGTGCAGCACCTCGCTTAAAATATCTTGAACTCGTAAGTTCTGATATCAAGGTTGAAGATGAACTCTACAGTTCAGAGAGATTTGAACTCGATACGTTATATTTATACAGTTCAAGAATTACATCAGATGTTCTCCGGTTTCTGTCATTCCATTGCAGAAATTTAAATAGGATGATTATGGGTTACGTATCAGTTTACGGAAATTTCACGACGCCTGGATGCCAGTTTATCGACATGAGTTATAGCCGCTTACAGTCATTATCTCTAGAGCATTCAAGCTTTATTATAAAAAACAGCAAGAGGTGTCCAGAAAATTTGAACATAACTCTTATTACTCGACCGGTTGATGATATTACTCCAAAGCAAGAGTATGATCCCGATATTTTGCCGGTTAATGTTGGAGATACTCCTTTTAAGACTCATAATGAATGGTTTTACGAAAATGATCCCGGCAGAATGATTAGGATTTCAGGATTACAAGCCTCCTACACCGAGGATTTCTTTTCAAACTATGAGGAAAACAAGAGAATTGCTATGGAGGAAGCCCGTCAATTTAAAAAAAGAAAGCTGTCCGAAATTTCGAAGCAAAACTTTGTTTTTGGATATACAAAGATAAGTCTTGGTTATGTATCTAATTATAGCCGTAGTACTTTCTTGCCTTGAGCTTGTGATAAGCTATTATTTATTACAAGTTCATTAAAGAGATGAATAAAAGAGAGATCATATTATCTGTTCAAGTATTATGTGGATTATATAGTTTCTAAAATATTTGGTACTATTCTGGAGACGAGTTGGAGAAGCCAATGTCAATATCAATATCAATATAATGGCAAGAGATACAAAATCTTCTCTGTAGTAAAGAGATATTTCAATCTTTCTCAGATCAAGAGAATAGCTTCTTTAACTTGATTATTGTATTATTATTTTTACTTTCTTGTAACAGCCTACGATTAAAGACACACGAATAATAATATATCTTCTTTAAAAATAATATTCATTAACTATTTTTAATGTTCGGTAGACACACCACTAACCTTCATCTGATGTATAAAAATTTGCGTTGGCATTCAATACCTCACATGCTTTAGCAGATATCTTCTTTCCCTCTGTGAATTATAGTACCCAACTCTTTCTACTTATTGATACTGCTACACTTGCCTTTAATATACACTCAACATGCGTTTATAATATACTAGTAGGGCCAATTTTTTGCCTACTTGGCACCCACATTATTACAGAGATACCTTGGCGCTTTTTCCAGTTCTCAACCAATTTTGACTGTTGACAAAAAACATTGTTTTATTGTTGTATAAACTTCTTGCTATAAAGTTAATAAAGTGGTCCAGAAAAGGGATGAGTTTTCTTTCCAATATGGTGATACAAGCATATTAGCCAAAAGTGTAAATTATAGTCTTTAAAGAGCCAACTCCTCTTGTGAACCAGCAGCCACAAACCATTGATCAACCACCTCCAAACTGTATCATTGGAACAATACAGTCTTTTCTCAATCTTTCCAGCGGAAAGGGCCAAACTTTCATGTTTATATCCTTGAAAAAAAGGTAATAATCTATATTCAATATTATAGATATTATCCTATTTTTGCTTGATTTTTTTTAAAGTGCTAAGCAAAATACAATCGCTTCTTTTGTGCACTTTGTATAACTGTAGCTTAAATAAAATGCAACAAAACGATATTTATATCCTACAGATTGTAAAACGTATAGTAGTCTTGGAGATGTAATCTTCCATTGTGTCCCTTATGGTGGTTATAAGCTCACAAGTACAACTATGATTAATGTCATTTTCAAGATGGCATAATTTACCCTCATCAAAGATCGTTGAGTATTATTTTTGCTTTTTACCAAATTCAATGTCTTTTCACTATTATATGGTTGGTTTGGCAAATATGGAATTTCGGTCCGTTGCCAAGAAAAACGGTCTGTGTATCCTACAATATACTGCGCCTCATGTTTATTTACCAATGAAACTACTTAAAGCCATTTGAAACGCTTAAAAACAAAGCCTTCTCTTTCCAGTTTACATTTATTCAAAAAACCTTTTCATGATTTTATCAGACTTTCCTCAAGAAATCATAGAAAACATTGCGGATTTTCTTTGCTTTAGAGACAAGATCTCTTGTTCTTTGGTGTGCAAGTCATGGAAAAGAGTTTTCCAGGATACCATATACTCTGATATAATCATACGTTCTGATGAAGCCTTGCAAGATGTCATGACTCCATCTCAAAAGAGCCGACGCAAATACCATGAAATTGGACACCTTGTACGATATCTGACTATAGATCACTGGGATATAACTGTCGAGAAAATATACGCACTGCAAAAGACCTTTCCAAATATAAAGTATCTTTATTTTGTAGTAACTTATCTTGACTTGAAATTCTTTGGAAGTATAGCCGATTGGAACCTCTGGGGATCATTGACTGAGCTTCGCATGGATATCAATGGTTTATTTAGACCTGCTATAGAAAATTCACTTGTTGAAATAATTGTGTGCTTACCCCTCTTAAGACGCCTAACGATTCAAAGTAGAATGCAGTACAGCATTATAATAGCATTCTCAGTAAACAATTTTGAGACCATCCACTCGAATCTAAGGCACCTTGAATACATGAAACTCAGCACAGGTTTCTTGAATCTTTCTGATACCGACCTTGAACGTATACCAAACGTATCTCCGGCAACAACGATGAAAATATTGGATATAATACCCAGTGATGCAGACTATCGATGGCTATGCTATTTTTCTCGCAAATATCCCAACCTACACACAATTGACCTTGGCGTAAAATATCTGTTGCCCGATATCGAAGTACAAAGACATAATACAATGACATTATTCCAACAAGTGCCTGTATCATTTCAACACCTCGAACGATTCGATCTCAAATATTCTCAAAACATTGAGAGAGAGAAGTTACTTTTCGTGGATAAGATCCACTTTCACGACGCACCATTAAAGCATGTATCGATTGACGTTTCAGTAAGAAATGGTTCTTCTTCTGATTATCTCTGTGATGCTTCCAGAATCATCGCAGAGACCTGCCTAGAGAAATGTTCAAATACCATTGAATCATTTCATCTAAAATGTAACAGTAAACATGCAACCCCAATAAACTTGACGGGGATGGAGAACAGCCTTTGCAATCTGGTCAAATTGGATATCAACATTCCCACAGTTGCTGATATCGATACCTTTCTCCGTGCAGCACCTCGTTTGAAATATCTTCAACTCAAATATTCGGATATCAAGGTTAAAAAAGAACTCTACAATTCAGAGAGATTTGAACTCCAGTCATTCGTTTTATACATTTCAACAATTACATCAGATGTCATCCGGTTTTTGTCATTCCATTGCAGAAAATTGGATACATTGAGTTTGGTTGACACATCAGTCTACGGCAGTTTTACGAGACCTGGCTGCCAGCTTATCGACATGACTTATAGCCGCTTACAGTCATTATCTCTAGAGAATACAAGCTTTTTTATAAAAGACAACAAAAAGTGTCCAGAAAATCGAAATACAACTCTTATTACTCGACCAGTTGACGATATTCCTCCAAGGCAGAATTACAAGTTCGATGTCTTACCAAACTTTATTGGAGCTACGCCTACGGAAGCCAATCATAGGTCGTTTCGCGCCCACAAGTTTTGTGGTATGATATGCATATCAAAAACACGGGTTTCACATAGTGAAAAGTTCTTTTCCGACTTTGAGGAATTCAAAAAAAAAGCGATCGAGAGAGCTGCTGGTTCAACAAAAGTAAATTCATATATGAAATTGAACAATAGCTGTGCCTTTGGTTATACAAAGATAGATCTTGGTTATGTGGTTGATTGTGAGATTCACTTGGATTAATTACAAGGTGTTATTAAATAAAATATATACATATACTTTCTCTTGGAAGGCTTGTAGTTAAGAGTGCAGAAAGAAAGTAGAGTGGCTAATGATATATTTAGCAAAAGTATTTAATTGTCTGCTTACTTGTCGCTACATCATAAAATATATACTGGTGACTGACTAGCTAGTAAATATCTATTGGCTCAGGATAAATACTTTAAGTATATAACTATCAATATACATTGCTGATCTCCTTGTAGATAGTTGTAAGCAGAATATAAATATTTCTTTGAATTTAGAAATACCATACGGCTTGTCTTGTGCTCACAGACTTGGACCAACTTTTTTTATTAATACAGTCAGTGAGAGCTACATGTGTTATAAAGAGTGTTTTTTTTTAGAAAATATTCTATTTGTATATGTGTGTTTAATGTGTATTTAACGACAATACATACTCCCATATTAAACTATTAAAATATTCGCCAAAAACAAAAACAAAAAACAATTTTCTTAACTCTATCATTGTATTTTGTTCACTTTTAAAAACCTTGTATAAAACCCATGAGTATAATATACAACTTTTAATCATAATAGTAGAATAATGCTTATTAAAGATGTTCAATTTTTTATAAAACCTCCACTTGTTTATTTGATCTATACTCAAATATAAGGAACCATGGGACGAAGTTTGAAGTTTATTTTTTCTCTTTTCAACAATTTTGATAGTAAAATATTATCAGAATAAAATCAATATACTTGTCTTGGTCAATGTTTCCTTTCAATGTCACCAAAAGGCCAAAAACCCCGGATTATGACAGAGCCCTTGCCAAACTTTTATGTATTGACAGTGTTCTTATTGTTATACCTCTTGCCCTTCTTTCTAATAACCCTAATACTTGCATCATTGCCAACAACAAGATACCTGGACTCATCCGACCAGACAACTGATCTCCAGTTGTCCATTGTCCGGGTGGCCTTGTAATTTACCATTTCGACCAATTTTCTTTGGGTCTTTCATTCAGGCCAAACTTCTGTGCAGTTGAATGGAATTTATAGCCAAGAAGTTTCATGTTCTTACGAAATGTGGCCAAAGACATGACTATTCCTACATTTATTAATCTCATGTTGAACTACATTTGAGACGAATATCTCCTTGTAAAACGAGTAAGCCAATGCAACTTGAGTTTTCTTTATGACCTTTGGAGTGCCTCCCAGCTGTTTAGGTTACAATTATGTCTTTATCTCTAAAGTCCTTTATGTAATTGTCAGCATTACTCTTTGGAGTGTCAACAGATGTCGAAATCTCGGAAGAAATAACTTCTATTTCCCATTGACCTATAATTCGCCCATTCATAAATACATTCAACTCTTGTATTTGGAGGAGGGTGGTTCTTGGTTGACGGTATGTGCATGAGAGAGAGAGAGAGTAGTTTTATGATTTGGTTTGGCTCAAATAAAAAAGTTTGGTATGCTTATATATATAAAAATATATATAAACTCCGTCCATGACCTCTTGTGTATATCCCAATTATTTTTCTCATTCAAAAAGTATTTATTCCCTCACTAGTTTACAAGGTACTATTCTGAGCAAGGGCTAGACTGAACCACTCACCATATAAGTATCATGAGCCATACACATTGAAAATATAATTAAAGATGAATTAAAAAAGAACCAACATAATACCTGAAATACTTTGGAATATTAAATAGCACAAGAGCTGCCTTTACAATAATCTCTATATAAAATAATACACAAAGGAAAAAGCTCTTGTAAGATCAAGAGTGATAAATTCATGGGAATATCAGATTATAAATGTCATTTTGTGGTATTGAATGTTTGCCTACAGTGTTTGTTTGTTTAACTTTTAATGATCTTGGTTGTTATTCATAAAATTGAGTCATTGGCATTATCTAGATCATTTTAAAAAAACCCACCCTTTAAAATGATTTACCCTCTTTTGGTACAAATAAAATAGCCTCGTTTGTTTTGTAGGAATATTTGCTTCCAAACAATGTCTGGGCTGTAAGCGCTCTAATACAAGCCAAGAGTCTAATATAGCCAAGAATCCATTCGACGTCATGTCACTCGGCTTAAGAATACCAAGGAATGAAAAGAGGCCAAACGTCACCTCTACGCCATAGCTTCATTGATTGATCTCGCATGGGGTTATAAATAACACGAGTATCTCTTTTCATCATCTTTAAATCTTTTGATAATTTTCTACAATGGTTCTTCACAAGCATATCAAATCCAAGGTTCTACCAAAGAGCCTTCAATCTGATGACACTTCCAAAGAAAAGCAGCCCTTGCATTCTCTTGCCTACAATTCACGCTATGCAACCATCGATGTCCCAAAGACCGAGATCCCACAAAAGCCCTCTGGATCTTCCACGGCTTACCAGTTAATTCACGATGAGCTTGATCTTGATGGCACACCTGCTATGAACTGCGCTAGTTTTGGTAATACTTTGGCAATTTAGAGTCCTTGGCTAGCTGCTAACCATTCTACTAGTCCACACTTGGATGGAACCTGAAGCGGACAAGCTTCTTATGGAGAACATCTCCAAAAACCTGTCTGATCAGGATGAGTATCCTGCTACAATGCGCATTCATGGCCGTTGTATATCCATGATTGGAAATATGTGGCATGCTGAAAATGCAATCGGCACTGCCACTACAGGCTCGTCAGAGGCTATTATGCTAGGTGGATTGGCCCTCAAGAAAAGATGGCAGGCACGTCGCAAGGAAGCCGGAAAGGATGCCTATCATCCCAACATTATCATGGGAAATAATTCGCAAGTTGCATTGGAAAAATTCGCACGCTTCTTTGATGTTGAAGCACGTCTTATTCCTGTTTCCGAAGAGAGCCATTATGTTCTCGATATTCATAAAGCCATTGAAGCATGCGATGAAAACACAATCGGAATTTTTGTTATCCTTGGCTCTACTTACACTGGCCATTTTGAAGATGTCAAGGGACTCTCGGATCTTTTGGATGCCTATCAAGAAAAGACAGGAATTGATATTCCCATTCACGTAGATGCTGCTAGGTAAGACGCATTAAAGACCATTCGAAGCATACTGTCCAGTGTCACTCAATAGCCTTTGTGTTTTTTTTTAGTGGTGGATTTGTGGCCCCGTTTTCGTTTCCCAATCTTCTCTGGGATTTCAGGATTCCTCGCGTGTCTTCTATAAACACCTCTGGACACAAGTATGGACTATGCTATGCTGGCATAGGCTGGGTTCTGTGGAAATCAGAGGAATATCTACCAAAAGAACTCATTTTTGAGCTACACTATCTTGGTGGTACAGAATACTCGTACACCATCAACTTTTCTCGTCCAGCTTGTTTTATGGTATGCTGAATCATCTTGTGAGATATAATAATCCTGAGCCACAATCATCTATTGTAGATTGGACAATACTACAACTTTTTGCGTCTTGGAGTCGAAGGCTTTACCAGTGTTGCCAATAACGATCTATTGAATGCACGCGATTTCGCTAGAGGCTTGGAAGCCTCGGGATATTTTGATGTAGTGTCGGATCTTCATCGACCCAAAGGTGTCTTTGGCTGGAAAGACAAGTCAAATCTCTCCAAAGTAAAAGAGGTTGGCAGCAAGGCAGGCGTCATTGACTACAATCCTCATCTGCCCGTCGTGTCATTCAAACTCACGGATGAATACAAGAGAAAGAATCCTCACGTAAACCAAGGCGCCATAAGCGTATTGATCCGCACCAAAGGTTGGATTGTTCCCAACTATCCTCTGCCTCCAAATTCCGAGTCAATTGAGATCTTGCGGGTTGTCGTTCGCGAGTCTCTGTCAAAGGACATGCTGAGCCTCTTGCTGGAAAACATCGTGGAAGCCACCGAAAGATTGGCAAAGGTTGAAAACACAATCGAGTCTTTATATCTCACATCAAATATGCATGCTGGAATTGATATTCAGGAAGACGTTCCTCCTAATAGCAATACTTATTCACGCCCTTGTTAAATAGCTATGTAAATATCGAGAATAAACAAAAATTGTACAAATTTATTGGTGTATTTTGAATATTATAGTCGTCTGCTTATTCTTGTGCCATCAAATCATTCAAAGTCGATGACCATTTTACGGTGTAAAAATTCGTGAATAGGTTGTTTGTCGCAAAACAGAACCAATCATATATTTTATACATATTGGATTATTCCAAACTCTTGTGTTCCCCTCTCTCTTTCTCTTCATTTCTTTTTCTTGATGCCCACTGCCAAAGTTCCCACAGTGAGTGAGATCACTATTTACCCTGTCAAGTCTTGCCATGGTATCAGCTTAAAAACATCCAAAGTCGGACCTCTTGGACTAGAGAACGACAGACGCTTCATGTTTGTCGAAGATTCGATAAAGAGGTTTATCACTCAAAGGTAAAGCCAAAATAATGGGTTGTAAAGTATGATGACCTTATCAATCTCATAGAGTATATCCCTCACTTGCCCTTGTCTACACATCAGTTGACGAGGCTCGTAACTTGTTGATACTGACAGCCAAAGGTCAAGAGCCTCTTGAAGTCCCACTTCACCCCGATATAACCAAACTAAAGCTCTACTCGGTTCAACTCTGGAAAGATGATCTTATGGCATACGACGTTGGTGATTTTGCCTCGGAATGGATCACATCTTTCCTTAGACGCCATGCAGATGATGATCAGGTTGACAAGGACTTGAGTGAGAGGACTATTCCTGGAATCATGCGAATGGTCGTGCTTGATCCTTCGAATGGGCACTATGACCGCCCTGCTCATCCACAATTGCCTGGTGTTCAATCGCCATTTACTGATCAGTCTCCAGTATCAATGGGATTTGAGGCCAGCGGAGAAGATATGAATAAAAATCTCTTGCAGCGTGGTGTGAGCAACGGAGAAACCATTCCAATGAACCGCTTTAGATCCAATATCAATATCAAGGGCACAGTTCCATGGGAAGAAGACGAATGGCTGGTAATCAAGTAAGACAATATTCAGCAAAAGACCAACCATTCCAGAACACACTGACAAATCAATAGAGTCGGAGATGTGACATACTATATAATTGAACCACTCGCCCGCTGTCCATGTAATATGGCACCTTGACCCGTATATCGTTATCTAATGTGTATCTGTAGTGACATGTATCGACCAAGAAACTGCAACAAAGGACAAGTGGAAGGATTCAAGTGTGCTTGAGCACCTAAAAAAGACCCGTCAATTTGAAGATACTCCGGGAAATGGCTATTTTTGCGTGCACACGGCTCCCTTGACAGCGGGAACTGTCAATATAGGCGATGAGGTAAAAGTTCTTGAGCGTGTCCCTGCTGAGCACAGAAAAAAGATTATCCAGTGATCAAATCAATTGAGTGTCATCAAGGCAACTTTTTAGCCATTACCATAATGCTAAATATGCTCACAAATCTATCTTGACCTTTAATAAAGAGATATAAGCTAGATGCCTTGAAACATTTGGTTGATGTCCCAACCTTTTTTTAAAAAAACAAAGCACAGTAGAATGTGTACTTTTGAAAATCATTGAAATATTCATACTCATATTCAAATTAAATTAAACAAAATTCATGTCGATTTGGCTGGTTATTCTTCTTGACCAATATACAAAGTCACGTTCATCGTCTCCATCTTTGATCTTTACCATTTCCTTTTTTTTTCTTCGCGTATCTTAATCTTTGGAATCAGTAATGGCAGAAGAACGTCCCGTTGTGTTTTTTGATATCTCTATTGGCGATGTTCCTATTGGTCGCATGAAGATGGAATTGTTTTCGGATATTGTGCCAAAGACTGCAGAAAACTTTAGGCAAGTCAATCGAATCAAGCTTTGTAATTGTCTTGGATTGGCCATTAACTGCTGGCTTATACCTATTATCTCCCTTTAGACAATTGTGCACAGGCGAGTTCAAGTAAGTCTGGAAATATAAACATTGGTATGCCGGAAGGTATATACTGGTTTATTGATCGATAGCTCCTTTGATTCTTAGGCGTAACGGTGTTCCCCAGGGCTTCAAGAATTGTCTTTTCCACAGGTAAAATATCCACAAAATATGGCAAGTATCTGGAAAGCAGGTCTGATATAGACTTGTTAGAGTAATCAAGGACTTTATGGTCCAAGGTGGAGATTTCCTTAAAGGCGATGGTACAGGCTCGATGAGCATCTATGGTGAACGATTCCACGACGAGAACTTTACTGTCAAGCACGATCAGTCAGGGCTATTGTCAATGGTAGGTCTACACAAACCAGCCCAAGGGAATCTATACTTTAATCTTATTATTATTGTGTGTGTGTGTGTGTGTGTGTGTGTGTGTGTGTGTGCTCTAGGCAAACTCTGGTCCAAATACCAATGGATGTCAGGTAAGACTAATTGTGTGAATGGAGGTTGGATGTGAGACTTATTTGGGCTGGCAAATAGTTCTTTATTACCTGTGAAAAGTGCGAGTTCTTGGACGGAAAGCACGTTGTCTTTGGCCGCCTGGTAGATGGTTTGCTAACTCTCAGAAAGATTGGTAAAATGCTTTGGGATCATGGCGAAAATAACTAAATACACTAAAACTCTGCCTTAGAAAACGTATCAACAGGACCCAACAATCGTCCCAAGCTTCCTGTCAAGATCACTGGTAATTCATAAATAATTTTGTGTATTATAAATGTACTTATATTTATATTGGTTTAAAGAATGTGGACAAATGTAAGCTTGTCTGGATTATATCCAAGACAATGGCTACACCAAGTAAGAGTTGAGGGACAGAGGTTTATAGACACAGTGGCAATGCAATACAATAATAAAAAGGAGCTTATCGAGCCATGTGTTTTACACCCAAAGTCAACAAGATTGAACCAATTGTTCGATTTGGGTATCTTTATCCTATTCCAAACAAGCTATCACTGTATCAGATATCACAAATGGAACCTGGTTTACAAGTATAAATAAATAGCAGAGCAAGTCCTTGACTGTGCTAAAGCTCTTTATAAAAGTGAACCTTTTATATATATCAATCTAGGTAAGAATCATCTTCATGTTTTCATAGTACATCAGCATTGGATTTTCTCCACTACGGGTCGTGGTACGCTCAACATCACCATATCGTTCGCAGAACTCGCGGTGTGTTAGGACCCTGACGCCCTTGTCATTTCCTGCTCCAGTGCCACGACAGACACGGAGGTACATGTCTCGAAGAAGTTCAAAATTGGTGGGGAAAAAGATGTCAAACCATCCAGGCTGGACCATGTAGGTTGAACATGGCACCATGGTTCCTTTGTAACGTGTCTGGACTACAGGGGCATCGATCCCTTCAACTGCGTCTGGTAAGCTAGAGAAATCAGATAATACGAGCTGGTGCTGGGGGAAATGGGTCTTTAGGGTCTCGAGTAGCATAAACAGCTTTGTGGGAATGAATTCTGGAGCAGAAAGATTGGGTGCCAATGGCATATTCTTGAGAAGGGTATTCCATATCTTGCGAGAGAGTACTGGACTACGGTAGCCAACTTCATCACGTACGGCCATGTACCGAGAGATCAGACTATCTTGACCCACAGGCTCATAGATCTCTGTATATTCTCCATTGGCATCTGTGCTCACCAAGGCTTGTCGTGGTTCGAGTGTGTTGATGTCGTATCGAATCAGATCATGGGCAAAGTTGTCCTATAGTACATGATAAGCCCTCTGGTTACCAAGAGCAGGTATCAATGTACTTACGATGACTTCCATTCCGAGGAAGAAGCAATGCTCAGGCACATGAATGTCCCAGTCAAAGATACTCTTGTTGATCACAGTTACGCACCTGTGATGGTCCTTTGCATCACGGACATCTTGTCTCTCTGACTGGCGCTCGGCCAGCTTTCCAGAGATCTCAATGATGTTATACTTGGTGCGCTTATAGACATTTGGTTCATTCTGCTGAATGTAATCCAAGATGTTCAGCATGAGTGTACCGTTGCCTGCACCCATTTCATAGATAATGAGGTCCTTGTGAGGGAAATGGTTGAGCTTGTATTCTGATACCAAATACTTTGCAATAGCAAATCCATACCAAGGCTACAAACATAAATGTGAGGATCATCAATCAAAAGCAGCTCTTTATTTCCTGACAATACTTTAAAAAGCTCGGTGGGTGTGTGCCAGACTTGACGGGCTACTTCATCCACTTCGTCTACATCTCCTTCAATCTCCTTGTAGAGCTTGGCCAATTCATTCATAAACGCCAAATGATCCTGCATCCCATTGAAATCAAAGTCTGTCTCTGGTGAGAAGATGACAGCCTGTTTTGAAAAGTATCCATAGTTGGGGTTGTAGAGCGAATCGTCAATGAAGTCTCTGGCAAGCATCTTTGTCTGGGTGGGAGGAGAGGTGGCACTGGCAATGTCCTTGGCTGTCTTGCGAGGATAGTTTTTGCGGGCCTTTTCTTCCTTTTCTTCTTCTGCTGTCTGAGAGAAAAAGGGCGTGAGGACTCCTTGGACTGTATCCTCAGTTGTATCTAGCCGACGACGGCCTACGACAGGTGTCATTGTCAGGCACCGGTGAAGAGGACGAACGAAAAAACTGGGAATCGTGCGATTGAATAGACATTGTCTTTGGCCAGCCAAAGCTTGGGTCAGCACACGCCGTTGAACAACATGCATGACTAGATCTATATCAATGAGCGCTTATAAAAACAAGCAGGCTGTTGTTTTTTCCAGGTTGACAAATAGGACAGAGAACATGATTTGATGCGGAGAATCAATTGCTATTGACAGACTATACAAATATATATGTATATAAAAAGTAAGGGCCTCTCTTTTTGTGTAGGGTTCCAACAGAGTAGACAAATATCTAATACATAACAGCTCCAGTAACATATACACTTTAAATGACTTAGAGTTTATAACAGCAGATGATAGCATGCTGGTAAAGAATATACTTGGGTCTATTCTTTCAAACGGAAAAAGTTATTTAAGATTTCAATATTTGCACGCTCTTTTATATTTCCCTATTTTGTTTTCTCTTGCTCTTTATTTACAAGCATGCCTTGCTCATTTTTCAAACAATAAAGCACCAAACCCTCCTAGAAAATGTATCCGCCATTTATTTTATAAAACACTAATTATGATTATAATGCACAGAGCTGAATTATCCATTATCGCAATTCCCAATGTGAGAGTATAAAAGCAACTCCATGGTATGACAAACAATATTACAAGCCGAAGTCTATTGAAGATTTGGCTCGCTCAGAAAACTCCAAGTCTTTTGATGCCTATAAAAAAACCGTCATTTGAAAAAAGATTGTCAAGAGACATGCCGCCAAACATCAGTGGAGATTACTTGCGAGATAAACAAGGTAATCAAAATACTCATCTCAACAGTTATTACTAGCAAGACCTTTTGAAGTCTTGAGTACATGTATTATGATGTATTGAACATGTCATACTTGGCTCAGGATGATATGTCTGTATGTCCAAAGTGGGGTCAAGAAATAATTGATTTGAATGAAGAGTGTAAAGTGATTTAGAGTGACGAGCCTTGGTATTCTCTTTAATAGAAGAGCACGTTTATAGAGATATCTAGATAAGAAATATTATCTCGGTTGTTTTTAACCAAAAATACAGGAAGATGGAGGGTGAATAATGGTATGAGGGTGTCTTTGGGCTAAAGTTATCTGTCTTTTTTCATATTTTGAAACGGCATGAATACAAAAGTATATATTACACTCAAGTGTAAGGGATTATGAGACAGAGATGAATTTTTTTTTACAATACCTTTACTTTTTGTTCTTTATAAGCATACCAAACTTTTTTATTTGAACCAAACCAAATCATAAAACTACTCTCTCTCTCTCTCATGCACATACCGTCAACCAAGAACCACCCTCCTCCAAATACAAGAGTTGAATGTATTTATGAATGGGCGAATTATAGGTCAATGGGAAATAGAAGTTGTTTCTTCCGAGATTTCGACATCTGTTGACATTCCAAAGAGCAATGATGACAATTCCATAAAGGACTTTAGAGATAAAGGCATAATTGTAACCTAAACAGCTGGGAGGCACTCCAAAGATCATAAAGAAAACTCAGGTTGCATTGGCTTACTCGTTTTACAAGGAGCCATTCGTCTCAAATGTAGTTCAACATGAGATTAATAAATGTAGGAATAGTCATGTCTTTGGCCACATTTCGTAAGAACATGAAACTTCTTGGCTATAGATTCCATTCAACTGCACAGAAGTTTGGCCTGAATGAAAGACCCAAAGAAAATTGGTCGAAATGGTAAATTACAAGGCCACCCAGACAATGGACAACTGGAGATCAGTTGTCTGGTCGGATGAGTCCAGATGTCAGGAACCGATCTAGGCAAAGGCAAGAACAGAGAAAACAGGCAGAGAGTTTGAAGATAGATTTCTTTAATAAAGATGTTTATTTGATCCTTCTATTATCAAGCTCTAGGGGTACTTATATGAGTGTTTCTAGATAATGTCTACCAAGATAATTATAATGATTGATTCTATGGAGTGTCTTTACAAGGACGACTAGGTAAGAATACTATTGGTTCAGAGGCACAATGGCCGGATCTGATTATGATTGGTCAATCAATTTTGCCAATAGGATGTTTCTTACACTCTCTTCCTGTGCTTTTAATTCCAAGTTTTCCAAGACCAATTATATATATAAAAAGATATATAGATTTTATTTAATAATAACTGGTAATTATTGTGTCAACATCATAATCAGCTACATAACCAAGTTCTATCTTTGTATAGCCAAAAACACAGCTATTGTTCCATTTCATATATTGTTTTACTTTTTTTGAACGAGCAGCTTTCTCGATGGTCTTTTTTTTGTTTTCTTCATATTCGGAAAAGAACCTTTTCGCATGTAAACTGTGCGCCTTTGTCATTCCATTAGTATCCCCAGAAGCAGAGGTATAAAGCCATTGATAACGACATTTTGTAGGCGTAGCTCCAATAACGGTTGGCAAGACATTGGGATCGTACTCTTGCTTTGGAAGCATATCTTTGACTGGTCGAGTAATAAGAGCTATATTCAAATTTTCCGGACACTTCTTGCTGTCGCTTATAATAAATTGTATGTCGCTTAGATATAGTGACTCTAAGCGAGTGTAGGTCATGTCAATAAACTGACATCCAGGTACTGACAGGCTACCAGATACCGCTATAACATCCAAGCTCATCAGATCCAGTTTTCTGCAGTGGAAGGATAGAAACCGGAGAACATCTGATGACATCGTTGATTCTGTTATTATGAAAGATTGGAGCCCGAACCTCTTTGAATCGTAGATTTCGCCTTTAATTTTGACATCAGTGTACTGGAGTGAAAGGTCTTTCAAACGAGGTGCGACTTCCAAGAGCGTATCTAGCTCAAGAGACGAAACCAAATTATCGAAATTTAGTTCGACCAAATTGCAAAGAATGTCTTTAATATCGATAACACTGAACGGTATTGTATGTTCTTTATTGACTTTTACAGAAAATGATTCGATGGTACATGATGCCGCTTTCAAGCAAGTTTCTGTGATATACTTGGGAAAATCATAAGGCTTATCAAGATGTGAGATACTGTCGGATATTTCAATAGTAATTGAGACGTGTTTTAACGGTATATTGTAAGGCTTGATCATGTCCCAGAAGATTAAACACTCTGTTCCGTGACAATTGGTATATGTAATGTCTAGTTTTTTTAGGTGTTGAAATGGCGGAGATGATGTCTGTAAGAAGGGTGTTGTATTGATGGCATGGTCTTCGTTTTCACTTGGGCTGTAAAATGAATCAAACTTCAATGTGCATAGATTGGGATATTTGTAAGCGAAATAGTATATAAATCGATGGTCTGTCTTTGCGGAATGTACTATAAAGCTGTTCATTGTTGTGGCTGGTGATACTTTTGTCATACGTTCAAGTTCGGCATCAGAGAGGGTCAATTGTTTCAACGTTAGTTCCAAATGTGTAAGGTAGGGTAGATACGAGTGAATGGTCTCAAAGTCGCTTAATGAGAATGTCGTACATGGCGTGTAGTTAGGTTCATTAAAAATTCTTCGGTCACCCCGTATACCAAACCATCCGACACTATGAAAGGTGAATGTTGTTTTGAAGACAGTAGGTACATGATTCATGCAAATATAGAGTTCTCTTAGTGATCTCCAGTGATGCCAACCAGTGTTGTTTTCAAGGTTGACAGAGGTTAAAGAAAGTGCATCGATATGAAGATATTTTACATTCTTAAAGTTGTTTTGCAGTGCACAAAGTTCGTCGTCTGTTGCATGTATATGTTTATCTATGTTTAGATATTGTACAAGGTGCCCATTTTCTTTATAATTTTGTTTATGATCTTGTCGTAAATAAACAGCATTGCGCAAGTCGCCTCTGTGATTAATGAATAGATCAGAGTGCATGGAATCCTGGAAAACTCGTGTCCATGACTTGCAGACCAGAGAGCAATTCACTTTATCTTCAATGGAAAGATAATCCATGATTTTGATTTTGATCTCTAGAGGAAAGTCTGATAAAGGCATAATCAAATGGTATTTTGAATATAGAGATGGTAGAAAGAGAGGTTTTTAAGCCTTTTAAATATTAGATCTATTTATTGGTTTCAAGATCTGAAAAACTAAAATAGACGCAGTCTATTGTAGGGTAGAATGTACAGAATATAATCAATGGAAGCCAAAGATAAGAATATTCAAGGATAATATTATAGATATATAGAGTCTTGGTTATATTGTAAGAACAGGAATCATAATTGTTTCATATTCATTTAGTAAATATCTAGATCAATGTTCACACACTTGTTGTAAAATGCTTGCGCTATTCTGTACTACGTGACACACAGAGCAAAGCCTTTTTGTTATTTTGCAGGATGAGTAAAGTAGAGAGAAAGATCTTGAAATATTCAAAGTATTACAAAAGGCTGAGAACCCAAAACAAGATTCTAATATATCTACATACGTCTTTTGTAGTAGTAACGATAATTAAGATCTAGATGTCCAGAGAAGAGAAGCATTTATGAAACATATATATCCTTACAGGATCTGTACCTCAATTGGATTGCATGTTGGAAAGAACTAAGATAGAGCCATATTCTAAAAAAAAAGAAGGTTTTGTGTGACATCCAAAGAGAAAGTGATCTCGGCATTTGATGTTATGGTCATATATGAGATATTGTGGGTCGGTGATATGCTTTTATATATAATGGTGTAGTAGTTTTCTAGTTAGTGTCATGTCTAAACCATTTTTTACTATATCAACCTACAGTGATTATGGATGAAAGTGGACCAAAAGTATTGTCAACAGGTGCATGGTAGGATGAGTAAGGATGCGGTTGGTTGGATATATTTTCAAAACAATCCAGTAATAGCCTTTTCGAGGTATATTTTGATTATATAGAGGGAAAAATGGAACGAGAGGGTCATGGTCATCAATACAAGAGACTCCAAGACATGGAAGGTATCACAAACAGAGCTTAATGTGTCCATAATCTATCCGTTGAAAGAAGTGTCCTAGTCCATTTCGACCCAAAGAGAATGTACCATGTGACTTTTGAACAGGACGCCCTTTATCAACTACTGCGAATGTGTCAAAAACAAGAATTATCTTGAAGTTTATAGGAAAGAAAACAAAATGAGTAACATGTATCCAAACCGAGATTAAAGGAAACTGTAGAGTTGCAAATGGTTCCAGACGCAAATAATCTGCCAGTGGACTGTGGTGTATATGCATTTATTAATTTTTTTTTTTAAAAAAAAGGCATTGTAATACTGCGAGAGTGTTACTTGGATAAAGAATAATATTGTGGGCGATATACTTATTATAGCTTCTCTGTAGTTTAGTCTTTATTATGTAATGACCCATTATCAATGTAGTAGTGTAAAGTGTATGTATGCCCAGTGTGTACTTGTCAAGCACCTTTTTTCAAATCTCTCTGACTTCTTTGCTATTGACTTGGACATTGACTCCCAGTTGTTATCCTTGTCTTATTAGCCGTGCAAATGACTTTGAAATATTGGTTACAAATTTCGCTTCCTGGAACCAAATCTAGAAATTGTACGCTTAAAATGAGCTGAGAAAACAATAATAAAGTGGCTATTAAATAAGAGTTGGTAGAACAAATTACTTGGATGACGCTTCAGCTAAATTCAGTAGTTAAAGAGCTTCTTTACATAGTAGCAGCACAACAATTTGTATCTATAATATATTTCATTAAATATACATTATTGCTGCATTATTTATAGCTGTGCACTAGTAGAATATGAAGCTACTCACGTGATTCTAATAAAAGTTAGGCCAAACCAATTTTAATCTCATTCCGTGACTTTTAAACACCAATCTTTATTTAATCTCCGCAGAATTTGTCTATAAATAAGAGTGCGATCCTGGAGGTTTTTCTCTCTCTTAGAACTAGTGGTTCTACTTGGGTTGCAGTCTTGATTGACTCCCCAAATAGTAGAGCCACAGAACCAATAAATGAAAATAAACCTAGGAGGGTGGGTGGGCACATACATGAATGAAATTTATATAATGATCAAGTCTTTGCACCTCTGTCATAAAAACCAAACTGGAATTATTACTATATAATTCAAACTCCAATATAAAAAAATGAAAATAAAAAATGAAATTAGTTTACTAGTTTCATTTTCCAATATAAATAAATGAAAATAAAGGACTATCAATCTTTATATAAATTTCATCTTGTAAAAAAGTAAATAAACATTGACTGCTTTTTGTCAAGTTCATTCTTTGTGTGCTTTACTTTTTTAAATCAGTTTGCATGCTGTTTTAATTACCCACTCTAATACACCTCTTTAAATGTATTGTGTATATCTTGTTAAAAGACTTTCTTTAATTCACTCTTTTTTTTTACGTGGCGCTTATATATATTCACTACCGACATATTCTCAAAATATCAACACTTTTGGGCTTTATTTTTACTTTTTATTACCAACTTCATGTCTTCATCTCTACAGACATATTTTACAACAACAGACCGACATTCAAACTACATCAAACGTATCAATACTATATAATAATTACTCACTCTATACATTCTGTCTCAAACGAACCACACCATTTCATCAATTCAACAAGAAATGCTTTTCAAGTCAAACCAACTTTTAGATTACCAACAAAGGGCTTATAATCAGAGTCGCCCTTCATCTTGTCACATTGACATTTCATCCAAAGCTGGCGTATTCAAAGCAACTGTTCAAAGAGATAAAACTATAGAAGCACTGCATTTGCTGAAAAAGGTACAGAGCACCCTCAAAAATACTTATTGACCGCGACTTGGCCCATCTTGAGAATGAAATGAAAGAGAATCATAGTTACACTTAAAAACTGACGGCTACAATGAAAGATATAATGGGAGTTTACATTTCCGAGACTGCTATGACTATAGAACATGTCATTCATAAAATGGAAATGCCGTCTTGCTGGATTGTGTTTAAGCCGCGGTTACCAAAAAAGAAGCCCTTGGACTTTGCTCATCACTCTAAAAAAAAGGGCAAACAGAGATAGGATAATATCTATAAAAGTGTGCTCGCCAAATAGCCAAGGGCTTAGACCTGATAGTGTTTTATGGACATATATCAAGTGTATATTAAAGGGAAGTGTAGCAGTATCAATAAGTAATAAAGAGCTAGATAGCATAATTTACAGGGGGGAAAAGTATATCTGTTAAATATGGGAGGTATTCCATTCCAATGTTAAACTATATAGACCAAAGGAAAAAGGCAGGTAGTAAATCTACGAGATATTGGAATCATTTAATAAATATTCTTTTCATTATTGAATATCGGGTGTTTCCACCAATGTGTTTTTAGTCATGCCCTGTTAAACGAGTGAACAAAATACAATAATCGAGTTAAAGAAGCTATTTTCTTGATTTGAGAAAGATTGAAATATCTCTTTACTACAGAGAAAAGTGTGTATCTCTTGGCACTATTTTTATATTGACCTTAGCTTCTCCAACTCCTCTCCAGAACAGTGCCAAATGTTTTAAAAACTATATAATCCGTACAATACATAAACAGATAATATGATCTCTATTTTATTCATCTCTTTAATGAACTTGTAATAAATAATAGCTTATCACAATCTCAATACAAAAAAGTATTGCGACTATAATGAGATACATAACCAAGGCTTATCTTTGTATATCCAAAAACAAAGTTTTGCTTCGAAATTTCGGACACCTTTCGTTCTGTTATGCGACATTTTCCCTTCATAGCAATTCTCTTGTTTTCTTCATAGTTTGAAAAGAAATCCTTGATGTAGGAGGCTTGTAATCCTGAAATTTTAATCATCCCGCCGGGATAATTTTCGTAAAACCATTCATTATGAGTCTTAAAAGAAGAATTTCCAGCATTAACCGGCAAGACATTGGGATCATAATCTTGTTTTGGAGTAATAGCGTCAACCGGTCGAGTAATAAGAGTTATGTTCAAATTGTCTGGAGACTTCTTGTTGTCTTTTATAATAAAGCCTGTTCTATCTATAGATAATGACTGTAAGCGGCTATAAGTCATGTCAATCAACTGGCATCCAGGTCTCGTAAAACTGCCGTAGACTGATGTGTCAACCAAACTCAACGTATCCAATTTTCTGCAATGGAATGACAAAAACCGGAGGACATCTGATGTAATTGTTGAGTAGCTTAAATCGAATGATTGGAGTTCAAATCTCTCTGAATTGTAGAGTTCTTTTTTAACCTTGATATCCGAATATATGAGTTGAAGATATTTCAAGCGAGGTGCTGCACGGAAAAGGGTATCGATATTAACAACGGTAGGAATGTCGATGTTCACTTTGACCAAATTACAAAGGCTGTTCTCCATCCCCGTCAAGTTTATTGGGGTTGCATGTCTACTGTCACATTTCAGATTAAGTGATTCAATGGTCTTTGAACATCTCTCCAGGAAGGTTTCCGCGATGATTTTGGAAGTGTCACAGAGATTATCAGGAGAAGAGCCATATCTTACTAAAACGTCAAGCGATATATGCTTTAATGGCGCGTCATGAAAGTGGATCTTGTCCATAAAAAGTAACTCTTCTCTCTCAATGTTATGGGAATATTTGAGATTGAGACTTTCGAGGTGCTGAAATGATACAGGCACTTGTTGGAATAATGTCATTGTATTATGTCTTTGTACTTCGATATCGGGCAATAGATATCTTATGTCAAGGTCAAGTGTGTGTAGGTTGGGATATTTGCGAGAAAAATAGCATAGCCATCGATAGTCTGTATCACTGGATATTATATCCAATATTTTCATCGTTGTGGCTGGAGATACGTTTGGTATACGTTCAAGGTCGGTATCAGAAAGAGTCAAGAAACTTAATTTGAGTTTCATGTATTCAAGGTGCTTTAGATGCGAGTGGATGGTCTCAAAATTGTTTACTGAGAATGCTTTCATATTGATGTACTGCATTTCATTTTGAATAAATAGGCGTCTTAAGAGGGGTAAGCACGCAATTGCTTCAACAAGTGAATTTTCCATGATATGTTTATATGAACCATAGATATCCATGCGAATCTCAGTCAATGATCTCCAGAGGTTCCAATCGGCTATACTTCCAAAGTCGTTCGATCGTAAAGGAGCTATTGAAAAATAAAGATACTTTATATTTGGAAAGGTCTTTTGCAGTGTGTAGATTCCCTTGGCCGTTGCATGAAAATTCTCGGATATAGTCAGATATCGTACAAGGTGTCCAATTTCATGGTATTTGTGTCGGCTATGTTGGGATGGAGTCATAATGTCTTGAAAGGCTTCATCAGAACGTATGATTATATCAGAGTATATGGTATACTGGAAAACTCTTTTCCATGATTTGCACACCAAAGAACAAGAGATCTTGTCTTCAAAGGAAAGATAATCCGCAACTTGTTCGATGATTTCGTGAGGAAAGTCTGATAAAAGCATGAAAAGGTTTTTTGAATAAATGCAAACCGGAAAGAGAAGGTTTTTATTTTTAAGCGTTTCAAATGGCTTTAAGTAGTTTCATTGGTAAATAAATATGAGGCGCAGTATATTGTAGGATACACGGGCCGTTTTCCTTGGTAACGGACCAACATTCCATATCTACCAAACATACAATCACTACACTCTTATTATCTATAACACTCTTTCAATTCAAATCTCACCGTCTCGTTAAATCAACAACAAGAAACGTCTTGGAAAAACAAAGCAATTGTCAGACTATCAAAAAGCTCTAATCATCATCAGAGGTGTTTTTTATTGTGTTCCATTGACATTCCATCCAAAACAGCTGTCAAACCAACCATATAATAGTAAAAAGCAAAAATAATGCTCAAAGGCCTTTGATGTGGATGATTTATGCCAACTTGAGAATGAAATTAATCATAGTTTTACTTGTGAGCTTATAACCATCACAAGAGACATAATCAGGAACTACATCTCCAAGATTATTATACGCTGTACAATCTGTGGGATATAAATACCGTCTTGTAGCACTTTATTTAAGCCACAGTTATACAAATTCCACAAAAGAAGCAGTTATATTTTGCTCATCGTTCTAAAAAAAAAGCAAACAAAGATGGGATAATATCTAGAATTATGAGCATAGATTAGTACTTTTTCTCAAGGATATAAACATGAAAGTTTGGCGCTTTTTGTTGAAAAGATTGAGAAAAGACTGTATTGTGCCAATGAAACAGTTTGGAGGTGGTTGATTAATGATTTGGGGGTTGTTGTTGACAAAGAGGAGTTGGCTATTTAAAGACTATAATCTACACTTTGGACTACTCTGCTTATACCAGCATATTGGAAATAAAACTTGTCTCTCTTTTGAATCGCTTTGTAAAACTTTGTAACAAGGATATATACCAAAAAGACAATGTTCCTTGTCAAAAGTCAGATCTAGTTGAGGACCGGAAAAAGTGCCAATATGTCTCTGTAATAGCTTGATCATGAAATATCCAAGAGCTTACTACTTTTGGGACATTATTGACATATATTTAGTGTAAAGTAAAGGCATGTCTATTAGTTTCAATAAGTATTAAGTAGCTGGGTACCATAATTTACCAAAGGGAAGAAAAATACCTGTTAAATATGGGAGGTATTGCATGCCAACCCAAAGCCATATAGAATAAATAAAAAAGGTTAGTGGTGTGTCTACCGAACATTAGAGTTATTTAATGAATATTATTTTTAAATAAAGTATACTTTTATCAATATGTATTTAGCTTTAATCTGTTAGACAAGAGTGAACAAAATGTAATAATTGAGTTAAACTATTTTTTCTTAATTTGAGAAAGATTGAAATAGCTCTTTACGACAAAAAAAGTTTGTATCTTCTGCAAATATCTTGAAATTGACATTGGCTTCTCAAACTCGTCTCCAAAACAGTACCAAATGCTTTAAAATAATATAATCCTCATTCACATAACATGGCTTTTCTTTTATTCTTCTCTTTCAAGGGATTGTAATAACTCAGAATTTATCACAATCTCAACAGCCTTCAAGAATACAACTATAATTGGCTACATAACCAAGTTTTAGCTTTGTATATCCAAAAACACAGCAGTCTTTCCAGGCTTCGGACGGTTCTCTACTTTTTGTACCAAGGGCTTTCGCTAAAGTAAGTTTCTTGTTTTCCTCATAGTTTGAGACGAATTTCGTGATAAAGGATGCTTGTTCTTCTGAAATCTCTTTCGTAACGTAATCTTCGGGAGATACCTCAATCCATTCGCAACAATCTTCGTCGGATATTTCTCCAATATCGACCGGCAAACTATTGGGATCATACTCTTGCTTTGGAGGAATGTCGTCAACTGGTCGAGTAATAAGAGTTATATTTCGATTTTCTGGACACTTTTTGTTGTCTTTTATAAAAAAGCTTGTATTCTCTAGAGATAATGACTGTAAGCGGCTATAAGTCATGTCGATAAACTGGCATCCAGGCGTCGCAAAGTTTCCGTAAACTGATGTGTGAACCAGAACCATCCTATTTAAATTTTTGCAATGGAATGACAGAAACCGGAGGACATCTGATGTAATTGTTGAACTGTATAGACATAACGTATCGAGTTCAAATCTCTCTGAATTGTAGAGTTCATCTTTAACCTTGATGTCACTCTGCACGAGTTCAAGAGATTTCAAGCGAGGTGCTGCACGGAGGAGGGTATCAATATCAGCAATCGTGGGAATGTTGATGTTCACTTCAATCAAATTGCACAGGCTGTTCTCTATCCCCGTCAAGTATATTGTAGCTGCATATTTATTGTTACATTTTAGATGAAATGATTCAATGGTCTTTGAACATTTCTCCAGGCAGGTCTCTGCGATGTTTTTGGGAGCGTCATAGAGATTGTCAGGAGAAGAGGTAATATGTTGTGTTGAAATGTCAATCCATATATGCTTTAATGGGATGTCGTGAAAGTTGATCTTATCTATGAAAAGTAACTCTCCTCCCTCAATTTCATGGAAATATTGAAATTTTAGCTTTGTTAGGCGCCGAAATGATACGGGTACTTGTTGGAACAATGCCATTGTATTATTGCTTTCTTCTTTGACATTGGGGACACGTCCTGGTATGCACAAGTCTAGTGTGTGTATATTGGGATATTTGTGAGCAGAATAGTATAGCCATCGATAGTCTATTTTACTGGATGTTATATCCAAGGTTTTCATCCTTGCGGCTGGAGATGATTTTTCTATACGTTCAAGGTCGGTATCAGAAAGAGCCAATAAACGTATCCTGAGCTTCATGTGTTCAAGGTGTTTTAGATGCGAGTGGATGGTGTCAAGATCTTTTACTGAGAATGATATTGTACTGTAGTATATCTTTTGACTACAAATCTCTAGGCGTCTTAAGAGGGGAAAGCACACGATTGCTTCAACAAGTGAATTTTCCATGGCAAGTAGACCTGAAGTCGCGATATCCATGCGAAGCTCAGTCAATGATCCCCAGAGGTTCCAATCAATCATACTTTCAAATAAATTTGATTGTGAGGGAGGTATTGCAAAAGAAAGATACTTTATATTTGGAAAGGCCTTTTGCAGTGCGTAGAGTTTGTCGACAGTTATATCCCTATAGTGACCTATAGTCAGATATCGTACAAGGTGTCCATTTTCATGGTATTTGCGACGGTCATCCTGGGATGGAGCCATAACATCTTGCAAGGCTTCATGAGAACGTATGATTATGTCAGAGTATATGGTATCCTGGAAAACTCTTTTCCATGACTTGCACACCAAAGAACAAGATATTTTATCTTGAATGGAAAGATAATGCGTGAGTTTTGTCAGGATTTCTGGGGGGAGGCTTGATAAAAGCATAATTAAATAATATTTTGAATAGATAGTGATAGTAGAAAGAGAGGTCTTAAATCTTTTTAAATGTTAAAGCTCTATTTATTGATTCCAAGATCTGAAAGACCAAGTGGCGCAGTCTATTGTAGGACAGAGAGCCACAAAACATAGTAAATTGAAGCCAAAGATAAGAATATTCAAGGTGTGATGTTGTCTGGGTCGGAGCAACAGACAGTTCGGTCTGATGTGAGGACGATCTACTAGGAGCACAATGGCAACGTTATCAGTAGATAGTACTACCTTAGAGGCCTTGTAGCTATTAGGCTTGTAACAGCTTATTGAATAAAACACGTTCTTTTTCCGTTAAGTCTATATTTGTCGCAGAGGACATAGGTAGCTCTGGTCACTTTGAATTGTCTGAAACGCTAAGAGAATACCAAATCTACATCTCTCTACAACTTCGCTGTATCGTGTGTGTCGTGCCTCTTCCCCAACCCCAAACCAATCCCGTGCGTATAACTTCCTTTTCTTGTAAAAGACCTCCAGTTCATATCGCACAGTATACCAAAGATCCTAAATTTGCCCAATATTACAAAGGATACTGCTGACACATGGTGGGTTGGCTATGTAGTATGAATGTCCAACTCAGTGACAGGAAAATTAATACGGGTAGAAAGACAATTTTAATAAAGAACAGATTAAGAGACTATTTAACTACTTTGGGGCATTTCTACAGATACATCACTACTTCGAAGATCACTGCGATGATCGATACAACAAACACCAGTGAATAAAATACACCGTGTCACCAACCACAATTTTGGCGCTTTCCAGGTCTGTATAAACCATTTCGAAATTAAGATATCTTATATTTGGGAAAATATTCTGCAGTGCACGGATATTTGCATTGATATTTGCATAGAAGAATATATATCAGATATCGTACAAGGTATGCAGTTTTATGATAGTTGCGTAAGCTATTCCAGAGAGTTATAATGTCGCATAAAGCTTTATTGGATTTTATGCTTATATTCAGAGCACATGGAATCCTGAAAAATGTCTTTTTATGGTTTGCACACCAAAGAGAAAGAGGGGTTTCTTATTTCACCCTCTTGTACGTCCCATGAGTTTATTCTATAACAATATTTTCTAAACGTATTGATTGTAAGAAACCAGTATATATGGTGCTTGATAATACTTATTTTTATAACCCCTTATTCAAGCAGTATACTTGCTGCCATCCTTTTAGAATATCAAGTCAGCATAAAAATATGAGTACTATATATTTCTAGAATTGACCTTGTTTGCCACTATTTTTGGTTCTATAGGTCAAGATTGTTTTTTTTTGGGTGTATAAATGTATGAGAAAAAGTGTGTGATATTTTGGAAAAATAAAATGATAGTATTATACATTGTTTACAAGTATCCTCAATAATCCCAGACCAATATCCATCGATTCACTTTTACCTTAAATATTTGGTCTGCATAGACAAATATTGGCTAATCCTCCATGATATTTTGCAAGATTTACATTTAAGAAACAAGAGAACGCATAGATAAACTATTTTATTTAAAATTATCCTTTACTATACGGTCCTGATTCCAAGCCAAACAAGAGTAAACATATGATAAACAGATAAAAAGATATTCAGGCTTCACTAAATAATAATCGATCATTAAAATGTTTCGATAGTGCAATCAGCTACATAGCCAATTTTTATCTTTGTATAGCCAAAAATACAGTTATTTTTCCAATCAACACGAGGCTTTTTTCTTTGTGGGCAAAGGGGTCTCTCTGTAAGGATTTTCTTGTTTTCGTCGTAGTTTGACATGAATTTTTCAATACGGGAACCCCGTGGTTTTGAAATAGAGTTCATGAGAAAACGATGATCTTTGAAAAACCAGTGATAGTGAGCTTTGATAGGTACTCCAATAGCAATCGGCAGCACATTGGGATCGTAATCTTGCTTTGGAGGAATATCATCAACTGGACGAGTGATAAGAGTTATGTCCCAATTTTCTGGACACTTTTTGCTGTCGTTTATAATGAAATTTGTATCTTGAATACTTAATGTCTTTAGACATGTATAGGTCATGTCGATAAACTGGCATCCAGGTGTCGAGAAGTTGCCGGATACAACTGTTTCAATCAAAGACAGTGCTTTTAGGCTTCTGCAGTGGAAAGATAGAAACCTGAGAACATCTGATGTAATTTTTGAGTCTTTCGTCTTGAATGACTGGAGTACAAATCTTTTTGAGTTGTAGAGTTCATTTTTAACTGTGATGTGTGCAGAGATAAGGTAAATTGATTTCAAGTGAATTGCTGTTTCGAAAAGAGTGTCTAATTCAAGAGACGTGGTTAAAGCATTGATATTCAGCTCGACCAGATTATTAAGGCTGTTGTTAATCTCAATCAAGTCTATCGGTATCATTTGTCTCTTGTTGCATTGTAGAGATAGTGATTCAATTGTCTTGGAGAACTCTGCTAGATAATTCTTTGTGATAAGTCGGGGAAGCTCGTCAGAATTATGGTCAGGTAGGTTGGCAAAAGGCACAATAATGCAGA
Source organism: Phycomyces nitens (assembly GCA_022702545.1). Classification (NCBI taxonomy): domain Eukaryota; kingdom Fungi; phylum Mucoromycota; class Mucoromycetes; order Mucorales; family Phycomycetaceae; genus Phycomyces; species Phycomyces nitens. The sequence goes on from JAHRBC010000003.1 coordinate 7,472,128, forward strand.
TTAATACATTTTTTAATGGTATCTTGTGAGGCTTGATCATGTCCCAGAAAAATAGACATTCTTGTCCAAGAGAATTGGTGTACTTGATGTTCAAGTTTCTTAGGTGTTGAAATGGCAGAGGTATATCGTGAAATAACTCTATTGCGGTGTCCATCTGTTCTTCGGTTCCGATTGGACGATTTGATGTATAAAAGTCGAGTGTGTGCAGATTGGGATATTTGCGAGCGAAATAGCATAGCCACCGATGGTCTGTGGCTCTGGACACCACACTAAAGCTCCCCATTTTTGTGGCTGGAGATAGTTCTGATATGCGTTCAACGTCGGCATCGGAAAGGGCCATGAGGTTTGAACTTAATTTGAAATGTCCAAGGTGTTTGAGATGCGCGTGAATGATTTCAAAGTCGTTTAACGTTAATGATAATCGTATTGGCTCCATGTATCTATTAACAACTTCCAGTCGCCTCAGGAGGGGTAAGCATGGGATTATTTTGATAAGTTCGTCTTCTGCGTCAGTTATCATTGAATTATCGAAACAGATGTAGAGCTCTTTCAGCAAACTCCAGAGGTTCCAATCAGCCGTAAGTCCAAAGTTTTCCTTTTCTAAAGAACTTTTTAGATAAAGGTAGTTTAAATTCTGAAAAGTCTTTTGTAGTATGTAAAGTTCTTCGTCTGTTACACCAAAACCGCCATCTATGTGTAGGTATCGTACAAGGTGTCTAGTTTCATGATATGCTGGATCGTTATTCTGACTGCAATCAACAATGCTGCGTAGGGTGTCCTTGTAGATTATGAATATTTCAGAGAACGTGGATTCGTAGAAAATTCTCTCCCATGATTTGGATACTAGAGAGCAAGACATTTTGTCATCGAGAGAAAGAAATTCCGTGAGTTGATTTATGATTTCTTGAGGAAAGTCCAGTAAACTCATGGCAAGTGTTTTAAGTAGAGATATATATTGGAAAGAAAGGCTATGTAGCTTTTTAGACGTTTCAAGATTATTTATTAGTTCCAACCCCAAAAAAAAAAGTAGGAGGCACAGTGCATTGTAGGACAAAACAGTGCAGCCACAATAAATTCTATTTATTGAATATTGAATACATACTTTTTTACACAATCGTCTTTAAGAGGCCTATGTGTGTAATGTTTAACTGAGAAGAATTTGTATTATTGAGCACTTGGTCAATGACATATATTAAAATAACTTTTTATTCTGGTATTTGACTATTAAATAGTTGATCTTGGATGGAGAACTAAATATAACTGCCATGAAATAAAGATTTTGGGATCATTAAACTTATTAGTACAGTAAAAACAAATATACATTAATGAAATCTCCCTAATGTTAACAATGTAGCCGTTTGAATCAGAAAAGATAACACTGCTTTTAATAATAAAAAAATATTAGAAGCTTTTCAGTGACCTTTTCCGAAAACTATGCAACTAGCCTAAAATGTGCCGGTAGTAGATGATTTTGAGAGACATTACTTGTATTCAATATTGCCTGGTTTCTCTCGGGAAAATAAGCTCATACATACTCTTTAATAATTAAAAATTATTTGATCAATTTCAAGTTGGTATATTAAAGAGCAATTTCCATTAACATTAGACACACATAGAGTCTCATTACTGTCACCATGAGCTTAAAGGACCAAGTCGTTATATAAGCTCTTACCGAATGCTAAAATCTGTCATCTTTTTCTTTCAGGCAATACACCTCCTATAGTCTGATGGAATCTACTCGGATAATTAGCTGGATGATAAGGCCATTGTATGTATCAGAATTAAGAGTGCCTGATACCTGTGGATTGCTACGCTAGAATAGCAGATTTTGTCTCATTTTCCACTGTTTTGGACTTATTCAAGGTAATAATATACAAGAAGCCTCACCACAATATTACAAGAGATATTCTGCGATTGTTATCCAAAGTTTCTGAAATAGCGATTCTCTCCAATAACATTTTCTTCATATAAAGTAATTGAGCAACGCTGGAACTCTTAACAATATCATCTTTGAATAACCACCTCGATGGATAAAGCGAACCTCCATATTCAGATAACTCTTATATTGCTGGAAAAAAATATCAGAAAGTTTGAGATTAGATGATAAATGTCGACAATATGGTCAAGGATACCAAGAAAATATAAGACATTCCCAAGTTGCTTTTCATTTGGCAAGTGGGATCAAAACTCCTGGAAAATATAAAGTTGATTAAAAGAATGATTTTTTCTTTCAACTGACATTGCCCATCACAATCAGACATCGTCTTGTCTTGAAATAAAAATGATAAATATATAAATGTGTAATGAATATTATAAACTATACTCATTTTAACATAACATCAAAAAGATGACCAAAAATGGGATAAAACAAAAAAAATGAGAGTCCAGATAAGATTCCCTCAAGGCATTTAATATACGATTATTTTTCAATAAAACAAAACGGTTTTTATTAGCTTTGTATCTGTGGGATTTGAACACTTTATTATTTTCTTTGAATTCCATTTGTTGTGGAATGTACCTCTGTTCTACAATACATTGCACCTCTTTTACTTTTTTTCCATTGTAAATAGTTAAAAGCCACTGAGGCTCTTAAATACCATTAAATCCTCTATTCTCAGTTTATAAATATTCAAAATACCCTTTTATTATATTTTTATCAGATTGTCTACAAGAGATTTTAGACAGACTCACGAATTTTCTTTCTCGCAAGGACAAGACCAACTTTTACGACACCCCGTTAAAGCATATACCGATTAAGGTTTTACTGCCATATTATGTCTATCATGCTGGTAATCTCTGTGATGTTCCCAAAAATATCGCAGAAATATTTCTGGGAAAAAAAATGTTCAAAGACCATTAGGTCTTTTCATTTGAACTGTCTCGGTATGTATGCAACCCTAATAAACTTGATGGAGATGAAAAACAGCCTTTTCAATTTGGTTGAACTGGATATTGCCACGCCCACGTCTGCTGAGATAGATGCACTTCTCCGTATAGCACCTCGCTTGAAATCTCTTTCACTTGGACATGCTCAGATCAAAGTTAAAGATGAACTCTAAAATTCAGAGAGATTTGGCCTCTAGTCAATCAAAATAAAAGCATCGACAACTACATCAAATGTCCTTTGGTTTCTATCTTTTCATTGAAGAAACTTGAAAGAAGTGGATTTAATTGAATCGTCCGTGTACGGAAACTTTACAACACCTGGGTGTCAGCTTATTGACATGACCTACAGCCGCTTAGAGAAATTCTATATAGATACCACAGAATTTATAATAAAAGATAACAAGCAATGTCCAGAAAATTTGGATATAACTCTTATTACTCGGCCAGTTGACTATCTTCCTCCAAAGCAAGAGTATGATTTTGAATTATCTTCCGTTTCTATTATACTACATGTTAAAGCTCATTGTCACTGGTCCTATACATACGAGAAACAAAGTAGATGGGAAATATCAGAATCACAGGGCTCCAATATCATGAAATTCGCTTTAAATGAGAACAACAAAAGCATTGCTAAAATTAAAAAAGAAAGAGAGCCATTTGTTTAACACCAAGAATACCGTCCAATATTTGGAAAGACAGCCGTGTTTTTGAATATACAGACATAAAGCTTGGTTATGCAGTTGATGGTAATATTTTTGTTGATCCTGATTACTAAAGATCTTTACCACATTTGCGTTATCCAAACCAGGGGAAACACCATATGGGGTATTAATGTAGTATCAATGCTAATTAATTTAAAAATATGGTTCAAAAGTATCGACCTATTTGCTGACCATGCTTAAATGAAATATTCACCTTTCTTTTGGATCAGTTAAACCAATCATGTAAGATGGGTAATGATTTAGCTATGGATATTCTATAGCACAAGTGCTGTAATGCTGACATTGATATAAGCATGGTACCAATAATGTGTCTTGTTTCAAGTATTAGCCATCAATGGCCAAGTATCTTGTATGAACTAGAGGTGTATTATTGGTTGTCCTAGACGCCCTGAATCATGCAAGACCATCGAGTGTTTAAATACCGACTATTATTTACCCACACAAAGTAGTCCAAGAAGAATAAAGCCCATTACCAAAAGATTGGAATCTAATAGACAGCGAATAAATACATCTTTATTATTTTCAAAAACAAGATAGTAAGTTATCAAAGCAAAATTATTCTGAATTTGATACGAAATTCTATATTCGAAAGGGCAGCTTTTGTATCAATATTTTCTAGATATTGGACTCTACAATATATGTCAAGATATCTGACTTCCATTTATATTTTATAGATGTGGTATGCTTTAATATACAGAATATATTATCCAGATTAACTAATACTTTGCAAAAAGGCAATCGATCTATCCACTCAGTCCGGTGTGTGACCGACCGGACATCGGCATTTCAATCTGCTTGGAGAAACCACCTATTCATCCAAACCTCACAGAGCGAGCAATCCGCCTGCCAAAACCAGTACGAGGAGAATCTACCAGACCCTCCCTTTTCTCTAAACCCAAAAGGTAACCAAAAACAGCCATCCATCTAGATGGATTGGATGATTTGGCATCAAGGCCAAGCAATTGCCTATACTAAACCAATGGCTACCCTTACAGATGCCTCCCAAATTCGATCCTTCTGAGGTTAAGATTATCTACCTTCGCGCCACTGGTAAGAATAATGGAAAGAGAAAGAAAGAGGTTCAATGGGTCATTAACATGACTTTGACTAGGTGGTGAGGTTGGTGCTTCCTCCGCTCTTGCCCCCAAGATCGGTCCTCTCGGTCTTTCCCCCAAGAAGGTCGGTGAAGACATCGCCAAGAACACCAAGGAATGGAAGGGTCTTCGCGTCACCGTCCAGTTGACCATCCAGAACCGTCAGGCTCAGGTCTCTGTCGTTCCCTCTGCCTCTTCTCTTGTCATCAAGGCTTTGAACGAGCCCCCAAGAGATCGCAAGAAGGAGAAGAACATCAAGCACAGCGGTAACGTCTCCCTCGAGGCCATTATCGATGTTGCCCGCACCATGCGCTTCAAGTCCCTTGCTCGTGAGCTCAAGGGTACCGTCAAGGAGATCCTTGGTACCGCCAACTCTGTTGGTTGCACCGTCGATGGTCAGAGCCCCAAGGACTTGTGCGATGCCATTGATGCCGGTGAAGTTGAGATTCCTGTAAGTTGATTGGCTTTTGACCAATATATTGTTTACTAACGTATTTTGTAATGTTCTTTAGGAGAAATAAGTAATCTCATTCTGGGCATTTGGAATAAAACTTCGGCATTACAAGCAAATCAAACATTTAAACCAACAACATATACATATACATACCATTACATTAATGAGAGAATGAGATGTTTAATCATTTTTATATACAAGGCTTATGGGAAATTATAAAGGAGCAGCATTTGCTATGCCTTGTTTGTAGAGACATTTGTTAGTATTTAGGATGTGTATTTATTCAACTGGTAATGCAAGTCTAATGGAATGAATAATGGGGTAGAAATACATATTGATAGAGATCCAAAGCCTTCTAGGCAATAGATGGATAGGATAGTATTATTGTTTAATGGCATTTGCCAGTCTGTCAAGACAGACTCGTCGTCCAAGTACTTCCATAGTCTCTGCTACACCTGCACCTACTCTAGTGCCAGTAACTGCATAACGCATGGCCATCATGAGGTGGTTCTGCTTAATGTTATTTGATTCTGCCAATTCATGGATCCATTGCTTGATAGACTTGGCATCAAAGGAGTCTAATGAACCAAGTGTTGTTTGTGTGGTAGGTGCTAGAGCGACATCTGTCATTTTAAAGAGGTTAGTTGTCTGTCTAGTTGAGCACTTTTAGTATCCAGACTTGCCTACAGCCTGGTTAGTAAGCTTCTTGTAGAGCGCCTTTGCATCATCAGAAGCATAATCAGGTTCGACAAAGTAATAGCTACACAGCTGAGGTATATCGTGGATATTACGGATTCTGTCCTAAACACAGCAGTCAGTTTTTTACATCTTACAACTCATTGATTTGCTTGCCTTGATTGTGTTTACAATAGCAGATAGATAGGTACGGTCAAGTCTAGACAGTGTATTCGTTTCTTCAAGTCTATGTACATTATGTAGATCATTAGCCAAAAGAAACCATATATAATAAGATATTTACTTTGTTTCAAAAGAGGTTTTTACCATGGGCTGTAGCAAATCAACCAGACTCTCAAGCCCTTCGGGTGTCTGTGCACGGCGCAAGAGGTGCTGCTTGTTCATCCAGTCGAGCTTTGCAATATCCACGATAGCATTCGACTTGTTCAATTGGTTCAAATCAAACTATAAGATTTGTTAATACAGTAGAACTAACAAGCAAGACAGTATACCTTTTCAATCAATTCTTTTGAAGAAAATACTTCCTCTTCGCTATTGGGGTTCCAACCCAAGAGGGCAACAAAATTGTTCAATGCTTCAGGCAAGTAGCCCTTTTCGATATATTGCTCTACATGAACATCGCCTGATCTTTTTGACAGCTTTGTCTTGTCTGCGTTCATCAATAGAGGAAGATGGACAAACTGAGGTGGGGTCCATCCAAGAGCCTTGTAAAGAATTACATGCTTTGGAGTAGATGGCATCCATTCCTTATCAAAGATCAATTAGCAACTCAACAATCACTTGTTTTCACAACTTACCTCGCCTCTCAGTACATGCGTGATGCCCATTAGATGATCATCTACTACATTGGCGAGATGGTACGTAGGAAATCCATCACTCTTGATCAGAATCGTATCGTCCAAGGTCTTGTTGTTAAACGTAATGTTGCCATACACAGTATCCTTGATATTGGTTGATCCTTCGGGTGTCTAGAGCAGTTGTTTAGTCTGGATCCACTCTTTAGTTTTAACAAGGCCTGCCTACATCAAGTCTAATAGTAAAAGGTATCTTTTTTTCCAGATTTTCTTTGATCTCTTCTTCTGTATGATATGAGCAGTGCTTATCATAGGACACCAATCGGCCAGTCTTTTGTCTAGCCTCACGCACACGAAGCAATCGTTCATGTGTACAGAAACAACGATAGGCATGTCCTTTCTATTCACTCTTTGGATCAGTAATCCTTGGAATTTATGGCCTAATGATCCCTTTACCTTTACTAATTCCTCTGCATAATCCTGATAGATCTTTGTGCGTTTGGACTAGAGAATATTCGAGTTGGTTTATTGAATTGAGACAAAGGCAGATGTCTTACTTGGTAATAGGGTTCATGAGGCCCTCCATGATGTGGCCCTTGATATCAAGCATTTTTTTTTTACTTTAATCTTATATCCACTTGATAGTCTTTGATATTATTACCTTCGTCTGGTTGGATCCCGGCCCACGATAATGCGTCCATTAATTTCTCGGTGGCTCCAGGAACATAGCGTGTCTAGAGAATAAAAGGCTCAGTCTGGGGTCAGGTAGAATATGCGTATCAGTCGACTGACCTGGTCAGTGTCTTCGATTCGCAGAATAAACTGGCCACCCGTCTTTTTAGCGAGCAGGTAATTAAAGAGAGCAGTGCGTAGACCGCCTAAATGAAGGTATCCTGTAGGGCTTGGTGCAAATCGTACTCGGACTGGAGTGTGCATTAACCGAATTTGGCCATGAAAATCAAAAGCCAGGGTGACATTTGGTCTGAATGGTTTTCTCAATAGCTTAAAAGAACCAAGCATGACGAATGGGATTCGAGAATAACAATTGACAAATGTCCTGACAGGCAAGTAAACCCTGGAAGCAGTCTGATATAGCCAGTCCTCCAAGACTGTCCTTATGCACGTGACATGTACCTGAATCCGGTTCGATACAATCTTGACCAGATAAAATACATGCTATAAGATACAACGTTAATATTAGGGGCACGACGTTTTGATTTCACCAGAAATTTTAATTGTGAGTTGCTGTCCAGTGTCTAATAAATATATCTGGTGCCCAAGACTTTGGCATTTCGTCTATAAAGTATATGCCTTGAAAACAATTTTAACTTATAATGCAAGTGATATATATAAAATGTAGCTTATACACTCAGTGTGTTTTGGTACCATTAAGTGTATATTGTGAGATGTAAAATTCTACAACAATGTCCAGACACCATAACATCTACAAATGATATACCCCATCAAGAAAAGTCGTGTCCGGAGAATTCTTGTGCTCGTAAGATCGCTGGAAGATACAACATACTTGCGCTGTTGGCCAATGTTTATTATATCGTTTTGCAAGTAGAATATATCACCCAGATCCACAAGAGGTGTGTTTAGACTCAATGGGTGCAATTGTATATTCGTGTAACCAGAGAGAATCAAGACAATTCATTGTAGAAAATCCTGCTCATCTTCCATTAGGTCTCCAAGACAAGATACGGATCATTGGCCAGCCTAAATGCAGAATATTGCAGACATTTTGGTTATAGTTTTATATACTGCTTCTGACGCCAATTAAACGGCCAGGGACCGTTTGGTATAATAAAGTATTGTAATTTATAAAAATAGAATTTGTAGATCGTATTCGCTTTAAAGTATCTCTAGGGCAAATATAACGAGATTTGTTTGTCTGGACTCCTTGTAAACCATAAAATAGCCAAACAAGCAAGATAAAGTGCATTCCCAGATTCTGCCTGCAATGAGTGTGAAAATTTAGATAGAAATGGAGTACAAGGCTATTTTGGCCTTGACAAGTCTGTGGCCATGTCCAGTTTGAAAGGGATAAAGACTCCTGTTTTAACCCTTGCTGTTATCCAAGATATTTAGCCAAATGGGACATGAATTGTATGTAATGCTATAATAATCTAATTCGTTGTTTAAATGTAGTCCTCGATAAAGAATCCAAACGTCGCTCAAGGTGTCAGATATCCGATACTGAGAAGCTGTGCGCAAATATCGCCTGTCTTGTACTTCTTGTATTCACCAAACATATTTCACATGTAGATTAGCAAGGCCACCACACTTTATGCCTCTAGAGGGTTTATCCAATCAAATGGTACCTGGAACCATTTGCCCTTGGAACTTTACTAGACAGATATTGAACAGTAGGTAATCATGCCGGGATAAGCATATCGATATGGCCTATTTGATATTCACCAAAGGGAGGTCGTGCAAACTAGCATCGGTCTTGTAAAATACAAAAACGTTTCTTTGTACTTTTCAATTTGTATTTAAGCTCAAAAAACCAAATAATAATAATAATAATTATAATAAAGTAGTAACACTTCAAGTTCTTTCTCTCTCTCTCATCATCATCATCGTCATCATGAAGACCGTAACCTGCACTGCTCCTGTCAACATTGCCGTAAGTAACAAGCTTTTAATTCTCAAGTGCTGAATCCCAATCTCCAGGTCATCAAATACTGGGGCAAGCGCGACACCCAGCTCATCCTCCCTACCAATGACTCTCTTTCAGTCACTCTTTCCCAGGACATCCTCCACAGCAAAACCACAATCTCGGCTGCAAAGGAGTACTCTGGAGACCGTCTCTGGTTGAATGGCAAGGAAGAGGACATTACCAAGAACAAGCGCATGCACAACTGTTTCCGTGAAACACGCGCTATTCGCAAGGCCGTAGAAGATAAGGCTGCTGCTGCTGGTCAGCCAATCGAACCATTGTCAACCTACCCAGTCCATGTGTGCTCAGAGAACAACTTCCCTACTGCTGCCGGTCTGGCATCATCTGCCTCTGGCTTGGCTGCCTTGGTATTCACTCTGGCAAAGCTGTTTGACTTGCCTTCAAGCATGTCTGAATTATCCCGCATCGCTCGTCAGGGCTCTGGATCTGCCTGCCGTTCGCTCTTTGGTGGATTTGTGGCCTGGGAGATGGGTAAAGAGGCTGATGGTTCAGACTCTATGGCTGTTCAGGTTGCCCCTGAAACTCACTGGCCCGAACTCGAGGCTTTGGTGTGTGTTGTATCGGATGCCAAGAAGGGTACTTCTTCTACAGAGGGTATGCAGAACACCATCCAGACTAGTCCTTTGATGGCCGAGCGTCTCAAGGTTGTCCCTGGTCGTATGGAGGCCATGAAGAAGGCTATCTTGGCCAAGGATTTCGAATCATTTGGCGAACTTACCATGAGAGACTCCAACCAGTTCCATGCCGTCTGTCTCGACACCTTCCCCCCAATCTTTTACCTCAACGACACCTCTCGTGGAATCATGCGCTTGATCCACGAGTACAACCGTAGCTCTCCTGATGGCAAGATCAAGGCTGCTTATACCTATGATGCTGGACCAAATGCTGTCATCTATGCCCCCAAGCAGAACATGCGTGAGATCATCCAGTTGATTGCCCACTACTTCCCAGGCACAGATTCTGATTATTACTTTAAGGATACCTATGGTGTCCTCGGTGGTGCTGCTCTTGGCAAGGACTATCTGCCTGCTGCCCACCCTTCGTTTGAAGAGGTCATTCCTGTCCATCCTGTTGGCAGTGTCAGCCGTCTTTTGCACACCAAAACCCACGATGGACCTCGTGTTCTTGCCCAGGAAGACTCTTTGCTCAACGCACAAGGTCTTCCCAAGCGTACTGCATAAACATTTTTATTTTATTTTATTTTATTTTATTTAGAGTATTGAGACATGATCAATCTGCCAAGAGTAAATATATAACACACACATATATATATGAAATATACATCTTTATATGTTTCAAATACAAGAAAGGTTGTTTGCTTTATTGATTGTGTAAAATGAATTTAAGACTGTTTCAATATGCAGAAATTTGAATTAATGTACAATTGGTAAGGCGTTTGAGCACGACTGTAAAAATATAATAATGTAGAGGGGAATATACAGATCTCCTTTTGTGTCCTAGACACCAGTAGTAGATGGCTCATGTTCATGGACACGACGGTTCTTGAGCAAGGTGGCCTTGTTAAGATCCAGCTGAAATACATTACGGCGTCTTCTTGACATTGGAGTTGACATTAAAGGCGTCTCCTTGTTCTCTTGTGGATTATGTTTATAAGCTGCTGGAGCAAGACCACGACTCTGATGTGCTAGCTGTTCAGCAATTGCCATTCTTGAATGCTGCACTTCCTGCTCATGTTCTTCCTTGGGTGAAGCATTGTCTTCGGATCCTTCGTCTTCTGATATCGAATCGTAGCCACCAATAAATCCAGCATCCTGGTCAATCTTGTACCGGTTCTCAGGAGTCTTTCGAGATTTCTCTTCTCCCATACGCTGGACAGCATAAGTAATATCAAGAATCTCTTTTATAGATGCCACACCAGGTGAAAACAGATCCTTTCGACGGGTAGCCTTTTCTCGATCAGGCTGTGGGGGTGCTTGGGCAGTCTCGGGTGTCTCGTAGGCTGCTCTGTTCTGGCGCTGTGCCTTATGGGCTGCGTTGTGCATGGCCTGGGTTCGTGCATCAATGACCTTTTCGGCACGTTGTTTTGGTCCAGAAGGAGCGCTGGTGGGTTTCTTTGGAGGAAAGGGAGTGTTGGTGACCCAAGGATGTTGAAAGAACTCTTCGATTGTATAACGTTCATTGGGATCCACACACAGTAGGTTACGGATCAAATCCTTTGCCGAGTCAGAAATTGGGTCCCACCAAGGACTGAGAAACGTAAACTGTCCTCGGGCAACCTTTTCAGTTAATGCCCGAATAGACTCATCATAAAAGGGAGGGAATCCACACAGGATGGTATAGAGCACACAACCAATGGCCCACATATCAACAGATTTGGAGTACTTTTGATCTCTTACTATCTCTGGTGCTGTGTAGCCCACTGTGCCACAGGGTGTAAGGGTGGAGTTGTCCCAGATAACCTTTGAGAGTCCAAAGTCTGCAATCTTGACTCTGCCTATACCACCACCACCTACACCAGGTATAAAGGACCCTTCGTCTTCCTTGTCCTCGTCATCAAATGTATTTACAGGGTTTTTAGAGGGCACAATGGGAATTGGATCAAAAAGAATGTTTTCAGGCTTGATATCACTGCAATAAGAGTTGGTTTATTGGATTCAAGAGACACCAAAAAAAAGCAAAAACAAAAAACACTTACCGATGGACCACACCGCATTCTTCGTGCAAATATCGAATACCCTCTGCCACTTGTACGATTACATGACGGGCCAAGTCTTCACTAAAGTATGTCAGCTTGACGATCTGGTGAAACAGTTCGCCTCCTTCACATAGCTCAAGGATCAAAAAGTAGTAGTCGTCTGATTCAGAGAACTGGGTCAATTGAACAATGTTTTCGTGCTTGATGTTGCGCATTATTTGGACTTCTTTCAAGATATTTGCACGCTATTTTCCTCTTGTCAGTCTTTTTTGTAACCTCTTTTTATTATTATTATTATAAAACATACCTCGGTTGCCTTTGTCTTTTTTTTCATATTGGGATGCAAATGACTCTTTCCATGCTATAGACACACACACACATTAGGTTTCGATCCAAATATTTCATATAGACTTACCTCTGATGCATCTAGTTCGTGTTTGCGGACAACCTTGATGGCCACCTTTTTATCGGTTGAGGTGTCTAGTGCCTTGTAGACATTTGAAAATGCTCCACTAAAACAGAAAGTCAGCATGGTTGGATATGACCTGGATCGACTTACTCTCCAACCTTTTCTAGAATCTCATATCGTTCTAGGCCTGGGTAGTAGGGCAACTGTGTCTTGCGCTGCTTCTCTTCTTCGACTAATCGTACGGCGACTTCAGCTGATTTCTCCTGGTTGTCTGGGAATGGTCATTAGTAAGACGTTTGGAACACTCTATGCTTACCCTTTGGCTGCTTCTTCTTTTGAAAGAGGGTTTTGATTTGGTTGAGCATTCTAGATGAATTTTGGGGGTGCCTTGGGCTTAATAATAGAGATAGATAGAGAGAAGAAGAAGAAAGGAAGAAAAAAAGGGGGGAAAGTTAAGGTGAATATAATTCTGTCTCTCTCATTTTTCTCTCTCTCTCTTTCTTTCTTATGGAGAACAATGACGACAGTGCTGAGCGCAGATGTAAAAAAAAATAAGGGAAAAAAAAAGAGCCCAACATGTCCAAAAAAGGTATCCTGTCCATGTCATCATTTGGTTACACTATTCGTCTTTTTCTTTTTGGTTAATTTTGTCATCTACACAACCAAGTAAACAACCAAGTAAATCGATTGGTAGATGGATAAATAAATGGATTTTTATTTCGAGTGTGCCTAGATGTGCATTTGGCAGAGATGATTTCTATTGAATACAAAGCGCAATTAAACCAGACATTTCTTTCTTTCCTTATTTTATTTATATATATATAAAATATGTGGAAAATGAATATTTCAATGGTGTGAATGTTAATGACAGTCTGTGACTATATTCTCATGAAATAACAAGAGTTGGATATGTTTTCTTTGATAATGAAAGGACTATAGGATTCATTTCGTTATTCTTGAAACATAGGTAAAAATTTTTTATATTACTATAAATAGAAGAATAAATCACATCTCCATTTATGGCTATATTATATTAAATAAATATTCAGAAAAAGTATAAAACTGAAAATCAACCAACCTTTACACCAAAAAAAAACAAAAACAAAAACAAAAAATATTTTCAATAAAATTATCTTGATCAATAACCGAGAATATCAAAGCATTTGAATAAATCAAAACTTGTGGTTCTTGCCCTCCCAAAAAATAGGGCTTTACCACTTCTTTTCTTTCTTTTTGTTATCTACAAAATAAACAGAATAAACAAGAGTGGTGGTAACAAGAGAACCTTGTGGCTAAATACAAAACTTTATTCATTCATCAAAACCTAATCATCTAATCGATATATATATATACTTCAAAAAAGTACATCTTTGATAGATTATACACCATATAGCCAAGACAATAAAATCACTGCTTACCTATAGATTCCTAGGGCATTTGGTACAAAATACATGGTGCAAGACGATAAAAGCTAGCCAAACAATCTAAAGACAATAACTATAATTGTATTGTGCAAGGCGCCTGTTGAAACCAAATACCAAATACCAAAAACCTAGTTATTCTTGTTCTTCATGGCACCACAAAGGCCAACGAAGTCACCTCACCTAATAAACAAACAAAAAGGAAATATTGTACTTGAGCCTTCAAATGCTACCTTTATTATTATTTTATTTTGCAATGGAACAAAATGGCTTCTAAGCCTAATGGCCAATTTCCATTCGGGGGTTCAACGGACTAGTTTGCAAGACACCAAGCTGTTTTGTACCAAAAGCACCTTTCTTGTACGTTACACTGGAGGGCCAAATGGTATTGCCATTCATTCACTCTCAGGCGAAAAGAAAGGAAAGAAAAAACGGACTGTGCAATGATGCATCCTTGGGTTTCTCAACACGCTGCCTTGTACTCACCTTCTCTTTCTCTTCTACCCACACCAAAAACAACCAAAAAACGACGCTTCATTTAACCACAATCAACTACCATGGGCCAGCATGGTAGTAAGCAGCATGCACCCCTCACTCTGGGGTATCTCGATCGCACCACAACCGCCATCACCAACCCTCATCCCGTCGAACAGCCCACTCCTGACTTTGTTCTCGACAACCCGCACCTCTACAAGCTAGAACTGACCTGCTGCTGCGATTCAGCCGAAAGAGAAAAGATCACCAATGGATCCCAAGCCGGCTTGGCAGACGTAGCCTCCCAAGAGTGTACTCTTTGTCACAAAAATAAGCGGCTTTCCCTGGTACGAAAGGATCTGGCAAAGGACCTAGAGTATATTGACGAAACCTATTATCCACCCGAAGAGAGATCTTCCACCCCAGATCCCATCAAACTCGACACCGAAGATCACCAAGATAACGATGCAGACCCTTTGGATAGTGCTGGGAGCGAGGGGTTGACCAAGCTAACGATCGGTGAAGCCACCCCTGACAATAAGACCGCCCTATCCAAACCTTCTCTTTCGGTCGATTTGTCTGGGCGGGCACTTGTTCGACTTAGTCCCACAGTGGGTTATCTCCAGAATCTCACTAAGCTCAATATGTAAGTAGCAGGCGTCAAAGATATCTTTACTTATCATCCCATAGATCTCATAACAGAATCACCAGCCTACCCCGCACCATTGGACACCTAAAGAACCTCAGGACCCTCAATGCTTCCCACAACCTGCTCGAGTGTCTGCCAGACACAATTGCATTTGTAGCCATGCTAAAGGCAATCAACATCTCGTCCAACAAAATCACCAGTCTGCCCAGCTCACTTGGCTCTCTCCAGAAGCTGGTCATCATTGTTGCAAATGATAACAGACTGACCACTCTGCCCCAAGAGCTTGTCCGTCTGCGCAAACTTCTCTCACTCAACGTATCCAACAACCCAATCACAGCAATACCAGCCGAGATTTCTACCCTTAAATCACTGCGCAAACTCGTGGCAGATGGCTGTGAATTCGAGCAAGAATTTGCCACCAACCTCCTTCACGACCCTCCTTCGCTGTTTGAATACTGTGCACGATCCATTGTAAGACAAGAGCTTCGTATCCCAAGCCAAGTACCAGATCATATCAAGGAATATCTCACTACGGCCAACGAATGCTCCTTTTGCAAAGGTCCTTACTTCAAGTCATTTGTTACTCGCAAAAGACTCATTGAACGCCAGGACCAAAAGTTCATTACGCTTGAGCACAGGCTGTGTGCTGCCCATTGGTCTACCGAGGATGATCGTCTAATGGCCCTCTTTTCAGAACAGCCCCAGACCTCCATTGTGTCCACTGAAGGCCATGAAACCCCCAATGATATCAATCCCAAGTCTTCTCATAGATCGCCCGAGAGGAGCAGCACTTACCGCAAGCACGGTACAGGCAGCTCTTCTAACCTCTTTAATCGTTCAATGTCATCAATGTCCCATCCCTTTAGCCGCAAGAACTCGGCCTCTAGTGATTCTCTCAGTATACCCTCTGCAGGATCTGATTCCCCCATTCCGCCCTTTACGGCCACAATGCACGGCGTCAGAGCTCAGCCCAGCCTGCCTGCTTTGCCCACCACACGCCAGCACCATGAGCCATCAGAATCACCATCCCAAAACCGCATTACCCGTACTACGTCTAGCATTTCCCTCGCCAGACGGTTTGCAGCCATGATATCCTCTCCACCTCTTCCTCAATCCCCAGACACCTTTCCCGAGCCATTTACCATTGAACAATCACAATCACAATCACAATCACAAGCATCTCATACCGACAATAGCGACCAGTTTGACCCTAGTAGCTGTGGATTAGAAACCTCTCGTATTACAAACGACCCAACCACCATTCTCAACCGTAATTCATATGGCTCTGTTACCAGGGCCCGTATGAGTGGAGTTCGGCCAGTGCCAACCACACTTCCTGTCGAGGATACTCCAAGTGACACACCTCTTCCTGACCAGGACGCCCTCTACTCACCAAAGTCTCCAGCCCAGCGTGCATTGATATCTGGGCTGCCTCATATAGGAACTCATATACGAAATAGAAGTGATACCCTCTAAGGAATGAGTTTGATAAAACTATTTATACATATACATACATATATACATATATATATATAATTCCTACCATATTTATCTGTGATAAAGAAAAGAAAAGAAAACTAAATAACCCGGCAAAACATTCTCTCTCTCTCTCTTTATTATTATTTTGCTGATGATGATGTTTAATATTAATAATAATATTAATAATAATATTAATAAAAAGACTTTATATTGATATTCTTATTGCTCAACCAGTTCATTTACACCCAATTCTTGTCAGGCTAATTTGTAGACCCTGTAACAAATCGATTGAATGGTTTAAATGCAAATCTTGATACTCTACACATCTACCCAGAGGCCATTAATATAACATGTATGTCTTGTGGTATCTAGGCAATAGGTCAAATTAAATATCAATCATAAAGGTAATTTTGGCAGTAGAGACAATACCCTCTCTGGAACTGTTGCTCATGGCTGCACAACAAATTAGCGCAAGTTTGTCATTTTTACAGGTCTCCAAATAGATGTTTTGGGATCCTTTTAATTGTTTTCTAGAATGTGTATACTCTTATAATTGGAATTTGGTTAATTGATAGCTCATATTACTTGAGTTATTTATTGTGCTCCCCCTTTTTTAGAAACATTTACGAACAATAGTTGGACTCTTTATATATATATATATATATAGAATCTGTATCCAAATATACCATTGTAAATCATTGCTTATTAATAAATCTACTAAAGGTCTTGTTTAGGCTGCAATACGGACAAAAGGTGCACAATAGACTAGCTTACAAATATCCAATCTACACTACTCGATAGAAATGATCTCTACTGATGGGGTAATACGAGACGATCAGCTTGGAATTCAAAAATACATAAATAAAATAAATAAATAAAAATTGAGCCAAATTATCGGGTTATCAATAGCCTATAATTCTCCCTCTATTTTATATCCCCCCCTTTGCCGAGTGCTTTAAACATTCACACATTTTTGGCTCTCATTTTGATACAAGGCACTTGCAGTCGATCCCATGCACGTGATCTCGCACAAGCGGCCTTGGTCGACCACCTTATTCTCTGACCTTGTCTTGTTCTTCTGGGATTCCGTCTTGTCCCTTCACTTTTCCATCCCCACATTTTGTCATCAATCTGGCTCTTTTTTTGTCAGGCAGCCTTATCTCAGGTCTAATGAACCTATCGAATCTTGTGCATCGTACAATTGGCAACGACAATCAAGTGCCCTGTCTCTTCAACTCGCCTGCAAACATGGACGAACACCGACAGAATTCAATCATTGATACACATCGACTGGGACATGCCACCATCCATGACAAAGTGAGCACATTATATATATATATATATTTATATATATATAAGAGACTGTTTCTTTCTATTTACCTATATATATATTTTTCTACTTGTTGTTTTTGTTTTTCTATTGGCAATCCCAATCCCCTACATAGAATGCCAATATCATGTCTGCAGTTGATATGCCACTAGATTCAGCCATACCCCATGGTCCATCCACGCCACATTCACCATCCGTCGATAGCCTCGATCAGCATTCATTTCCTTCTTCACCACCACCGCACAATCACCATTCACCACCCTCCAGCCCTGATCCACCTACATGTTTTGTCCATCCTTCCTTTAAACAAGAAACCGACATTGCGAATCTCAAGATACGCCAACCAACATCACGTCCCATAATCACTGGCAAGACAGTGACGAGCGAGACACTGGAAGATGGATACATTCAATTTGTATTACGCCATGACCCAGACTATATTGGAGACGGCATCGAAAGTCTAATGTACGTTAAACGCAAATTCTCTTCTGTGCCAAAGACAGGCCACCTTTCATACACAACCTGGGATGTATATATGCTGGTCCGAAAACTACATCACCAAGAGGTAAGCAAAGATATACTCTTGGTGCATTCCTTATAAATTATAGATTAAGAAAAAGTACAAATCATAATCTGGCTTGAA
Source organism: Phycomyces nitens (assembly GCA_022702545.1). Classification (NCBI taxonomy): domain Eukaryota; kingdom Fungi; phylum Mucoromycota; class Mucoromycetes; order Mucorales; family Phycomycetaceae; genus Phycomyces; species Phycomyces nitens. The sequence goes on from JAHRBC010000003.1 coordinate 7,490,518, forward strand.
CGAAATGGAACTGATATAAATGTGTAACGTTGGGCTGCAGATCAAAAATTGGTCACAGTTGGTGGGAAAGCTTGGATTGGCAGATATGGCTGGTCGGCCCCAGTTTGCCCAAAGAGTAAAACGATGGATGCACAAGTACAAGATTGACTGCTATTTTGACTATCTTCTCGGAAATCCTTTTGACTTTGATGCAGTACACGAACGATATTCTGGATGTCTGATGCTGGGAAATTACCAGAAACGCAAGCCAGACATACGCCATCAAACCCATGGTACTTCTGGCGACGAGTCTTCTCCGGGGTACCAACATTTTCGAAAATCTAGTTCTCATGTGTCTAAAAAACGGCGACTTGCGCTCACTGAAGACGACCACAGCAGTCTTCTTACTGATGAAGAGCATCTAGAGACCAATTACAAGACCGAGATTTATGGATATAGTGAGAGCGATGATCCTGATATGGACAATGGCCGAGAAAACCATCGCAATGGCCCAGGTAGCCAAGACGATGAAGTAATCGGCAGTCAGGACTCACATACAGAAGAAGACTGGAGCGATGGAGAACGGCCGATTCCTACAACATTCTATAATGTATCTTCATACGACACCATAAGACAAGGCTATGACGACGAAGACGAAGAAGACGATGATGATGACGATGACGACGACGACGATAATGATAACAATAATAATATTAAAGACGAAGCAGAAGATATCAATGAAGAAGAGGAGGAGGAGGAGGAGGATGAAGAAGAGGAAGACGAACTGATATCTTCCTCATCATCTCCTTCTCCAACTCTATCCTACCATAATATTCCTTATATTTCAGCGGCCGGTCCGTCTGAACCCTCCACTACCTTTTGTAACAACTGCGAGACAGTTAACAAAAAGGTTGTTTCGATTGAAGATGCCATGTCAGAACTCAAAGGCCACATACTTTTGCTTGAGAATAAACTAGAACAACAAACCCAGGCAAATGAAATCAAATGGCAGAAAATGATGCAGCTTGTACGGGATCGTGAAAAAAGATGCGAACGGTACGAACGATGGCGTAAGAAACTGTTACAGGATCTACTGCGTGGGCCGACGGATCAAACGAAACCAAACGACTCTGTAGAATAGATGGCGTATGTACAACTTATAATACCACATTATTATATATATATATATATATATATATATTCTTCTATACAATAGTTTTTTTTGTCAAAGATTTTAAGAAACAAGAGTTTATAATAGTATCTCACAGTCTTTGAAAGATGGTTTCCTTGAGTGGGTCCAAGAGATCTTGGATTCATATTTTTTTTTAAAAAAAAAAGTCTTTTGAACAAACTATTTTTACAGAGTCCAAATAATAATAATAATATATATATAAGACACAAATGACTAGATAACATACGTCTTAATATTCAGACACCATTTATATTATTCCAGCAACCATTTGAAATTATACCGTAAACAATCTTCGCGTGTTTTTAATCTGTTTGTCAGGAAAAAATGTGGGCAAAGCACAAAATCTCCAAAGTTTATTTTGGCCAAGAAAATACACCTTTAATTAAAGCATATTCAATTTCCCCCCTATTTTCCATGATTTATAATTGATAGTAAAATAGTCCAATAACCAATACCTCCAACCCTCTCTATATTTTCAGCTAATCAACCCAAAAATATAAAATAAAAATCGTTTATATAGCGAGAAGGAAAAATAAATGGCATTTACTTGTTGTAGCAATGGTTAATTGTAGTCATTTTGAACGAAATAATTGGGTCAAGAAACTAGAGTAAAGTCGCAGCAACATTACGCTCTACAGTATTTTTTTATTTCCTTTCAAGATATTAGCAGCTCCAAATATCTTGGTATGCTTTCTAGAATAAGCACACTGTCCATGTAAATGCACAATACAAATATCAATAGCTAATCAGATTCACACTCTCTTTTTATTAATACATACAGTTGAACTGGACCAAGATTTCTTCTCATTTACAAATAATAAGCATTTACATTGTATTTAGTTACATAGCCAAGGTTTATCTGTGTATAGCCAGAATAATGGCTCTTTTCCCAAATTTTATACGCCTTTCCTCTTTTCAAGTCCTGTTGTTCTTCCATAGTAGTTTTATTGTTTTCCTCATAGTATGAGAAGAATTTTGTCGTATGGGAGTCTTGTATTTTTGAAACTCTAGTCATTTGGTGTTGCTCACTTTTGTAAAAAAAGTCGTAATGAGTCTTGACAGATGTACCGCCAGAAACAGTTGAAAGAACTTTAGGATCATACTCTTGCTTTGGAGGAATATCGTCAACTGGTCGAGTAATAAGAGTTAAGTTCAAATTTTCTGGACACCTCTTGACGTTTTTTATAATAAAGCTTGTTTTATCTATATATAATGTCTCTAGGCGGTTATAAGTCATGTCGATAAACTGGCATCCAGGTGTCGTAAAGCTGCCATAAACTGATACTTTACTCAAACTCAACGTATCCAAATTTCTGCAATGGAATGACAGAAACTGGAGGACATCTGATGTAATTGTCGAGTTGGTTAAACCGAATGATCGGAGTTTAAATCTCTCTGAATTGTAGAGTTCATCTTTAACCTTGATGTCAGCATACGCGAGTTCTAGATATCTCAAGCGAGGTGCTGCACGGAAGAGGGTATCGATATCAGCAAACACTGAAATGCTGATACCCAGTTTGACCAAATTGCATAGGTTGTTCTCCATCCCCATCAAGTGCAATGGGGTTGTGTGTGGATTGGGATATTTGAGCTGAAATGATTTAATGGTCTTTGATAGTTTTGCAAGGCAGGTTTCCGCGATGTTTTTGGGAACGTCACAGAGATTGTCAGGAGAATAAGCAACATATGGTACTGAAATTACAATCGATATATGCTTTAAGGGCGTGTCGTGAAAGTTGATCTTATCCGCCAAAAAGAACTCTCGTTCCTCAATGACATGGAAGTATTTAATTTTTAAATTTTCGAGGTGCTGAAATGATACAGGCACTTGTCGGAATAATGTCATTGTATTATTCCTTTGCTCTTCGATACCAGGAAACATATATTCTATGGAGAGGTCTATTGTGCGTAGATTGGGATATTTTCGAGCAAAATAGCATAACCAACGATGGTCTGTCTTATTGGATGACATGTCCAAGATCTTCATCGTTGTGGCTGGAGATACGTTTGGTATACGTTTAAGGTCGGTATCAGAAAGAGTCAATAAACTTGTGCTGAGGTTCATGTATTCAAGGTGTTTTAGACGCAAGTGGATGGTCTCAAAATCGTTTACTGAGAATGCTATGTTACTATTGTAGTGTATTCGACCACGAATCGTTAGGCGTCTTAAGAGGGGAAAGCACACGCTTGCTTCAACAAATGCATTTCCCATTGCAGGTAGACCTGAAGTCGCGATATTCATGTGAAGCTCAGTCAATAATCCCCAGAAGTTACAATCGGTCGTGCTTCTAAATGCATTTGATTGCAAGAGAGATATTGGAAAATAAAGATATTTTATATTTGGAAAGGTCTTTTGCAATGCGTAGATTTTCTCGGCAGTTATATCCCCATAGTAGTATTTTATTTTCAGATATCGTACAAGGTGTCCGATTTCATGGTATTTGTGTCGGCTATGCTGGGATGAAGTCATAATGTCTTGAAAGGCTTCATGAGAACGTATAGTTATATCAGAGTATATGATATACTGGAAAGCTCTCTTCCATGACCTGCACACCAAAGAACAAGAGATCTTGTCTCTAATGGAAAGATAATCCGCGATTTGTTCCAATATTTCTTGCGGAAGGTCTGATGAAAGCATGAGACAATGGTATTTTGAAAATAAGGATACTAGAAAGAGAGGAAGTGATGTATTTTAAGCGTTTCAAAGGTTTTGCCTTCAATGCTAATAAAGCAAAAGAGGCGCAGTGTATTGTAGGACAGAAAGGTATAATCCACAGCCAATAGAATCTAAAAATGAATAAGGATTACAAGGTCAATCCTCTAATGTCTATGGCAGTCAAAAAGGGACATTCCATTCAATCAGTTAAAGAGTATCTAACATGGAGTATAATCTCCAATACATTTGATACCTTTTACTACAAGCCTACTTTTCAAGACTCTTCAAGCACACCCATTACACATTCATTTTTAAAAACAGAAACACCATCATATTAGAAGGTAAAGTAGAGTCAACTTATATTGATTTAGAAACGACAATAGATTCTATATTTGCAATATATCCAAGTCTCAAGAAGCATCAAGTATTTTCCTGTAATCCTCATTCATCTTTAGTGTCCGTTTATTGTGTATTGTACCTCTGTCATACAATACACTGCGCCTCTTTTACTTTATTAACATTAAAAATAAAACCATTAAAACCATTGACTCCTCTCTTTCCAGTATCCTTACTTTTGAAATACTATCTTCTTATGCTTTTATCAGATTTTCCGCAAGAAATATTGGAACAAATTGCGGATCCTCTTTCCTTTGAAGACAAGGTCTCTTGTTCTTTGGTGTGCAAATCATGGAAAAGAGCTTTCCAGGATTTCCTTTACTCTTATATAACGATAAAATCCCGAAAAACCTTTGATGGCCTTATAAATCCGTCCCAGGAAAATCAACATGACTTTCAAAAAAATGGGCATCTTTTACGATATCTGCATATATCTTGCACTAAAGCTCTATCGTGTTACGATTTTTGCGCACTACACCAACAATTTCCAAAGTTAAGACGTCTTTATCTCAAAAGCGAATTTGGCTCGATGAGATACTTTGAAACAAATGTGGAATCGAATACCTGGATATCCTTGACAGAACTTCGCTTTACTTATTGGCACACAACGGGATATGGCAAACTTGAGGGCTTTACTGATATTTTCAAATCCTTTCCCTCCCTGAAACGACTTGAGATCGATAATACAGCCGAGAAATTGAATGATTCGGATCTCACATTAAACGATCTAGAGAAAATTCACTCGCACCTAAAGCATCTTGAATATTTGAAGCTCGATATAAATATTTTCGTACTCTCTAATGCCGACCTTGAACTTATACCAAAGGTATCTCCAGCCACCGCGATGAGAGACTTGAGAATACTTGTAAGGAAGACGGACTATCGATGGCTATTTTACTTTTCTTGCAAATATCCAAATCTACAAGCACTCGAGTTTTGGACAGAAAGCAGGCTATACTATACCGAACAACAAAAAACCAATACAGTAGCGTTATTCCAGCAAGCGCCTATTTCATTTCAACACCTGACAAAATTGAATCTTCAATACTTCAATCATCCTGATGAAGACTATCGATATTTATGGAATGTGCTCAGACTTGAACTTATACCCTTGAAGCATATATCGATTTGTGCTGAAGTACCGTACCGTACTTCTTCTTTCGATACTCTCTATGGGATTCCTCAATTCATCACGGAATTCTGTCTGACAAGGTGTCCAGAGACCATTGAATCTTTTCATCTGCAATGTGAAAATACGTATACAACACCAATAGACTTGATGAAGATAAAAGACAGCTTTTACAATCTGGTCAAACTGGATATCGATACCTTTGCGTCTGTTCAACTAGATACATTTCTCGAAGCAGCACCTCGCTTGAAATCACTTGCACTCAAACATGCCAATATCAAAGTTAAAGATGAACTCTACAGTTCAAAGAGATCTGGGCTCCAGTTATTCAAGATGGAAAAATCAACGATTACATCAAATGTCCTCCGATTCCTATCTTTCCACTGCAGACGCTTGAATATCTTGAGTTTGGTTGACACATCAGTTCACGGCAATTTTACAACACCTGGGTGCCAGTTTATCGACATGACCTACAGTCGCTTACAGTCATTATATATACATGGCACAGAATTTATCATCAAAGACAACAAGGAATGTCCAGACAATCTAAACATAACTCTTATTACTCGACCAGTTGACGATCTTCCTCCAAAGCAAGATTATGATCCTAATATCTTGCCAGTAATTATTGGAGCACCTATTAAAGCTTACTATGACTGGTTCCATAAAACTGGCAAATTCATGTATCCTATTTCAAAATCACAAGGCTCCCGTATCGAGAGATTCGTTTTAAACTATGAAGAAAACAAAAGAATCACAGCAAAGAGAGCTCTTTGTACAAAAAGAAGAAAGCCGTCCGATCATTGGAAGAACAGATGTGCCTTTGGATATACAAAGATAAAGCTTGGCTATGTAGCTATTTACAAAACAGAATATTATGATACACCAAAAGAAAACTTGGTGTAGTTTAACTACATGTGTTAATAAAGAATAGTATGTGTGAATCTGATTAGCTATTGATATTCGCATGGTTCATTTACGTAGACAATGTGCTGTTTCCTAGAAATGATATTATAAAATATCTGTTTTGTCTGCTAGATATTAGATATAACTCCAATTAGCCTAATCATAATCATTATAAAATACAATCTTACAATCATCTACATGGTTAATTTTTATATTGTTATAACAAAGTTGTTATTCAGACTAATGTATGGCTTTCTTCTTTTTGTATCAATAACCGGCAGCACATTGTGATCATGATCTTTTATTGGAGAAATATTGTCAACTGGCCGAGCAATAAAAAGTTTAATCAAGTTATCCGGACATCATGTATTGTCTTTTACAAATACTGTTTCCAAGCAAATATACATCATTATGTGTATAAACTGGTACAAATACCCAAGTTGCCAGATACTGTAAAGACTTTTGAATAATACATTACTCAGAAATCATACAAACATCAATAGACCCTAGTTCCATATACTTTGGCTCAAACTGCTGATAGCTATACACCCATGATATCTCGGTCTTTTTTTAATCTTTTGGAGTATATACAACCAAGTTACATTTCTTTAAATATTGATAGCTTTAAAATGATTTTCGAGTATTGAATTTCAAGACTGTAAACACAGCTTGCTTGTTAGTATCTTTATTCAATATATTCAGATATCCAACACCTTGGTCATGTTTCAATACAGGATCTTGTATATATATCATCAAGAGATAACAATAGTTATTGCTTTTTATACTCGCTTGGTTGCCTGTAAACTATGTAAACCAACAGCATATGATAGGCGGTATTCCCGGACTTTAAAAGAGCGCCAGATAATGCTTGTTATTCCAGGTAAAGAAACCTTTTAGGATTCACTGGATCATGCTGCATCATGCTACGATTCAGCCTGGATGGAGATGCATCAGATACCACCAGTTGTCATGCCGACTATTGCGATCCACTTTGCCCGCCATCGATATGGGGAACAGATAAACCTCTTCTTTTGCCTCCTCTCGCTAGGCAGCCGTTTTGTCTGATAGATCAAGCCCTTGATCGCACGCGCAATCAAAATCAACCTCAATCAGAAACCTCTCCATCCGACACAACTGAAGATCAGAACCAATCTGATCTTTCTGAGGACGACATTTGGACTACTGAACTACCCCCTACTCCATCATATGCTCTCTCATGGGAGAGACTAACCCAACCAACAACGTATACTCGTGCATCATTGACCCATCAAGGAATCGGGACACCATTTTTAACAGAAGCACCATCAAGTGTCTGCGAACCGGCAATGGCAAGGTAATCCTCATTTGCTTTTTTTTTTGGTTCTTTTTGTCAATCTTTATGTTTCTAGTTTGATCAAAGACTTGTCCACATCCCTTGTCGTCAAAGAAGATCACTTGGTGAAGGTATTCTTTATTTGATAAAATAATAATTTAATTATTTACATGCCTTTTTTTTCAAAGTGTCTAGTAGAAGCATTGACTGGATCTCCTTCTGCATGCTTTCGGTGGGATGTCTTTACAAACACATTCCAACCACGTGTACCCCATCTTCGTTTACTGGGCGTCAGTCCAGGAGAGTTGGAAGGGTGAGCAGGCATTTGGTCCCCGATACTTGTATTTTAAGCTTATTCTTCCTGAAATATAGAGTTATTTCTGTAATATTGCTGTTTGGAGGGAGGTTGCGAAGATTAGGCGATGTTTCCAACATCTGTAAAGCCAATCCCAGGTAAACCATATTCATCTTGAGACAAATGTTAATTATACATATTGATTGATTCAATTATATCCATATGTATTATAGTAAATACGGCTTGATTGGCATGTCATTTGGATGCTGTCTGGCCGAGCTCCATCTCCACATCCACCAAGCAATCCTATCTCTACCCTCGAATATCAGTCTTCTTCAAGTCCATCAATTTACCAACAGTTTCTCTTTGGTTATCGAACGTCTTTCATACTTTTGCTGTCTTGAGCAACTAGAGGCCGATGTACATGTTATGATGGAGGAGGATATAAGAACCAATGGGTTCTATATTCCCTTTGGTCCTGATCTTCTTTCCTTGTTGGCAAATGAAGTCCAGGCATTTGATTTCTCAACAGAAGGAAATTCAGCTCTTTACAAAGACATTTGTCTTGCTTTATTATGTGAGACTAGCCGTCCTTATCTGGATATTCTCAGTCAATGGCTAGGTCTGATTGCAGACGCAGAAGATATATGGGCAGTCGGTCAAGACGTTTCTCTGTGGGACCCTTATAACGAATTTTTCATTGTTGAAAAATTTATTGTTACAGAAAACGGAAGAAATAGATGCTACAAGGTACTTTTGGCTCTATTAATTACAGTAAATCACTATAACAGTACGTTTTTATTAGCTGAGAAAAGAGCAGAGTTTCCCTTGGTGTATTGATCCACAGCAGGCAGATCAGATATTAAGAGCAGGGAATTCATTGCGGCTATTACACAAATTTCAACCAGACAATTTGCTGTACAATCTTGGCGAGGCGCATCCAGTATTATTAGACTGGCAAGTAACAGACCCAAGGTAAGAAATAATAAACATGACTGGAGTCTGTTGTGTATTGATCAATAAAGATTCTTTTGTTGTTGTTATATATGAACCTAAGCTTTGCAGAAGAACCATACAATGACTCTACAAATCAAGATGTTCATCCACTCGATAATGAGACAAGAAGTGTATTGGAATACATCCTTTCACAAGATGTTGAAATGGAAGAGCCTTTAGAACTACGAATTCCGGCTCTGAATCCATTACCACAAGGGAAATTCATGGCCACATTAGAGCGTCTGATGGAATATCGTTCAAGGCAAGACAGCTCGTTGTGTTTTGTTCCCACTCTTGAAACAATTGTGAACATTAGCCTCTATCGACCACTCCATTACTGGTGCCCACGTCTAAACACTTGTGCCATGTCTCTCCTTCTTCACAGATTTTGTCTCAAGGATCACCTCGACATTCTACATCGATTTTTCCTATTTGGCGATGGTACATTTGTTTCTGGGATCACAAAGATATTGTTTGCTCAAGAAGAGCCCATATCCACTACTCAATCTGGCCTTAACCTTGGCCGTGATAAAACCTGGCCACCTCGCGCTTCAGAACTTCACTCGGCTCTTCGGCTCGTTCTTCTCGACAGCATCTCCCAACTGCCGACAAGGATCCGTCTTGAAGAGTCCATTGGACGATGTGGGCGCTCTGAAACCCTTCAAGATATCGTAAGTTTCTCGATACAGCCCTCGGGCGATCACACTTGGGTACGCCCCAGTAAGGTCGAAGCACTTGACTTTCTCTCCATGGTCTACCACGCACATCCTCCTCTTTCCATATTCATTACGCCTGGTACACTTGAAAAGTACGGCAGACTGTTTGCTTTCCTTTTACCACTCTTGCGTATCCAGGCATCCACACAACGAACCTTTTACCTTTTGCATCCTCGCTGTAACCTGGTTTCACAATATCCAAAAGACCTCTTGCACACCTTGGGATGTGTTCGGTTTCAGATGAACCACTTTATGAATGCAATGTGTGGGTTTGTGTTTGATACAGCTATTGGCGCTACGTGGGAATCATGGATGACTCGATTGGAACGTCTTCGTACCGGGGAACCTGTTACCGATCCTCTTGATGAGGCATTGGGGACCATGGATCCCTTTACGTTTGGAGAGTACCATGAACACATTCTGGACCGCATCCTGTTCCAGTGTTTCCTTAAACAAAACCAAAAGCCAATCATGAACCTCTTGCGCAAGGTGTTTAAGTCCATCTTGGTGTTTGGTGACCTTTTGGAATCTAGCCAGCGAGATGACGAATGGGAGAATCAATGCAGGACATCGTGCCGATTATTCCGTAGACAGGCCTGGCATTTTGTGCAGATGCTTCGCCGGCTTGAAGATCGAGGTATTGGTCGCCTAGGAAACATGATGAACTCGTTGCAAGATCAAGGTAAACTCGGCGTGTTTGGAGACTGGCATGAGCAAGTAGAGGCCAAGCGTGGACTAGAGGGGTTTGTAAAGGACCTATTGCATCGATTGAGCCAAGGGGGATGGTATGAGGTAGAAGCCGCAGTGTAAAAAAAAAGGGCTATTTTTATTATCTCTTTTAATGTATAAAAAATAATAAAGGATTAAAAAGATGTATGTACAAAAATGAATCTAATAAAATGATCCAAAGGATATTCTGAATAACGAGTGCCATGCCATGGACTTTGTCAAAGGGTACTTTTCTTTGTGTGAAAAAAAAATGTCCTTAACTTAGGCTGTAGATGGTCTAGGTACAGTTGGCTTGGGTGAGACGTTGTTTCCAACCAGACGATCCTTGAGTTCAGCAGCCATGAGTGCCCGCTCCTTGGTCACTCCACCAAGCACAGCCGAGTTTTCTTGGGCACGGCGCAAGAGATAGGGAATGACTTCGTGTATTGCGCCATAGGGAAGGTATTTGTAGATAGAGTATCCATGACGACCGAGAGTGTATGATATAGGATCCTGCATGCCAAAAAGCTGACCAAAATGAACTACGCCTGCATGTCGAGACACGTTGCTTTTTTCCATTTCCTGGATCGTCAAGATGATAGAGTCCCTGTTGTGCGATGCAACCATGAACACCACAGGAGAATTCGAGGCCTTGACTGGTTCTCCTGTGGCCTTTTGGAAGGCTTGGAGCTTTGAGAGCAAGAAGGAGATACCGGCATTGTAAGACGCGTGGGTGTCCTCAAGCGAATCATGGATCGGCGAGGGATAATTGAGCTGTTGTGCACGCTAAATATAGAAATAACATTAGCCATTTGTTCGTTATTTGCCCGGGCCAGTTCTCTCTTGGCTTACCTTGCGTTCAGAAACCATGTAAGCACCGCGAACCAATTTGGCGGCAAAAGTAAAGTTGTTGCGACCCGCACGCTCAACATCCAGCTCCAGTTTTCCCTGTGCAGCCTTTGTGTACATCTGATAAGTATTGAATACGACGGGTCCACTATCATTATCAGATGTGCGCTTATTATATTTCTCTTGGAGATTCATGGCAATATAGTCAATGGCTTCCTGGAAATAAGATTGCTCGGCATCAACCATGATTCCTGTCTTGAGCCTTTGTCCCAAACTACACACTCGTTCCAAACGTGTAACCATGCGATCATAGGCCTTTAGTTCTTCTGGGTCCAAGAGCCCTTTTCCTGGTGGTGCCTTCCACCATATGTCGCGATATTCTCCCTGAAGGTCAAATAGCCTAGTGAATTCTATACGATCAAGGTTGAGATTCTCTTGGCGCAGACGCTGGACCACCTGGGCACGCATAACCTTGTGCTCGTCAGAATCGGCAGGCAAGAGCTTATCGATAATAGTCTCAATACCCTCGGCATCAATCTTTCCAAGCTTCTGGTGTTCCTGGAACGACAGCTGGAGACTGGCAATGGCTTGGTTAAGACGCAGGAGAAGGGCTGGGGATGCAAACGCAGTGATTTTGATTGCTGCAAACGCACCAGCAACCGAACTCCCCTGACTTGCTGTTCGGATTGAATGCTCGGTCATACGGGTAATTTTGTCAGCCATGGCCTCTTGCTGGTCCAAAGAAGGGCTGCCGTCCGCAAGATCGGCCTCAACACTCAAGTCAAAAATACAGTCGATTCCAGACCGAGATAGACGGTTCATGGCCTCTAGACATTCTTCTGGGTTCTCTCCTCCACAAAAGTGGCGAAAAAAGGTGTTGCGGATCACATAGTAGACAGGTGTCTCCATGCCAACCTTTTCGGCCAGCTGGATTATTTGGGGAGCGGCATCGACAAGCCAAGTAAACGAACACAGCTTGTACACAAACAAGGCAAGTAAAAGTTCCGAGCTGGTCTTGGCTTGCATCACCACACGGCTCTGGTCGTCCAACAGTTCTGCAACAGTAGTGGATGCTGGGGAATGTGGAACTAGGGGGCCACTTGGCTCGGCCTCTACGACAGGTCTGTTTATAAAGAGGAGCGAGGCAGCAGCTGTTAGACCGGCAGCTATAGGGATCGGTTTAAGGACCAGAGATTGCAGCGGTGGTGGTGGTGGTGGTTTGGTAGAGAATAAACGGTGGGTTTGGATCCCAAGATTGGTTCTGGTCAGAGCAGGTACACGACGATAGATGGAGCGATACATTATTATTATTATTGATATTAAAGAGAGAAAGTGGGTAGATGGTTGATGAGATTGGTGCCTTAAATATGTATCCAAAATTTTGCCCTGTTTTTTTGGTTGGTCGGTTAGAACACTTGCCTAGAGACAATTAATTATAGAATAATTCTGGTTTCAATACAAGGATTTTCTCTGCTTAAACATCAATAGTTGCCATGTTTGATTTTTTCGCACGAGAGAACCAATCAGATTGGAGCAGGCGAGGCAAACTATTTGACAGGCTGATTGTGTACAATATTATAAGGTTTGCTGTGTCTAGTCTGTTAAGGCTAGCGAATATACGGGACCTTCTTGGTGTTATCTCTTGTGTATTTTAAAGTATAAAGATGCATGGATCATAATTGCAGACATTTAAACAAATGTTTAATACACTTTGAAATTTGTTATAGATCTGTCCAAGAAGCTCTAATAGACGTTTCCTTGGTTTCAGTAAATTTCCCACGTTCATTCAATACCCGCGTTTGATCCTTCAAAGCCTCGGGACGTCCCAGAGAGATAAGACAGCCCTAAAGTAGAACATAAACCCAATGCTGATACGGAAATTTTTTCTTGCCTTGATTGTTGGCCTCTTACAAAAGTTACACGACAAACAAATCGATATCTTTTATTATTATTAATAGATGGGAAACAAAGGATCCACGTCCAAAGACCACCTGTAGAGCCCACCAACCAAATCTCGTGCACCTTTGATGCCATGTTTCTCCAAAAGACGCACAGCCAGCTGCGAATCGTTTCCAAGTCGACAGACGACAAACACTAGAGAACAATTAGGTTATTTATCCCAACACAAACAATTGACCTTACCTTGATCACCAGCTACATTCTGCTCTGTCATCTTGGTCTCAATCTCTTTGATCCTGTTTTCGAATTCATCAATGGGCACACTATGACTTTCTGGCAACCGACAGATATCATATTGAACAGGTGGTCTGACATCTAATAGCAGTCTAGGCTTATGTTGCCGGACATGGGCATCGTACTCACGCACCTTGATACGTTCATGAGGCCCAAGTAAGAATAGATCCTGGCTCTAGTCCATAATGATACCATTTAGCAATTGATATCATAGCCTTATTACTCATAATCATCTACCTTGTCAGAATCTGCAGTTCCACAGAATTCAGCATAATCTATTAGCGTCTTGAGGGTTGGGTTGTCTCCACACACCACACAGTCCTTCTTGCGTCCTCTGAGCTTCATGGTTCTGAACATTGGTGTCGTCAGTCCACTGAATATAAGGAAGCTTGGATCATCATCTGGTGATTTAAAACATCGAATCAGCCTCTTTAAACAATGATCTCAATTTCATCAATCTTACTGTGTAGCCCCACAGCTACTTTTATGGCCTCTAGCGCTTGAAGTGTACCAATGACACCAGGAACTAGTCGAAAATTTGACAAGACGTTAGAATTCCTGCAAATCATATCGGTCATTCTCATTGGATTTGCTTCTCTTTTGGCTTGATCCTTCCCATTTTAACCCCAAAGATGACCACCAAAGATAACCATTGAAAACCGGTTTACTTACTCACGCCAAGTACTCCGCTTTCGATACACTTTGATACAGTGTCGATTGGGGGAGGTACAGGGTGCAGACAACGGTAACAAGGTCCATTGTTGTGGTGGTACACTGTCAACTAGGATTGTAATGAATTTCAGACCATGTAAACCCATTACAATCTTACCTGACCATCCATACGAAGAGCACTTCCGGATACCAGAGGCTTGTTGGCCAATACACAAGCATCACTCAATAGGTAGCGGGTGCCAATATTGTCAGTCGCATCAATCACAATGTCATACTCTCTAATGATCTCCAAGGCGTTTTCACTCGTAAGAGCAAATGGATATGCCACAACCTCACACTTTGAATCAATCCTGATACACACAATTCAATACACGGCACATTATCAATTATTCATCTTACGCATGGACTGCCCGCATGGCAGATTCAGCCTTGCTGGTGTCTGTGCTTGCCTCGGTATGTATCACCTGACGATGGAGATTGTTGACAGCCACTGTGTCAGGATCAACAATTCCAAGTCGACCTACACCATTAGCACCAAGGTAAAGAATGGCAGGTGCACCAAGACCACCAGCTCCAACCACAAGAATGGTTGTGTTGCGCAATTTGAGTTGCTCTAAGACACTGTTAATCCATCGTTCTAATCATATACCATATAACTTGCTTGCGATTCCAAAATCAGGAAGGATCAACTGCCGACCGAACCGCAAGATCTCTTCTTTTGAAAGACAATCTACTTTTTTGAATGGTCCCTTTGCAGATTGGGGAGCGGGTCCGAGTTGTGCTTCGAGTTGTGCAATGCGTTCTCGAAGACGTGCATTTTCTTCAGCTAGAGATGTCATTTAGAAGAGAAAGAGGAGGCATGTGACTGGTAGGCAAGACAGCACTTTTTCTTTTGTTAATCTCAAAGGCGATCTGATAACTTGTATATTGTAATGTGTATCTTGAGCGAATATTGTATTTATAAAGTGTGAATATTGACAAGATGTTCATAATGATAATAATAATAATAAAAACAGTGTGTGTGTAATTGGAAAATATAATGAAACAATGTATCGACCCTGTAATAACAGCACACTGCCGTCTTTTCTTCTTCTTTTTCTATTTCTCCTAACGAGTCAATCGTCTTGCTGTACCGATTCGGCATGAGTTTACCTGGACATCTTGGTTAATTACCAATATTTCCAAGGACACTATCTTGTCAACTTACTTTTGTTGCAAATCTCAGGGAACACAGTGTTTCGTTGAAATGTTCAGTTAGAGGAGAAATATTGACAAACATCAAGGTCTTGCTGTTTCCACCTATGATCATCATTTCAAATCAATTGACCGTATTTAAAGCAATGGATCTTACCAAGAGAATTCTGCAGGAGATATGTAAGCTTTGAATTTCTATAGGGAATATGGCCACCTTCCTTGTTGTTGAGCAAGGCAGAAATCACATCACCAAGACAGCTCAAACTCTTGTTGATTGCCTGTGTTTCCTTTAGACGATTGCCGGTTGATCCAGACATGGCCAGACGCTCTGATCCAGCCAAGTCAATCAAGTTCAATACTCCAGTCGTACGTTCGCCTGTTACTGGATTGTCGCCATTTAGGCGCAACATAAATACACTATGACTACGTGATGATCTTTCATTCATGTTTGTTGCTCCAGTGGCTCTATTCTGGCTAGCCTTTCGAAGCATGGTATTGACACGGGCAGGCGAGTCCAAAAGAACTAGATAATTGAACCGTTAGACTTTTTGGCCTTTTGTCTGATTCTTAATAATAATACACACCACTTGTCATGTCTGTTACCAGAGTCTTTCCGGATTTCTCATGTCGGATTTCATGCTTGATTTTGCCATAATTTGCACAATCACCAAGAAGATCATGAACGGTTTCATTGTAGATTTCCATGAATTGACCTTCCATAGTATAATGCCAGTTACTTTCATTAAGCTGTTGGGCAACTTGATATATCTGTTGAACAGCTCTTGGGATCATGCCTTTATCAGCACCAGGTTGGCCTTCCATAGTGTAGGTCTATTGCACAACCAAAAGTCAGTGTCTCCTAGATACCGATTCAACACCAATAACCTACTTTTCCACTTCCTGTTTGTCCATAACTAAGTACATGTCTAGATTAGCCGAGTACTCGATCAATTGTTCAAAACTTACGCAAAAATACAGACATTGTAGCCATCAAGCGCCGATTGCACCAGCTGAGAGATCTCTTCAAAACATTCCTCTTGGGTGCTTCCGGGTGAGAAAACTTTATCAAAAGAAAAGAGGTATGTCTTTGTGGTAACTTTTCCTAGTGTACTCGACACTTCTTCTGACAACTCCATCTTATCGTTATCTTCTCCATAAAACTTCATGCTGGCCAATTTCCCATTATTTGCCTTTTCAGAAGCTTTCCCATATAAAACATCCAAGCCATCAGTATTCAATACCGTAGTATCCCCAGTCTACGTTTGACATCTTACCAACAGGAGGACGAACTCTACAAAACACCCGGATATTGCCTTTGAGTTCCTGGATTGAATTATGAAGCTTCCGGCGCATCTTTTCTTCATCCAGGAGCCTTGTCTTTAGTGTTTTTAGCTTTTCTTCTTCTTCTTTTAAATTAGTCTGTAAATCTTCCAGAGCCTTTTCACGAGAAGCAAGTGACTCATCCAACCTCTTTAATTCATAAAAAGCCATTAATACCAATGTCTTGTCGTTTTTGTTTTTTTTTTTGGCTTCAATTCGTATACATATATATTCTTACCTCTACTTCCATTCTCAACACGCTAAATTCTGCGTTTTTCTCAGAGTATTTCGCGGATGTTTGGGCAACCATTGCCTACACAATCATAACCATCTCAACAACATGATCTCTCAGGACAACCAAAACCCTCCCTTACTTTTAATGATGTGCTCTCTTGCAGGGTCTTGTCAAGCTCTGTCTGGAGACTGGTGGTCTTTTCCTGAGTCTCGGTGCACTGGGATTTCAACACGTCCACTCGGTCCTGGTTAATCTTGTCTTTGATTTCCAGGTCTCTGTTGTCCTTGTGGTGCTGTGCTTTTATCCGCTCAACTTCTTGCTCAAAGGTTTTTTGCTTTTCCTTTTAAAGACATCAATTGCAATTCCAATCAAGCAATCTCTATAAACACTTGCCTGTTTCAAGGCTTCCAAATCAGCGACTCGTTTAGCAGCCTCCAGTGCCTGAGATCTCTTGTCCACTACATCTGTCATAAGTCGCTTCTGGTATTCAGAAGACTCCTCTACTACAAGACACCCCCACCTTTTCCGTGAGTCGTTGAGTGCCGTGTAAAAACATCAACCTGACCAGAGACAAGGAACCAAATTGACTTACTTTTGTTCTGATTGTCTTCCAAGACCGACTGCATGTCACCAATCCGACCCTGGAAGAAAATAAATGATCAATATCTAAATGAGAAAAAAGGAAATCTTGTATTTTTTTTTGGATTTACCCTGAGATCCCATTGTGCTCTAGGCTTTATAGGTTTGCTTTGAGTTGATGTGGCTAATGATCTAGCTGTGGGTTCAGAAGGTGTAGATCGTGGCCCTGTCACTCGGTCCTTTAGTGGTATGCGCTGGGATGAAGAGGCCGTTGGTCGTGTAATCAATGTGCTTGGGAGTCTAGTGCTGTGTGCTGTATTGGGACTGATTCTTGTAGGTCTTGTTGCAGAATTGGTTTGTGCTGGATTAGGTCGACCAAATGGTGGTCGAGTGTCGAGTCTAGGCCTTGCGATTCTGCTCTTGTCTACCTCTTGGGAATCTCTTTTTCGCTTTTTCAGATCCATGATTAAATTTTAAAGGCGATTAATCAATACAATTACAATAAGATCAATCTGAAAAATGAATTGCTCCAGACTTTTTAGATTGATGCGCGCACACACACACACACTCTCTCTCTCACACACACAATCTGGCATGAGTATGTTCTGGGTGTAACTAATGTGCTTGACAAACCTAATGTGACTGCTGATATTTTGGGACACTCTGGCTGAAAAAGTCCGGTTTGTGGTCTTTTTCTTTTTTTTAAAGAAAAAAAAATAAAAATATGGGTTATAATACAACGGTAGAACCAGGTCTTGTTGCCATTCTCATAAAAGATAGATATTAAAGGAGTGCAAGGGCACTATAAAGATGTTTTTTTTTCATGTTCATTTCCAATAGGCTATGGTAACAAAAGGAATGCAGAAAGCTTGATCCAATATCCATTTATTGTTTCATTGTACTGACTATAGAAAACACTGGGTTTTCTTTGTCCACATATTTGTAGATTGAGTGCAAATGATATAAACATGGCTTATAAAGCTGATTATAATCATTATTCAATTCTGCTTGGAATTGGTGGTAGACCCTGTTGGTCTCAAATAGCCAAATAAACTTCTCTCTGGATCTTTCAAGTATTCTAGTCTTCAGAGGGTCTGGATCTGTACAGCAATAAAAGGGCACGATTGCATTCATATATAATGTGTGTGTGTGTGTGTGTGGTCTATGAGGCAAAATCTTAATTGTCTAATCTAATTAATATTTTAATTAATTATCTCTATTGTAATTATAGGCTGGTCTTGATTTGAGCCAGTTATTTATGAAGGCCATGATTATGACATTGTCTGATTTTTATTATTATTTTGAAATAATAATAATAATATATATAAAAAAGGGTTTTTTTTGCAGAGCACAACAGGTTGTCAACTTGACTATAATATCCAAGAGATTTATGGCCAAATTATGCAAAGTTTATATGAAAAACACTGGTCAACCATGTATTATTAGTAATTCCAAGATTCTTGCAAGACATATTTGTATAATAAAGATGGGGAAAATGGTGTTTGTTGTGTAATAAAACACTTTATTATTATTATTATTATTGCAGTCTGTGTTGTCAAGATAAAAATATATAATAAATAAATAAAAAGAGAGGTTTGCAAGAACATATAAAAGTGTAGCATTGACACTCTTACTCTCTTGATCCTATACTCCAGTCGATATGCAACTCACCTTTTCTGATAGAGGCTCCATGTCTGCCAACCCAGGAAAGCAGATCATTTGTGGTGTTTTGGAAGACATTCTTTTTTTTAATAAAATATTTTGGTTATCTTTAATAGGCCTCATCTATAACCCCACGTCTCCAAAGCCTCCCACACCTCATCCCAATACAACCCCGGAATTCTATGTCATGAGAAAGAGAAAATGGTAACTTATTGTCTATCTGATGCCATTCTTACCAACCATCGTGCTAGCTTCTGCTGCTGTTGAGCCTAAGTAAGCTAGCCTGGGATATTCGATTGTTATATTGCAAGTAGTCTGGTTGGTATTTTTGCTGACCATTTTACATCACCCGTCATACCAAGATGTCTTAATATATATATCAAATATCTGATTCTCAAGCGTATATACGTTAATTACTGAAATTTCTGTTTTGCAAGAATGAAGGCTAAATAACCAAAAGGCTCTTGTACTACTGGATATATATTGTGTTTGCAAGACTGAATTCCTATACGGCCATAGCTTAATATTTTTTATTTCACATGTATATATATCCTAGCCCAAAAGTCTAGATCAACTTTTTTGTATTTTTGTATTTTTAATAATCAGGGCCATGGCTATTTCATTTCTGTAGCATGTTCTCCCTAGTGGTACTCACAATATATAAATATATATATATATAAATATTTCTTTGAAATACAAATAGATATGAACATCTCCTGTCGTACAGATATTCACCCTTTCAGCCTGGAGAATTTTCTCCTTTATGTCTGTTGTAGCATATGCTCAGGGATAGTAGTATATATATATATATATATATGTATATATATATATATTAGCCTGGTACTCTTTGTTTAAAATAGCCATTTTTTCCAAAACAGAAGGTGTTTTATTCTATTTTTTATTGGCATTCTTGCCAATTGAATGTTCCAATCTTGGAATACTTTTTGTATTTCTAAACACCAACTCATTTGAACAATTAAAGAAAATTAATAGCCAATATCCTGACGTTGTGAGACCTGCCTGAGATCTATCGGGTATTTTCCTATGGTCTCCAATTTGGCTTATTGAGATTTGGGACATCTTTGTAATCTAATGGTTTTTCTTTTGGAAACTATATAGAAACCCAAGGCAGATCTTTTTGTTTTTGTTTTTTGTTTCTAGACGCAAGATGTATTTATAAAGAGTTTTGTGTGCAAAGAAAGGATAATTTTAGTTTTAGTCATCATATGATGTTCTAAATGGAATATCCAGGACATGATACTACTGTAAATTGTCGGTTGCTCAGGACTGTAATTATCAAAGGGAAAAAAAACAAAGCAGGTAGGATTCAATTTGTTCAAGATGGAGTTGATACAAGGCTTATTTGGCCCTTTATTTTATTTTTCATTTATTTATTTTTATTTTGGATGAGTCCCAAAGATAAATTGAAGAATCCAAATAAAAGCCAAGTTTTTGGAATAATAATAATAACAACAACAACAATAATAATAATCTTAATAATAATAATAATAGATATTGGTTTGTGGGACCCGAGAGTTTCAAAGTAATCTTTTATTTTTGTTATGACAATAGGCCTACAAACGCTGATCTTTTGTCATGAAACACTCGATATCCTCAAGGCTCTTTTATACAATCTGCCTGCTTGAATCGATAAAGATGTGGGATATCCAGGATATCCAGTATATACATATATACATATACATATATATATATGCAAATCATAGATGATCATTTCATTATATGTAGGTCGTATGTATCTGGGCTGAACAATATCAGCAAGGGGAACCATCTTTCGATTAATATCCAGCGCCTGCATATTGTACAGATTAATCCAATTGTGTATAGTTTTAGGGTTCATAAACACAAAGGCCTATTGTACCAGGTCCAGGTTACATTGAAATAAACTCTTCTTTAAACTGAGCCACCTTCAATTGACAAGAAACTTACTCCTTATTGTATACTTGTGACCTTTGCATGTAGAACCACTGAATGTCCAAATGAATTTCCCAAAAACCAAAAAGAAGAAAGGCTGTTAACACAGACATCACCTCTCCCCCACCCCTACCGGCCGGCCATATCAGAGTCCTGCTATAATCTTGAGCATTCTTTAATATTATTTATTCGCTTGGTATATTAAAAAAGAAGAAGAAGAAAGAAGAAAAAAGTAATTTTGTGATATAGAGTGAGATACAATTATGGTACTTGAGGACAGCTTTTATACATTGAAGATCATACATCTTGTATGATGGCGAAAATGTACAGAAGAAGAGGATGTTATATGATATACATTTACAATGGGGTGTAGGAAGAGGAGGAGGAGGAGGAGTAAAATCAAATGTATCGTAAAGGTTTTGAGTTCTCTAGGACACCAAACCGAGACAGGATTTTGGCAACCCGGGGAGAGGTTCCTGCATAGCTTGTGTTTGTCTGATAGTAGTTGCTGGCATTGCTTGGGCTGATCTGGGCAGACAGACGATGGTTCAGTACGTAGGATGGCAATTGTCGCTCGGGTTGTGGCCGGCGTCCGATTTGGTCTGCAAACTCTTCTTGTAAAGAGGAGCACTTGTCAATATCAAAGGGATTCTCAGAGGCATATTGGAACCGTGGTCTGTGTAGGTCCATACTGGCCACCGGTCTATATCTCTGGCTGGGGCGGTCAATGGCAGGGTCTATGGAAGTTGGTTTTGTAATGTATGTGTCGGCTGTATCGTCCGAGTAGTACTGCTTTGGCCGCTGGTGTCTACTGACCGGGCTGGGGATGCTCTCTGGCAATGAGGCATCATAGCTGGAATAGGAGTTTGGTCTAGAAAGTCTATCCTCATGATCCGAGAACGAAAACGTCCGTACACGGGTCATTGTTGACTGGCGAAGGGCAGGAGGAGAAGAGGAGGGATATGTGGTTTCGGTCATGATATGAAGTGCCTCTGTGAGCAGCTTGACTTGATCATCGCTACTCTTCTCGAGTGCGGCAGTCAAGGAAGGATCGACATTGGAATTGGGAGGAATGACTGCCCACAAGAGTTGGTTCACAAAGATAGCCTCACCAACAATGCTGGCCATCTTTTCTGCCAGGCGTTCTGAAGGTAGTTTAACAGACGCGTCTGGGACCTGCTGATAACTGCGTTGCTTTGATGCCGTCTGTTCATATGTCTCTAGGGCTGCACCCAGCAGTTTCTGGAGATAGTTAGTTCTGGGCTTAATGGTCCGTGATGGGATAGGAATAGAAGAGGCAGGGGATCGTGGTCTTGTCTGGCCTTTTGATGGACTGGCAATTAGGCGTGGAGATACTACGGGAGAGAGAGGTCCGTCTGCTGAGTGCATTGGACGAAGCGCATGTTTGGGGCTCTTCAAGGGCACCTCAACCTTTTCGAGTCGCTGGAGGCGAGATTTGATTTCATTCAATTCTTGGCAGAGAGGGTCCTTGAGTGCCTCTTCTTCGGCCTCGATCCTTAGCTGAGTGTCGGCATCAAATAGAGGAGGCATGCTCATCCTTCGACGCAGAAACGCGCGCTCCTGTTCTCCACTGCGATCAAATATGATATCCTCTCTGGGATTGGGTGGAAAGTATGTGTAGTCCTCGTTTGTGCAAGGATCGTTGGAAACCTTTTCTTCTTTTGGGCTCTTGTGTTCAGTGTTTGTGGCACGGAGTGTATCCTTGGATGAATAACATGAGGAAGCCAATCGGCCAGGCTGGTGGGTTTTGGAGGTAGCAACGCTGGCAGAGGTTGGCAATCGTGATCGAACAGCACTTGACTTTGGATTGGCAATTGACTTTGGGCGCCTAGAGGGGGCTTCTGGGCTGATTCCCTGTTTAGCCTTTGCAGAGGCAGTGAGAGCTGTTACTGAGCGAGGTAGAGAAGATTTCTTTTTGGACGAGTCTGCAGTAGAGATAGCCGCTGATTCTGCAGTAATGCTATTCTGCAGTTTGTCTTGGAGGTCTTTGGGGGCTGCACCCATCGAACGACTTCTGGATCTAATCTGAGCAAGTCTTTTTTGGAGCCTAAAGTTTTCATCTTCTGCCGACGTTGTGTTTCGTTTGGTCTGTCCGTGCGTAGGTGAAAAGGTAGAAAAGCGTCTCGTGTCTTTAACCGCGCTCATGACGGGTTATGGATATGCGTTTTTTTTGTTACTATATGAAGCATGTCAATATCACCATTAGGATACAAAATAGAACAAGAGGTTCCTCACCTACAACAAAAAGGTAAATAAAATGGGGGGGAAATGGAAAGAGAGGCAAAATTCCAAATATAGGGGATTTTATATATATTTATATATTTTATATATTATATATTATTATTATATTTGTGTTAAATGTCTTGCCACCCCACTACTTTTGGCCAGAAAACAAAACGGCTGGTACACGGATTGGCAATTCATTCTGGCCATTGGAGATCCTTTAACGAATTCATGAATGATTAATATATATATTCTTGTTCTTGTTCTTCTTGTTCTTGTTCTTGTTGTTAGTCTTAATGGCCATTCATCTCGTTCCACTCATTCTACACAAATCCCAAGTGTGAATAAGGGGAACGTCACATGGGCAGGAGGTATCCAATAAAGCAACCATTACCACCATCGTTCTCTTGGAGTGTAAAGGAATGCTCGGACTTGGTGCTTGGTGGAAAACCAATGGCCATAAAAATTTAAATTGATCATTTGGGTATCACCAAAAAAGACAAACAATAGCGACTTGGCGCATGGGTCAAGCGACAACGTAGTACGGAAAGAAGGGGAAGCCAACCTTGATCAAACAGAAAAGATGTTGGTTCTTGTAAATTCCTCATATTCTCCCTTTTCTGTTTTTGAAATCATTTATATAATCACAATACAATATATATATATCTCTCAAGTCTCCTGCGTCTCCAGACTCCCTCTTTGAAGAATAAGCAAAAGAAAAAAGAAAAACAAGAGAGAGAGAGAGAGAGAGAGTTCTATTTTTACTATCACAATCACAATCACAATCACAATTACAATCACAATAACAATTACAATAACAATCGTCAGAATGTGAGAAAGAAAAAAAAATGAAAGAACAATTGATGTGTTACTGTGGCTATTTAACCTCTTTGTTTGCCAATTCAAGCCCTGACAGCATCTGCTTGACCTGCCTCTCAATCTCATTAATCTGCTCTTCTCCTCGCCTCTTGACTGCCGCCACCTTGTCTTCCATCAGTGACCTCAAATAGTCCTCTACCGTCATTTTCAGCTGCTCCTGTGAAAGTGATCCTTCAAGAGTCTGATGATGTCCTATGTTGGGTTGTGATACCAATCGGCTCTCATCAGCAGCCCTTGATCGTTCAATGTGGGGTGTGAATGGAAAGAGTGCCAGCCCAGGAGACCGAGACACACCCGAAGATTTCTGGGGTCTGATGGGTGATGCAAGCCAACTATCGTCACCCTCCAGGTCAGGAAGTATCGTTCCATGGATAGGTGTCGAAGTAGTAAAGTTCCGTTGATGTCCAGCATAGACAGGAGGCGTAATTTCTCTTGATCTCTGTCCATTCTCCTCGTCTGTTTCCTTTTCAACCGTCTGTCTCGAATAATCTAGTGCCTGTGCGGATCCTCCAACTATCTTGCGTTTTGATAAGCTCAAGGTTTTCCTTGCAACTGCCTTCAAGGGGGCTTTTCCCTTTTCCCGTAAAGGAATCTTTGTCTTGTGAGAATCATTTCATATAAAGCATTCGCAAACTTACACCAGATTGTTCTCTAGGGAGACCAAGCCAGGGAGGAGTGTTTGACGCATTCGCACCAGGTTCAATACATGTCTTCAAAGGCTCATTTGTCTTTAACGCTTCTTCGACTGGCTGGGTCAGGTTGTCTGGAAGAATAGGCGCCAATTTCTTGCGTTGTCGCTTGGAGTATGTCAGTAGTACGCTCTTTGGTACCGGAAGTTGTCTCCTGCCTAGCCCATCCTTGTTTTCAAATGCCTTTGAGATATTCCACACACTGTCTTCAATAAAGTTTTCTCTGGGCGAGTTGGTGCT
The DNA here is from genome assembly GCA_022702545.1 of Phycomyces nitens. Taxonomy (NCBI): domain Eukaryota; kingdom Fungi; phylum Mucoromycota; class Mucoromycetes; order Mucorales; family Phycomycetaceae; genus Phycomyces; species Phycomyces nitens. Next base: position 7,515,491 of record JAHRBC010000003.1, read on the forward strand.
CTCTGGATCAATTCTTCTCTTCTTTCCCGTCTGGCCTGCTACATCTTCTGTCGATGGCGATGCTCTCTTTTTGTCCAGGCTCTTTTGTGGGCTGTTGGTAGCTGGTTTTTGGATGGTCTGACGAGTCACTCGCTTCGTGATGTCCTTTCCAGTATTCTACATTAGCCCCACAAACCCCACAGTAGAAATAGCAGCAGCAGCAGCAGCAGCAACAACAACAACAACAACAATAAACACGCCTTTTTTCAATGACTTTATTTGGAATGATGTATTTTTTGTGTTTATACGACTTACTTTGTCCAATTCACTCACGGCAGAAACCCAACTATCACGACTACCATTATCATCACTGTCGTCATTTATATCCACAGGATGCGTTTGGAAGAATGGGCAACTTGGCTTCAGTTGCCTGTGCCTTGCCCTATTCCACAATCCATTAGTCTCTCTTTTATATATACATATAAAACAATAATAATTCAATGGCTATATACCTACACCAGATCAGTAGACATATCCTTGTCTGCGACTGTACAATGACAATAGACACATACTACCTTTGTGTCCTTCTCAGAACTTGGAATGTAACAAAAACCTGCAGCTGCCAACTGGTGCCAGCCAATTCTGATTCAATATCACCCACAAATATATAGATATAGATATATATATATTCTTGGCTTACTTTGGAAGGTGTAGGAAATTGTCGTCGATTGAGATCAGATGTTCGGGTTGATTGTGGTGGCCAATTGTTGTCTTTTGAAAAGGTCTTTTGACGCGCCCTTCTCATCGTCTCGCTCCTCGGCCAACTATTGGAATCTCTAGGATTGACTTTAAGTGATTTCGTACTCTGAGGAAACCCAAGTAGTACCCAGGGGCACAAGGGCGACGAGAGAGAGTGTCGTTCCCTTGGAGATGAATTCTGATCCCATTGATCGAGATCGATCTTGCAAAGAAAACATCTTACTGAATCTACTGTCTTTGGTTTCTGAGGGTAGTAGAAGCCTGCGGATGCAAACTGCGGAATTGTTGTTTTATAAAGGTGGAATATAAAAAAGTGAATCTCAAAGTGGCATCTTACGTCTTCGATAGGAGGGCGCTCTTTGCTCGACCGAGGCCATTTTGAATTGACACGAAATGAACGAAGGCGATTTGAATAAATGTTCATGAGCCAAAGGTAACCAAGAAAAAAAATTAATGGGAATTGCCACAATGATCATAAAAATGTACAATGGCAGTTTAGAAGAAGAACAAGAACAAAGAAAAAAATGCTAAGTCACACAAGGACAAATCCATTGTGTGTAGTCTACTGATGTATACAATATGCCTTCTTTTTTTTAATAATAATAAAACACACACACATAGTGTATCCAATAGACAGTTGCAAGACTTTGGTATCCAAGAGACTGTCTATAAGCAAAGCCATGCTTGTGTAATTGATCTTTTGAAGCAATTGAAGCACAAATTCCCAAGATATCCATAAAGCAACCACCATGTCTTTATCAATCGACACGGGTCCTTGTTGCCATGACACTGACATTTTTGGTATACTGATCTACACCCCCCCCCCCCCCTCCCATATTCTGTTGGCAAGTATCGGTTGCCTAGAGATGACTATTTCAATAGCTATAGTGTCAATGTACAACTAATTCATCGTAATTTCCAAAAACAGTATGCATTTGCAATCCAAAACAATCAATCATATTTTAAAAAACCAAAGAATCCTTGAGAATTTTGGTACAATAAGACTGCTTGCCAAATGGTGGTCAAAAGTCGTACGTGAAATATTTGGCACATTAATGCCATTGAGCTGTTGGCATAAACCTCAAGACATCTAGTCAATATCGATTTTATCCCTTGACGATCCTATTTCTTTTTCTACTATTTTAGGCAAACGATATATATATATATCAATTCAAGATGGTGAATGTAAGTTTATTTATCAAATAATAATAACCAGGCTTTGGGTGTCGCATACACATAAAGAGTTCGTTTTGGAATCAAGACGTTGGCAACCAAGATGTACTATGTGCACGATCAAGGCACAAACTATTTGTTTGGATTATTATTTTTTAAGAATATATATATAAAGTCTATTGGGATCAAATGCTGAGATATAGTAGTACAATCGACCCACATAATGTAATGTGTGCTTTTTTTTTTAAAGATATATATACATATATAAAGATACATGTATGCATTATAGATATGCTTATTGTATATCCGTGTGAAAACAGATTATGAAATCAGAATAATATGTGTGTGTGCAAAAGACCATTATTAATGTTGGCAGGTTATGGGCTTTAGATTCCTTGTCCTGAAAGCATATCTCATGCAGAAGAACGGTGCGCAGTAGTATGCATATACCACTTGTGAAGACCGAGTGCCGTTGTCATGCAAACAATAATCGACGCACCCAAGACGCTGAAAATATCTGGAAACTGGTGGAAAATGAAGATATCGATCAAGAAGGCAAATGCAACATCATTCATACGCATAAGAGTAGCTAGATAAAAAAAAATATCATGTTAACAGACTTTATGACATACCCAAAGTCTTACCTGGGCCAGCAGGAGCAAGTTGGAGACTATATATATGTATATAATGGAATTAGCTGTCTATAAGTGTCAATTGCAATGTATAATTACCCTTGATTGAGTAGACACTGTCCAACAAATGCTGACAGACCAATTACGAGCATTATGCCATAATCACTTAGGCTCTCGAGAGGGGTATACTCCTGAAGGAGGAAAAGCCCTACAGGACTGAGAATGGATGCAATGGCTCCAAAGTATACTACGTGCACCATAAAATGAGCACCCTTTCCAACCTTTCGTACTGTGACATAGGATATGGCAGACATTATGGCTCCCAAAAGAGCACAAAAGATCGCAAACAATCTGCCCAGATCGCTCGTCTCATCGACCACGGCACCCTCCTGTGGGCCAAACAGAAACGGGGGTTTGGATACAAGCACCACGCCAAACATACAGAGCGAAGCACATACGCCATCAAAGAATGAAAAGCTTTCTCCAAGCGCAATAGATGCAAAGATTGCTGTAAATGTAGGTCCCAAGAAAAAGACAACTGGACAGAAAACCAGATATGATGAACACAATATCCCTGCTAAAGATCTGTAGTATTTACCTGTAGCATCAGCAAGAGGGAGCTTTGTTACGCTGTAGAACAGACAAGCCAGACCGCAAGTGCCAGCCAAACCACGGACAAAAAGCCATCCCCGAATACCCCGCCTTCCCAATGGATTCACTTTCAGAATTGCACACCCAATAAGGCCAAATAATGTCTGGATCGCTGATCTAGCAAACACGATCTGGAAAGAGGGGAACCGTGCACCTCCGAGTTTGACAAACAAAGACATTGTAGAGAATCCGAGGGCAGACAAGGTCATTAGGGCTAAACCGATCAACTCTCCTCGGCCAAGGTGGCGGTGATCTGCAATTGCCTGACTGGTGGCTGCAATTGGGCCGGTTTGGGGTATCAATGGAGTCGATTCATTTACAATCGTCACACTCTCTGGGACTTCATGGACCACCTTGCGGGTTCCGTCAGGCTCGGTGAATTGCGACATGAGGAATTGTCTGTCTCTCAGGCAACAGGGGCAAAACCAACTTCTTTAAACCATAAAAAGACAGATATGATGTCATCAAGATTTGAGAGATTTAGTTGTATTTTGTAATTGATCAAATCTATCGTGTTCATACATGGTAATTGGCTGGTAACACCTTGTGTCGATTGTCCAATCGCTTTTTCAGTGTACAAATCTAGATGATCTAAAATTATAAAGATTTATAAGGTCTTTAATGTATTTTACAAAAAGAAAGATCAAGGTATAGAGATAGTATAGTCCAAATATCAGTTTTTGAATAGCCAAAAAAAAGATGACTTGCTATTTGAGCCAATCTGCTCGACTTTGTTCTTTAATATCCTGTCTAAATATCGTACTTGCACCTATTATTAAATACAAAAAAAGAAAAGAGCCAAGTATGATTGTAAGCAAGTAATTAATAGACCCTAGATTCTATATATTCGTCAAGTGTAGTATGGATAGTCTGCCTAATAAATAAATGATGGTCCATGTTTTCAAGAGTTTGTTTTTGGTAAAACGAATCATTGTGTACTCTTGTAGCTCTCCATGCTTTATTCGGACAGATAAAGGCCAGATGATTGTTGTAAGGAGGTAATGGAGTATATAGCCTAGCTCCATGTTACAAAATTCGTCATGTTTATCTTTTATGTCAAGTGTTGAATCAAAAGTGTTTTTTTTTAAAAAAAACGCATTGCCACTAAATATGTTGTACCAAAAAAATGATAGCCAAATGTACACTACCAACCTTTTGATAGCTGAAGATGATAAATGATACTTTATTCTAGTGTATTCTACATAGATAATGTGGACTCTTATCACCACTAGAAAGTATTACTAATAAGCGTATCTGCCCCAACCGACTGTCAGTTGGACTGGCCGAACGACTTGTTGTTTTCTGTTTAGATCTTGGCGCACCTGTTTGTGTTTTCCCACGAAAACAGAAAATGACAAAATGATTGAGTATGTGTTTACCAAGTAGCCACGTTTGTTATTTGCATTATCAAGCCCAACCTTTTGTTTCTTGTAAACACCGTAAATATCCTTGGATTTTTGTGCCATTTGAAATATCTGGTCAACTATGTTTTCCCAAGCTTTGTTTTTGATTTGAAAAATGTAGATTTCTACAAGACTATGCTTAAAACTAGGTTGAAATAAAACAAATCTTTTGTATCCTGTTTCATTTGTAGAAAGTATAGTGGACAAGTGCGTAGAAATGTTTTCGAGTCAATGTGTTCTTGGGCAAAGCTTTACACAATTTTCTACAACAAGTAAATTTTCTACAACTTTGATAATTGTCGGCGATATTACATTTGAGTCTCCACTTAAACACCTTTACAAATATAGAGAACCCAAAATTCCTAAAGATATTCACCTTTCTTTTTACCACTGTACTTGTACCTTCCAAGTACCTACAAGTCAAATATTTCTACTTGTGCACTGCGCTTGTGCCTTTTTATTTATTTTATATAATTTTTATACTGGCTATATAATACTGTCTTTTAATGGATTTTCAAACAATTCGGAAATGATACAAGGTTTTAAAAAAGTAGAATTTAATAGGGGGGGTTTCATTAATCCAATTTGTTTTTAATTTTAATTTTATTGGTTTGAGTTTTATTTATTAACCAATAATACTTGGTTTGCAAAAAAAGAAAGAAAACTATCATTGAGTCCCCCCTTTCTAATATCTTTTTAATTTTCTAGTACTTTAAATCCTAGACGAATAAAAAGACCCCTTGACACACTTTTCAAAAATAGAAATAGAAATAAAAATATCTATATTTCTTTAATATTTGGCATCTGGCTTGCCAGTGTACCTGGCTATAGTAAAACAGCATACATATTGCATTTATGTCTACGGTCTTTGTCTATTTTACGTGTCAGAGCATTACATGTCAGGGCAGCTCGTAAGAAGACTGGCCTGGAAATACAAATGATCCTTTCTTTTTTAATTTTTACTTGAAAAAAAGAGAGAGAGATGACTGACACTCTTGGGACTAGACTTGTACAAGAACAGGAGTCCCAAAGAAGTATTCGACTGTATGAACTCGGAAAATCCTTTTATGGGTCCATAGTGTATAACAGTGTCGGGATAGTGTTGTTATACCAAGTACAGGGTTGGATAGACTGAAATAAGATGAGGCAACGTCTGAAAAAAAAACATGGCGTCCGAGATAAGACATGCAAAGAGGTCAATGTTGACATGTTCTCTTGTCTGTGAATAAGTTTTGCGAGAAAAAATAAAAGAATGTATCCAGAACAAATCTAAATTAAAATATGATGGAATAGAGAGGTCAAGATAAAGATCTCAAGCTGGTATATGAAAAAAAAAGATATAATACAAGGACATTTGATCGAATATTACTACATTTCAAGACATCATTTTGACATTTTGTCCTGTGTACAAAGTACAAAGGTCCGGAAGCATTTTGCTGGATATTCGGGTGAACACTAAACATAAAATAACCGGTTGGCTTGGTTTATCAATCGAAATATCCAAAGTTTCTGTTGGTAAATGTGTAATGCATGGAATCAGAATTACCCACCTGAAATATGCAATTTTCAACCTGCTACAAATCAGTCTAGCCAATTATATGGTGCTAAAAATAAAATAATATGTCAAAGAAAGCAATACCAAACTAAAAATAGGTTTGGAGCCGGATAGTATCGGTAAAGAAGTATATAGGATTATCTTCAAGGTAAAAATCTACAAAGTGATCTAATTGGAATCAAGGAATTTTACATGGGAATTTTCAAATATGAATATTACCCATTTGGTTTTTGGTGAATAGGAATTGTACAACGAATGACAATTGATCAATTGCAAAAAAAAATAATTGTACCAGAACCCTGTAGACTTTTTTTTGGTTTTGAAAACAAGAGGTTTCCTTGAAATGTCAGAACTCGAGACTTTTTTTTAAAGGAAAAAAAAAGGAATAAGGATTCAACTAGGTAATGTGCATTTCCAGGATTTCTGTAAGCACAGGTCCCAGGCATATCGATATACACAGAAACCCCAATTTGAGAGAAAGATTCTCGATTACAACCCTGATCATGATTTACAGTAACCGTTTTTCAGTAGAGTCAATGGTGGCAAGACTTGTTACACCACAAAAGCGAGGGTCTAGCCCAAAATGTCTTGATAAACTACCTATATCAAGCAAAATGTTTCAATTCATTTATAGACTATAATTATTTGGAGACCTCTGAAAAGGTCTTTTTTCTTTTTTTGGCGGTTTTACAGTATATGGGTAATTGATATATAGACATTCATTGGTTTCCTAGAGATCAAGTATAACATATATATGTATATATGTATATATGTATGTATTCTTTCAGAATGTAATATGTATTTTAGAAATAACTAGGAGCTATAATGATAGACAGATATTTATATACAAACTCAAACTATGTGCGCTAGAGATATTATGGTAAAGCATTGACAATTGCTAAAAAGAAAGAATATACTGCCTCTAATACGAAATCTAATGTTGAAATATTCCCCACAAATATGCAAATTGTTTCCTTGATCGATAGACCGATCAATTCGGCTAATTTCTCAATTGATGTGTAGAGTTGATAGCAAGGTACATTCCATTATACTCTTTAATATTCCTAAAAGGCAAAAAAAATGGAGGGCTCTATAGGTTTTTTTTTAAAAAAGAATAGTACAACATTGGACTTTACAGTCCAATTATATTATTATTATTGTTGTTGTTATTGTTATTTAAAGCTCAGGAACAACGCGCTTGCAGCCATAGGCACTTCTGCCAGCGTGGCAGTCGTCGTAAGACTGGCAACATCTAATGCAGTAGTGGTTGATATCAGGCTCGACCAGGTTGACATAGTAAGGGTAACCACTGCAGATAGAGTTGGGAGGGGAACCGGCACCGTGGTTGTCATACTGTCCTCCACCGTCCTTGCTGGAAAGGCTGTAGGCATCACGGTTCATCTGGCCAGTGACCTGGACAAATCCGGCAGCAGTGTTGGTCTGGTAGTTGGCAGACTTGATGAAACCAGCAGGGAAAATACGGGCACCGGGAGCATTGACGTTAGGCTTGGTGCAGAAGACAGCAGCATCCTTCTCGGATCTAGCAATTGCATCGGTATCGATCTTTCCGCCGTTGTTGTCCTTGTTTCCGGGAGACTTTGGCAAGAAGATACAGAAGTTGCTGGCGTTCTCAACGTCGAGGGTCAAACCAGATGGGCCAGTGACACCGGTACTGGGGTTGGTAGGGACGGCAGTAGGAGCAGCAGTGGTCTTGGTCTTGGTGTTGGTCTTGGTGCTGGGGACGATATCGCAAATGTTGTTCAATGTGTCAATAACACAGGTGTTTGTGAACAAGTTGCAGCAGCTTTTTTTTAAATAGAAATTGGATGAGCATTTTGGTCAAGGTATACAAATCATTTACTTACTAGACACCGGGGCAGTCATCGTTGCTAGTGCACTGATCGATTGGGGTGGGCTTGGTAACGATGGTGGTGGTGGTCTTCTTGGTGGTGGTCTTCTTGGTAGTGGTACCCTTCTTGGTGGTAGTACCCTTCTTGGTAGTGGTACCCTTCTTGGTGGTAGTACCCTTCTTGGTGGTGGTACCCTTCTTGGTGGTGGTCTTCTTGGTGGTGGTCTTGATGACGCTGGAAGAGGTAACAGGAGCACTATAAAAGAAAATGATGAGAAAAAAACATAATATTTTATTGTACAAAATCAATTCAATTACCTCAAACACAAGGCCTGACCAATGTACAAGTTGGTACACTTGCTGTTGACTATCAAAGAAATTTATTAGTCCAGGCACATGAAAAAGTTGACATTTTGATTTATTTACCCGCAGGGTTCCACTTCTTGATATCGCTAGTATTGAGCTTAAAGGCCTTTGCGACAATAGAACACTAGATAAATGTAGAGATTAATAAATGTTATAAGAATTTCTAGCGTAATACATACAGTGTCATTGGGCTCAACAATGTAGGTCTTCTTGCAAGTAACAGTGTAGACGACATTGGACTTTGGGGTAGCAGCCTCTGTTACAGAGAGAGCGGCAAGGCAGAGCACGGCAAGGCTCAAAAAACTACGCATGTTTAATTGACGTTACAGGGATTGGAAGGAGGGAGGGAAAGAAAGGAAAGGAAAAGGAAGGAAAGAAGAGGTGGTGGGTCCAATTTATGAAGGGAAAAACCAGGCGCTTTATACTGCTCTTTCGACCTGAACCTCGGTAGTTCCATAACCCATCAAATAAGTATTTGAGTCGTACAAGCTGGGCCATTGAAGGGCGGGACTTTTTTATTTTATTTTATCTTGCAGCGGCTACCACGTTATGACTGGCAAACATTTTACTTGCTGTACTTATTTAGAACTTTACTCCTAACAAGATCACAAGAAGACAAAAAGACTAATTCTTGATGGCGTTCAAGGAGACCGAAACACCACTTGGGCTAATGGCCCTAAACAACAGACGGTGGTTGCGAGCCACAAATGTCGGCACTGACAACGGAGTCTATATAAAACAAAGGCTATCGACTGAAGATAGGTATTGCGACACGAGCCTTCTCATCGGCCGCCAACAACACGTAGATCTTCTTGTGTTCCATTTGCAGACTACCGACAATCCTCTCATTTACTTCTTTTAGAGAACATTTGTTATTTATATTCTCCTTTGGCGCACAAACCCTGGAAGATCTTCTGTTGGCTTGAGTAATGTTATTTTGAGCAACCAAGTTATTTTATTTTTGAATACAACGTGCTTCTTCTCCAACCACAGCAAGTGTCTTTACTAAAACAGAACCAAACTATTTATCGAGACTAATTGAAATCCCCAAAGACTACCATTTCATATCGGGATTCTTTTTAAATGCCTCGTATGCTTCCCTGTTAAAAAAAGAAAGCTCGGCTTCGTTTTCTATTTGAAATAAAGTTAGAATAAATCTATTTCTAGTACAATTCATATAATCTGTGGTCTTACCAATTCCCAACCATCCCAAGGTGGCCGAATCATCCGAGAGAATGAGATGCTTGTCGTCTTCCATGTTAATAATCAGATTTTGGGTCTAAAATATAGATTTTTTTAGAGACATTTTTATATGAATATATATATATATATATCAATAAGTGCATAATGGAAACCCAGGAATCTCGATATTATTATTATTTTACCTTGTGTCCATGGGCAACTGTGTATAGCTTGAGTGTATCTATGTAAATGGTAGTGTCAATTGGCTGCAATCAAACCATCTTTTTCTTTTCTTTTTGATCTATAAAAACCAAGATCCAACTAGCTTACCAAATTCTACGCTCAGATAGGGCTTCCAGCCTGACGTTGTGCGAATGGCTAGGATGGCGCGGGTGAGTGGGGTTTATACACGTGTAATGATATGATATTATGCTTACTCTCGCGGATAAGGGCTTTTAATTCTCCAACTGTAGTATTCTCGAGATTAATGTGCTTCAGAATTGCATTCTTGCATGTCCTGTACTCAAATGACTTGATGCATCTCACGGTGATGATTGCATCAGTAGAAGGTCTTGCGTGATTTGTCAAATTGTCCATAATGATTCAGGAATGTTTTTAAAAAAAACTTTTTTTTTTATCTTTTTTGTAAATAACAAAATGATATTTTGTGCACCGGTATTATTATGATTATTTTTCGTTTGGTGCCAAACCCAGTCCCCTATTTTTTGGTATTGGTATTGTGCTTGGTACCAAAAGACATGCTAAAGTGTCTTTAGGAAAAAATATATATATTTTTCAAGTCCATTAAAGAATTCAAGGCTTCATTATTTCCGAGAGGCCAAACACTGCTTGTGTTTATCATTTACACATCACAAATGGTCTAGCAAAGTACATTGCACAAAATTTCCCAAGACTCGGCACGTTTGTGGATCCCATTTTGCTTGGCTCTCGCTTGTACTCACTCCAAATCTCATGTCGTATTTGGTTATTAAAGATGTTTTTTTTAAAGCAAAAAAAAACTATATATAAATAAATATATATAAATAATATTGTGTAAAAAAAGAAGGGTCAACTCTTCTTAGTAAACCAGCACCTATTACTATTCACTTTATTTATTTGTTATTATAATAGCCGTAATCACTGCATAGCAACCAGGGTAAAATTAACAAGGGAATAAGAATATCAATTCGATACAATCCAATTTGTCGTAGGGTCATAATTAGCTTTATCACCAATATAGGTAATTTATGGTAAAATAGACCAGCAATGACACTTGGTGACAAGGCAATGGATCGTCTCAAGCCTATTAAAAACCATTTAATAATAATAATAATAAAAAAGGTCTTGGAAATTCTGAGGTTTAAACTATGTGTGATGGCCTAATAGAGTAACGACCCAGGTGCTGGACAATGAATGGATTATCTGGTTAATGAGGTCATTTCTCAAAGCACCGTGGAGTTTAAGAGAGAGAGAGAGAAAGGAGTCGGGAAAAAAGAGCTCAAGAGACAAAAGGACACCACAGGTCCCATATAGGAGTCAGTGGTTCTTGGGCCTCCCTGTTAACCTCCCTTAAGATGGGGTTATTGATTTTAGAGCAATTGTGTAAAGGCAGGTGGTGCTAGGATATCACAAAATATTATAAGAACCTGGCCATATTTTTATTTGATTTTTGTTTTTCCTTTTGATTGAGCAGCTTCACTACATCGTATTACCTTGAGAATGCATATCGTCTATTGTATATTTTGTACACTCTTGGTGGCACTGTGTTGTGCAAAGGTATCTGGACAGATAGTCTATGTAGACACATCTGCTATTAACGATCAGGTTCAGTACGCCCAGGACTATGTAAGATCGAGATACATGACACCACTTAATATAATCTATTGGCCATGTATTACAGCTGATATTTATTGCTACTGTTTTATTTTTGTCCTGATCGACAGGCTTACGAGCATCCCGAACTCGCTAATCAAGACAACTCAAAGCACAGGACAGTAACCCAGGATGATGGAGATCAATCTATCCAGATAGTTGAGAATATTGGAGGCACGAATGACGGTGGCAGTGTAAGTGGGAGTGGGTCGGGAGTACGACAGCCCAAAATAAACTCACATCTCTATACTGAAGCTTGGCAAACGACATATTTCTCACAGCGGACAACTAAAAAGACGTAGAAACCGAGGTTGATGATGTTGACTTACTCAGGACATTTGGTATCCAAAAGACTTGTCTTTGTTCATATTCACTATAATTCATATGAATTATAATTTTTTTTATTTTTATTTTTTAATATTCAATCACTCTGTTAAAGCGAATATCAATCGTTTTGTCCATTAAATAAAAGATAAATATAAAGGTATAATTATAGATCTAGATCAATTCACCACGAGAATTGTTATAAAAAGAAAAATATTTTAATACCAATAGTATCACGGATTAAACATCGTGAATATCATAGAAAAATGCCTCACAAGACTCTGGTATACTTGAACTTATCCCACCTCGGCTGCAAACTTGTTACTATATAGTATTGTGGAGTCTAGAATTGGCTGTAATGGTCCATGGAGACCTCAATTGCTGCTCAGCTATAATAGCCCTACCCTTATTCTCCTACAAGCAATTCTTAAAGGCATCAAATCATTTCTGGATTCTCTACCCGACCAGAATCCAAACCTAACCTTGGACCCAACCATTCCCTGGTTTCTAAACCATCGCCATGGAATATATTCCATTAACAACCCAAGACTCCAGATTCCCCTGATCACAGTTTTGTGTATCGACAATTGTGTACTTCATTTCATTAGTACAACCAGGTGCATGATATATATTATATAATGTGATTCAAAGAAAAAGTGCATACAAGAGATACTTTCTATAAACTATCTTTATCAGTATACCTCTTTGCTTAGAAGCATTTTTTATTATCAAAAAAAAATTAATACAGCTATTAGTACCATTTAATATAAAACTAGTGCAATTATCATGAATTGACATTGAGTGTCCTAGAGTTTCTTATTTTATTTAAAAAAAAGGTTTAAAAATTGTACTAGAAAACCAATTTCTAGTTGAATATATTATACGATACTATATCATTTCTTGGGCTAGTCTGATTATGTTCTCTGGATAATTATATAAAAACGTTATTATTGGTTAAAGATATAGACATCAAATCGATAACTATGGTTATTGTTCAACATTTATATATATACATATATACACATATATATATCTTGTAATACATATGAAACTGTCACTTTAAAGTCTAAATACTATAGCTATATGAAAACTAACCATACAAGTATACACTTCTTTAGCAGCTTTATTTTGGCTTTACAAAAACAAAACACCGGGCCTAACTTGGTTTGTAAAAGTAATCATAATAGACATTCTAAAGCCATGGTCCAGCATATTATATCATGGTAAATATATTTTTAAACAAATAGCCTTATCTTAATAAATATACTCGTGGTTGGAACACGAGTCTTTATTTGTAAATACCACACATATTGACCTATGCTGGGCTGGTATCCAAATAAAAAATATATATACATCTTTTTACCAGGAAGCAATTGGCCTACAAGGGGTCTAGTGGGAATAATTAAATGTTGAATTTAGGATAAAGATACATATTGGGTAACGATTTCTAAGCCTTGGCAAATCAGCTCACAAGTATTCCAGGATTAATTAAGGATTATATTGCCTTTTGTCTATAATAAACTTGAACGTTTTGAAATAAAAACCATAATTGGAGAAATGAGAACAGTAATATCTTTGATGTTGCAAGAAATAAAAAAAAAAAAAGAAGATATTACTACATGTGAGGTATTACCAGTTTTATTATATTTTTCTCCAGTTTTGGGTATATTTTGGAAATTGGCATATATATATATATAAAATGAGAATACTTGTATTGAAATGGGTGTATGCTTATAAATACACTTTTTTATTATTACAGTTATCATTATATTTAAAAATATTTATACTGTCTTGACAAATTGAGTACAAGTGTGTGCAAATACAATGTATTTACATGCTGATTACAAAGACAAAAGAATTGGGCTTTATACAATGGTCAGTAAAATATGCGAGTCTTTTAAACTCACTCTATTGACTGACTGGCAAAGCTCATTTTCAATAAATGTATATAAAAAGGTTTTTTTATTATTATCATTATTATATAATTATTACTAGAACTCATTGTACTTCTTGACCTAGACTAGCAATTAACTGTCCAATTGAATCAATAAATAGAATAACTAGTAGAGTCATCTTTATATTTCAACAAGCAAAAATTACTACCATTTGGTACAGTGGCTTCATTCATGTCCATTGTACTTATTCTGATGACCTGCACACTTTTACCAGGTAGTTTAGTTTGGCATTAATATAGAATCTTATAATCATCACCAAAGTATTTTGAGATTATGTGTGGACCATAATAGCTAGAGATATTTCGGTCTATTATTCGGTATACGGTAATGAGTTGACTGTCTGTTTTTTAAAAACGAGATGCCCTCAGTTATATCCAGCACGATATTTTATTCCATCTACCGTAAACTCTTGTGGACCAGAATTTATAATTAGATCAAGCAAGTATAATTACCCGTAGTTTCATCTAATAAGCATATATTCAGCCACAGAGGCACATCGTAGCATCCAACACAGTGTATTATATATAATTTGAAAAAATGCTTTAATACAAACATTTATATGCACTGAAAGGTACCATAGTACCAATTGATATAGGCTTTAGAATACAATAAACAATGTCATTTCGATGGAATGAGAAATAGCCAACTACAATTGTAATAGAATGTATTTTCATATGTTCTTTCTTTCTTTCTATATATCACTACCTGTCATAATCCTTGTTTAATATAGTACAAGTCTAAAGACAAACTGTATAGTGGCGTCAAAGATAAAAATAAGTGTACACATTTGATTATTTTGGGCAGTTTAAATATCACATCTGGGGTATAACATTAACCATTGCTGAAGTTCTATTTTAAAATTTGGGTATCACTTGAAAATATTATACGCTATAGTTGATAGAAGAGTTTGTAACTGTAGAGATATCTCGTTCGTGTACTCGGTACAGCCATTGTAGCTAGTATCAATGTCATTGCTAGACTGTCTTGTAAGCTCAAATATACTCTACCGTGGATTGTTTAAAAAGTATTCAAACAGTCTTTTGTACAAGCTGCATTACTAGTGTTTCTGTCTGATGCAATGGTTTTTTATCATTATAAACCTGGTAATATATACCGATTATATTTGAGTGTTGTCTGTTGATAGAACCCACATAAGTATTAGAGATACAAGTCGGTTGATACTAGTGGTAAGCGTTTCTTTTTAAAGATAGTAAAACAATAAGAAATATCAATTGATTCAAAAGGGAAAGAGTACAGAGAAAATATCATTCCTTTGAAATACATACATTTAATATAACCAAGTTTTTTCTTTAAAAAAACAAAGTATTAGAATGAAAAGTGTTGACGGGATTGTTCAACAATTCTCATTTAACAATTATTGAAAATATATACAAATAACTCGCCAAGATCTATAATATTTCTAGAGCAAAATACTATGCTAATTGGACTCTATAAAATATATCATATACTAGTAAATGCACTCTGTAAATAAATAAATAAATCAAAGTATTCACAAAATGTAACTGTAGCCTTCTAAACACCATGATAATACATGCTTTAGATAAATGATATATAGTATATAGTGTGTATATATATTATCAAGTGTCTTCTCTGGAACTTTTCCCTTTGTTTGTATATATTGTGTAGTTGAACCTTTGCTGTCAAGTTGGACTAGGATTAATTATCGATCCCATTTATCCAAATGTAGTGCCTTTAGACTTGTAGTTTCCTTTCTCGGAAATTTTCTACAATATCACGTCCGGATCGGATATGTGGCTTGTAGAAATCAATTATGGGGGTGTTGCATAGGACATTCACTTTCTTGTGTCCGCTTCCTATTTTATTATTTTTACCTTTTGAAAAAAAAGTAGTTTATAGAATGGCAGCCGCCATGACAGAAAAGCCCAACGATAATCCTGTAATAGATCCCCAAGAACTCTTTAAACAGTTCTCGCCTACGCTACTTTTCAATGCTCCTCGAGTTTCTGTTGCCTTTAGCTCAACAGAGAACTGGTATACTGTTGCTGAGCAAACAGTGCCAACGGACAAAAATGCCTTTTGGCACACAATAGTAAGAAAATAGCTGTTATGCTGTGAATACCCCTATTTAATAATAATAATAAAAAAATTGACATTTTTCAATAATGATAGAAAAAATGGACAAGAGAGCCAAACTATGCAATTCCACCAATTGAAAGAGCGGAGATTGATCAATCGTCGACAGATAATGAAGCCCATCATGTCAATCACACTCTGGAGCCGTTTGAGACGATCCAGAGGACATTGATACCCAAACGAAAATCCAAAGACGCACCATTCACGGAAAAGATTCAATATTACGAGCAGGAGAATGAAGAATGTAAGATTTCCATATCCCAAAATAAATATAAAACAGAAAAAAAAGAGTGTAAAGTACCCGGATATCATAGACTATGTGGCTCGTGTTGTTTATCAGCCGGCAGAAATTGACCCAAGAACAATGAATGTCGATCAATTCAAGGCTTGTCTTCCGTTCTATTATCCAAAAGTAAACCACCAATATAATTCTTAAAGATATAGAGTGGCATTGATGGGCAATGTGTATATTGTAGGTACGAGCCTATAGCTTTGTATATACTTGCCGCCCATCATCAGCAGAATACGAAGACTCGGTTGACCATGCAGAGTAAGTCAATGGCTATGATTTAGATTAATATATTAGGCTTTTTTTTTTTAAATAAACAGTATCGGGCTTATCAAAAACTCATTTTACCAGAGGAACACTCCGATTAGATATTGTACCATGTGTGGAACAAGAAGTTGCAATTACAGAATCTAAAATGGTTAGTAGAATGGTTCGCAACACGCCACATTTCTTTTCAGGAAGATGCACCACGCATTAGCTAGAAAGGGACTAATGGTACTGTATTCATGAATAGCAATATGCTCTCAAGACATTGCTGCACAAGCTATTCAAATGGTGTATTCAATCGCGCCTTGGGTACAAGAAGCATGCCCACCATGATGTGCTGGTACCCAAGGAAGAATATCTCGCAATGTACCAGCACATGAAGTCAACTTATGCGTCTTCGTTAGTCAGGTAGGTTTTAATTAACATGATAACCTATCATGGTTTTGTTTGACTTGTGTAATTGTTTTTTTGTACTCAAACAATTCAAGCAATTGGACAGAAAAGACGGATCCCAAAAAGTTTGTCTTTGAGGATATTGCAATTGCAAGTTATTTGCTCTGTCTTTGGAAGGTGGACGAAGCGAGGTTGGCTAGGTAAGACTTGTAATTCTATTTTATGTGGACACTAAAATAGGCTATAAAACTGTGCTGCTAAAGAAAGCCGACATTTATAGATCTGGGATGTGGCAATGGACTCTTGACCCATCTGTTGGTCAGTGAAGGTTACAATGGCTATGGTGTAGATATGGCTGAACGCAAGATCTGGTCATCTCTTTGTCCAGGAAACCCTGGTGCCTTGCGAGGTAAAATAGAGTTGATAATCAAGCAAATCAAAAAATAGAAAAAAGGTTAAACTTGTCAAGGACCAAAATATACTTAATTCCTTCTTTAGCAAGCACTCTCATTCCCGCTCAAGAATGCTACCCAGAAGCTGATTGGTTGCTAGGTAACCACGCCGATGAACTTGTACCATGGTAACCATGTTTTGTTGGCATAGAAACCGACTCTCCTTACTGATATAAACTTATTGTCATAGGATTCCTGTCATAGCAGCCAGATCAGGTGCCCAATGCAAGTAAGTTAATAAAATCCAATACAATCCTTGGATTGTTTAAGAAAAAAAAAAAGAAGGAGAGTAATGTTCCAATTGATCTTTCCACTCATTGGCCACAGCTTTCTTGTGATTCCTTGTTGTTTTTATGGACTAGATGGTACCCGCGCTTTGTCTCTTGGCAAAATGGCAGAGGAAGAAGGAGGCAAGTACAAGGCCTATTGCAAGTATATTAAGAACTTGGCTTCAAAATGTGGATTTGAATGTGAAGAAGATGATTTGCGGATCCCGAGCACTCGTAACGTGGCCATCGTGGGCCGCCACAGAAGAGGTTCAGTATCAGTATCTGAGCTGGAAGCCATTACAGCTTCTGCACAAGCTGTATTTGTACCTCGCAAGAGCGACCGCGAAAAAGAAGAACTTCGACGGGAATTGAAGCGGACCAAAATAGAAAGCTGAAAGGCAGACTTTTTAATATGGTCAAGTAACACCATCCTTGCTGTGGTTTGCTTTGTCTTAACACCCTAAACTGATCTTGTTTCTATTGGCACGGTTCTTAAGATTTTATATATACATTTTTTTTGAATTTTATAATTTGACCAGAAAAAAACAGTAAACCAATTCTCTTCTCTTTCACTCCATCCTTTCCTTTCCTTTCCTTTCTTCATTATGCGGATCCCTTTGAGCTGGGCAATCTGTGGCCTTTTAATTCTTCAATCGGTCTCGGTTGTCTATACTCAGTCTCCAGTTGGCAGTGTTGCTGCAGTAGATACACCAGATGTCGCTCCTCCTCCCGTTTCATCAGAGGCACCTGTTCCTACCACCACCACAAATCTTCCTGTCACAACTCCTGATCCTATTACTACTACTGCTAATGTCCCCACCACCACAGAACCAGCTCCAACCACCACAGAACCAGCTCCCACCACCAACGCACCTCCCCCCACCACCACCAACGCACCCACAACCACCAATGCACCCACAACCACCAACGTACCCACATCTGCCGCCCCACCTCCCGCTAGTTCTGATTCTAAACCCTCAGCCACCACACCCGCCGTACTTCCCCCGGCTGCCAGCAGCAATACTCCAGCTCCCAACAACTCTGTGAACAATGGAAGCAAGACATCTAGCTCCAACCTGTCGCCTTCCGGTGTCTCAGAATCCAGCCCTGCTGCTTCTGAAACAGCTCCTGCTTCAGCGGAAAAGAAGGAAGGAGGAGGTAGCAACACTGGCACAATTGTCGGAGCCGTCGTTGGTGGTGTTGGTGAGTAGAGAATCTCTTGGCCCTTTGGGTTCCCCTTTTTCTTTTGTTGGAACTAAACTCCTTATTCATTGGTCTTATATTTCCCACCCAGTCGGACTTGCTCTCATTGGCGGATTGGTTACCTTTTTAAATCGCCGGGGAGGATGTGCCAGTCGCCGCGAAAAGCGAACTGGTGATTTCGAAGACTTTGGCCTGGCAGAAGCTGATTTCCCTCACCATCGCTCGCCACCCATGGCCAATTCCACCCTTTCACCCTCGATTGCCAAAGCTGGTCTTGTGGCTAGCGCTGGTGCAGTCGGTGCTGCTGCTGCCATGTCCAACACGACTTCTTCAGTTGGAAACGCTTCACCTACAATTCCTCGTATGAACGTCCAAGGAAATTACTACGATGAAGCCAATACCTATTCCAATGTCGGTCACCAGTACTCCCAGCAGGCATACCAGCCCCAATTGGACATGAACCACCAGGATTATAATGGAAATGCTGTGTCGCCAGCCATGGGCCAGCAGCAGCAGGCTTACTACTATCCCCAGGATGGTGGCTATGCTCACCAGGAGGATTATGGACGTCAGGATGGCTATGGTCGCCAGGATGGCTATGCAAGACAGGACGGCTATGCTCCTCAAGATGGCTACTACGATGATGCTGGATACTATTATGAAGGATCTAATGCTGCTGGAGGAAACGTTGCTTATGACATGCACGGACAGCAAATGCCCATGCAGAACATGCCTCAGACTTCCCCAGTCGGTCAGCCAGGTGTCGTTCCTCCTGCTCCATATACTGGCGAATACTACAAGCCAGATACCGTCGAAGGAAAGCCCCACCAGATTTAAATCTTCCTAAACTGTTCATCATCCTGTTCTTTCCATTTTTTTGTTTTTATATATATTTCAGTATATAGCAAACTCCCTCGACTTTTTTTACTTACTAGCTTAGTCAACCTATCTACTTATTCTACTCATCTTGTTCTTTTATTATATTATTATTATTATTATTATTATTATTCATCGCCCTACCCTCCATATTCTTTATAGACAATAAATGACTATGCGAGAGCAAACTATAGATCAAAAATATACTGAATTGGCAATTGAAGATTTGTATATTTCGATAATATATCCTTAGAGAATAAATGGTACATTGGTGGCACTCTCTTGGCGTACCTGGCCAAGAACTTCATGTATATGGCGCTGGTACCAATCACGCTCGGCTACATTCATGATCCACTCGCTCTTGAGGGTAGTGTGTCCAAACTTCTTTTTAAAGAACCAGACTACTGGCCAGACAATGATCCATAGACAAGTAATGAACAGGAAGCCTCGGATAATTTTGCTATCAGACGTTTGGGAGATCCATGAGCTAGTCTTTACAATGACCTTGTAGTTCTTCATCTTGTAAGCGATTTCGACTGTGCCAGTGTATCCATGTGCCCGTATGGCAGAAGTGAATGCTAAAAAAAGTAACAGTCTTAGCAATAGAGATATCTTGGCAGTTCACATACCCTTTGTAAGTTCAGGATAATTCCAATTCACGACCTTTGTCAGCTGTAGTTCCTTGAGCTTGTTCTTCTCGTGAATGTATTCATCGCAAAGTGAACGTACAGCCTTGACATGACCTGTCTTCATATCAGGCAAAACATAGATTCCTTGACAGGTCGGCAGAATATCTTGACTACAGTCTACTTCAAACGTAAAGTCATCCACTCGTTGGGTTACTGGCTCGCTTTCTTCTGTGATGTTGCCTTCTGAGTCTCGAGTGGTTCTACGTCTCCAATGGGTCTCTTCATGATAGCCTATAAAAAAAAGATGTTAATGATGTGAATCGGGTTTTAGTAGGAATTACCATAAAATTTAACGGCCATTCCAGGAACAGTATTATGCTCATTTAAAAACTGCAGTAATGCTTCACCATCTCGATTGAGATGATCATCGCGAGAGATAACCTCTTCGGTTGTCTTGCTGAATGGTGCATGATAGATGGAGTAGTTTGGGGGCGGAGGTCGGCCTAGATAGGGATTTTCTTCGTCGTTGGCCAACAATGGATCTGTGGATGAACTACCCTGCCCAGGATCACTAGAACTAGGAGGATCAAATGAGATAATTGTGGCATCCCGGACGAATCCTGCGAGGGGTCGTTTTGCAGGAGGTTGCTGAGCATTCGAGTCATGAGGCTTGATGGCCTCGTCATAGGAAGGCAGGGAGTTTGGTCCCGCTTCTTCAGGAGGTGCAGTTGGAGAAATTGAGGTAGAAGGAGAGGTGTAGGTATAATAATAGTCGTGTAGTTTCTTGGACATTTTTGAAAAGATGGAAAGAAGAGCTGCCCAAGCTTTTTTGTTGTTGTTTTATTTAAACAACAGAATTATATAAAAATAAATACAAGCTTGATTTGATACAATTACACAAGTCTATAATGAAAAAATAAAAGCAATCATGAAAATGCCAAGAAACCGATAATTTCAATAGGAGGAAATCGACGAGGAAGAGGGCGGGGACGAATAAGAAGTTTCGGATTGTGTAATGGCATCGAGTGCTTCTGCAAACGCAGAGTAACGCTGTGCTTTGACCAGATCTACAGGCCCTACCAGTCCTTGCTGATGATAGTCGCCTAATCTCAAAAGGGCTTCCTTGTCGTCCAATTCAGCAGCCATTTCCCAATAAGCCAAGGCCTTGCGCATGTCCTGGTCTACACCAAACCCTTTCTCATAACATCTGGCCACCTGTACAAAGGCCCCACTGTCCCCCTTTTGGGCCATTGCAAACAGCCATTGGAATCCACGGCAAGGATCTTGAGGCTGGTTGTGTCCCCATCCGTGAAGAAGATAAAGACCTACCATCAGACTGGCATCTTCCCTTTGCGGTCCATCCTGCTGAGATGCTGCCAAGAACCGCTTATAGGCCTCATCACGCCAATCATCAGCCTCTATGGGATCATTTATTGAATCTGCCATTGTGTGCTTTATATTGCCAATAGCCAAGTCTGCCAAGGGACCACAATCTAATTTGTGAGCAGTTTCATACCACTCGAGTGCCTTGATGTAGTCTTTTGTGATCGAGTCAAGGTATCCATTCTCAAAGTATGAGCCAACCATCAATGCTGCCATACCATCTCCCAGCAATGCCGAATCATAATAGAGTTCAAATGCAATTGCATGGTCCTGAGATAGAACAGTGGTCGTCTTTGAATGGAGTCCTTGGTGATAGAGATGACCAAGTTCCCGGAGAGCTTCGGGTACTTTGTAGAGGGTGGCGTCTCGGTATAGTTGGATTGCAGCATGGTAGTCTCCCTGGCTAAAAAGTACACGTGCAAGCTCATACTTGGCCTTTGGATGACCCTGCCTAGCCGCCTTGGCGAGGTATTTACGACCTGCGACTGTATTTTGGTCAAGACCTGCACACCCCTGGCCGTGGTACAGACCCATTTGATACTGTGATTCACAATGACCTTGTTCGGCTGCTTTTCTGTACCACTCCAAGGAGTCTTTCTCACCACAAATCACACCAAGTCGCCACATTGCGTCTGTATGCTTGGCTACATCTGCAGCCCTTTTGTACCATTCCTTGGCCTTATTGATGTCTGGCAATGTCCCAGTCCCTCTGCCTGATTCATGACATTGGCCCAGTAGATAGCACCCCATACCATATGCTCGCACATCATCATTGTGTTTGGTGGGTGGAGAGTATGTAGCACGACATAAATCCAAGAATCCCAAGAGGTCATTCTGCTGCACAGCATGGCCTTGGAGGCGATAGGAGGCGAGCATTACCTGCGCCAGGCGTGTATTTGCTTTGCTAAACCATGTCACTGCCTCACGATAATCCTCCCTGCAGTGGTAGATTTCTGCCGCCCTGATCATGGCGAGTGAGCTGCCATTCTGGGATGCCGATAGATAAAAGGCAAGTGCACGGTCTGTCTGGCCTTGATCGACCCAGATTCCTTGCTGATAAATGTTTCCTAGCTCAACAAGAGAGTCGACATCACCTAGATGGGCAGCACGTTCAAGCCACTCGATCGTTTCACGCCCGTCCCACGTCCGATCCTGGCAATGGTCCTGAGCCAATAAGAGGGCATACGCTCGCATGCAGCCTGCATGACCTGCAGAGACACCTTGTTCGTATCGCTCCTTTGCCTCCTCTTCTTTACCATTGTCTATAGCCATCTTTGCAAGCATGTACGCAGCCGCTCCCTCGCCCTCATCTGCAGCCTGACAGAGCCACTGCTTGGCAGAAATAGGATCTGAAGCCTCGAGGAGACAGCCAAGCAAATAGCGAGTTTCCCGTGCCTGGTGGCGAGTCTCTGAATTATGGTGGTTCATGTCTGCCAAAAAAGGCTCCAGTTGTCTTGCCAATTCTAATGCCTTGGAAACCAGTCGGTGTCTAGCACACAGCTTTGCCAGGCGGAACCGTGCGCGTATCTGTATCCAGTGCGCTACAGGCTGTGGTGTAGTCAGGGCAGCGTCGTACCACGTCATGGCCTCCATGTCCAGGTTTCGTGTTTCACACAATGCACCCAACATTTCAAATGGCTCCACCAAAGTCTCCTTCTTTGCGTCTTGTTCTGTCATGTCACGCAGATACGACCGCACTTCTCGCTCGTCTTCCGTAGTTCCCCTGCCTTTTAATACAAGCCTGGCCTTTGTCAACCGAGCCAACCAGCCAACCTGACTTTGCAGTGGCTGCTGGGCTATCAGTCGATCATAGTGATCAAGTCCAGTCTTTCCGGTGCTTTCCACCAAGTCTGCCCACAAAAGACCTGCCCTGATAATTTATAAGTTTACATGTATTGGAATCCAAACTACATCTGGGCCTTACTTGGTATAACCTAGTTTTTCTGCCTTTTCCAAACATTCAAGAGCAGTGGCAATACTGCGAGGGACATACCAGCCATTTTCGTGGTAGCGGGCCATTGCACACCATGCCTTTGGGAACCCCAAGGAAGCAGCCTCTTGCAACAGGCAAAACCCAAAATGGTGTCGCTCTGTCTGTTCCTCGGGTGTCCCCAATGGGTCTAGCCCATGGCCAGTCTCGTATACCTTGGCCATTTCACATAGACCAGCCGGGTTATGGTGCTCATAAGCAGCCTTCTTGAGCCAGACAATGGCTTCAATATGACGAGAGGGATAGTTTGAGACAGGGTCAAGTAATATCTTGGCCAGTTGCACCATGGCGTCAGGGTTATTCTGTTTGGCTGCCTGTTCAAACAGGGTTTGAGCCCTGAGATTGTCAATCTGCGTTAGTGGAGGCATGCCATATAGGTAATAGAGACCGAGGCTATAAAGACCAGTGTGGTGACCATTCTCAGCTGCCTTGGTATACCACGAAAATGCTTCGACGCCGTTCTTTTCCAGAACAACCTTGCCGTCCTGCACCAGTCCATTGGCCAACATAAAGGCTGTCTGGAATTGACCATCTACGTGACCCGACAGCGCACTCTTCTTGTAATAGGCAAAAGCTCTTTTAAGGCAAGGCTGGACGACAGACAGTCTGTGTCGCTTGTGATCAGTGTCCCAGACGCCTTCTTCGTAACACGCGCCGAGCCAATAATAGGCCTCATCATAACCTTCAGCTGCCAATGTCAATAGCTGATTAAAGCCAGCTCCAGGGTCCTTTGGCGTACACAGGCCCAGTATTCGGTATCGACCAACCATCAGCCTGGCCTTTTGCCTTGTGCGTTCTTCATAGACCGTCTTAAAGAGACCCTTTTCTGCCAGACATTTGGGCAAGACAGGAGAGTATGGAGAGTATGGAGAGTATGGAGAGGCTGGAGAGGCTGGAGAGGCTGGAGAGTCCGGAGAGTTGGCAGTAATTTGACCCTCTTTTGATGCGCGTGTGTACCAAAAAAAGGCATCCGACCATTTCTCCTGCTGTTGATAGATGTCTGCCAGGGCCATTTGAAAGGTAATGGAGCCTGATTGTGCGGCCACACCATAGAGGGCCAGGGCATCATCAAGGTCAATGGGGCAGTGGCGACCCTGAAAACGTTGCTGGCCTAGGAGTCCCAGGGCCCGCAGATCTCCCTGGCATGCTGCCTTTGTGTAGAAATCATGTGCGCGCTTCTCGTCGCGAGACACCCCAATGCCTTGTGCATACATGATTCCAAGTGCCCGCTGGGCTGGAGGATAGCCCATATTAGCGGATTGTCCGAGATGGTCGAGGGCACGCGACAGATCAACCGTCGTCCCCAGTTGGCCAAAGCGGTGGGTGATGCCTACCAAATAGTGAGCCAGAGCCGCAGCGCTAGATGACGACTTTCTTATCGATGCCGCTTGTTCATAGCAGCAGAGGGCTTTGGGATAGTCTTGTGGTACATGGCCGCCTTCTTCGTAAAGAGATCCGAGTTGCAGCAGTGCCCTTATATTGTCCTACACAGTTGAGTTGGTATTTATATTATACGTAAAAAAAGGTTTCTAACCTGTTCCGAGGCCAGAGTGAGCCAATGCACTGCACTTTTCATCAAGACCTGGCGTTGGTCTGCAGCCGACAAGACCGGCGATTCATCGACCCAGGCATCGATGTGTTGGATCAAGAGCATCCCCAGCCCAGCCTGAGCATCTGCCAGACCTTGCTTGGCTGCCTTTTCGTACCACGTGCGGGCCCGCATTATTCGATTATCCAAAGGCACCATCGGCCGGGAATCTCGTTCGCAGTATAGACCGAGAACATACTGTGCCCGTGGGTCAACAATGGCAGCAATATGTAGCAGGTCGAGTGCCTTTGGTATATTGGATCGTACCCCATTACCGGTGGCAAGGAGGATTCCGACCTGGTACTGTGCCATTGCTCGGACAGATGGGTCCTGCTGTCTGTCAGCTGCCTGTTCAAACCATGCCAAAGCTTCTACAGAGTCTGCATGCTGGTCTGGTGTCCAGCCATGGATATAGTATACGCCAAGAGGGTAAAAGGCGTCAATGTGACCTTGATGGGCAAGTAGAAATAGGCGTTCAAATTCATTTGGGACTGGCTGGGATTTGCGAGCTGCCAATCGAACAAGGTTCCCTTGAAGACTAGAAGACGGATTGGTTGAGGCGGTTGTTGTGGTTGAGTTGGCAGTGGTCCCAGAATTGGCTGAGGAGAGAGATGAAGATGGAGAAGTGGATATGCTGGGTGGAGGTGAGGACAGGCGGGTGGGATAGAGGGCATTAAAGGTGGTCTGTGGACGACGGGGACACAAAAAGTCTAGGAGCGGTGTAGAGGGCAGTAGATCAGAAAGAGAGATGCTCTGGAGATAGTTTTGTACAAGATGGCTAGAGGGGTCAAGGGAGTGTAGGGATTGTTGGCGGGTTTCTGCGCTGCTGTAGCGTAGAATCTGGCGATGACTGGTCGAGTAAAAGAGGTCTTGGCTTATCTGGCTACCCATGGTTGAATAGCGTAAAACTGTCAAATATGAGTTTGGTGGTGGTTGTTTTGTTTTAGGATGCAATGCAATGCAAACCAAATAGACTTTTTTATATATATTTAAGCCAACCAATCCAATAGGTTTATATATTTAATTTTCGACAAGAGATTGTAAAAGAAGATGCTCATCTTCGGCGCCTAGATGAATATTTTATACTGAATCAAAGAGTCAAATGGCTGACAGGCGTGACAGACACAGACTGACAAGCCAAAGCCTTCTTTATTGCTCTGTCTTTTTAGTTGGCACAAAAATAGCTTTATATACTCATTTTATATTTTTGGTTTGAACACCTTCATCCCTTTACTTTTCTTTTTATATTATTATTATTAATATTATTATTATTCCAATCACTCGTCATTATCTGACAATGGCAATTGCTTACAATGAAACCATTTCTTATACACCACTTTAATCTTCTGGACCTCTTTGGTTGCCCATATTCATCCTTGTCTACGTCACAGTACAACGTAGTCATCATACGAATCCTACTTCTCTTGGAAAGATTTTTTTAGGGAGGTTGCGTCACCTAGGAATTTCGACACAAAACAAAACCAAGGGAGGGGGGTAGGGGAGGGGGGTTGAGGCTCAAAAGCCATTTTTCTCTCTTTCTCTCTTCTTTTATTCTTTCTATTCTTAAATCCACTTTAACCTCCCTCTACCCCGTTAGAATACACACAAACAGCCCTTGGCATTCACAACCCTAAGCAAGCATAGAAGTCAACGCACCTGTTCATGTTTTGTGAATCACTGGCCTGTAATCAACGATACTCCGAACAAGACAGTATAGAGCAATATCACCATAATCGCTCTCTTAAAGTGAAAAAGAAACTTTTCCAAACGGCTTCTTAAAACCAATTCTTCTTTTTGATCTCCCTTTCCTCCCTAGCCAATTTTATTCTTCTTCTTTATTATTATTTTTATTTGTAATCATCATGTCTGCTATCAACGTACGCCGCGATGTCAAGGATTCATTCTATCGTTACAAGATGCCTCGTTTGATCGCAAAGGTAAGCCACTTGTCATTAATTCTGGTCTAATCCATAAACAAGGTTGAAGGCAAAGGTAACGGAATCAAGACCGTCATTCCAAACATGACTGATATTGCGCGTGCTCTTTCCCGCCCCTCTTCCTGTAAGCCAATATTATTAATAATAATAATAATAATTTTTTATTATTTAATTTTTTTTAAAAAAAATAAATAACAAATGACTGTGATTCCTAATCTCATTATTCTTGCAATCTAGATCCCACAAAGTTCTTTGGTTCTGTGCTTGGTGCCCAGACAACCTGTGATGACAAGAACGAACGATACATTGTAACCGGAGAACACGATGCCGAAAGACTCCAGACTATCCTTGACAGCTTCATCTCAAAGTTTGTCCTCTGTTCGTCGTGCCAGAACCCCGAGACTGATATCGTAAGTTGGGCCGCCCAAATGTTTTGAATGTTATTTATTAACCGCGGATACTTGGACTTAGATTATCAAGGGTAGTGATATTTGGATGGACTGCAAGGCCTGTGGTGCTCGCAACATGGCCGATATGCGCCACAAACTCTCTACATACATTCTCAAGAACCCTCCTGCCCAGGCTGTCAAGAAGCAGCGTAGACAGCGCATGGCTGCTACTGCCCAGGCCAACGGAACCGATGAACACGGCATGCCCGACCAGGAGCTCCAGGATGATGATGGTGGAAATGGCTCGGATGATGACCTCATCACCCAGCGTATCAATAAGGAGGCAGCTGGTCTCAAATTGGAAAGCAAATTGGCTCAAGAAGGATGGTCCGAGGATACTAGTGAAGCCGCAGTAGCTCAGCGTATGAAGGAGCTCAATGTAAAGTCTGGATCATTTGGTAATGGCGACGACGACGACGAAGGTGAAAACAAGTACGAACAGTTTGGCGAGTGGCTCGAAAAAGAGGATTCTCCTAGTGACGATGTCATCATTGCCAAGGCTGAGGAGTTGGGTGTATTTGGAAAGTACAAATCTGTCCAGGTCTTGATGCAGTGTATCTTTGATGCCTCTGTTGTCACCCAGATCCCCAAGCGCACCGAGCTCCTCAAAAAGTTTGTCAAGGATGATGAGAAGCACCAAAAGGCTGTGTTGGGTGGTATCGAACGATTGGTCGGCAATGAATACAAGGACACCTTGCTGAAGAAGATGCCCAAGATTCTTATGGAACTCTACAATGCCGATATTATTGAGGACGATGTGTTTATCAAGTGGGGAGAGAAGCCCTCAAAACGCTATGTCGACAAGGAAGTGTCCAAGGAAATCAAAATTGCCGCCAAGCCTTTCTTGGAATGGTTGGAGAACGCCTCGGAAGAAGAAGAATCTGATTAAAGACAATGGTGAGGATATGTCTGTAGACAGGACAGATGATATCAATAAACAAGCAACAACAAAAAAAGCACAATAAAAAAATATAGCAACATCCTCATAGTAAGGTATCCCCTTTATCCCTCACAATATGTCTTTACCAATTCTAGTTAAATAGGCAAGGGGTATAGGGACAAAGTAGGAGTGGTATAATGGACAAAAGATTTTTTTAGAAAGTAAAAGAGTAAGAGTAAGAGAGAGAGAGAGAGAGAGAGAGAGAGAGGAATAGGAGGTGCAGTACGAGAATCTATAATAAAAAGATGGAACTTTGGGTTCGTTTTGGATTAAATATGATGCACCAAGCAAGGGCAAGAAAGAAAGAAAAAAGACAACCAGGAGGCCTTTCGTGAGTCTGCGGTAATGGGTTGAATGCATGCATCTTGCCACTACTCTTGGCCACCACATCCCTTGAAGCATAATCGGCCGCCATCCTTCTCTTTCAAAATCATACAGTCTCGATTTTTGGCGGCCTATTGACCGAGGCGCATTTCATTCTTTTTCATTTTTTGTAAATACAAAGGTGTCCCTGCATTTCTGTTACTGTATTGCCCAGCACAAACACCATCATTAGAGATCGTCCAAACATAATATTGACTTACTTCACTTTCAAATGGCTGTCGATCGAGCAAGCCAGATTTTGTTCTCGATTGCGACAAAAGGTTATTTATTTGGTTTGGTCCGTTAATGCTTTGTATTAAATCGCCTCCAATATGCACAGGGCAGTATTGCAGGACCAAGCAGCCAAAACACTCTGGTTGCAAAATTAGATGGCTCTCGTCTTAGCACGCGTATTTCCCCAATGTGCGGATCATGTATTCTCGTATTCAGATATAGCTCGGCAGTGCATGCGAGTTGTAGGATACATATATTGTTGATCATCCTTGGGCAATGCTGCAATCAGGAGTGCTTGTGCTGGCTAACTTTCCAATTCAAACAATCTCGTTGTCCATATATTATCCTCTCTTATTCTAGCTCTCCTTTCTCTCTTTATCTCTTAACAATCCTCAATCGATCGATGGGCCTACTGAACTTTGTGAAGCGCAGCAAAAAGGAATCTTTGCCGGATCCAATTGTTGTCGAAAAGGATGAACCAGAACCCTTGTCTCTACCTGATCTAGAGGCCTTTAGATCACCTATTGCCGACACCTTCATGTCCCCAACTGCCACGGCCACTGTCTCGCCTGATGCCAGCTACAGTCTGCTTGATGACATTTGGAAAGAATTGACGCCTAGTCAAGGTAATACAATCATCTTTAATACCGGTCTACAAAACCAAAAATGATCAACTGGCGATGTCGCCATGTGAGCCTAATGAAGGCAAGGGGCCTAGATTTCAACAACGATCTCATACTTGTTCTTGTAGCTGCCGTGTTGCCTACGCCGCCTGTACCTCTGGTGTTTACATCAATCCCTGCAGTCCAGCCCAACCACCCCATAACGCATGATCTTCGTAGCCCTAGAGTCTCCTCACCAGCCCGTCCGCCTCCTGTGTCGACTCCTATTAGCCCACCAGTAACCCCTCTATCCAAAGTAGGTCCCCAGCCTCCATTCATGAGAACCGCCGAAGCCGATCCAGAACCAAAGGAAGCTCGCATCGTACGCTCCCCCTCTCGCCCAGTGCTGGTTAAAAAGACTCCAGAATCTCCAAAGCCAAGACAGCTCCAGCACTCTCCGTCTGTGCCCCTGCTCTCATCAGTCCATCCTATCCAGCTTGGCCAGCCTCCGGTGGTCTCAAAAGCCCTCATGAGCCGAATGAAAGAGAGACATCGCCAGGAATACCGTCTTACGGCCCAACCGACCTCCCAGGACCGCCAGATCAGTTCGCCCTCGATGCCTAATCTTTACCGCATGGCAAACGAACAGCAGGTGGCGTTTATGCCTCGCCACAAGCTGCCCCAGTCCAAGTCATTTGGGAGATTAAATGTTCCTAACAACATGGTCCAGCCTCCCTTGACCATGGACATCTATCGGCAGCCTGGTCTCCAAATGCAGGTGAGAGAACAAGGCAAAAGCAATATTAGGCAATTGTGGGACAACATTTAATTACACAATAACTAATGTTTAATTCTTATCTCCACAGCCTGATATCCTGCCGATACATCCCATGTATCCTGGGCAGCCTGCTCCTTTTATGTTGGCAGATCGCCCAATGCACAGACCTGACCTGTTTGGCCAATCCCAGTTGCAAAGATCCAAATCAGCCTATCCAGCTATGCAACAGGAACCCATCGTGGCCAGCGTGCGTCGTCCCCTCCTGACATTTGACCCCTCTGAGCAGCTTCCGCCACCACCGCCACCCAACACCACTCCCATCACTGGCGACATTTATAAGAAGACCAAGCCAGAAAAGAAGGGCGAGAAAAAGGGCGATGCTGCAGAGCCGGTGGTGGCCGACAAGTCTGACAGGGACACGGAAGTCAAACCAGATACACGACCTGCTCTGTCCCACGTCAAACCGTTGCTGATTCACAAAAAGACCAGGTCAATGTCAGATCATTCTATGAAGCGGATGCCCATCACGCCTCCCGAATGGGTTCCTCCAGTGCCTATGCCCAGTGTGTCTCTGAACGATTCAGATATCCAGAGCAAGAGGTCTGCGCTATCGGTAATGAGCCAGGACAGGATCATCTGCCGTCTCTCAAGCCTGCCCAACAAGCTCAAAAAGGAGCTGGGATGGATGCGCATGCGGAAAGCTCATTATTCAGTGCCCAATCTGCCTCTGTATGCAGAGACTGAGGATGGCAAAGAGTGCGAATCAGTTGTTATTTCAGAAGAAGAAGAAGAAGAAGTTAATGAGCAACCACACCATCGTCACCCCGTCTACCAACAGCCGATGATGTGTAGTCCAAGACAGTCCCACCCATGGCCTCCTGTGCATTATTACCACCAGCCATATCCATTCTATTCTCCGCCCGTCTGTCACAAACATGCGCCAATCAGTCGTACTTCTTCTAGTCGAATGCTCGTGGAAGAAGGACGCAAAGTACGATCGTCCTCTGGTGGTTCTCGCGGGTGCAAGAAGCACCAACACCACCATCACCACCATCACCATCACTACCCTAACCCAGCCTATTTCCACAGCCAGACTAGCTGTGGGTCGGTTTCACATGGCCATGGACCTGAACCAGAAGCCGAAGACAAGGTGGTGGAGGTGGAGGCGTAGTCTATATCTTTATATAATTAATAAATACATTATGTTTTTCTAAATTACAAAAAGCACACAATAACAATTGTGCCAGAAATAGGAGACCAATTTGTATATTCTGCCTTTATTGGCCTGTGGATAAACAACCAAATCATTAGTTTCCAATGGCCCTTATTCCATAGGCTGGCCATTAAATGATTGGACTAGATCTATTTTCAAAACACTCATAATTCACAGTAAAAGGATCGGAATCAAAGTTGAAGGGGTTTTTTCTTGTGTCCCTCGCTATTTTTAAATCCTTGTCACCTGTTACAAATTTGGGCCAATCAGGTTGCCATGGCAATCGGACGGGTCCCCATTTATAGTGTTTTTATTATTTTTGCTTTCTTTCTCTTTCATCTTTCTCTTGTTCGTCTTTAGATGGGGAAGCCGAAGCAACGCAACCTGACGGACGCCAACCGTTCAGATCTCGCCACCCTTCAGTCATTCACGGACGACGCCCTGGTCAGCTGTCTCAAGGCACGATTCGAACAGAACCGTCAATACACCAAGCTTGGATCCTCTCGCCTTGTGTTTCTTAATTCATACAAACAGCTCGCCCAGCACGATGACCAGACCAGTCTTGAGTATGTCGCAGCCTACAAAGATACCAGCTCTGGAGCATCAACCAACAAAATCGCCCTGGACCCTCACCTGTTTGATCTTGTCAACAAGGCCTACTTCCACCTTCGACGCACTGGCACCGACCAGAACCTGATTGTATGGTAAATTGACAGCTTTTTTTTATGTTTTTAATGGCCTTGTGGTTTATGCCAATAGATCAATACTTACTCTTCTTTAGCGGCGAGTCGGGTGGAGGAAAGACCGAGATCCGCAAGTTAATTGTCCGGCACCTCGTGCGACTCAGTAGCCACAAGAAGGAATCAAAGGTACAGACCCAGATCCTGCAATCTCTCAGGGTACTCGAGACATTTGGCAGCGCACGCACCCTCAACAACACTAGCGCATCCCGCTTTGGTGTCTATCACGAAATCCAATTCAATGAGCGTGGTCGTATGGTTGGCCAAAAGACCTTGCACTACCTACTCGAGCGTTCTCGCATAACAGGAAGTCCTGGCGTGACCGGAAGTTTTGAGAGCAATTTCCATGTATTTTATCAGTTGGTTGCCGGAGCAACCCCAGAAGAGCGCAGTGCACTTGGCCTAGTGGAAGACACGTCGCAATACAGCTATCTCTCAAAGGCATACCGCCCAACTGTGCTTACAAAAGACGATGAGACAAACTACGAGGAATTAAAGACCGCGCTGCGTTCAAGTGGCTTTAGAAAGGACCACATTAGTCGTATCATGCAGCTACTTGCCTCTCTGCTGCATCTTGGCAATCTCATCTTTATAGACTCTGTTGGCGTAGATCAGGAGGCTGCCTATGTCAAGAACACAGAGACCCTCGAACGTGTCTCGGATATGCTCGGCCTCGATCCGCGCGCTTTAGAAAACGTCTTGGCATTCAAGACCACCATGATTCGAAAGGATGTCACGACCCTTATTCTCAACGCAGAGCAGGCCAGTCTGCAGAGAGACGAGCTGGTAAAGGCCCTGTATTCCCTGCTCTTCTCGTGGCTTGTCGAGCGCATCAATTCCAAACTATGCAACGAAAACTTTAGCAGTGTCATTGGCATACTTGACCTGCCTGGACCTCAGATGAATGCACGAACCGCCAGTGGATTCGAGTCATTCTGTGTCAATATCGCTGCAGAGCGCATGCAGCACTTTATGACCACCCAGATATTTGAGTCAGAGATTGCCATGGCTTACGAGAGCGAGGGAATCATGATGAGCTCTGCCATCTCCATGGGCCACAACGCTGACTGCCTTACATTGCTCAACAGACCTTCAAAGGGCATCTGCACCCTGATCAACAGCATGACCGAGACAAGTGAAAAGGGAAAGCGTGGACTGACTGATAACAACCTTGTCGAATCGCTCATAAAATATAACAGTAACCATCTCTGTTTCAGTGCCAAGACTGCTGATACTAATGCACGTCAGTTTGCCATTAAGCATTTCACAGGCCAGGTGATTTACAACCCCCTGGGATTCCTCAGCCAGAATGCAGGCCAGCTCTCGGTTGATTTTGTTGCCTTGTTTAGAGGAGGTGCCGACATGACCCCATCCTGGAACCCATTTATGGTAGACCTGTTTGCCGACCAGAGTCTGTCGACCGAAGCCCATCCTCGCAACGACCAGACCATCATTGCCGCCCAGCAGTCCGTCCGTCCTACTCGCCAGCCATCTATGCGTCGCAACCAGTCAAAGGCTGCACCGGCTGAAGACGCAAAGAGTTCTCGAATGGTTTTGGGCCAGCTACAGTCCGCCTTGGATGAGTTGGTAGCGGCGTTTGAAGAGACAAAGGTCTGGTCTGTCTATTGCCTGCGTCCAAACGAGAATGCCAACCCGACCCAGTTTGACAATAAGCGTGTCGAGGCACAGTCTGTGTCTTATGGGCTGGCTGCCGTGGCAGAAAAGGTCCAGGTTGATTATAGCGAGGTCTACACACACCAGGCATTCCTGGACCGCTATGCAGTCCCTCTGAATGGGTTTGGGCTCGATTTCACACGTCTTCCACGGGCCAGATGCGAGTCTGTGGGAGATTTCATGGGCTGGTCAGCAGCAGAAATGGCAGTTGGAACCACAAAGGTAATAGAGATTAAGACCATATAAAACAGTTGCTTACCTCGCTTTTTTATATTATTATTCAGGTCTTCTTAAACTACTCAGCCTGGAGAACATTGGAAGATCAGTTGCGAGTCCTCGAGAAAGAGGACCAGCGAAACGCCAAAGAGATGCAGAACGCACAGAATTATACCGGAACCGACGACCAATCGGTTAGTTCGGCAGCAGTCAACAATGTCAATTCAAGTTCAAACAACCTGTCAACCAGCCACCTGCAATCCGTAGCAATGGCAGCCGGACTCCCTCCTCCTAATGTTCGGCAGCAAGATGACCAGCGTTCATATTATTCCGACGACGATTATTATCACCAAGACAACAACAGCAGCCGTTATCAGGATGAATCATACTACTCCGACTCCAACGCAGCTCACTCACATTCCTATGGTAACGAGGGCAAGGGTCTCTATGGCAACGAACGTCCCCAAGTAGAAGAGATTGATACGTCTGGAGAAGATGTGCACAAGATGTCTCGTAGTAGAAAGCAGTGGCTGTTCTTTGTCTGGGCAGTTACTTGGTGGATCCCATCGTTTGCGCTCTCTAGCTGTGGACGAATGAAACGCAAGGACGTACGACTGGCTTGGCGTGAAAAAGTAGCTCTGTGTATGATTATTGTATTCCTCTGTGGATTTGTAATTTGGTTCCTTGTGTTCTTTGGTGAAATTGTGTGCCCTAAGCAGCACGTCTTCTCCATCTCCGAACTCCAGAGCCACGCGTCCTCAAAGAATGCCTATGTCGCAATCCGTGGCGAAGTATTTGACCTTGCCAACTTTGCTCCTCACCATTTCCCCACTGACATTGTCCCTACTGCTTCTGTACTCACCTATGGTGGCACAGACGCCACTGGAATTTTCCCGGTCCAGGTGTCAGACTTGTGCCAGGGCGTAGACGGTGAAGTTTCACCATATGTCTCCCTCGATTACCAACTCAACTTTACGGACCCGAATGCCAAATACCACAACTTCTTGTACTCTAGTGGCAGATATACCAAGGACTGGTACTACAACCAGATCTCTTATTTGCGCAAGTATTACAAGGTTGGCCATATGGGTGTTGAGCCCAAAGCGATTTCCCAGCAAGCCGTCAACCCTACCTTGATCAACGGCATACAGTCCACCCGTACCTGGGCAATCATTGACAACCACATCTACGACATCACATCCTACACCAAGAATGGACGCTACCTTTCTGCACCTCCAGGCGAGGAAGTACCATCTGGAGTCAGTACGGACTTTATGAGCTCTGCTGTGGTCGAATTGTTCCGCCAAGAGAGTGGATCAGATATCACCAAGTCATTCAACGCTCTTCCCATCGATTCTGCTCTAAGAGAGCGCCAGCTGGTGTGTCTGAGAAACTTGTATTTTGTTGGAATGGTTGACAGCCGTAACTCGGCCAAGTGTCTCTTCTCCACCTATCTCTTGCTGATCATCACTTGTCTGTTGGCCAGTGTGATTGTATTCAAGTTCGTAGCTGCCCTTCGATTCGGAAGCAACCGTTTGCCAGAAGAGTATGACAAGTTTGTCATTTGCCAGATTACATGTTATACAGAAGACGAAGAGTCTTTGCGCAAGACGATTGATTCGATTGCAACCCTCAAATACGACGACAAGCGCAAGTTGCTCTTTATTATTTGCGATGGCATGATTATCGGTAGTGGAAACGATCGTCCCACTCCTCGTATTGTCCTCGACATTCTCAATGTTGACAACAATGTCGACCCCGAGCCACTCTCGTTCATATCTGTTGGTGAAGGACAAAAGCAGCATAACATGGGCAAGGTCTACTCTGGTCTCTATGAATGCGCAGGCCACGTCGTACCTTATATCGTTGTCGCCAAGTGTGGAAAGCCTTCTGAGCGCCAGAAGCCAGGAAACAGAGGAAAGCGTGATTCTCAGTTGGTATTGATGCAGTTCCTCAACCGTGTCTATCACGATGCCCCCATGGTCCCTCTCCAGCTCGAGATCTTCCACCAGCTCAAGAACGTCATTGGTGTGAACCCTACATTCTATGAATATGTACTCATGGTGGATGCTGATACCGAAGTGTTCCCGAACGGTCTCAACAGTCTTGTCTCTAGTATGGTCCATGATTCCAAAATCCTGGGCATCTGTGGTGAAACAAAACTGGCAAACGAAAAGGATACATGGGTTACGATGATCCAGGTCTACGAATACTTTATCTCCCATTATCTCATCAAGTCGTTTGAGTCTTTGTTTTCCACCGTCAGTTGTCTGCCAGGTTGTTTTACCATGTACCGTATCCGCACCATAGACGGCAAGAGACCACTGTTTATCAGTAACGATATCATCAATGATTACAATATCAATCATGTCGACACACTCCATCAAAAGAACTTGTTGCATCTTGGTGAGGATCGTTACCTGACCACACTCTTGCTCAAGCATTTCCCAACCTTCAAGACCAAGTTCACGGCCGAAGCCCAGTGTATGACCAATGCCCCTGATCTCTGGAGTGTCTTGATCTCTCAGCGTCGTCGATGGATTAACTCGACTGTCCACAATCTTGGTGAGCTTGTCTTCTTGCCCCGTCTGTGCGGTTTCTGCTGCTTCTCTATGCGCTTCATTGTCATGTTGGATCTTATCAGTACTCTTGTGATGCCTGCAATTCTTGGCTATCTTGGCTATCTCATCTACCAGCTGGCTACTGTCGAGGGAGATTTGCCAATCATTACAATTGCCACAATTGCAGGTACCTATGGTCTGCAGGCAATCCTGTTTATCATCAACCGCAAGTGGGAATACATTATCTGGATGCTTGTGTCTCTCTTGGCTCTTCCTGTGTTCTCATTCTATATCCCTCTCTACTCCTACTGGCATTTTGATGATTTCTCATGGGGTAACACTCGTGTGGTTTTGGGAGAAAAGGGCAAGGCCATAGTCATGGCTGATGAAGGTGAATTTGATCCCAAGACGATCCCTACCATGACATGGTCCGAGTACGAGAGCACTCTGATGGCTGAAGAATGGAGTGACAACCTGTCTCAAGGCAGTGGAAGCCAATATACCCACAAGAGTAAGATGCGTCCTCATCAATCCCAACACTATAGCCTTAATGCAAATGGGATGGCCATGAACATGGGAATGGCTGGCGGAAATGAGTCTGTCTATGGATCGGGCGACAATGCAAGTGTCTATACGAGCAACATGATGCCCCAGAGATTTGCTGCAGCCTCTACTGTTTACCGACCTCCTTCTGCAATGCTTATGATGCCTTCCAACCGATCTGCTGCTTCTTTGGGAGACCATCTGACTGGCACGGTCAATAACGGCGGCGCACCGAGACCAAACACTATGCGCAGCTCGCAGATGCCTGGATGGACAGGCAGCAACCCATCTTTGATGATGGATGGCTTTACCCTCAATGACGATGCGGCTGGACCCAAGAACGAAGAGATCATGTTCCAGGTCAAGCGTATCCTCAGCACCGCAGATCTTACAAAGGTCACCAAGAAGCAGGTCAGAGAAGAGCTTCAACAGGTCTTTGGAGTGTCTATGGCGGGTAAAAAGGACTACATTAATGTATGCATTGAGAGTGTACTCCAAGGCGCTGTATAAATAACACATAACAAAAAATGGTCCATACACTTAATACTTTCTTTTTGTATTTTCTTTCATTTTATCTACACAAGTTGAGTAGTTTCTTAGAAAAAGGGACCAGTCTCTTGAACTCCTCAAACATTCCCAACATCCTCTTAATAATACATTTGAAATAATGATAATAAAATATACTTGTTATTATTCACCTTATTCCCCTTGTCCAAACACAGCTTTGTGCATCCCTGAAAGGGATAAATATTAAAAAAGGCAAAATGGCGTATTATTATTATTATTTTATAAAAAGAAAGAAAGATTATATGGATACATGCATATTTTTAATAACCTAATAATAGGCTTCTTAGGATCCAATAGTCTAGAAGAATAAAGCTCTAGATGATCTAAACAATCAACCACAAACAACTATTCAATACAGATCCCCCCAAAGTTTTGCTTTTTTATTAAACTAAATTTACTTTATTAATTCTTGTTTGCATCTCGTTTTAATGAACAGGAGCCTTGTCTATAAAAACGGTAGATGGAGTAGTACAGATTGGCAGGGGAACTAGGGTATATGATTCCAAGACAAAGTAGACCCTTGAAACCTTGGCACTTTGTCTTTATCAACCTTTTCAAGGCCACCATCCTACAAAGGACATGGTCAGATTTTATAAGATCTAAAAAGAGCCATCATAGCAGGCGCCCAAGTGGCAAAAGTTACAATGCGTATTCTGACAAACACAAACCATTTTTTTTTTTAAAAAATAGAATCAAGCTATTATGAAAGGGCACTCTTTTTTATATATACACACACACAAGGAACATATTAAAATCCATGTTGTTTATAGTTGTCAAAGGGCTGTAAACAGGTCATTGCCAAGGTCCATACGTTATACCTCTCATCAGTACCTAGTCAGCCACCCATTAATAATTGTTATTACAGATATTAATCAAACCTTCACTTTAATATTCACACAAGCTATATAAATATTTTAATGAATAATAAAAACTCGCGTTGCTCTTCCCTGCCTTCTTCCCAACTCTCTTCCCCCACCTGGATAGCGCATTTTACAAGGCTATTATCTAGCCTTTGTCAACCTCACCACCTGCATCCCACCCTCCATCATGACACCTTAGCCTAGTTCCTGGCGGCAACTCACTGTCGCTGATGGCTTCTGGGTGTGGTCCCTGCCTGCTGGTTCTGCCCTCACTCTACGATTCTACTGTTGTCTCTGCGTTCCGCCCGCTCCCATCCTGGATCCCCCACTTGGTCCAACTGAATGGCGTGCCTTTTGGTCTCTTTCCCTTCACTGCTCTGTCCGCACCACAAACTTCCCTTTGGTGTCCTTCTCCACTCCATCCTCCCATCTTTCTTCCCCTCTGACTACGTCCATGGAATCCTTTGCCTTGGACCATCAAAGTCTTGTTTCCACATATATCGGACAATTTGACAAGATTGGGGACGCCAAGACCAATCTTGAGAAAATAAAATAAAGACTTGGCTCTTTGCCAAATAGCCCAATAGAAAACGACCAAGGTATTTATTAAAGATGGCTCACTTGCAATCCACTTTATGTTAACTTTCTTCTTCCAATAGAATAAAAATGCGACAAAATAGAAAGATATAAAGAGAAAAGTGCTCAATCGAATGAAGCATAAAACTCTTCTGTAAGCCCTGAAATCGAAAAAACCTTGCTGTATAATACTGACTCACCGCATATACTGAAAGAGTAAAGAAGATGGAGGACATTCAGATTTGTTATCGTGAAAATCCAAATGAGCCAAACCTTGTTTGTGATGCCCGAGTGTTTGGAGCCCCAAACTTATATAGGGTATACAAGTCAAGGGAAATTTTGGAAGAGAAATGCAAATAAGAGGAAGCAAATAATATGAATAACAATATTAGTTTTGGTGAGTGAAGAGTGTAACTAAACTGCAACTGTTGCTGACAATAAAATAGAAAATGAGGCACAAATAGTAGACTTTATAAACTATGCTTACCGTCCAAAGGCAGAACATTATAAAGACTCTCTGTTCAAATTGAAATATGTTTCTGGAAAAGAAATCTTGGGCGTTGTTTTAAGCTTTACCGAATGCTTTAACAAGACTACGGCTTTGGGGTTCAGCCGATGGTTGAAGAAACAAAACATCGACTTCTTAAACCAGGAGCCTGAGCGAAAAGTATTAAATATTCAAGGATCTGAAACGGAAAAATTAAGAACCAGGATTTTGAGCGTGTTAGACAGTCAATTTCATGGTAAGCTTGAAAACAGTATTATAGGACAAGATAACGTGCTGATATTCAGTTTAATAGCTGGTGTCGCACACAATATTGTAAATGTCTCATAAGCTTTGAGGCTAATAAGATACCCCCAGCATCACCGATCGAAGAAGCGTGACTGTGTAGGAATAATAAACTATCTTCTACAAAAAAAAACATTGTAAATGTAATCCATTGACACCATGCTTACATTAAACAGTTGAAAAAAGACAGCTACGAAGTAATCGGGTATTGCAGAAAGTCGAAAAATACCACCGAAAACCGAGCTGTATTACTACAGAGAATGATAAATGTCCTTTATCAAAGATCACTCGTTGATAAAGTCTTTGTCTCTCCTTGCAATAGCGCCAAGCAAGCGTTAGACAAGCGCGATTTAACCGATGTTGAAGTCTTGTCGAGCCTAAATATAATCCACGGAAATTCACAAGGTAAATAATAATAATAATAATAAAGCAATAGTACATAGTCAAGTCATGAAAGATTAACACTCTTTTTGTATAGATTTCCTATCGCATATCAAAAAGAACAAGACAAAGATATGTGTAGTGGCAATTGATTACGCCGGGTTCGCGACAAACATGCAAGGTTTGAAGAACCTCATCAGGTAACTTGTAACAATATGTATTCCAAGATTTATACTAACAATAATGATGTAGAGAAAACAATAACATAGAAAAGATTGTTATTGATTTGTTCTTTTATGAGAACACCTTTAAAGTATTTGGCAGAGACTAGCTTCTAACAAATACTGAATATTTGAGGCTGTTTAATTGTCGTCCTGCTTGTAGACAAAGAAGCAAATAAAGTATCTTGACAACCTCGCTATATCTTGAACTGAAAGTTCTTATTTCCATTGAATATGTCCATAAAGCCTATATATTGCAGTCTATGGTTTATTAGTTTTAAAAAAATCTTGTCGAAAGCGACACTTAAAAAGTCATCTTATAGTACTGCAAACATTCTTTGAATGATCCTAAAAGATATAATTTTAATATGCTTTATAACAAAGCTTTTAATGCATGATTTGATAAACTATCTTTTGCATTGTAAACTACTATTATATTTTTTATATTTTTGGGGATTGGAATCTATTCTTTCATTACAAAGTAGCATCGGTACAAATTGATCTTCGTCGTAGCAAATGTCGATATCTTCAAAGCTTTCCATTCTCTTCAAAAGTTTTTCTACATTAGATTCAGTGTATTCCTGACAGAAGAAGATGCATATAGCCCGCTCTCTTGTAATATTCTTGACCATGGAATTAGCAATCACGATTGGTCAAAAATGACCAAACAGAATGAAAAAGAAATATATTAAACTGTGAAATTGACCAGGTAAAAATAAATAAGCAGTGAAATGGACTTGTTGAAAAAAGAAAAAGAAGATTAAACTGTGAAAAGGGACTGGTTGCAAAAACAAATATTATGGGTTGGACTGAAGCTCTCCCAAAATTGGGGAAGACCGTCGAACCAATAGGGAAGCATTGATTGCTGATTCAGGTGGGTACCATATATCAACTATAGCAGTGTAGTAGGCCAAGATCTTTTATCAGCGATCTTTAGGGCACGACGTTTCTGTTTTACTGGACTTTCTGAAAGTGACTTGTGGTCCGACATCTAGTGCCTGTTCCCAGTTTACGGAATAAAATGTTGTGTCCTGAAAAAGATATTCAAAGACTTTAAATAAAACTTTCTTTTCTTTCGTATACTCATCCTGTAAGAACTAATCATCTATTGCATCAATTAGTCATTTACCCGGAGATTACAGCAAGATTACTTTTCTCATGACCAACTTGAAGTTACAAATACTTTATAGAACTCACTTCATTATGAACCCTACCAATAAAGAAACTATTTTTATCGACGGAAAGGAATACTATCCTGTTCAGCAAGCCCTCCCAACCCCACCTGCTAATAGCTATAATTACTTGACTATAGCAATTGGAAAGATGCAAGAATATGGCCTTGCCAATAATTTTAGCCTGACAATCAAATACCGTAAGCCAACTCGAGTTTACTCGAAATGTTCCAAGGGTGGACAGTATAAGAACACCCGCAAAATCAAAGACAAAGACAGAATAAGGATTCCATCGAGTGGAATGACTGGCTGCCATGATCTCTTGAAGGTTTCCTACAAAAAGGGCATCAAAGGGTATCTTCCTTTGAAAGTCACTCATGATATTGAGGTATATCACAATCATCTTCTTGATGATGAGTGTCTAGAATCGACACTGAAAGGCAGATTGTCAAAGGTGACTGTAGACAATGCCAGAGATATTCTGAAGCTTATTGGAGCAAAGACAACTTCTTGTGAGATCCAAAAAGCAATCAACGATGACACAACCCCTGGCCATAAGTTGTACATAAGTGACATTGACAACATGAAGGCTGCATTTGCTCGGCTTTCTGCCCCCGTTGTTGATAATGCTAGAACAAAAATTGTGGAGGCTATGGAAGCAAAGGGATATCAAGTTCGCTATGATGTGAGCAAGAATGGGTCCCTCGAGAGGATTATGTTTGCCTATCCAAAGATGCTGGAGAGAGCCCGTCGTTTCTCCGAGGTAATAGTTGTAGACACAACTTACTCCACCAACAATCTCGGAATGCCGCTCATTTGTGCGGAAGCAATCCATAGTCTTGGAGGGGAGACCTTTAAATCTTTTCCTATTGCTTTTGCCTGGGTTTCGAATGAACAACAGGCTTCATATCTCTGGCTCCTCGAACAGGTCAAATCGCTTGTTTTTGAAGGCAACAAGTCAGCCACTCTGTTTGTACCAGATAAATATGATGCATTGATGAACTCTCTTGACATCGTGTTTCCGGAGAACATCAAGCTGCTATACTACTGGCACATGCTGAACAGTGTTGAGAAGGCAGTCTCTAGGAGGTTCGGGTATGTAAAGACCAAGAAAATGCTAATGGAGCATGTCAGCAACATGATCCATAGTACAACAAAAGAGGATTTTGACCTGGCGCATAAAAAGTTTGACAACATTTCTGCTGTAGTGGGTATTGAAGATGGGAAAGAGAGTGTTGCAGTGTCGGTATACTTTATCAACAGGTGGATCAGATGCCGTGAGAAGTGGGCGGGCTATATGACATCTCAGTATATACACTTTGGATGTACCACTACTCAGCGAGTGGAAAGTGGCCATCAGGTTTTAAAAAAGGCCATATTCTCAATCTCTTCTCTTGAGTTGGCTTTTGAGAACATAGTCAAATATGTTGAGCGGTTAGAAATGGATTTCCGGGCCACCAAGATAAGAGAAGCCAACAGGATTGATGCTCTTGTTGGAAGAAACCAATTGCTGACCCAGCTCTTCATGAAATTAAACAAGCGAGCCTTACTTGTGATCGATCAAAAAATTCGCTTGCAGGATAATAATGACAGAGATTGTCAATGCAAGACAAAGATCCAGTATTATTTACCCTGTCGCCATGGATTGCCTGTTGGAAGAGATATTCAAATCTCTGATATTCCAGAGAAATGGATTATAAATCCAGGTACGTTAGATACGTCTTCCAATAGAATCAAGGCGACTAGTCCGGCTTTTGAAAATGCGGAGCCATGGATAAAAGAAGTAGTTCAACTGGAGAGCCTCTTTCGTTTATGTGAAGGTGGCCAACAAGTCCATGAACTTTTGGAGAATATCAGGACTGTTGTGGCTGGCTACTGTGGTATACACACCACAGTTGAGTGAAATACAGACTCCACAACTGATCTCCAGTTACTACTTGCTAATGAACCTGGCAAGTTAACATCTCAGGTACAGTTACACACCAGGCACACGTACACTTCATACTGCTACGGTGATAACCAACCATTACACGACGGGGACTTTAATTACAAGGGAATTTGAGTAATAGTATATAAGCAATCATAATATTCTTTCTTTAATAAATAACACTCTCACAGTATTCTTATTCCCCTTACAAGATAATAACAAACCGTATACCTCAATAATGATGAAGACGCTACAAAAAGAGCAAAAGCTTTTTGACCATGATTTCGACATTAGCTCATATGGCAATGACAAGATGCATTGAATTGACATGTCAAGACCATTTGACATGAAATCTCTAAAGCTTGTATATAACTTTTACTGGAATATATATATATATATATTGTAGTAGTAACTCTGATGTAAATATTGTACGTATTGCCTTCATGTAATTTTAAAGACATTTCATTCATGAATAAAAAGCGCACGGGCCATTTCAGAGTAACGTACAGAAACTAATCGCCGTTCAAAGAAGTACCACTGTCTTTAAAGATATTCCCACACCGATGAACACCATCTTCTTTCAAACTGATACTACGATTTAAGTTCTTTACTTGTTTCTATTGAAGAAGTAGTAGTCTTAACATTAGTTCAATCGAACTTATTTACATACAAATATGCGCTTCCATATATGGCAAGCCAATACATTCCCACACTTTGATGACTTCATCACCTGAAAATTTTTCTATATCTTAGCACCCTGGGGGCAAGGATTTGTA
This sequence comes from Phycomyces nitens, assembly GCA_022702545.1. Lineage (NCBI taxonomy): Eukaryota > Fungi > Mucoromycota > Mucoromycetes > Mucorales > Phycomycetaceae > Phycomyces > Phycomyces nitens. Next base: position 7,560,165 of record JAHRBC010000003.1, read on the forward strand.
TTTCTCCCTTTCCCTCTCTCTTTCCATTTCATCGCCGCAAACCAATATTTGGATCCAGGTAAGTACAAATATCTTTTCATCTCCTATTCATCCATATTCCATCTCATACTACATGCCCTTTATAACCATAAAGACGCGTTATTGATGATGGATGGATGTTTTTCACGTTTGGATCACTGTATTTTTGCCACAAAAATCCACGGTTTTCTTTACTTCCTTCTTGGCTCTACACGCATCCATCCGTCAGAAAGTCAAGTACATGGGTCCACTTTACATCTGCCACTGTCTGAGCAAGTCCAAATGGTCTTATAGTCATGTTCCGAAGATCCGCTTTGTGCTCAACAGCCATCCACCTATTGCCATTCTACAAGGAGCGTTTCAAAAAATTGAAACATTTTTCAAGACCATGTCAAGATGAGAATTGCAAGTCAATGCCATTAGATTGCAAGTCAAGATGAAAAGTGACTCCATTCCTTTTCAAAAAAAGTCTTCATTGCAAAGACGCCAACTGCTCTTTCTATCGGTGGTTCGCTGACTCCAACATGAGTATGTCAAAGTCTTGATGTCAGACAGCTGGGCTTGATGAAAGATAGTTCTGACTCTTATATGGGCAAAGGTCCACTTTAAGACCTCAGAACCTTCTTTTCATAGCTCGTTCTCTGGCATCAATAAGACGTTGACAAACTTTTGACAGCAGCTACCAGCCTTGATGAAGAACGTTTTTGGTGGCGACTCCCCTGGACCTAGGATGGAAACACCACAGTCTTGACCTAGGAAAGCTCAGCTTGATGAAAGATGGTTCCAACTCTTTAGCTGGTGAACTTCCACTAAAGGGCGCCGACCCATTTTTCAATTGCTAGTCTGTCCATACCAAGACAACAACGGCGGCTATCCTTGATGAAAACCTTTCCAGACTCTTTCAGGGACAAACACCCATTATGAAGAGTCTGAAATGTTTTTCAGCCGCACATGTTATGGTGCCAACATGCAAGTCCAGAATTCTTGACACTAGACTGCTAGAGTTGATCAATATTACTTAAGGCTCTTTGATATATATATATATATTAAGGATGCTAAACAGTTGTTCAACCACTAGTGATCCGGGAACAGCACCTGAATACCAATACCTTCCCTTCAACCCGCCGGACTTCATCATAAAAACGTCGCGACTCTTTGAGGACAAGCGTCCAAGATAAAGAAGCCGATTCATTTCTGAGGGTGAAGATGTTAGCCTGCCAGTAGGAGCCATGTGGTGTAAATTTTCAGGTTAGTGGTTGATATCAACGCAAATACATATGTGTTAAGACTAATAGTTTTTCTTGTGTACATTTGTAGGTTTAGTGGTCAGTCCTCATCCGCATGTCCAGGCCAGGCTGACGATCAGGATGGTTCAAGACGGGGTTGGTGGAGGGTTGCAGCTAAGTATGAGTGTGATGCTATTAAGCCTTTTTGTTTTCTAGTTCTAGCTCCAGTGCCAGGTTTCATCCTCATGTGCAGTCGATGCCAGTCGATCCGTATGGTTGGAAAAGCGGGGAGGTAGAGGGTTTGCCTATGACACGTATTTAAATTACTGATGTTTGTTGTATTGCTCATTGCAGTGAACTTCGTAGTAGTGATGTATGAGGTAGATTAGGGTTTTTAGGGAACTAGTAGATACTGTGAGAGTGTTATTTATTAAAGAAAGAATATTATGGTGGTTTATATACTTATTATTCTAATTCCCTTTTAATGTAACGTCTATTGTGTAATGGTCGGTTATAACTGTTGAAGTGTGAAGTGTACGTGTGCCTGGTGTGTAACTGCTCCTGAGATGTTAACCTGCCAGGGTCATTAGCAAAGAGGAACCGGAGATCGGTTGTGGAGTCTGTATTTCACTCAGCTGTGGTGTGTATACCACAATGTATCTGTAGAAATGCCCTGAAGTAGTTAAATAGTCTCTTAATCTGTTCTTTATTAAAATGTCTTTCTACCCGTATCCATTTTCTTGTCACTGAGTTGGACATTTATACTGCATAACCAACCTGCCATGTGTCAATACCAAGCAGGTACGACGGTGATGAAGAGTATGTTGAAAGCTTTGGATGGGTGCCGAGCACCAATAGTTATAAAGAGAGACTAGTCTGACCATACTACAATACTCTAGTATTCGAGGCTGAAGTTGAGTCTAGCCCTTGCCCAACGTAGCCGATTCTTCTTATGTTTAATAGCTAGGCTTGGCTTGGATACAGGTTTATAAAATCTGAAGCCCTTTCTCAAATATCTGATGAATATTTCACTGCAGACAACTGTACTTGAAGTCCCCAGATTTACATGGTAAGAAAAAACTTTCAAAAGGATCCCATCTCGCACTCAAGCAAAGTCTCTTAACATATGTGATACTAAGTTTGCTTTGAGGTATATTGTTTGTTAGTATCTTTTAAGGGAAATAAGAATACTGTGAGAGTGTTATTTATTGAAGAAAGAATATTATTATTGCTTATATACTATTATTCAAATTCCCTTGTAATTAAAGTCCTCGTCGTGTATTGGTTGGTTGGAACTGTAGCAGTGTGAAGTGTACGTGTGCCTGGTGTGTAACTGTTCCTGAGATGTTAACTTGCCAGGGTCATTAGCAAGTAGTAACCGGAGATCGGTTGTGGAGTCTGTATTTCACTCAACTGTGGTGTGTATACCACATGCTTGGTATCCCAAGGCTAGGCTTCATATTCGCTATACCACTTTCTTTCCAGAGTTTGATGCTACTACTAATTGTCAATCGAAGGATGTTTACGCACGCAATATCAGTCTGACTATGGTTGGCAATAATGAGCCAAATAATACCACCACGGTCAAGCTCAGATAGTTCACGTTTAAGAACTAGGCATCCGGTCCTTTTTTATCTTAAAAAGTGTAAAGTTAATAGAAAGTCTTTTTTTTTAATAAAGTGCTGGTAATTTCTATGGTCTGAATATATACCACTTACTTTTTTTTTTACAATTATTGAACCCACTACTGTACATAGTTTTGCCTTTCTGCCGTACATGTATACATCTGAAATAAAGCGATTCAAAGGACATTGAATATATGTCTCATTTATAATAGTGTACGAGGATAAGTATATTTTATATACAATGTGATATGCACTGCTGGTCCCCCAAAATGGAGGGAGTTGGACACAGTGTGAAGTGGTTGGGAATACAGCGATCTCATGGGCACGACATTTTAAGCAGGCTCGATGTTTCTTAATGGGGTCTAGTATTTCTAGATGTTATGGTGTCTGGACATTGCTGTAGAGGTTCACGTTACACTTTACACTTTTTGACTTCAAAATACACCAAGGATATAAGCTACATTTAATATATCGCCTCCATTACAAGCTAAAATAGTTTTTAAAGTGTGTCATTTATAGAAGATATGTTGAAGTCTTAGGGACCAGATATATTTATTAGACACCGGACAGCATGTCACAATTAAAATGTCCGGTGGAATCAAAAAGTCGTGCCCGCTCAAAAACGTCGTGCCCCTAAGTTTAGCGATCTTTTATATCTCTGAGTGTGCTGTCGAGATGGCTCCAAATATTCTGGGCTGGATTGAGATACTGACTATTTACTGGTCATGGAAAACCTGTATTTTAGGCTGTAAAGTCATTATTGAACAAATGATATACATCAAGTTGATCTCCCTTTTAGACAGTAAAAAAAACCCCCACCATGGCTATAAACAAAGGTAAAGAGACCAGTCTTCCAAACCCAAATGCCTTTGTCAATTGTTGGTGACTTTTCTTTTTGCCAAAGGGAGACCCTTTAAAGATCAGCAAAAATATAAAAGACATACAAATTACATAAACACACAAGATATCAGTCCATGTGCGGTATTCTGTTTTCTATTTCGGATACTCGGCCAGTGAGCTCACCCTTGTGGGATTCTCTAAAGGCTCTCAACACAAATCGAGGTGTGTTTTCTAGATTGATCGCATTACAATCACAACTGATCATCTATTATCAAACAGGACCTGACGCTCAGCAAACCAATGTCATTACAATCCAAGATCAGTCATTGCCTCTTTATTTACAATTCTTTTCGTCAGTCTTGCATCTTCGTGGTGATCATGTCGTACCTCAGCCATTGACACCTGTCACAGGCGATGTGTTGAGTTGGAATGGCGAGATCTTTGGTGGACTCGAGGTAAAATAAATAAATAAATTACTAGATGTTTCGGGTGGATTTTTGTCAAGAGTGGTTATAAATATGAACAATAGGTTGGTCCCGGAGAAAATGATACAGAGGTATTGATGCGTCAATTGGCTGGGATCAGTCCTACGGATACATCAGACAAGGCAGTCTTGGACATTCTGACCGAAATAGAAGGTCCATTTGCATTTGTGTTTTGGCAGGTAATAGGCAAAAAAAAAAAATCCGTACGTTTCAGCAGATCCTGACCATGTCTTTAGGCACATACAAGCAAACTGTGGTTTGGACGGGATTGTCTTGGACGACGCTCATTGTTGCAGGCTCGGTCAAAGAATCCTACAGACCAAACCTTTATGTTAAGTTCTGTAGGACCCTCTTCTTCATATTCTGATTCAGAATCCGATGGCTTTGAGTGGGAAGAAGTGCCTGCAAATGGGATATATTGTATTCAGATGGAAAACCATGAGACAGAACCAACAAAGGGATCCGTATTTGGACACCCAGTTCATGTTTTTCCATGGGTTCAACAAGAGGATGCTAGACCAAACACCTTGCCACTGGTAAAGTTTAATAGAAAGATGCACGTTTAAACTAATCAATATTCTTAAAAAAAAAGCCTTTTCCAGTAATCAATCGATATGTACCCAAAGACCTTTTAGCTGATCCCAAAGAAGGAGAGCCCGTCATGGATTCTGAGATGGAAACAGCCATTACAGAATTCACCTTGGTCTTGAGTGAATCTGTCAAAAGACGTGTGGCTGATGTGCCATTTCTCGGGTGTGTATAATGTCATCAATGGCCATCCAGACTTGGTGTTGCCCACAATGTACCTTTTGCTCATATATGTATATATCTTTTTTGGGGTTCTTAGTCCTATTGAATCCTGTGCCAGAGTAGCCATATTATTTTCTGGTGGCCTGGATTGCATTACCTTGGCCGCATTGGCCCACCAACATTTGCCCCACTGTGAACCCATTGATCTCCTAAATGTTGCATTTGAGAATCCTCGTCGTGAACAGGCCCTTCAAAAACCCAAAAAGACAAAGAACAAAAAGAAGCTCAAGGATGGCGACGAAACCCTCGTTATTTTGCCCCAGCAAACACCCTCTGCAGCAATCAATATCTATGATACACCCGATCGAGTCACTGGCAGGGCTGGTGTAGAGGAACTAAGGCAAGGCTAGTAAGAATGGCACAATTGATATACTAAACAGCCAAACAGAAAGATTGCTCCAGAAAGAACATGGAATTTTGTAGAAATCAACGTTCCTTATCCAGAAGCCATGTCTCATAAGCAGAGAATCATTGATTTAATGTATCCCTTGGACACAGTGATGGATCTGGCAAGTCTAATACAAAATCAACATGTGCTTGATAGACTGGACCAAAAGAGCCTAATAAACATCAGGCTAATATTATGGAAATAGAGTATTGCAATGGCATTCTGGTTTGCTTCCCGTGGAGTGGGAACAATAGATGGCACAAAGGTAATGTTCATTGTTTTGATAGTCAATCTCATCTAGTCTTTACATAGCCATACCATAGTCGATCAAGAGTATTGCTCTCTGGGCTGGGGGCAGACGAACAATTGGGAGGATATTCGCGCCACAAGGATGCATTCCGTCGTGGTGGCTGGGAAAAGGTTATTGAAGAGGTAAAAAAGAAAACAATATGGTGCCTGGACACCCAGAAACAATTATCATGGTTTTAACATACAAACATCTGCAGACCCAAATGGACGTAGATCGGATTTCTAGTCGCAATCTAGGCAAGTTTGTGGTACTATAAGGAAAGAGCAATAATCTGATACTATTGAATGTCTAGGTCGAGATGATCGTATAATGTCAGACCATGGAAAAGAAGTCCGGTTTCCGTTCTTGAGTACAGATGTTGTAAATTGGCTGTGCCGTTGTCCAATATATATCAAAATGAACCTTTGTTATGAGCGCGGCATTGGCGAAAAACTGCTCTTGCGCAATGTAGCCCGTCAACTGGGACTATCGGAAGCAAGCAAGAATTGGAAAAGGGCTATCCAGTTTGGAGCAAAAACTGCCAAGATGACAGACAGCTCTAGGTCAGAGAAAGGACAACACAAGCTCACTTGATAAAATCAAATTTCCTATACTTTTTACTTGTTGTTTTTTGGATGTTTTTATTTATTTATTTCTTGCTTTGTTCTCTTCCTCGTTCTTGTACAAACAAAAAGGAACACTGTCAATTTCACAGCAACAAGGCAAATATGGGTTAACAGTTCAAACAAGGAAAAAACGATTATCAAAGAATGATGAGTGAAGTGAAGAATAAGCAATTTACAATAGAAGGAGAGAGCGGGTTTGAAGATTTTAGTGTAAAATGGAAAGCGGGGGGATGGGATTTCTGGTGAGTCGGCAGGCTTTTCTTTTTTCTTTTCTTTTTTATTTCATTTAGTCTTGTAACTCGGCTATGAAGATGTATCAGCAAGGGCTATTTTGTATGGTTAAAAGTCCAACTTACGAGAAGTATGCTCTTGTGGTGGGAGGTGCATCATATTAGGCTCAACCATCATAGGCCGTTGCATCATCACAGAAGGTCCTGAGCCATTAGGCATCATGTCTGGAGGGTAACGCATCATCATAGGAGTACCTAACCGGGATCCCAGGATTCAGTATACTGTTGACCATATTATTGGAACTTACCATGAGGAGGGTTTCCTTGGTATTGATATACCTGGTGCGGCGGTATTCCTTGCGGTATCATTGGCGACCGCTGTGGAGAAGGATAGCCTTGAGGAAAAGGAGATCCGTCTTGAATTTGTACATTGTTTATTAGAGAGAATATTCTTTTAATATGAAAATTAAATTATAATCGCTTACGGGGTGATCCACTAGGCATTTGTGGGCTGTAAGAAACATTCGGAGGCGCACCGCCATGCTGCATGGGTGCTCCACCATGTTGCATAGGTGCTCCATTGATGGGCCCGTTTGGACCAAACTGCGAACCCATGTAAGGACCACCCGGGGGCTGCTGGACCGCAATTGGTGCCATGCCAGGCATGTATTGCTGCAATAGGTGTTATTATTGATCTTTGGGGAACTCGATTCAATTTACCTGAGGATAGCGATACTGAGGATAGCCATAAGGGTAGTTGGGTGGAGGATAGCCGGTATAGACATCTTCCTCGTAATGAATAAATTGGGTAAACTGGTGTCTGTAGGGTTTATTGCCAAATGGCCAGATAGGTCCTATATTTTTTTTGTATTTATATTTCCAGATCAAGGGTTGATGCAATCCTTTATAAATCATCGTTTCTTACCCACAGAACTGGGGCTCACATTCTTTCCTTGCGAAAAGGGAGCCGAGAACATTTCTGATACTGAAAGGTGCACTGTCGAGCCTCCTTTCTTCAGAAGACGGCCAGCAAAGAATGGAGACGACTCATTAGAAGCTACACGCGCTCCTCCCTAAATATCCAACAAATAAAATTAATACTTAGAACCCATCACAGATTCCTTGTTTTTGTTTACTTGCCGGAACAAATGCAGGTGCCACAGGGTTTGGCTTGAATTCGGATGCTTTGACGTTAAACTTGAATCCGGATGCGGCATGAGATGCCTTGGGTGCTACAGATGCTACGGCTGGCTTTGCCGTCTCCACAGATTTGGCAGCAGAAGCATTAGGAGTGGCAGGTGCTGTCTTGGGAGAGGTCGGAATGAGATCTCTCTCCAAGGTAACCGCTTCCTTTGTTTCCTTGGCAACCGACTCCACCCTGGGGATCTCGGGAGAGGGCAGACTGGCAGCCTTGTCGCTTTCTGGAGATCCGTTTTGCTTCTTGCCCTTTGACAAAAGAGGGACAAGATCAGGTGGAACGGGCACATTAAGCTTGAATGTCTTGTAGAAATTCACTAGTTCAGCTAGACGGCCGTCCTTTTCTTTCTTTTGCAAAGCCTGTTTCTTTGCATGAAGCTTGTCCTTTTCGACCATTGCAAACTGACGAAATGTGGTTGCAATTTCGGCTTCAATGTGCTTGTTGCTAGAAGGCGTATCGCCAAACTTCTATTTAAACATACTTAGTATTCTGAGCCCTTTTGCCCATTGATGATTCCTGGCTACCTTTTCACCGCCTCCAATCTTGCTAAGCGCTGCACTAGACTCCTGTCGCATGTTGGGATGCGAAAGATTTCCGGCTGCAATTCCATTCTTTAAAGGATTTCCGGTAGTGAGTTTGTGGAGAGGGCTGTTTGGTGGGAGGTTTGAGACAGGTTTGTCTTGCGAGGGTTCTTTCTTTACAACCGGCAACTGCTGCTGCAACTTGCGCAGGGCTGGTGGCATGTACTTGTTCGGGTTGACCTCCCGTACCACAGCACCATACCTGTCTTCCTCATCCATCCCATCATCATCCACTTCAATCCCACGCTCTTCCATCAAATGTATGTTGGTTGTCGTGGACTAGAAAGTATAAGACATTTATGGTTTCAAGCCATACACCACTCAGCCTACCTTTTGAATCTCATTTGCAACCTCAATTGCCTTTTTCTCGCGATCCTTGTAACCGGGTGCTGATCTATCGAGTCTTGTCGTGTATATCTCTTCATCAAAGTCAGTCTTGAGACCAAACAGCTTTTCATTTGCTGCAAACTGATCCCAGGACCCAGCATGATTAGCAGTCGCGTCCATTTCTTCAAGTGACTCTAGAACACTGCCTTGCATTTCAGGGTTCCAGCGATGCAGTTCACGTTCTTTGAATTCGACTCGACTGCTGATATCTGTGTCTGTCTTGAAGGCTGCAAAAATGGTCTGCTGTCAACAAACCACTTTATATATATATATATATATATATATATATATATCTTTGGCCATACTTACAATCGCGCTCTTGGATAGGTGCTTGACCCACCGTCAGATCCACATCAGGAGCACTGATTTCAACCAAATCCTTTGCGACAATCAACAAAATCTTCTTGACCGGATTAGACTTTTTATTTTCGCTCGGAGGGGCGGCAGGATCGTAGATCTTCCGAGCCATTTTGAGTGACACACCAAGATCACCCTCCGAAGAAGCACCGTGAAAGACACCTTCGAATTTTGTGCCATCTCGAACGGTTACTTGAACAATACTGCCCTGCAGAAGAAGAAGAAGAAGAAGAAAAAGAAAAAGAAAAACAAGCAAGTTAAATCCAGTCAGGATCCCCAAATGGTTCATCTCGTTTGACTTACTGTCAGATGGACCAGGAGGAATAGCATTCGTTCGTGCATGAGTTTGGCAACGTCTGGACTTTCGACATGAGGTTCGGGTTGCTTAAAGCTGGATTCCAAAGGACCATCAGTATTATTGTTGTTCGTAGGGGGAGGGTTGGTGAACGCGTAAGAGCCATTGCGGCCGTTGTTTTGGTTTGGTCCCCATTTTTTATGGTTTCCACGACTAGAACAAGATGTTAGATGGGGTGTTGTGATGATGATGGTTTTGGTTACTTTTGGGATGGTTTGGGATGGTTTGGGTCTTGTTTCTTCCCTTGCTTTGGGTTTGCAAAGGCCATGATTAGCTGGCGTGGGGTAAGGGTTGTTGTTTTGATAGAGAATAAGATGAAGGGGGATCGATGACGGTTTGATGGTGATGTCAGCCAAGTAAAATAATATATAAATAAATAACAATATATTTAAATATATAAATATATAAATATGTAGGTATGTATATATGTATATATATATGTGTATATATATATAATATATAAAAATATATGTATGTAAAAGTATATATAAATATATATATATGTATATATATTTATATTTATATTTATATAAAATATATAGATATATTTATAAAGGGGGGAGGAGGAGGAGGGTATTACGACTGGACAGCCTTGTAAGTACTGCTTTCTAGAGAGAGCGAGAAAAGGAGAAAGAGACAACGGTAGAAAAGAAGCTGGGCTTTGGCTGAGCAAAGAACGAGACGGAATAAAATGAAAAAAAGGCTCTTTTTTATATTTATTTTATTTTATTTTATTCTTTTATTTTTGGGTGCTTGAATAATGCCAGATAAAACTGATCAACAGAGCCGTGACTTTCAAGAAGTGCTCTATTTGGTGTGTTTGATAAGCATTTTGGTTTTTAATTGAATCTTTGAAATAATAAAAAGATGTTTGATTCAGCCTACAATGGGGGCATTTGAGAGATATTTTTAGTCGAATGATAATATAGACAAATAGTGTGCTCAATGAGACTATTTGGCCTTGACTACCATGACATTACATTCATATGCTACCAATAAAAATGGCCTTGTTCCTTTATTACACAATCCCACCTATTAGTGTATGCAGACAAATCTTACATTCAAAATCGGCTTTAAGCACAGACTTCAATTACCCAGATTTTACAGCATCATTTTGTTTTTGTTTTTTACAAAAATTACAAAATAAATTAACGGCACTCTATACAAGAAGAAGAAGAAGAACAAGAAGTGCTGATAGTGATGCTCTGCCTTTTTATGGTAATATTAACCAATTAATTAACAAGTAAATAAATAAATATATATATAATAAAAAAAAGTCTTGCGATGTCTGTAAAATAATTAAACATCTTTTTATTATTATTATTATTATTGGATAAATAAATAAATTATAATTCATTCATTTGTAAATGTATTAAAGGGTCTTGATCATCTTTGTCTTCATAATCCAATAAACAAACAAATAAATAATAATAATAATAAAAACCAGAAACCAAATAGTCGGATAATGCTGGTGCATACTATAGCAGTCACAACAGGCGCCACCGATCCTTTTTTCCAACTTTTTTCTTGAATAACAAATTTTTAAAGATCCGTCACCCTTTTTTTTTTGACACCTGAACGGCCTTTATTTTCTACTCCACTTCTTTACTCATGGTAATATTCTGATTCATTACCTAAACCAAGACCTATATATATACCTATTCAAATGTCTAAAATAGGTCAATTACGTGTTGTTCGAAACAGCCTCTGGCTATGCGCTGTTCGAGCGTCTCCAGTCTGAAGAGATTGGATCAAAGTTGGCCGAAGTCCAACAGACCGTCCAGGATCTCTCCAAATTTGGAAAGATGATCAAGCTCAAGTCATTCGCCCCATTCAAGAGTGCCGCCGATGCCCTCGAGAATGCCAACGATGTGTCTGAAGGTATGTTTTTTATCTCTAATAAAAAAAAGGGAATGCATAAGCTAACTCTTGTCCTAGGTATCGTCAACCCTTCGCTCAAGGCTTTCTTGGAAATGAACCTCCCCAAAGCCTCCAAGAAGAGCTCTTTCTCCCTTGGTGTTGGAGAAAAGAACTTGGCTGGTGCTATCAAGGGTGAGTGTGGATACGATTGTGTTGCTGACGAGACCGTAATGGAATTGGTCCGTGGCATCCGTCTCTGGGCCGACAAGTTGCTTGGTCAGTTGAAGGAGGGTGATTTGGAAAAGGCCCAGCTTGGTCTTGGTCACAGCTACTCCCGCGCCAAGGTCAAGTTCAACGTCAACCGTGCCGATAACATGATCATCCAGGCCATTGCTCTCTTGGATCAATTGGACAAGGATGTCAACACTTTTGCTATGCGCATGAGAGAATGGTACTCATGGCATTTCCCCGAGCTTGTCAAGATTGTCAATGATAACTACAAATACGCCAAGCTCGTCAAGGTGATCAAAAACAAGTCTGAGTTGTCTGAGGAGCATTTGGAGGCCATGGCCGAGGTTCTTGATGATGATGAGACCACTGCCAAGCAGATCCTCGATGCTGCCCGTGCTTCAATGGGAACCGACATCTCTCCCATTGATATGATCAACATCCAGAACTTTGCTGACCGTGTTGTCAACTTGGCCGAGTACCGCAAGAAGCTCCACAACTACTTGGTGACCAAGATGAACTATGTTGCTCCCAACTTGGCTGCCTTGATCGGTGATGTTGTTGGTGCCCGTCTGATCTCCCAGGCCGGTTCGCTCACCAACCTCTCCAAATACCCTGCTTCTACCCTTCAGATCTTGGGTGCCGAAAAGGCTCTTTTCCGTGCTTTGAAGACCAAGGGTAACACACCCAAGTACGGTTTGATCTACCACTCTTCCTTCATTGGCCGTGCTGGTGCCAAGAACAAGGGTCGTATCTCGCGTTATTTGGCCAACAAATGTACCATTGCTTCCCGTATCGATTGCTTCAGCGACAAGCCTACTGACAAGTTTGGTCAGGCCCTCAAGGCCCAAGTCGAGGAGCGTTTGGCTTTCTATGACAGCGGTGCCTTGCCTGCCAAGAACCTCGATGTCATGAAGAAGGTTATTGATGGTATGGAGAATGATGAGGATGAGATCAAGCTTGAGGAGCCTGTTGCCGCAGTCTCTGCCGGCAAGAAGAGAAAGGCTGAGCCCGAAACCGAAGAGGAAGCTCCCAAGAAGGTCAAGAAGGAGAAGAAGGAGAAGAAGGATAAAAAGGAAAAGAAGGAAAAGAAAGAGAAGAAGGAGAAGAAGAGCAAGGACTAGGAAAACAAAATATCCATATTTTCTTTGTCTTTTTACCTCTTTTCTTCATCCAACTCACTCGTCCCTTTTTTTCTAATGTCCTTTCCCCCCCCCCCCTCTTAAGCATATCAAATCCCATTTGTTTAAATGATCCTGTCATTTTATATTTCGCTCTTTTGCTCCCTCAAACACTATCAATCTATCCATTTGTTTATTATTATTTTCAATGTAACCATCTTCCACATGCCAAATAGAAATAAAAACACTCCCTTTATATATAGATCTATAGAGTGCTTAATAATTGACAGATATTTTTATATATTATTATTATAATAATAATTAATTAATTAATTAATGAATTAATGTGTTATTTTTTTATATTTATATATATATAAAGGATGCTTCGATTCCTTGGCCTTGTAGGTCCGCAAAAACATCGATTCTTTTCGACTATTAGAATGGCAACCCCAACCTGTAAATTTGGCAATCAAGAAATATATATATATATATAATCTGTTAATCAGACTCTATATAATCTAGTGATTATTGAACAGGTCGATACAATCAACCTCAATCAGCCCCTGTACAAGACACAACTGGACACCACCACCTTTAATGAATTCATCAAACGATATCCCAGAGGCAATACCTGACTCTAGGGGACTCTTTGGGCTCGTAATAATGTTGAATGTGTAGGTGCCTATACTGGGATGCGCACGGTGGAACATGGGTCGATTGTCGAATTGACTAGTCATTTCAAACGCATGGTCAAATCTCTGTCCCTGATGAACTTTGCAAAGGATAGCACTAGCGAAGATGCTCAAGTAAAGACCGCAATGGCACCCTTTCGCGATATTGTGTGCCTAGAAGGTTTGCTGGTGCCATTCCTAAGGGCTGGTCTGACAGAATATTATGCAAACAACAAGACTGTAGAAGAAGCCAAGATTTCTGTCATGGTCGGCTACTCGTTCGAGGTAACAATCTTTGACTTGATTCTGGTGTCATCAAGAGGAGTATAAACAGATCTGCCATGCTCTCCTAGTCGCACAAACCATGCCTTGCTGCTCATTTTTGCCCTCTTCCGGATCCTCCCAGGCAGAGATGCAAGGTGCTTGTGGAGCAAGAAGTGAGAGTGGCACCAGAGATCAAGGATTCACAGTGGGTCAGGTAATAAAATAAACTGTTTTTGGACGATTGGTAACAGTGGTTAGGGATCGAGCAGAGATGGAGAGAAATAAGCCAAAGGACGTGAATGAGATCCTATTGACAGATCATGCAGGAAATGTCTATGAGGGCATGTCATCCAATTTCTTTTCAGTTGAACTAAAGAACGGAAGACCCGTTGTGGTATGTGCTCCACTTGAGCACATATTGCTAGGAACTGTGATGAAGATTGTGATGGCTGTGTGTGACAAGGAGGGGATTGAGATGGTGTGGTCTTTCCCAAGGCTTCAGGATGCAAAGCATGGTCTGTGGCAGGGATGCTTCATTACAAGTAAGAGAATCCATAACACTTTTGGCTGGCACTCATCAATCAATAATAGGCACATCTAGACTACTGCTGCCCATCAAATCTATTGGGTTCAAAGAGAGGTATATAGATAGACTTGAATGATGTATATGTATATATATTAATGATCATAATATATATAGTGCACCTGTCGAGTTCCCTGAATCATCTGAAACGATAGAACTTCTTCGAAAGGAGATTCAAAAAGAAATCCACAGTAGATCGTACAGAATTCTATAATATATATCATCATCATTATCAATCCACATCATCACTTGTGGTCTCCATAGTCATCTCAAACTGAACAATAAAGAATACTGTCGAATTGTCCCTTGTCTTTGCCACGTAACGCAAAGGCTAAAAAAAAGAGAGAGAGAACAAATGTGGTCAAATGAGCGGTTAACAATAGAAGGTTTCCTTACCTGTCCATCCCAATAACGAAGCACATTGACTTCAAAGCCTGGCAGGCACATGGTGCACTGGATGGTTAAGCAATCAAGCAGTTAAGAACTATAGAGATCACAAGAAGGATCCAGGATACCTTTTTGAAATCAAGATAGGGATTGCAGAAATCCATTGACCATACTTGATCCTTGGTAATGTTGACTGCCTGTCTGTGAGCAGGATCACTAAAATATGTCTTGCGCATCTCAGGCGTCTTGATATCCAATCCCAATTCGCTAATGTCCTCTGCTACTGCCTGGCCTTGACTATTAGGCCAAACAGGCAAAGGCATCTTTTGGACAGCCAGTCGATTCATTGTGACGATGAGTGGACTGAATGCCTGCGGATGTTCTGAATAGAGGTCCAGTTTGAGACCAGGATCAAACCAGGTCGCGAATTTAAAAGCAACCGATGATCCAATAGGGAATTTCAATGGAGCATCGAATTCATTGCCAAACAATATATCGTCCGCTGTGAGATCCTTGAGAAATCTTCCGATAATCTGAATGCAAAACTTGTCGTCGTGGGTATCAAAATAGGCCGAAGGGTTGGAAAACCCCTTGAGACGGACGACAAGATAGCCATCAAAGACCGCTGTCTGGAGACGTATGGGTTGGCTGTCCTGGTTGATGTGTACCTGGCGGAGTGTGTCGACTGAAGAGCCGACAGTGACGCGAAGAGAGTGTGTGGAAGTTGACATTGGAAAAATAAGGAAACAGAGGATTGCAGGATTACCAAAGTAAGATAAAGACAGAAAAAAAAGGATGTTGCACGAGATTTTATTTATATATTTTATGGATTTGTTTATTTTCTGCCTTTATATTCTTTCCTGCTTAATTATTACTGTATGGGAGGGGTCTACGTATCGCTTACGGAGCAGAAGCAGCAGGATGCCACTCTGACCATCAAATCAATGGGAATTCAGCTCGGGATCAATCTGGCAGTTGCGCTGGTCGTCCTGGCAGGATTCAGCTGGGTGCGACCAAGACACTCACTAGTGTATGCCCCAAAGGCCAAGTTCTCATTGGCAGAGTCAGTACAGAATATGTTGGACTGGCACACAATTGACGCTTGTCTATAGAAAACGGCCGCCTGTCTTGGGATCAGGCTGGTTTGCCTGGCTTAAACCAGTGTTTTCGACCTCGGATTCATTTTTGCTGGAGCGCATTGGGTGCGATGCGGTGCTGTACTTGCGGTTCTTGCGATTGCTGCGTCGAATGACTGGATTCATGGCGTTTGTGGGACTCTGCGTACTACTTCCAATTAACATTGTGGCAACAAAGAACACAGGGTTAGTTTCTTCTATTTTTAAAAGGCTTGGATCTAATATAGTCCTAGAGATTGGCCACCAGCACCTGGTCTTGATTTTCTGTCTATATCAGGCATCAATTATCTTGATGGCAAATTAAGCACTAACCCAGACACGCGCTGGTACTGGTCTCCAGCCGCAGCAACCTGGCTATTTTCCCTTGTAATCGGCTGGGCTATGTACAGGGCATCGTGCGACTATATTGAGATGCGACAGACGTTCTTTCGCAACGCAGACACGAGCCACAAATCTCTCTTGATTGGAAACGTACCTGAAGCCATGCGGTCGGACGAGAAATTAAAAAAGTGGCTGGAGACATTCAATCTCCATCATCCAATTCAACAGGCCATGATGGGCCATCATAACGCAAAACTCACAAAGCTTACCACGGAGCACGAGGAAGCCGTCCACAAGCTAGAGAACACTTTGGCCAGCTACCTCACCGGTAAGATCCTTCAATTACTCCCCTTCAATTCCCAATTCCCAATTGACCTTTTTTTTTAAAAAAAAAAAAAAACAGATGGAAAGGCCGTGGCCAAGAAGCGTCCAACCATGCGAGTAGGAGGAATTGCCTGCCTGGGAACCAAGGTCGATGCCATTGACTATTACACAAAGCAAGTGAGCGATCTCGAAGACCAGATCCTCAAGATGCGCAAGTCAAACACAAAAATCGCAAACTATGGCTGGATCTCCTTTAAGAACATCCAATGGGCCCACAGCACAGACCGTGCCCTCGCAAAGGTCTCAAAGTCCATGCCCAAACCTGCCTTTAACGTCCGTCTCTCGCCATCCCCAAACGACCTCATCTGGCCAAACCTACCAATGGACGCCAGCACCCGCAAGACAAAGCGGTGGATTGGAAGAGTATTTTACGTTGCATTTATCTTTATCTGGATGATTCCTGTGGGTGCACTCTCGGCCACTTCGAATGTAATCAACCTCATACGCCTCTTGCCCAATTCAGAGGTCTTTATCGACGACCACCAAGTCCTGATGGGTATCATTCAGGCCTGGTTCACACCCATTGTCACGGCCATCTTTTTCTTTGTCTTGCCAATGATATTTCGATACATTTCAAAGATCCAAGGCTACCGTACCCAGACTACTTTGGATCGCAAAGTACTCATTAAACTCTACTTTTTCTTTATTATCAACAACCTCTTGGTATTCACCCTGACATCCATCATAATCGGTCTGTACGGCCAAATCAAGTCCCTCGTTTCATCTGGTGCATTGCCTACAGACGAGAGCATGACAGATTATATCGTCCAACTGGCCAAGAATATCACTGATGTATCGACATTCTGGATAAACTATGTGTGTGTAAAGGGTCTCGGAATGACAATGGAACTCGCCCAACTCTTGCCTCTTTTCACAATTACCCTCAGCAAGCTGTTCACTCGCCCTAGCCCTCGTGAGCTTCGTGACATTGCCAAACCACCCGAGTTTGACTATCCTCAAAACTACAACCTCTTGCTCTTTTTCTTTACCATTGCCCTCATCTACAGTGCACTGGCCCCACTCGTGCTGCCCTTTGCTTTTGCATACTTTGCAATCGCAACCATGATCTACAAGTACATGCTCATGTACATTTATGTGACCAAGATCGAGAGTGGTGGAAAGATGTGGCCTGTCTTGTTCCAGACTGTGATGTGCTCCGTATTATTGTTCCAACTCATCATGATCTTGGTTCTGAACCTCAAGGGTGGGCATCTTCAGTCCTATATCCTGATCCCATTGCCTTTTATTACTGTTGCCTATCAGTATTTTTATAGTCGACGGATACATGTCCTTGGCTCCTTTTTGATCGGAACAGACGACACTTTGAATTATGTTGAAGAAAGTACACCAATGGTCCAGCCTGAAAAGCACACCAAGGACTCTTCCAAAGACGATCTCTCCAAACAATACCAAGACCCTTCGCTTCACAACAAACTTACGACTCCAATTGTTCACGAGAATGTCAAGCACCTTCTTCCTCAAGTATATCACAACGTTTCCGAGCAGAAACCGACCAAGAACCACCGTATTCCAGAAGTCATCGAAATGACTCAACAATATGGAAAAAAGATTCGTAACGAGGTTGATCTAGACGAGCGACATGGATTCAGTAGCCACCACAATAAACGCAAGACAGTGCTTGCAATGGATAACGGACGCAAACTTGAGTTTGGCACCTTGGACGAAGAGGAAATACATCAAGGTGTGGATGAAGAAAAAGATAATGATGAAGATGACTCGAATGACATTACTCCCCTTCCATTCAATGAAACGCCAATGAGACACGCGCCTACCTTGCACAGCGATATAGATGATGAGTCTCGTGGGCTGGTGAATGGAAACTATGCCAACACCTACTGGCACCAGCAGAGAGAGCCTCCTACAGCCCAAGAAGATCTCATCAAATACAACAATACTGTTCATCAATCAAGAGCAGGACAACCTAGTCTTGATCTTCCCCGTTCTCTTCCCTTGAACGACAATATCAAAAACAGCCCACCAATTGGAACTGATATTATAGCTACAACCCCTCGTAAACATACTGAGCGCAATGTTACTTCTGAACTAATTGATATCTACTCGTCCTGGGTCCCCGATGAAAAGACGTATTATGATGATCCATTGGCTCCTTGTGAGCGTGAGAGTAAGGTTCTGATGGAAGAGCTTGACATTCGCCCAGTATCTCTTCATGAATTTGGTCTACCTCCCCCCTCTGTCCCTCCACCAGTACCTGATCACGGCTCAGTTGCTTCCCGTCGATCAAGACGTTCATCAGCTCCCATGCTCTCTTCTTCCACTTTCTGGACTCCACCTGAAACAGAGGAGCCCAAGACAGCCAAACGCCGACACTCGTTCCAAGAGGATGCCAGTGAATTGACTGCTGTGCCTCATGTATCTCTTTTCCGCCAATCGTCTTCACCTGCTCGGCTTGTTCATCGTCGAGGCCAACTGCCATCACAGCGCAGACAGGCTGGAACTAATCTGCGGGTTGCTGCCTTGCAACGCAGCCAAACACTGCCATATAGACGGACTGCCCCAGTAGATGAGGATATGGGTGGTCAAGATGATATTCAATCTATTGAGACTAGAACCCAAGGAGGACATATTCAGAACCAAGATAGTTCTTTGCCATTATCAGTAAATGATTGGGGTAGCCGACAGCCATTCCGTAGGAACCGAACCCTCGAACAAGCAGCTCTGCAACAAGAGACTGGACAAGAGTACCAGACACAATTCGGAAACCATCGACCAGGAAATGAACAATCACCACCCCCACCCCCACCACCTCATCATCATACATATTCTTTATCAGAACGGAATTCTTTGGGACCTCCCCAGAATCTTTTGAATCTAGAACATCCCCAAGGCATGGCCTCATCCACTATGAGTCTGGAACTCATTAGACAGCAGTACATGGATTCAGTATCAGAGGACAAGGACTTTTTCTAACGAGTCGTGTATAATCTATCTAGCTACCTGATTAATATAAACCAAGACTAATACTTAACATAATAAAAAATAAAAAACCGCAGACTGGATTTCATGCAATTCACATGGAAATCATATTGTCAAACACATTTGCAGCCATGGGCTGGAGGAATTGAGTGATATCTTTGCAAGAAGGCCAGATAATAATTCAAATTAAATTGATCCAATGCACCTGCTGTTTTCATAACTGGTGTGCTACATTGATAATTTACACACAAACTACATATTTGTAAAACTTGTTAAAAATACATGCAAAAATTTGGAGAACAAACAAACTTTAACCAGTAACACAAGACACCAATATGTTTTTGTAAAGAACGGCAATAAATGCTTAAAGAAATATCAGCCTCAATTAAAAAATTAAAAAATTAAAATAAATATAGAGCCAAATGGGCTGGTAAGCAGTTTTGGATATATATATATTTATATATATATATATTTATATATTTATATAAATATATATAAATATACCTGTGCTTGTCTTTTTCACAAACCAAAGGTGCAAGAAAGAGAGTCACGTACTTACACCTTGCCAAAAAACAATGGATCCAGACAATCGTATCCAATAACCACATGATGAACGATGAAGAAGCGAATGCTGAACTTGAACGGCTAGAGCAAAACATCACATTGCTTCTCCAAGACACTGATCAAAACTTTTCGAGATGTAATCAGATCGCGTCATCCATCTTGCCAATGATTGACAAATTCTCAGAAGCTACAAATAGTATATTAAAAACCCACCAGGTAAAATACAATTTATACACTTGTATTGAGGAAACTGATGATTAGTTGGAAATCGAGCCTAGACATGGGGATACTTCTTTGACTTACTTCAAAGCTCATCATCATCATCATCTGGTCTTGGTACAAATAGACTTCCTCTAGCACGTCCATTTGGAGCCTTTACGACTGGCATTGACGCCATTTCTGAAACGACTTCAATCACAGAAAGTTTTCGAAGCATCACAGAGCGTATGATTGAGCCTGTAAAGCAAGGCCACCAGCAGCTGCTTGAACCACACCTAATGTCCTCTAGACACCAAACCACCCAGTCCTTACCTGACTTTAGTGAACCCGGACGACCTATAGCACAGACACCTGGCTCAACAACATCTTTTCGAATCAGAGAAGATCCTATTCCACGAACACCCAAAAGAGATCTGGCACGCATGAAGGCCGATAGTATTTTGAAATCAAGTGGACTTTACAATCTATCCTCCTCATCCGAGACGTCTGAAGAGCAGCATGTGAATAAGAAGCCATCTTTCCACCGCCCATCATATTCTGCTTCTGATGATCCAGCTAATCTGTGTGTAGGCACAGATGCAGATCGTGAGCGGGCCCTGCTGTTCTTTAGACAACGAGAAAAACGCATTGAGGATATGCCAATGGACGAAGAACTGCCTTCGCTGGGAAGAAGAGACATATCGCCATTGAGAGCCCAAGATAAGAATGCCAAACCTTTAGCCGACACGCCAACCACTCGACGGGTTTTCGAGACATTGGCGCAGGATCTAAAGGCAGGAAAGAAACCTCGGGACATCTTTAATGAATCTGATGAACCTCACAACCCATCTACAAACCGGCCAGTGTTTGAAGATTATACCCACAGGCCGCGAAAAGACAAGCGACCACGACTAGACCAGCTTGGGCGGTTTGAGTTTGATTATAATGTATCCGGGAATTATGGGAACATTGGTACACCAGAAGATCCAGATCCACTTAATTTCCCGGATATGGCTATCTCTAGATCTCTGAATGGTGGAGGGGTTGATGGAAATAGCAATAATGGATATCGACAGGGGCCTGACAGCGTTTTTAGTGAGGCATCTGGATTGACCAGGGCAACCTTTGGGTCTAGTTCGACAGGTCGCGGCCCTGCACCCTTTTCTGTCCATCGGTTTGGAGAGACATTTCGTGAGCCTCCGGGATCCATTCAACTCACGCGGGTCTACAAAGTATTTAGTGATAAGCCTGGGCAGATGCTGATGCTTGAGGATGTTTTGAATGAAGTAAAGGACGACGAGAATCGTTATACAGCCGATTCTGTCATGCTGTTTATTGATATGCTATGCGGGAAAAAGTATCTAAGGCCGGTTGGCCAAGGCTGGACAATTCGCCATTAATCACTTTCTATAGCCATCTGCCAAAGCACAATGGTCATTTTCTTCTTCTCCCAAAACAAAGGGGGGATCCTGTCCAAGAAGCCTTTAAGACATAAAATAAAATAAAATAAAAATCTAAAATTTAAATAAATTATCAAAATAAAAATGATGATGGGTAGGCGGAGACAAAAGGCGGATTTCGTGACCTTTAAAATCTTTCTCCCAGATTTTCAGTGTGTTTTTCTTCTTCTTTACTTTCTTTCCTCATCATGACCTTCATCTCGACATTGAACCGTTTTGCCCCCGTAGCATCAGTTGCCAAGAGAGCCGTCAGTGTCTCTGCAAAGCCTGCCGTGGCCTCCTTGTTCCAGAAGCGTTTCCAGTCTAGCGGAACCGTCGAGGTAAATTATCCTGCCATGCTTCCTAAACATGTCAGACGCGCTAAATCATTGTTCTAAAGATGACCGTACGTGACGCATTGAACCAAGCTTTGGAGGAGGAGATGCTCAGAGACGAAAAGGTCTATCTTTTGGGTGAGGAGGTTGCCCAGTACAATGGTGCTTACAAGGTAAGAAAAATGGGAAAAGACGGGAAAAGCCAGACTTGGTCGGAGATCTTGGTCCTTTTTTTTTGTCCCCAACTAAAATAATAATCATTGGAAACGTACGTATAGGTCACCAAGGGCCTCTTGGATAAGTTTGGTCCCAAGCGTGTTATCGATACCCCTATTACCGAGATGGGTTTGACTGGTCTGGCTGTTGGTTCTGCCATGGCTGGTCTTAAGCCTATTTGCGAGTTCATGACCTTTAACTTTGCCATGCAGGTAACATCCAAAATGCTCGATAATGATGACTAGTGGGTTTCAGAGGTTGATGAAGACTGTTTGTTTGTTTCTTTTTAGTCCATTGATCAAATCGTCAACTCTGCTGCCAAGACTCACTACATGTCTGGTGGTGTTGTAAAATGCCCCTCTGTCTTCCGTGGCCCCAACGGTGCCGCTGCTGGTGTAGGTGCCCAGCACTCCCAGTGCTTTGCTGCCTGGTACGGTAGCATTCCCGGCCTCAAGGTCGTTTCGCCCTGGAACTCTGAGGATGCCAAGGGTTTGTTGAAGGCTGCTATCCGCGACCCCAACCCCGTTGTCGTTCTCGAGAACGAGCTCCAGTACGGTCTCTCTTTCCCCATGTCTCAGGAAGCTCTCTCTGCCGACTTTGTTCTCCCTATCGGCAAGGCAAAGGTTGAGCGTGAGGGTAAGGATATCACTCTTGTATCCCACTCCCGCTCTGTTGGCTTCTGTATGCAGGCCGCAGAGGAGCTCGCCAAGGCTGGTATCTCTGCCGAGGTCATCAACCTGCGTTCCATCAGACCTCTTGATATCGACACCGTCATTGCCTCTGTCAAGAAGACCCACCGTATCATCACTGTTGAGGGTGGTTGGGCCTCATTTGGTGTTGGTTCCGAGATTGCTGCACAGATCATGGAATGTAAGTTAACCTGGGCGTGGTGTACATGTGAAGAGTTTACTAATGGAAATATTTGTGTGGGTACTTGTGAATAGCTGATGCATTCAATGTCCTCGACAGCCCCGTCATCCGTATCGCTGGTGCCGATGTCCCTACTCCTTATGCTGGCAACCTCGAGGCTCTTGCCTTCCCTGATGAGAAGATCATTGTCAAGACCGTCAAAGATGTTTTGGACAAGAAGCTCTAAAGAAAGAAATCCGGAAGCGTATATAAAAAGAAACAGACTACATAAATCACTTACAGAACCCAAATCTATAATAAACCAATCCACTCACCATTACCATTCAAACAAGAAAAAATTGCTCATAATATAATCTATACCGTTCCCTGTCCTTTGTGTTCCAATCTCAGACACCCACTTGTTGGTAACCCGCTGGGAATGATTGTCCCCAAAAAAACCCAAGAAATATATAGTGGTAAAGGTTCAAGGCTGTTTTCCTTCATGGCTGGCTGGCTAGTTAGCTGGCTGCCTGGCTGGGGATGATTGTGTCAGCCGGGTGGTTGGAATATGTTGTCATGGGAACCCGGGTCACATGAGGTTCCATGTTATCCTTCATCTACAGTCCCCATCGTTTTGGCTGGCAGAAATGAGTTGAAGAAGACCAAATGGCTGTAAGCGCTGGGACTTTTCGGGTAACAAGACACTCTTGGTTTTCATGATTTTGATCAATTTTGCCATGGTAACTAGAAATGAACCAGCATTCTTTATTATATTTTTTTATGGGCTTATCAGCAAGTGATTTAGAGAGTTTTGTTGTAAAGTCTAAAATCTTTCAAATTTGACTTTTGCTAGAAACCATTAACTTTATAGGATATTTCTGTAACAAAAGTAAAACTTGCTATTCTAGGATGAAGCAAAACTCGATTATTATTATTTTTGTGAAAAAGTCAAAGACCGTGAATTCCTGCTTTTGGTGCAAGCGAAATCGACAATGAAACCATCTAATAAAATGGTCATGGACTAGGCATTTTTATTTAAACGGACAAAGGATCAAGCTGTCCAAGGTACATTATTCAAAAAAATATTTTACGAGGGTAAATGAATACCACTCATACTGGGGTGTGTGTGTGTGTTTTATTATTATACATATATATAAAGGCTTTGATGCCAAATATCATTTTGCCCTCAAGATCTAAAAAAAAAAGAAAAGACCTCGAGTTTATACCCAACAATTAATGCCAAATAGATAATGGGTTTTAGGGTTATAATTGAATTGTATACACAAGAATACAGAGTACATAAATTATAATATAAAAAAGGGGAAATTCTGCTAATAGTCGCGTTAAATCCCATCTTTGAATCGAGTATTGTATTGCCTGTAAATGAAATACCAGCATTAGATTTACTTTATTGACCAGCAATCTCATTTTCTGCAAGGAGAAGGTCAGCGTCCTACCAATAGATGTATATATATACAGCTAATGTGGGACAAATTCAAGGGAAAAAGAAGGCCTTTGGTGTATATAGACAATCAATTGGGGGTCTATAAATGCAAATATTAAACAATAAATAGTAACAGAAAGATTATGAAAGTCGTGCATGTGCGGGACAGATCTAGAATAAATATCTGTATTTTCTGGTAAATGGTAAAGTATTATCCGAGTATCTGTTTATCAGAAATCAAGAAATAAATATTTTTTTTTAATCCAGTGTTTTTGAATTTGTCAAGGAGATTTATGGGTTTATTCTTAAAGATATCCAAGAGGTTTAACTTTATAGACCATATTTCTGGTCTAATCTCTGATTTTTATATATTTAATGGCCAAAGACCACCCATTGTAGCCCATGAAATTGGATACAATATCCACTTTACAATTACCTTGTTCAAGCCCAAAGGTCCAAATAAAATGCACAACCTTTATTATCTCAAACTTGCACTTGTTATCATAAGCAAAAAACAAACAAACTTGTGGCTCTTTATAAAAGTGAACCTTTATATATATATATATCAATCTAGGTAAGAATCATCTTCATGTTTTCATAGTACATCAACATTGGATTTTCTCCACTACGGGTCGTGGTACGCTCAACATCACCATATCGTTCGCAAAACTCGCGGTGTGTTAGGACCCTGACGCCCTTGTCATTTCCTGCTCCAGTGCCACGACAGACACGGAGGTACATGTCTCGAAGAAGTTCAAAATTGGTGGGGAAAAAGATGTCAAACCATCCAGGCTGGACCATGTAGGTTGAACATGGCACCATGGTTCCTTTGTAACGTGTCTGGACTACAGGGGCATCGATACCTTCAACTGCGTCTGGTAAGCTAGAGAAATCGGATAGTACGAGCTGATGCTGGGGGAAATGGGTCTTTAGGGTCTCGAGTAGCATAAACAGCTTTGTGGGAATGAATTCTGGAGCAGAAAGATTGGGTGCTAATGGCATATTCTTGAGAAGGGTATTCCATATCTTGCGAGAGAGTACTGGACTACGGTAGCCAACTTCATCACGTATGGCCATGTACCGAGAGATCAGACTGTCTTGACCCACAGGCTCATAGATCTCTGTATATTCTCCATTGGCATCTGTGCTCACCATGGCTTGTCGTGGTTCAAGTGTGTTGATGTCGTATCGAATCAGATCATGGGCAAAGTTGTCCTATAGTACATGATAAGCCCTCTGGTTACCGAGAGCAGGTATCAATGTACTTACGATGACTTCCATTCCAAGGAAGAAGCAATGCTCAGGCACATGAATGTCCCAGTCAAAGATACTTTTGTTAATCACAGTTACGCACCTGTGATGGTCCTTTGCATCACGGACATCTTGTCTCTCTGACTGGCGCTCGGCCAGCTTTCCAGAGATCTCAATGATGTTGTACTTGGTGCGCTTATAGACATTTGGTTCATTCTGCTGAATGTAATCCAAGATGTTCAGCATGAGTGTACCGTTGCCTGCACCCATTTCATAGATAATGAGGTCCTTGTGAGGGAAATGGTTGAGCTTGTATTCTGATACCAAATACTTTGCAATAGCAAATCCATACCAAGGCTACAAACATAAATGTGAGGATCATCAATCAAAAGCAGCTCTTTATTTCCTGACAATACTTTAAAAAGCTCGGTGGGTGTGTGCCAGACTTGACGGGCTACTTCATCCACTTCGTCTACATCTCCTTCAATCTCCTTGTAGAGCTTGGCCAATTCATTCATAAACGCCAAATGATCCTGCATCCCATTGAAATCAAAGTCTGTCTCTGGTGAGAAGATGACAGCCTGTTTTGAAAAGTATCCATAGTTGGGGTTGTAGAGCGAATCGTCAATGAAGTCTCTGGCAAGCATCTTTGTCTGGGTGGGAGGAGAGGTGGCACTGGCAATGTCCTTGGCTGTCTTGCGAGGATAGTTTTTGCGGGCCTTTTCTTCCTTTTCTTCTTCTGCTGTCTGAGAGAAAAAGGGCGTGAGGACTCCTTGGACTGTATCCTCAGTTGTATCTAGCCGACGACGGCCTACGACAGGTGTCATTGTCAGGCACCGGTGAAGAGGACGAACGAAAAAACTGGGAATCGTGCGATTGAATAGACATTGTCTTTGGCCAGCCAAAGCCTGGGTCAGCGCACGCCGTTGAACAACATGCATGACTAGATCTATATAATGAGCGCTTATAAAAACAAGCAGGCTGTTGTTTTTTCTAGGTTGACAAATAGGACAGAGAACATGATTTGATGCGGAGAATCAATTGCTATTGACAGACTATACATATATACATGTATATAAAAAGTAAGGGCCTTTCTTTTTGTTTCTGGATATTTATGCTCTATACATGTATATATAAAAAGGAAGTATTGTTTAGCCAGGGCCGTATCCTAGACTGCCTTGTATCTGCTGTATAGATGAATGGGCCTGATAAAATATTGTAAAGTAGATGAAGTGGCGATGATAAGGGAGGCGTCATTCATGGCGGAGTTGCACCAGAGAGTCTATAAAATACAGTCTTTTCTACATCAATTTCAACAGCTCTTTATTGATCTTTTTTTTTCATCCTATTATAATATAAACATGGTAAGGATCTTGTAGGCCCAGGATATATGATCAATTGGTATATGGGTACTAACACGATTGCTTATTGTAGACCATCAAAGTTGGAGACAAGGTATGTTTCAAGGATCTCTTGCTGTGTTCTCACGCGTCAAATCACAGTTGCCCGACCTCTCGCTCTCTTATGTTCCCTTTGACCCCAAAGAGGATTTACAGGCATGCCCTCGGTAATACTTTATTCATGGATCATTAAAAATACATGATTGAAAAGACTAATATTATATGCTGTCTTGACTTTAGCCCTATTCCATTCAAGTTGTACGAAGAACTAAAGGGCAAAAAGGCTGTGATCTTTGCCATTCCAGGCATGTTTGTCAAGAATAAGGATACAAAAGGGCTAATTTGATTTATTCCATAAAACAGGTGCCTTTACTCCCACATGTTCCGAGCAGCATGTTCCCGAATTCTTGGCCAAGTACGATGAACTCAAGAGCCATGGCATTGACAAGGTCATTTGCATTTCTGGAAACGATGGCTTTGTTATGAATGCCTTTGCCAAGGTCAGCGGAAGCAACGGAAAGGTGCTCATGGTCAGCACTGCCGACTCTGGATTCCTCGAGGCCCTTGATTTGACTATTGGAGAACCCAAGCTTGGCTCTCTCTTGCGCCCCAAGCGTTTTGCTCTCTTGGTAGATGATTTGGTTGTCAAATATGTTGGTGTCGAGAATGGCCCAGGAATCGAGGCTTCTGGTCCTGCCTCTATTCTTTCCCGTCTTTAAAAAAGAAATAGGGGGATGATTATTGTGGGCATAAACTAGGGATTGAATAAAGCTGGTTTTGTTCATGTTTATTTAATAACTATTAGTGGGTTCTACTGACATGGCTGGTTGGGTCGTTTGCTATTTAAACTAGCCTTGCGTGCAGGTTGCATGCTTTTGGATCGAAGTGCGCGCATATATCTTGATGAAGATGCAACCATTCGCTTGAGTCCCTTTGTACCAGTGTCCTTCCCCTCCCACTCGGGAATAAAAATGTTGTTGGATGGATTATGACTGGTATTTTTACCAAGGCTCGGTGAATTGTCGTTTTTGGTTCCTGGATGATTGAGTATCCCTCAAGCAAGAAGGACAGCATCTTTAGTATATATATATAAAGATTCTTAAATGTTTACCTGCACTTGTACAAAACTCGGTCATGTACTCCTGCATGGCTTTGTCCACTGGTGTTAACCCAAGACGACGACGAAATTCAGGCGCTGGATTATGGACCAGACCTTCTTCTTGTTCGCCAACTCTATGGGCACTAACTTGGCCATATCTGATGTTTTCAATGTTGGGAGACGGAGCAAAGGAAAGAGTGCGTGAAGAGGGACGCTGGGTTATAGAAATTGGCTGTGATTCACAGGTTGATACACTCTTGCGAGACTTGTTCAAGAGGTCTTTTGCAGCAATTGTTGGGGTATCAATGGTCAGTCCAAGATATGGGTCACTAGTTGAGCTAGAGATCGAGTCTAGAGTTGAGCTGGATGTGCTTTTTCCTGGAGAGACAAACAAAGTTTTGTGTAGTAAATGTCGCTCATTGGCATTTCGCAAAAACATATTTGCTTGCACACTCTGAATATCATGTATCTTGTGCTCATAGATATTTGGTGGAGGATCCATGGATATAGGGTGCACCAGAGTAACCGGTGTCTCGAGAACAACATCTGTACTGGTGAATGAAAGAAAAAGATGTTTGGCGAGTTGGCTCATTTGATGCTTAATTGGCGGATTACCTTGTAGGACAGGACAAGGACAGCCGAAGAGCAAACGAGACATCAATCAGTGTCTGGTTCTTGACTGAACATTGGTTAGGCTACAATCATTAAGAGTGTCAGGTGGAGAACGATAATCAAAGACCAATATGTTGTCTTACAGGTACTTCGACCGTCAATGTAACCTGACTACTGGAAGATTCTTCAATTGGCCTCCACCAATCTAAATCTGCCAATGATCTCTGGGAAATAACTTCACGCGTCGAAGTAACGGGCATAAACTCAAAGCTTCCTGTCAATCCAGTTTGTGAAAATGTATTTTGTCGTCTCAAAAGCTCTAGCTTTACATTTGTGATCTATCAGTCAAATTGTTAATTTTTTTTCAAGATTCAAGATTCATTTTTTATATATTTTACCTTTTGTTTGGAATCATTATTGGTCTTGAGAATGGCATAAATGGGTGACCCGGCTACCCAGAGAGATCTCGAGAGAGCCAAACTTAAGTTTACACCGCTATCCTGATGACTAGCTGTCCTCCAGACTTGTCGTGTCTCAACCACAGGAACATATAGGGCTGCATCTCCAAGAGTCCCGAGGCTCGAATTTGAATAGAGTTCAATGGGGCGTTCTGCACGCAATGTAGCATAAGATGACGGGCTCTGACTAGACTCTGTACAGACCACCAGCTCACTAAAGTGTTAAAGTCTGTCAATATGTCAAAGACACCAAAATTCTACAAGAACATTTTCTGTTTGACCAACTTTCCTTTCGAGATAATAACGAATTATTCCCTTTTTGTCCTTGTAACTCCCACTTAGCTCTACGGGCAGTTGAACGGTAAATGGAATCACAAGCGATTGATTGTTCTTGTCCAGATAGCGAGGGTATATTTGACTATGAGTAGCATTCAGGACAGGGTGCTTCAAGAACTGAGAAGTGTGGCTTGCAGGTGAAAAATGTACAGTATCAGTGATGGCTTGTTTAAGAGAAGAATATACATATAATATATTTAGATATAGTTGATAAACTAGACGGTCTTTGGACCTTGCAAGTCAACTTACCTTCTACACCATAGAAATTCAGTTGGAGAGAAACAAGGCCTTCGAGACAGTGCATCTGTGTTTGACAAGGGTTGACCTTGATGATAAGTGTGCCGGTAAGCTGGCCTCCTGCAACAACATAGGGAGACGTTAGGTAGATCTCTGTGCCTTGCTTTGTGTGCAGCCAATGGGGACGCCCAGCTTGGTATTTGTGGTCATTGGTAACAGTGGTTGTGGTATGACTTTTGCTAAGAGTAGAGTTTCGCGTAAGGCGACGAATGAGATCAGTTAGACCAACATTTGTTTGCTGGTTGGTTTCTGCCAAACAGGGCAGGACACCTTCTGTGGTAGGTACATGAGCCGATGATGCAAAGTCTATTGAGCCAGTAGTGGCCACAGGCTGAGAAATCGTGCTTATTTGCGCAGCTACGGTGTGAGAGCGCGGTAGCCGAGTATTGGCTATCTGGCTATTTGGCTTGGTTTCCTCTGGTTGATACGTGCCCTTTGCTGGACCCACACGGCCACGGATCAGGGGAACCTGGAGACTGTTTAGGGCAGTGATACACCATGAACGCAATGGACGAGAAGGTGTCACGATCTTCTTAACGGGCTGAATACTATGTGAACGCTGGTCAGGGCCAGTCCATGATCGAGTCATGGTAGGAGACATGGTAAGAACAAGGCGAGCAGATGGTTCCAATAAAATGATGGATATTGTGGGTATAGATTGGTAAAGAGAGAAGAACAAAAGAATATGTGTTTATTAATCTATATGTTTTGTGGTTACTGTTCTTACAATATAGCAACATTCTTTATCATTGCCATTTCAATTTCTCTAGTTTATCATCATACTATCGCCTGTGCAAAAAAAAGGTCATTAGATCCCTAGTAGACGAAAAGATATGGACAATTTAGAGTAAGAATGTACCAAGAGACGCCTTTATGTTTTAATTGACATCTCAAACGTTTAACTGAAGAATAAATCATAAATATATAAAAAGGTGATTGTTTGCTAATATTAATAAGAAACCACGAGGTGATCACTGGTCGAAAACCAGATCTTTAAAGACTGCATTCCTCTTCATTTTATTCTCGCTCATTTAGCTTGTTCCTATGTTCTTTCAAGAATATTAGGCTATCCAGGATAAAGGGTTGGGAAATATGGTATCTTTATTCTTTTGTATCTGATATCAAAGTGCCATTACTCTCTTCGTCTACTGGTAATCTAATGCTACCTAGAGTCATTGTTGCTCCATGTTGGAATATAGCAATCCAGACAGCCATAGCTTCTAATAAAAATACACCGATCAATGCATATTTACTGCCTTGGGTCAAAACAGAACCGACAGAACAATCGCTCAAGCGGTAGATGGGCATCCAACTCGCGATTTCGCATGCGGGTGGTCCTAGAGGATGGAACCTTTGGTATGTTTCGCTGTTTATCAAGGCGGTCGTGAGTTTGTGATCAAACATTACGCAAAACAACCAACTCAAGGATAATCCAAGTGGCAAGAAGAACTGGCAGACAAGATCAACCGCAGTATTGTAGGCCGATGGCCGTTCTGAATCTTCCGATTGGCTGTAGAGCAAGAAAAATGGGCACATAATTGAAGCCTGGACAGCCACAAGGGTCGAAATTAGACGCTTGTCTTGGACAGCTTCTTGGAGAAGAGTGAGCGGGTGTGTAGCCAGGGTTTGGGTATCTTCTGCCAGGACTGAAAAAAACGAGAGGCCAAAGTGGCTGTACTGGCTAAGAGAGGAGACGACGACAAAGCCTGATAGCAGCAATGCAATTAGACGAGTGTACTGAATGGCTACAACGATAAAAGGCTGGCTAGCAGACATTTTAGAATTGAAGAGAATGTAGAGGAAAGAAAGAAGATGAGGAAATATATATAAAATTATCTATAAACAAGTGTCGCTCTTCATTTTCGCTTTATTTTTTTCATATATATATATATAACACTTTATTTTATTTTTTCCTCTCTAAATATCTCTTTCTCTTTGTGCTGGACTCCTTTTTATTCCACTGTGGGAATGTTCATACAGTCAGGCTGGGAAATATTGATTAATTTGGAAAACCAAATGGTGATTATAGAAAATTAGTTTGGGTGTTTCTAAAAAATAATTTGGCGATTTTGCTTACCTGGTTTTGGACAAAGATCAAAATGAATTTTAGAAATGAGAAAAGTTAGTTTTTGAGAGAACTTTGGGTAAATAAATTATACATACCTGTAAAGATCTTAATTCTTATTTCTAACAAAAAAAACCGTGTTTGTTACGGCGATGTATTTCGGTCTGGCGTAAAGACTTGTGGTCTTTTTTGTCCTGACCATACTGCTTTGGAGATGGTCATCGTGTTATTTGAAGCATTGATATCTCTTTGCCATAATTGTTTGCAATGATGACAGCAGACAACTCCAACACCTTTAAAGTTGTCAGTACCTATGATAGTCAGGCCATCAGAAAGGCAGAGATTGCAAGTTTTTGAGGTTTTGAATTCATTGATTATCGTAACAATCAGTCGACCTTTAGCCTCACGCCTTTTTTTAATGTTCTGAATAATTTTCCAACTACAACGCATCTGTGCCCCTTTAGCTTGACTGCATCTTTGCCGAACATTTCTGCACCAAAAACAATGAGAGGTATCTTTGTTTTTGACTCCAGATATGGTGCCGGCTTCCACCTTTGCTTTCTACAATAAGATAACATGACAAGGTTGACAGTGATGACAAACAGTCTGCATACTTACTTTGGCTTGCTAGGATTGCCGATTACTACCTTTTTCTTCTTTTGCTTCTGTTATACTTTGAGGTGCCATTAATAAGGATATTAGCCGTCTGATCAGTGGCTCTCTGAACTCCTCGATATAATTGGAAGCGGGTCTTTGCTGTATCTTTCCCATAAAATCCAAAGAATCTGTCCTTGTTGCAAAAGCATATACTTTACATAGTCGCTGTATGCTGAGCTTTTAAAAGTTTTTGGGGAAGGAATTTTACTCTCCAACGACTCAATCCCTGTATCCTTTTTCAACTTGTTTTGCTTTCTTGATAATCCCGTCGATCCCGTCATGTGATAGTATTCCTTAGTAAGTACACCTCAAGTGTCTATTTGACTGTAGACCAACTGTTGAAGTGAATACGGATGTTCTACCAGGATCCAGTGATATAGATAAATACTTGTCTTTCACCTCAGACAGGTCAAAATCCTCAAGAGCCAGATCAAAACTTTGGTATGAGGGACCAGGGCCAACTTGATGCTTTCTGTAGAACAAAAAAGTCAACTGAAACATCATCAGTACGTACAATGTTGCAGAAAAGTATGCTGCTGTTTCCATTTGGTGCTAATTCAGTTATACTATACATATATTTGTTAGATAAAGGAATATAGACTAGAATGAATACTTACTCTTTAAAACGAAGTTTTTCAAATTTGAAAATACAAAAGAACATCTCCAGTTGAGTTTGATAGCCTCTAGGTAATGGAAGTTTTACAAAGCATGATAGAGCATTTACACTCATGGTAACGAAGCGCCAATCGAACAATGGTTTTGGCAGAATACAAAATCATCTTGGAAGTGGAAGTTTTCAAACATCATAGGGTTTATGGTCAATGTGTTCTTGCTCCAGTTCAACATTAAGAGACATCAAGAAGGGAATAAAATTGCCTGGATTTGCTGAGAGCTCCACCTGAGTGACCGGTTTACTGACCATGTTCTTCCACGGTTCACAAAAGTGTTGGATTGTTGATTTCACTTTATTGTTTAGAAGTTCAGTATTCGTCCAAGTGGGTGACCCTTTACAAATTTCCTGATAACAGTACTTTTTGGCTACTTTCTCGATAATCTCTTTGGGCATAAACTATTATATCACAAGTATCTGAATGATAGAACAGTTTGTTTAACTTACCATAAACAAGTCTTGCAACTTGTACCGCAGAAAGTAAAGCAAATGATTTTCAAAGTTTTCAACACTATTGTTAATGTACAAAGTAGCCAATTCTGTGCATGCTTCCGCTACACATTGGCTTATTCCTGGTAATAGCTTTTCTGTGTACAAAATGGATTTGTGTTGCCTCTTAAATTGGTCAAAGGAGCTCAATATAATTGTTGCGGAAGTGATCCGCTATTTGTAGGTAGTTTGCCATTGACCATTTGTATGATGCTATACCAGAAGTTTTGACTAAAGATGACTTTAGGTGCACCAATGAGAGTATGGTTCTCCAAGACATAATAATTCACAAACAGTTTAGCTCTAAAAACCAAATATCTGACTGTTGAGCATGCTTTAATCACACTTGATTTCAATTTCGTATGGTATGTGTCTGAAACGCAGTTATCAAACCCCAACTTCCTGGCATACGCTTTGTAATTATCCCCCAAATTAGCACGGATAACTTGTGCTTTTGACAAAATACCTTGCTGGCAAAATGAAGAACGTGCAGATCTGTGCCCTCTTTGCTTGCATTTAGAACAAATAGCAACATCTCCCTCAACTTGATCTTTTTGTCTTTTAGCTTGCCGCTTTTGTGCTCTATCTTCATATGTTTGCTTTCGCATTTTTAACGCTACTTGAGCCAACTACAAATACATAAAGAAAACATGTTTACATTATAAAGACACTTTTCAACATTTTGCTTTGTAGTTATTTACCAGTATTTGCTGTGTCTGCAACATACAACTTACACTTGAAGTAAGCTTTTGTGTAATGACCACTTTTTGAACAATCAACACATATTGCATCTTTAAAGTATACGATATGAATCCCAATGTAAAAGATGACAAACTTATTTCATACCTTCAAATGCATTTGCTTTACGACTTTCAAACACTTGGCGTTTCTTCTCCAAGATGATTGATTTGAACGTAGCTTCAGACATGTGTCAGGAAAACCAGTGTAAAAAAAAAGAGGGAAAGAAAAGCGATGAATTATATTTTATACAGAACAATTGAATTATGGACAACAATTGGTTCTTTTACAATAATTGATTTATTGATAATGACTGATTTATTAAAAATATTTGTATGAAGAACTTGAATCTCATTGATACTCTTTAACAGTAATTAAAGCGAAATAAAGCGTCGATATGTCTGATCCTGCCTGGGCGATATTGTACTGGCTGTTTCTTTTCGTCAAGTATAATGATTTGTCTATTTTGAGTCTTTCTGAGCAGTAAGAACTTGAATCTGTTGAAGAAGCGTCTTGAACAAAAAAAGATTTGAATTGGGCCAATCATTTTTTATCTTTTCGCCAAATTATTTTTTGGCTAGTGTCAAAGTAATTTTCTATAATCACCATTTGGTTTTCCAAATTAATCAATATTTCCCAGTCCGGCTGTATTCAAATTGTGACCCAAAAGTTGGTTTCTATTTGCTGGAACTCTTTTTTATAGTCACTTGCCTATTTAATTATCTCACAGGCTACTCTTTATTGCCTATTGTTTCTATTATATGTCTATTGCTAATTATTCAATATAATTATATATATGTATATGTATACGTATATATGTATATACATATACATATATTTATAGTTCAATTATAACAATTACCCTCTTTTATAAATTATCACACTTTGAATTCTTTCACCTAAAAAAAATCGTCTTGGGATGACGGAAAGTCACGTAGGAGAGAGAGAGAGAGAGAGAAGCAAACCTGGCGGGCTTTCCTTGCTTCTTTTTTTCCCCTTTCCCTCGTCTTACAAGCATTTCAGCCTAGGTCATGTCCACACCAAACAATAGCAGATACTTCTGCCACATATGTAGAGCCGAAGTACCCATCTACATGGCCCCAGATCCTACATGCCAAGAGTGCAACCAACAATTTATTGAAGAGGTTAGAATAGAACAATTAAGATAAAAAGACGTCTTACAAATCGAGTGATTGTGTAGATTGAGGATGATACTGATGATCCCCGACGCTTTCTCTCGGGAACTGAGGGTCAACCACCACTAATGAACATCTTCCGCACCGAGACTGGTAACATTACTTTGATTAACTAGTATCGAGTGTCAGAAACGTCGACGGACTGATCAAAAATGGAATAGGGGAAGGAGGAGTCGATGATAACGCGCTTAGTCCGTTCTTTGAGAGTATCATGGCTGCTCTTTCGGCCCAGGTACCGTCGCGCCCCAATGGAACAAGTACTCCTGGAAGTGGTACTGGTGCCGAGGGTACACCCGAGACAGGTGGTGGCCAAGAGAGCCAGAGAAGTCCATTTGTGTTTTATACTGGACTCTTGGATGGCAATAACATTCATACACGACACACCAGCCCTTCTAGACAGCCCTCTTCTGACAATGACCCTGCACAGAACCGAGAGCCTTCAAACCAGCCATCCGAAGGTGAAGCAGGCAATAGAATCAGTGGCATTGCGGGGTATTATGATTATATAGCATAGAATACAAACCCACCCCATCTTGTTTTACCAAAGCACTCAATGTTTATTCATATATCTTTGCTTAGCATGCTGCAAATGTTGCAAACATTGGCAGGCGCGCCTCTTGACGCTGGATTTGTGGGAAATCCAAACGACTACGTGTTCTCCCAAGGCGCACTGGATAACATCATCTCGCAGTTGATGGAGCAGACGGTTGGGTAAGTGGTGTGAATGACAGACGAGGACTAAGACGAAGAAATCAGTCGCACAGCTCCTCCCCCCGCCCCAGACGAGATTATCGAGGCTCTGGTGGATCGTGTATTAACACAGGCAGAGCAAGGTATGTTGTAGGAGGCCAGCCAGGTAACGATGGTAACCGTGAATATTTATCGTTGTAGATCTCCAGGTCGATTGTGCTGTCTGCAAAGAAGAGTTTGAGATTATAGAAAGAGTGGTCGAGCTTCCCTGTGCACACATCTTTCACAATGAGTGCATCAAGCCCTGGTTAAAGATGAATGGAACCTGTCCTGTATGGTAAGTATAAAGGGGAAATGGGACACCCGGAGGAGTGTTTATTCGTCTTTGTAATCGTTTTGTTGGATAAGTCGTCATTCAGTGGTGCCAGAGACAGCAGGGGCCAGAGACGATAGCCAGAGTACAAACCCTCCAGAATCATCCGACCAAACACCAAACCCTGGAGCCGGAAATAACCAGTCTACAAACGAGTTTTCTTCTGATAATAGAGACCAAACATCGGCTACAAATGGCTCAATCTTTTCTTGGCTAGGAGGATCCCGAAATGAGCGAAGTGGGTCGAATACACCATCATGGACAACCAACATCCCCGGTCCATTTTCTTGGGGACCTGGCCAGAGACGCAGGTCAAGCAGCCATAACCATTCGCCTACTAATTCTGACACCCAAGACCATATGGACATCGATGGTCCTGACCTGGATCTTGATTAGCAACCCCACATCTTTTTTTCTTTTTCTGTCATGAAGGCAAAGGGGAGGAAACACTTGTTTTTTAATAATACGACTTGTCAGCCCGAATAAACAAAGGACAGAGCGCATTTGCATACCAAGAAAATATAGATATATAGATATATAGATATTATAGATATTATAGATATTATAGATATTATAGAATAATTTAGTTTGTGTGTCTACCAATATGGTTTCTTGTCTTTAGACCATGGGCAATCCAGCCACAGGATAATGCCAGGATTACCACGCCAATAAGCGCCGAGTAGACACAGCCAAGGTGTATGTCTGATGCATTGAACAAAGTCTATGGATAGATCCAGTCAGTATTACGGCCAAGTTATAGCGATTGATCTTACTGCATAAGAAGCGCCATAATGTGAAATTATCACCCAGGCAATCTGTAGCATGCCTGTTTTTGTCTTGTAAGAAGAGAATCCTTCAAAGGCAACCATCATCCAAGCCATGTGCAGCAGAGAAAACACGGTGGTATTGATGGCTTATAAACGAATTAGTCGCACTCTTATTGATCTATCCATGCTTTACCAGATACAAAGAATAGACTGAGTCCTGGACAAGATTGGCACATTCGCACACCCGGTCCAAGAGACTCTACGAGCAAAGAGATGTAACTGACCAGACAGGTCATTAATGCATAGCCAAAACCAGACACTAGAGATCGATATTCGAATCAATAAGTATTGCCATGTGTTTGATTCTGGGAGCACAAACCAAATCCAAATACAGGGCGGTTAAAGGGGGAGGTTGGGTTTTTGGAAACCAGGTTGAGACCTGTCTCTGCACGACTGTTGGA
Organism: Phycomyces nitens; assembly: GCA_022702545.1. Classification (NCBI taxonomy): domain Eukaryota; kingdom Fungi; phylum Mucoromycota; class Mucoromycetes; order Mucorales; family Phycomycetaceae; genus Phycomyces; species Phycomyces nitens. The sequence continues at coordinate 7,598,094 of JAHRBC010000003.1, forward strand.
TTGTTAGCGATATCAACAGTCAATAGAGTGTTCAAGGTAGCCTTGATAAACTATATTTTACCTCAGGATCCTAAAGAAGATCCAACGGAATATTTCCTGGATTGCAATGCTATAAGCTATTGTGACGGCATGGGTAGATTGGGTTTTCTTGGCCAGGTACCATATTACACTCGAGATTAAGAGGGCAATCAAGCAAAAGAATGCACTATTGTCGATTGGTTTAATTTGGATCGTAATGTGGGTGATGGAGGGGCAAGAGGCCTACCTTGTTACCATCAAGAGAACATATTGGGCATTGCGTGCAATGTAAAGAAAAAAGATGGACAGAATTGGACCATAGGCTAGAAAGAGACAGCCAAAGAAGGTGTAGAGTGACATGAAGGAAAGGTGTGTGACGGCGAGTGCTTTTTCTGTGCGTATTGTTTGCAATGATTTTTGAAAATTGTATTAGGAATCTCTGCAAAAAGAAAGAAAAAGAAAATAAACCTCGATTGTGAATATCAAGAGACTATGTAGGATTGTCAGTAGAGAATATCAATTGACATTTTATCTTGGTGAATGCAGAAATGGCTAGAATTACAGTATATCTTGATGCTCTCAACCCTTGATTTGCATCTCGGTCACCAAAAGAGGGCTAATAATTTAAGGCACTTTATACTGGTTCCTGAAATCAAAAGCTCTTCCCGTAATCACTCTGACCTTGACCTTTCTTTGTTGGTCAATAGTGCCACGAGTGTTTGCCAAAGATATAAAAATCGAATTATAAAATAAAGTCGTTAATTACAGCAGGTGTGCTTGTTCATATTAATACAAGAGACATAGTACCATATAACCCATGTTTCCGATATTCTTTTAAAAAAAGTTCAATTGTAATTTCAAGAAAACAATACAATTGTTAAACCTTTATTTCCACAAGAAAGGTGATAAAGAACGCTAGTATATTAAAAATGAGCAAAACAATATGATGCATATATTGAAGTTGACAATATAAACATCTATTGATAGGATGAATGGTAAGAGTGATCCAATATACTTTGACTGACAATGGACATCAAGTGAATGAGCCATTTCTCAACAAGACGAACCCATGTAAATCCCTATAAGTTTATTAAATAAATGAGGACTAGTATGTATACATTCAATCCTAATATCCTTTACTAATTGCCTATATATAAAGTAGAATTCAATATGTGTATTTCCCGGCATTTCTACTGGAACCAAAGGCTCCAGGTCGCTATTATGCATAGATATTTCGTCTTGTCCCAAGAGTCTTGTTGAAATATTAATGACGTCAAAAGACACTGACTAATCGATGTACAAAAGATGATGGAATGAAAAGAAAAAACAAAATAAATAATCCTAGTGAGATAAGCATCTTTAGTCTATCATAAGAGAATCGTCCTTCAATCTGTTGTTCTTTGACATTTTCGGCTGTGATTAACGTAAATAGGATAGGGAACTTGTAGATACTGTGAGGGTTGTTTATTAAAGAAAGAATATTATGATGGTTTATATACTTGTTATTCTAATTCCCTTGCAACATATATTGTATAATGGTCGGTTATCACTGTTGAAGTGTAAAGTGTATGTGCAAATGGTGTGTGACTATTGAGATGTTAATTTACTATCCTCATTAGCAAAGAGTAACCGAATATCGGTTGTTGAGTCTGTAGTTCACTCATTTGTGGTAAGGATACCATACTATGTTTACGAGACAAGCCGTATGGTATTTCTAAATTCAAAGAAAGGTTTGTATCTTGCTTACAATTATCTACAAGGAGATCAGCGATGTATATTGATAGTTATATACTGAAAGTATTTATCCTGGGCCAATAGATATTTAATAGCTAGTCAGTGACCAGTATCTACTTTATGCTGTAGGGACAAGTAAGCAGACAATTAAATATTTTATTAAAGAGATCATTAACCACTCTACTTTCTTAATGTGCTTTTAATTCCAAGTCTTCCTAGAACAAATTATATATAAAAACAGATGAAAGTATTTAGATTTGTTTGATAATAACTGGTAACTAACTTGAGCTAATATAATAACTAGCTACATAACCAAGTTTTATCTTTGTATAGCCAAAAACACAGTTATTGTTCCAATTAATAGATGGATTTGCTCTTTTTGAACAAGCGGCTCTTTAGATAGTAGTAGTAGTTTTTTTTTTGTTTTCTTCATAGTTTGAAAAGAACTTTTCCATACGTGAACCCCGTGCTTTTGATATGTTTTTAATAACACAATATTTACGAGTGTAGAACCATTGATAATGAGCTTTTGTAGACGTAACTCCAATAACGGCTGGCAAGACATTGGGATCGTACTCTTGCTTTGTAGAAATATCTTCAATCGGTCGAGTGACAAGAGCTATATTCAGATTTTCCGGACACTCCTTGCTGTCATTTATAACAAAGCGCGTTTCTTTGATAAATAATGTCTCCAAGCGAGTGTAGGTCATGTCAATGAACTGGCACCCAGGCACTGAGAGATTACCAGATACTGTTACACTAATAAACCACAGCAAGCTCAATTCTCTGCAGTGGAAGGATATAAACCTGAGGACATCTGAAGTAATTGATTTTCCTGATATTTTGAATGATTGGAGCCCAAATATCTTTGAGTTGTACATTTCGCCTTCAACGTTGACATCAATGTACTAGACTGAAAGATCTTTCAAACGAGGCGAGGCTTCCAAGAGCGTATCTAGGTCAGGTAAAAAGTATTTTGTTTATTTTGCGGGTGTGTCAAGGCCTGGCGCCTGTAGGCATATAGGCCACCCACGTATCTAGGTCAATAGACGAAAAATCAAATCTCTGAGTTCCAGTTTGACCAAATTGTAAAGTTTCACACCCAGTGAAAAAATCTCAATTTGGCATTTTTATTTGGATTCCGCCATTTTTGTATACCATTTATGGAACACCCATAAAGTCCGCTTTTGTACATTTGTGTCCTCCAGATTAAAAATCTACTGCCTTTTATGAAATACTCAAAAATAGTTTTATTTTTTCAAAGTAAATATCTTTATCCAATAAAAAATAAAAAATAAAGGGAACCAAGTAGAAATACTTGCTTGCTAGGTAGGAGCTCTTACATGCTAGATAAAGACTTCTTGACTTACCAAGGACAAACATGGGCCACCTATGAAGAGAATTGTATGAGTAAAAGAAAATAGTAATTAGAATATTATTGTATAAAACACCTCTAGGTTTTAGAAATACCTTACCGTTGTAATATATTGACAGAACGTGTAGATATTAATTAGCCTGTAGCATCATAAAAGACTAGATGAATACAAAAGTACGCGTCAATGAAATGTTTGATGATGTGATAATTCTTTAGAGATGTTCAACTTACATTGGCTGTTTGAGATTCTGATCTTGAGGAAAGCAAAATCTACAACACAATGGCATCAGATTCGCCAAGTTCATCTATAAAATGAAAGGACCAAACGACATTAGTTATTGTTGACAGTGAAAGAAAGAAGAAGAAGAAGAAGAAGAAGAAGAAGAAGAAGAAGAAACAAACTTATGGCTAGCAATAAATTGGACAGCGAAATCATGTTTGACAAACAAGAAATATCAAGTATGGTGTAGATGGTAGTTCTTTGGTAAATACACATTAAAGGTGTATAGAATATGAACTTGCTATAAGAAAGTTTTCTTCTTCTTTGGTTTGAATCCTTGATTATGTTTCTTTGGTACTCATGAGTTCATCCTTTAAGTTTTTTGAGTGTTTTAGACACTTATATGAAGGAGATGATATTTTCTAATATGTTAATCCGTATAAGTTTAGGAGTATTATACTCTTGAGATCAATATAATACGTATGCCTAATCTCCAAGATTTATTTATTCATTCTATGCGTAATATTTTTAATAAATATCCCAAGTCCTTTTTATGAGCACAACATTTTCATATTTATACTCTTTGTATAATATTTAATTCATTTTAGGAATATCGTCTGAATATGAAATATTATCCAATCATCTGATCAGACATCGTAAAATTACTATTTTCTGCTTCATTTTTCACCGGGCGTGAACAAAAATCAAATGTGCGTAGGTTGGGATATTTGCAGGCGAAATAACATAGCCATCGATTGTCTGTCTCTCTGGATTCCAGTTTAAAGCTCTCCATTTTGGTGGCTGGTGATACTTTTATCATACGTTTAAGATCGGTATCAGAAAGGGTCAATCGATTCAAGCTTAGTCCTAAATCCGTAAGGTAGGGTAGGTACGAGTGAATGGCTTCAAAGTCGTCCAGTGAGAATGATATTGAGCTTATGTAGTTATGTTCTTTGGCAAGGTCTAGTTTTTCCAGTTTAGACAAGAATGAGAGTATTTCAATGACAAACTTTTCTGTGAAAAATTGAGGCAGATCATCCACACAAATATAGAGTTCTCTTAGTGATTTCCAGTGGTGCCAACCAGTGTTGCTTTCGAGATTGATAGAGGTTAAACAACGTGCGGTGAGATAAAGATATTTTACATTTCTAAAATTGTTTTGTAGTGCACAAAGTTCGTTGCTTGTTGTATGTATAGATTTATCTATGTGTATATATCGTACAAAGTGCCTAGTTTCTTTGTACTTTCGTGGATGATTTTGTCGTAAACCAACAGCATCGTGTAGGCTGTCTTGGGAATTAATGAATAGATCAGAGTGCATGGAATCCTGGAAGACTTGTGTCCACGACTTGCAGACCAAAGAGCAAGATACTTTATCCTCAAGGGGAAGATAATGCGCGAGTTTGATTAATATCTCTGGAGGAAGGTCTGCCAGAAGCATAATTAAAGGGTATCTTGAATATATGGATAGTAGAAAGAGAGGTCTTAAAGCCTTTTAAACGTTAAAGAGTTTTTATGGGTTCTAAAATTTGAAAAACTAAAAGAGGCGCAGTCTATTGTAGGACAGAACATACAAAATATAGTCAATGGAAGCTAAAGATGGATAAGGATATTCAAGGATACTACTCTATTAACATATAGAAGATTGGCTATATTGCAAAAGCAAATATTGCAATTATTCCATGTTTATTTGGTAAATATCTACATTGATATCCACACACTTGTTTGTAAAAGGGTCGTTCTATGATGTATTATGTGTTTCACAGAGCAAAATCATTTGTGTTTTTGTATGACAAGTTAAGTATAGAGAAAGACCTTGAAATATTCAAACTATTACAAAAGACTGACCATCCAAAGAAAGCTTCTAATATCTTTAAAAATAATTCTGGCGGTACCATCGCTGATTAAGATTTAGGTGCCCAGAGAAACGAAGCATGTAGGAAACCTACATATTCTGGCGGAAGTTGAGGCTCATTGACATTACATGTTGGACAGAACCGAGAAAGAAACATTTTCTAGACATAAGATTTTGTAGGACATCTAAAGAGAAAATGATCTTGGTATTTGATGCTCTAGTCTCATATGTGTTATTGCGGGTTGGAGATGTATTTTGGTATAACAGAGTATAGTGGCATTCTAAAAAAAATGCCTTGTCTAGACTTTTCTCCACTATATCAATTTAAAGTAATGATGAAGGAAAAAATACCAGAAGCATTTCCAACAGGTGCGTGGTAGAATGGGTAAAGGTGGGGCTGACTGAATATATCTCTGAAACAATTCAGTAATAGTCTTTTCTAGATTTTTGTTTTTGGCTGTGCACACAAGAGATAGAACAAAAGAAACGACAAGAGGGTAACGGTCATCAATATAAGAGATTCCAAGACACTGTATGTATCACAAACAGAGCTCCGTACACTCAGAATCTATCTACTGAAAGAAGTGTCCTAGTCCATTTGAACCCGAGAGGATGTACCACAGCACTTTTGAACAGGACGCATTTTATCAACTACTGTAGATCTATCAGAAACAAGAATTATCTTGAGGTCTATAGGAAAGGAAACAAATTGAGTAATATGTATCCAAACCGAAGTTAAGGGAAACTGTGGAGTTGCATATGGTCCCAGGCGTAAAGAATCTGGTAGTGGACTGTGGGGGATATGTATTTGTTTGTATTTTAAAAAAGGCATTGGAATACTGGAAGATTGCTACTTGAATAAGTAATATTATGGTGGGATATATACTTATTATAGCCTCCTTGTTCTTTAATATATATTATGTAATAACCAGTTATCAATGTAGTAGTGTAAAGTATATGTGTGCCTGGTGTGTGCTTATTGAGATATTAATTTGCCGTGGCCATTGGCAAAGAGTAACCAGAGATCAGTTTTAGAGCCTGTGTTCACTCAATTGTGGTATGCATATCACAACAAGGAAGCAAACGGCTTAAAATTGTTCCAATAGACTATTGACCACTCTACCTTTGATATACCCTTGTTTATTTTAAGATACCCATGAGAATGTTCGTAAAAGACAGAAAAACACTCAGATTTTATTTAATAATAGCAAATAATTAAGATGATGCAATATTACAATCAGCCACATAACCAAGCTTTATCTTCGTATAGCCAAAAATACCGTCATTGTACCAATTAACAAGAGGCTTTTTTTTTGGTCGACAAATGGGGTTGTATATAGTAATACTCTTGTTTTCCTCATATTTGAAACAAAACTTTTCGATACGTGAGCCTCTTGTTTTTGAAAGACCAGTCATAGTGGGAAAGAGTCTTTTGTAAAACCAGTGGTAGTGAGACTTGATAGGAGTACCACCAATAATAATTGGTAAAACATTTGGATCATAATCTTGCTTTGGAGGAATATCATCAATTGGTCGAGTGATGAGGGTTATATTCAAATTGTCTGGAGACTCCTTGCTGTCATTTATAATAAAAGCTGTATCTTTGACGATCAATTTCTTTAGGCGGGTGTAAGTCATGTCGATAAACTGGCATCCAGGTTTCGAAAAGTTGCCGGATACGACTGTATCAATAACATTCAATGCTTTCAAGTTTCTGCAGTGAAATGATAGAAATCTGAGAGCGTCTGATGTAATTTTTGATGCTTCTATTTCGAATGCTTGGAGCTTAAACCTTTTTGAATGATAGAGCTCATCTTTAACTTTGATTTGCGCCTTATTTAGAGAAACCGATTCCAATCGAGGTGCTGCTTTAAAAAGAGTATCGAGCTCGATAGGCGCTGTTGAAATGCCAATTTTCAGCTCGACCAAATTGTAAAGATTTGCTCCAATCTCTGCCAAGTCTATAGGCGCACAAGTATATCGACCATTGGTCAAAGAAAATGATTCCATAGTGCCCGCAAATTTTGTCAGGTAAAGAGTTGTGATCTGTTTGGGAATATCTTTGGGTTGGTCAAGAGGATAAACAGCAGTTCTTGGTACTCGAAGGTAAATTGTTACATGTCTTAATGATATCGGATGATGTTGTATCATATCCCAGAAAAACAGGCATTCTCGTAAAGGACAGTCGAGATATTCCATATTTACTTTTTTTAGGTGCTGAAATGCCATAGGTATCTTGTGGAATAATTCTTTTGCTTCCATTCTTTGTTCTTGAATTCTGACTCGGCTATACGATGTACAGAATCCAAATGTGCGTAGATTGGGATATTTGCGAGCGAAATAGCATAGCCACCGATGGTCTGTAGTTTTGGAATTTATGCTAAAGCTGTCCATCTTTGGGGTTGGTAATACTTTTGTTATACGTTCAAGGTCGGCGTCAGAAATGGTCAGTAGATCTGATGATAGTTTGAGGTGTACAAGGTGGGTCAAATGGGAATGAATGGTTTCAAGGTCTTTTAAAGAGAAGGACGTCTGTGTTGTCTCGGTTGGTCTACGAACAATTTCAAGTCGACTGAGTAGGGGTAAGCACAGAATTATTTCAAGAAATGCGTTTTCTGCGTCAGGTATACGTGAATCATCCAAAGAAACATGAAGCTCTCTCAGTAGTCTCCAGAGGTGCCAATCGGCCGTAATACCAAACTCAATTGGGCTTAAGGCATTTTGTTCGATATGGAGATACTTTATATTCTGAAAGGTACTCTGTAGTGCGTAAAGTTCTTCGTCTGTTGCATTTAAATTCTGATTTACTTGCAGGTATCGTACAAGGTGTCCATTCGTTTGGTAGGTGTGGCAGTAATCTTCAACGGAACTAATAACATTGCGTAAATCATCTCTTGATTTTATGACTAAATCAGAGTGCATTGAATCCTGAAATAGGCGTCTCCATGACTTGCATACCAAAGAGCAAGAAGCTTTATCTTCAATGGAAAGAAAATCTGCGGTTCTAACAATGATTTCTTGAGGAAAGTTCAGCAAGAGCATATTAAAAATTTAATTTTGAATGTAGAAATGGTCAAAGAGGATATTTGAATGTTTTTTTTTGAATGTTTAAGAACCTTTTGACTAATTACATTGTTGGAAAAGGTGAGAGGCGCAGCTATTGTAGGACAAAAAGGCATGATCCGCAGTAAGTAAAAGTTAAATACAAGAACATACGATTTAAGAACAAGAGCAACATTCCATGTATCGGTAGTAATTGGCTTGATTTTACAAGAGAATATAAACTATAGTTATTTTAGAGCTATACAGTTAGGACATACATTCATATACGCACGCTTATACAGTGCGACTGGTAGATGTTGTCAGGTAAAAGTATTTTATTTGGTTGGTGTGTCAAGGTCTGGCGCTTGTAGGCATATAGGCCACCCGGTAGATGTTGTCAGTTACAAAAAAAAACAAATTATTGGTCAAACACTGTATGAATTAAAGCGTAATAAGAGGAAAAGATGCTGCTAGGTTTAATTCATAGCACTTCACCATAATTTAATCAATAGACAGACGTTTTGAAAAAGTAAAGTTGGCGTTCCAGAAGCTGGTATTGAGGTATCTGTCCGAAGCCATAGGCCAAAGGACTTACTTCATTATACGAGTTGGAGGAGACTCTGACTGATCCCACTCACCCACACCTAGCTAGTTTCACGCACCAAGATGCAGATGATATAGAGGTTGGCATTGACCACCTAATAACTATATATAGCATCTTAAGAATTTAAACTTTTGACCAATAAAGAGAAAAGATGGTAACACAATCAGAGTCTCCGACTCAGGAAGTATAATGCCCAAAAATCCTTGTGTCCAACAGTGATGTCATTTGGGCCAGAAATAAGAAATGTGTACACACGTAATCTTTTTTCTTGGTTCTTCCCCTTTCTTTTTTTTCGTTCAATCTTAAAAGATTGCTTGCGAGGTAAATATGGTCAGGGAAACTTTAGATATTGTGAGAGTGTTATTTATTAAAGAAAGAATATTATGATGGTTTATATACGTTTTATTCAAATTCCCTTTTTAATGTAACGTCTGTTGTGTAATGTTTGGTGATCACTGTAGTAGTGTGAAGTGTACTCATGGTGTGTAACTACTCCTAGGATGTTAGCCTGTCATGCTCATTAGCAAAGAAGAGCCAGAGATCGGTTGTGGTGTTTGCATTTCACTCAGCTGTGGTGTGTATATCACAAACATCAACTCTCTCTTCCTAGTATTATGCGTGGCGTACGAAGATTTGACAGCGACGAATTCGTCTACGTGGAGAAATTGGGTGACAAAGGTCATTTAGCTATTACTTCCTAATTTGCATGCCCGTCTTGTTTGCGACATTATCCAGAGTTATCGCTTCTGAAAGAATGCGTACAAATGACATGCATTTCAAGCAAAGTTGCAGCTCCAAATGATAACGCCGTATGCTTGGATGTCTCGTCGGATGTAGAATCAATCTTAGTTCCTACTTCTCAAGATTGTCATATCATTCTCACCATGTTCGGCCTCTGCAAGCGAGCCCAGTCGACCAAAATTACCAGATGCAACTTTAAAAACCCTTGCTCCCCTGGTGACAATGGTCGTCACCGACACACAAACCGCATTAAAAACCCTGAATACATATAAAAATGCTAAAAAAATTCCTTGAGCAGGCGCTCCAAAAAAACATAATGAACTTCTCCAGTTTATCTGGAGCTACAAGTGTCCAGATAAGACCGATGAAAACGAGCAAAGTCTCATAAGGACAATGCAGTTTGTCTTGACAGACTTTTGCAGCAAATGCAACAGAAAAAGTTGTAAGTATGCCATATCTAAAAAGATTAAATTAACATTATTTCCTTGCAGCTGTGATCACCCTAGCCAACTCTGAGAGAACCTTCTGGGTTGACCGAATAGTTCCCCTATTCCAATCATTTGGAGATCAAGCGGGTCTCTTAACTTATCAATGGCGCGAAGTTTTCTCAAGAAAACACGCAGAAACAACAATGAGCCAAAAACACTACGCACCAGGGAAAGCTCGGTTCGTCGACAGAATGGGGTACGCCTGTTACAACGAAGAAAGGCTTGTGATGGAGTCGTCAAGCGGGGTAACAAAAGAAAACGTCAGACACACAGTGGACGACACGATAAAACAAGTGCATATCACGGTCTCAATTTTAAACGCAGACATGCGTAGCCACATGAACGCTAGCGTTCAGACCATGACCAAAACCCCAGCCTTCGGAATTCATCTTGTACGAGCTGGGGTATATTGGTTTGTTAGTATCTTTCAGTTGAATAAGAATACTGCAAGTTTTTCTTATCAAACAAATGAATATTATGATTATCTATATACTATTAGTAAAATTACCTTGTAATTAAAGCTCTTGACGTGTAATGGTTGATTATTAATGTAGTAAAGTGTATGTCTGTCTGGTGTTTAGCTATTGTTATGTTAACTTGTCATGTATTTACAAGTAGTAACCAGAGATCGGTTGTAGAGTTTGTGTTTAATCGGTTGCGGTATATATACCACATAATTAATTTTATGATGGGAATTTGTATAACAAAAACACACTCGTCCTTGTCGCAAGCCAAAGCTTTCTGAGGAATAAAACAAGTGCCAGGGAATGCCATTGATAATGTGGTTATCAAATAACTTAGATCATAGTCCTATTACGATTATATGGTCATATGTCGGATGAATGGTAAATGCAATAGTACCAGCTCCATTAAATATAAAAGATTTTGATTCTATAATCCATGAAGAGTGAAAGAAAATACCTTACAAGTATGCGAGTGGCATTGAATGCCAATGCCAAATCGTACAGATCAAATAAAGAAGGCAGGAGTTGGCACAAAATATTAGATTTCTTTAATAAACATTATTTTTATTATTGAATGTTGTATGTATTTACCCAGGTATTTTTAAGCATGGTTGACTAAACATAAAGCAAATAGAATATAACAATAGAGTTAAAGAAGTTATCTTTTGAATTGGCGGATATTGAATTGACCCGTTACTACGGGGAGTCCGTATTTATCAAAAAGTATCCAAGATAGGGACATTTCAATGCCCAATATCTAGGGCAGCTAAATACATCTTAATAACTATATATATATAAGAGTAATTTAATATCACAAACGTCAATATGGTTTTGCATTCCAGTGTAGAAAGGAAACAAGCACTTCTCCATCTTGTTCATTTTTAGCTAAACACAATTGGGATTATACATTTTTATCTGGCTTCCATGTACGGGTTTTTCCATTTTTTTTTATAAAAAAAAAGAGAAAACCGAGATTCTTTACTCCAAATCACTTTTCATTCTTCATTCTGATCAATTCTTGCTTGATCCATATACGGCTTTTTCGAATACAGTATGACTGTATTTAAGACTATACAAGGTCTTTTGATAACTTTTAGAATTCCAGTTCAATCATCATCATCATCATCATCATCATCATCATCATATTTCTCGAATAATTGAATGGCTGACGGCGATTTCACTTGCCAATCTCTTTTAAATGACGTTTGTTTTAGGAGTCAAAAGAATTGGGTTTTTCTGAGCGAGACAGGTCGTTGATAGAATTTTGCTTTTATATTTTTACGTTGGAAATTATGGCAATGAGGAATCCAGCTTTGTGAATCATAATTATGATCAGTATGTTGTAATATTGACGGCGGACATATTTTCTACGAGGGCTTTCATCTACTGTTTGAATATGAGAGAGGTGTGTTTGTAAGTAAAGAGCAAGAAAAAACAAAACAAAATAAGAAAAGAAGAGGGTGTCCGGGCATTTAAATCTTAATTGGCTGGAATATAAATAAATAAATAAAGTATGATATTCTAAAAAATCAACATTGGATATTGATTATTTGAATTTATATATATATATATATAAATATAAATATATGTATTTAAATACAAGAAGAAATAGTACAATTAATAATAATAATAATAATAATAATAATAATAATAATAATAATAATAATAATAATAATAATAATAATAATAATAATAATAATAGAGATAGAGATAGAGATAGAGATAGCAATAAAAGTTATAAGAATATTAAAATGTAAATATATAATACTAGGACGAATACTAGTATTAATAATAGTAGTAATAGAAAAGAAAGTGTCTATAATCTAAAGAGAAAGAAAGAGTATTTAGTAATTAAGGGAAATTATATAATAGATTAAAAATTAAAAAGGGGGAGGTGTAATAAATAATTAGGCTAATAAGTAAAAAGGTAGATCAAGTACTGAGTCGATGGGTAGATGGGTGAGTAGTGGCAGTACTACTGTAGCTGGCTGTATAGTGAACAACGATCTTACGAAGGGCTTCTTCGAGGGTGTCCCAGGGAAACACTTTGAGATCCTTTTCGATATTACGCGGTCTAGGGTTAGGATAGCCCATGATCATACGAAAGAAGCGGGTTGTGTCCGGCTTGGTTTTGCCGAGTGTCAGAGGATGAAACTCTTCTAGATTGCGTCGAACACGATTCTTTTCTTGCTGTGTAAATTCTCCATCGACTAGGAATTCCAACAGACGGATGCAGTCTACGGATGTATAATAGTATGCATCTTGCTCTTGCCAATATATACACGATATGGCAAGGGTATTGTCGGTGTCTTGATCCCATTCTGAAATTATATCGAAGCCACAGCTGACTTCATTGCGGCCACTGGTGCGCCAGAACCGGACAAGACGGCGGCCAGTACTGACCTCTTCGGGAGACCAGTCCAGAGTGACCTTGGACAGTTGGCCTTGGAGATGAAATGCGGGCTGGTTCAGCAAGATCTCGGTCGGGACAGTTGCAGTAATTGGAGTTGTGGTGCTAGTGGCAGAACTAGGGTTAGCAGACGAAGCAACAGATGCAGTAGATATGGTAGGCTTCGGGGGTGATAGTTGAGGTCGAGATGGTTGAATTGGCAGAGGCTGGATAGGCTGGGGATGAGAGTGAGAGTGGGTCCGAGAGTGGGTCCGAGAATTGGTCCGAGAATGGGAGGTAGCTTTCTGTTGTTGTTGTTGAGCTTGCTGTTGTTGCTGCTGCTGCTGCTGCTGCTGTTGAGCTTGCTGTTGTTGAGCTTGCTGCTGCTGCTGCTGCTGTTGTTGTTGAGCTTGCTGTTGCTGCTGGGTTGTACTCTGAAGAGAAGAGGTCTGTGGTGGTACTGGCAATTGACGTGTGGTTTGGTCAAGAGAATAGTCTGGAGCCGAAAGTGCCATGTCAGAGGGATAGGTAGGATAGGGATTGGGAGGGTAGCCTTTGTCGGAAATGGAAGAGTTAGTGATTGGTGGAGACCAAACAATGGAACACAAGCGTGGTTTTTTTTATAAAAAAAATTAAAGAGGCTTACTTTCATAAAAGGTGTCCTCGCGTGTAGAAGGATAGCCCAACTGAGGAGTACGACCGAGATCGTAATCAGTAAAGCCACCAATGGAAAATGGAATCATATCATCTACAGAATGTCAGCCACAGGAACATGGACAACACAAGAAACACATTCCGGACAGAGATAATTGCTTACCCGTCAAGGAAGAGATCGGCCTTTGACGCTGATCGACAAGTGAGGAAATGAGCTCGGGGGTTTGGTCTTCATGGTACAGATACTCTGCAGCCATAAGGCTGTCTTGGACCCTATCCTGGTCAATTACAACTACCCAGACTGGGATCTCGTCCGGCCCCGGAGGACCCGATAGGAGTGGTATGCATGCCAGCAGAACCACCGACAAAGTGTCGTACGGACAGGCTTTGGTGGGTACAATGTACGAGCCAAAACAGAGCCGCAGGTTCGGGATGACTTCAGCTCTGTCGACTGTCAGGAGGACCTCGAGAGTATAAAACGTATGTTGCACCAGCCGACAGCTGTCTAAATGCAGCCCATGGTAACGGGTCGTAGCCACTGGCGACCATGCATAAAGACCTTTGATGGATGTCTGTTTGATGGTTAGCGCAGAGGTTGCAGGAGTGCTAGACTGGCTTGAGAGAAGATCGTCATAAGCACAGCGAATAGGTGGCCAGAGGATGACGTGACTCTCTGACATGGATGGAGCCACAATGGAGAATTCAAGAGAGAGAAGATTGCTAGAAAAGAAGGTTAGATTTGTGATAGCCTGGGATGCCTATATGCTTGTCTTTTGTGTGTCTTTGGAGCCCAGCCTACACATTTTAATCGCATGGTCACACAAGCCAGAGACAATGTCTTTACTACTTTACCAAAGTGCCCGTTTGGAAAATGGGAATCAAAAGGAAAGAAGACCTGCAGCGAATTCACTACCAGGCTTGTCTAAAACCACCGTAATCTCCACCGATCGCCCACACAAATCCTCCTATCCTTGATTTGTTGGGTTTCTGGCCATGCAGGACTGCTCTGCTGTCACCACGACGATCTTTTTCTTTACACACAAGTCCGCTCTTGACAAGTCTTGTTCTCTCTTCTCAGTCAACGCTCGAGCCATTATCATTGGTGGCTTAGGTGTCCTATTCAACCTCCTCCATCAAAGCAGCTTGCGAACCCAATAGCAAGAGATATATATGTATAAATATTTCACTTGATAATAAACACTTGACAAATAGTATCCCAGCCCGTCCTTATTGTGCGTACGGCTTATTGGCATTGCATATATATATATATTTTTCTTTCAATTTTTTTTTAATTTTTTTTTTGGCGACATTACCCCATTTCTAAAAAGTAATCATCATCAATGTCCAGGCCCATTGTAAAATCCTCTTGAGCCCAAAAGCAAAAAAGAAACACCTGCTTCTTATTATCCTGGCTTCATCCTTCTTTCATTAGCCCACCTTAAAAAAAAATTCAAGCAACACTGTTGTCAACTCTCCTTTTCACTCCGTCACAGCACCGCCATCCACGTGACATCAAGTAGGTAAATACTGCGATAGATCGTCGGCAATGTCTCATTACTGTCATCCATCCCCCTTCCACAGCCCAAAAAAAAACCTCACATTCCACTGTAAACACACTCACACACATGCACCCCTTATAATTTACCTTCTAACCCTAGCCGTGTCCTGTAGATGGCAAACATTTCTGACGCAGATCTCATTGACTCACCCACAGATCGGTCCAAGCGTCCTCGTCTTGAAGACGAAGAATGGAACCAGGAGTACGATGACCGCAACACAGACCGCCAGCCCAAGCGCCAGGCCGTCCCTGATCCAGAGACAAAGGCGCCTCATTTTGCAGGCACCGCCCCAGACGAATCTGACGACGACACAAAAAAGGATTTTGGACGCAACAGACGCAAACGTTGGGAAGAGTATGAAAATGGGTCCCAGGAGTCAGACGGTGACGACGAAGTTCAGATTGTTCTAGATGACACAGTCAAGACTGAAGAACGCTCACCCCGTACTCAGACCAACCAGTCTTCCTCTACAGACCAGCCCACCAACAACGGCCTTGATCCAGACGATCCATCCCAGCAGCCTGTTCTCTCTATCCGCTCACTGGTAGGCACAAAGGACGCTGGTGTGATAATTGGGCGTGGAGGCAAGAACGTAAGCGAGATTAGAGAAATGTCTGCTGCTCGCGTCACTATCTCTGACATCGTCCCTGGTGCCTACGAACGTATTCTAACTGTCAGTGGACCCCTAGCTGCCATTGCAAAGGTAAAGAATGATAAATAAAAATAGCCTTGTCTACACACGTATTTTATTGACACATTCACTGTTTTTTAGGCATATTCTTTGGTTGGAGAAAAGATTTTATTGGAACAGCCGGTTGGTGAGGATGGCCAAGATCAAACACTCACCATCCGCATCTTGGTTCCTGACAACCGAATGGGCACACTGATTGGTCGTGGTGGAAGCGTGATCAAGTTAATACAGGAACAAAGTGGTGCTCGTCTGATTGCATCTGAAGAACCCTTGCCAATGTCGACAGAGCGTACCATCACTGTCATGGGAACTCCTGCTGCCATTCAGACAGCTGTCTATAAGATTTGTGAAATCCTCATGGACCACATGGAGCGTATGAATGGTGGAATGATGCATTACAAGCCCCAACCCCAGATGACGAATTCTGCCAATGGAAACAATAATAGCAATAACAATATCTCTTCTGTTGGCAACCGTGGCTATCATTCCATGCCTCGATCAAACCCTGGAATGGCTTCTCATTCAAACAACAGTTATGGAATGATGGGAATGGGTATGAATGTTGCTGCCAATCCTCAGTTTTATTATCAAGCAGCTGCAGGCTATAATGGTGCCTCCCATCCAAGAGGAGGTTGTGCTGACTATGGAATGGTGGCCAGTTCTCAAGCTCAACAGATTCTCATTCCGAATGAGATGGTTGGATGTATCATTGGCAAAGGCGGATCCAAGATTAATGAAATAAGACAGATGAGCGGCAGCCACATCAAGATCGCCGATCCACATGGAGACAATAACGAACGTCTTGTTACTATTACTGGTACTCCTGAGAGTAACCAAATGGCACTTTATATGCTGTATTCACGCATCGAGAGCGAAAAGAGTAGAACCTCTATGCGCTAAAAAAAATCTTTGTCTTGACCTCTTATCTTTTTTGCCTTTTTTTTTTCTTCATCTTTTTTTTTATATATATCTTGGCTCTCTTCTCTCAATCTACCTTTCTCTTTCTCTCTCTATTTTTTTATCACATTATCTCTATCACTACATTTCTCTTCACACAATTCCATCTTTTTTCAGCAACAACAAAAGAGAGAAGAAGAAAGAACCTATATTTCCCAGTGGTTTTGTGTCTTGTGCTTAAACGCCTGTCCTTCATTTTTACTCCATCTTGATTCTGTGACCGGCCGAATTTAACTTGCTCTTTCCTTTTGTACATTGTATATCACCATGGCAGCCACATGCAGGGCATGGTATGGCATCCTTGTGCTAATGTTTATATGGCATTGTGTGGCATATCCAAGTGCTCCTGGCGCTGTAAGATCGTGTGATTCAAATGATCAAGTCTTGAAATACTAAAAGCAGATAAAAGTGCGATGTAGAAAGTATGGCTACTCAAGGACATGGTCCATCCCAGAGCACTTGCGATCAATGCTATACAATCAACATCATTCCAATCACATCACCTACATCGCTCCTTACAGTTCAGATTACTGGCCCAGTCAAGTACCAAGGAATCCTCCTCCAGGTCAAGGATGAACTCAACCAAACCGTCGGCACATTTACAGATTACGACGATTCCAACTTTGCGCCGGTCGCATGTGATGATGAAGCTGGAGATGAGAATTTTGGTGTGCTTGGGCATACAAACCCAAATCTCAAAGCATGGCCTGCTAGTACAGGCTGGACAATCGACACCATTAACCCAAACACTCAACTACGGGTCCAGGGCATGGTTGTGGTAAATATATATATATATAATCTAGGTGGATATTGTTTGTCAATCTGATTTTATAATATTTAATCTAGATTGACTATGATAACTATCATATATTACCAGAAACCTCTTTTAAAGTTAAAAAGGTCCCAGCCATTCCCAAGCCTATTCCATCTCCCACTCCGATATCAAACATTCCACCAGTGTTGGAAGACCTGCCTATCAAAGGCAAAGATGATCCTACGCCTGTAGACAAGGAGGAACAGGATGCTTTGTTGCCTAGTCCTACTCTTGTTGTTGAAGCCCCTCAGTTTGTTGAGCCAAGACAACCTAGCCAACTATTTTTCCAGGTTCTTTGCGTCGTTTTTGGCCTGTACCTGTTTATGTCTCTTGCACATTGGCAATATCGACGTAAAAAACGCTCTCCAGCTGCTCATAGTGTTGATCATGAAGCACAAGAATCACTCGTCTCCAAATACGCATAATACACATAATACGCACTCTATAAATACATTAATTTTACATGAAATGGTAGATTGACATTTTATTGTTATTACTGGGGAAATTAAAGCTCTAAGCAATTTTCATTAAGCTTTATGCTCTGTTTTCTATGTGCAACACAATATTGGCAAAGGGTTAATACCTTTGAAAAAGAATCACCAATTGTGTTCTTTCTTAATAATAAAGACGCAATTGAAGAGACTTGGCATCATTGAAGCAAAGAAAAATATGGTTCTGTTTCTAGAGTTTATCAGGATATCCAATTGTCAAGGTAATTTCCACCTATAGAATACAGTGTGCCTAAAGTATCCGTTGACCATTTATACCTGTTACACGCTCTGAATGGCATCAAATCTTATATTGACAAGATGATAAAGTTTTGATCTGAGAAACGTACCACACGATTTGGAATAAAAAGATATCAAAAAGAGCATTAGAAGCTCTAATTAAATAATCCAAACATCTGCTCAAAAGTCTCTCTCACTTGGATAGATTGGTAATATAAATACATTGCAATTGAAATGATCTTTTGGCATCGATCCACAAGTCAAACCAATTGCTACTTAATGCCTAGCTCTTTAGCTCATACAAATAGCCTATTATTAAACTAGGCTAGTTTTAAACACGCCAGTAATTTCATGTCAACAAGGAGAGATCGACAGGAATATAAGGCCACACCTGTTAAAACATGAAATGGTTGGTACTCTTGTTGCATTACCAAAATGACAGTACAGAAAAAAAAGTATCATGTTTAGTGAATACAAATTCTGTTGTATATTCTATCCAATATCCCAATCGTATTGATTTGGTATAGTCTCTCACGCCATAGAGCTTCTTTGCCATTGTTATCCAAAAGCACAATAGCGAGCTTGGATCTACATCATACAAAATTAAAAATATTAAAGTTCATACAATCTCCCCCTTTTTTTTCTACCATTCCTTACAGTGCCCTTTTCTGTCTACCTTTCCTTTGTTCTCCCTACCAGTCATCTTGTCTTACTATTCATGAGATACAATCTGGTTATTCTGATTCTGTTTTGGTATACTGTTGCCATTATATTGGCTGTACCTCAATTCCATACTGGTAAAATGGAATAGCAATGTCTTTTAAAGTACTAGCCTGTAACCCACTTTTTTTTTCTCACTAGTCAACCGTGCTTTTCATAACGGAACTCTTTGCCCATCAGTGTCAGTCGATAAAATCGCTTGTCCTGTCCTATGCGTTAACCACCCAAGCATGTGCCCTGGGCCTGTAAGCCCAGAGACTTGTGGTACAGGATTAGTACTGTGTGGCGATGGTACTTGCAAGTCTGAGTGCCAAGGAATTAACAACGTCTGCACTTGTTCCTCTCAGCCAGGAGTAGTTCGTTATGCATGTGCGGCAAAACTCAAGGTTAAAATTAATCACTATGACCCTGCAAAATCACAGCAGCAAACCTTGACAGCGTGTTCGCTTGCAATGAACCAAACCTCACACCACAACACATGGGCCAATAACTCAATTACGATCAACTCTACTACTAATGGAATATGGAATATATGCTCTCCACCACCAAATATCGCATTTCCTATTCAATGTAACTATCTATTGCTTATAATACCACAGGTCACTAAAGCACTTTTTAAACCAAGCTCCTGTCGTGATCATATACCTCGCTATGTATTTGACATTCTATATACTATTGCTTCTTTGGGTATCCTACAAAAGAAGCTATGAAAAGGTAACTTTTTGGTTTTTGCCAGCCACAATAATACCTATAAATGACATTCTCATTTAACAATCCAACCTAAAAAAATTATTTTAGTTTATTTTCAAGCAAGAAACACTGTGTACGAAGGAAGATATTGATAATCTCCAAAACACTCCATTGAATACCTCGGAGGACTTGTTAAAAGGCTATAGGAACCATTGGTTTGGCACCTTTTTGGTTCTCTATACCATTATCGTATCAATTGGTCTATCGATATTTTTATTGATTCTCTCTCTAGACTATTATGGCTATGTGAGCAACTAGAACAAGGATGAAAAATATTCAGTCAGTAGGACAGGAGAATAACTCGTAGCGTATGATACTCTCTAGGTCACAGGCGCTCCATTTGGATTGACATACGCTTCCTATGATCTGAGCAGCAAAGCGTTTTGCCTCTTGTGGTTCTTGTCTACAAGCTGGTACCTAACCATCAACGTTGTTCGTTCCAGGATACGAAACTTCTTTCGTCTTCGCCACCATATCAAAACTGCCCCGTTTATTCAAATCGAACAGTCACGAAAGTCGCTTGATATGTTCACTTTGGAGAGCATGCCATTGAATTCTATCTTGGCTCGTGTTCAAAAACTGGATGCATTGATTAAAAGTAGTTTTGGATTGAATTATCGAGTGTCCACTGTGCCTGTGCTTTGGACAGCTATGAACTATCCATTCTTCGAATTTCAGAGCATGCGCTACATCTGGAACGATATGATGGCTTCCTTTGAACCAGCAACAATCCCATTACCTACCAATCCACCGACATTGCTGGCCATGGCTTTGGGTCTTTCTGAAGAAGAAGCATCTAGACGTCTGGAAATTGTTGGACAAAACTTCATTGCCGTGGCTATTCCAAGTTTTGTAGAAGCCCTTTGGCAAGAGTAAGTACTAAACCTGGTCTATTGCTCAACTCATCACCGGAATCACTTTTGAAAATAATAAAGGTTGACAGGCTTCTTTTATATCTACCAAATCATGATCCTGTGGTGCTACTTTTACCTAGCATACTGGCAAATCGGCATTTCGGACACACTTGTGATTCTCTTGGCAGCAATAATAAAGGTTGTAATTCGTTTGCGATCAGAACACCGGATCAAAAAAATGGCCGAGCACGTTACAGACTGTAATGTCTTGCGGGACAACCAATGGAAAACATTATCTAGCGCACAACTTGTACCAGGAGATGTTGTCCAGCTAGAAATAGGCCAAGTTATGCCTGCTGATGCGGTTCTTCTTCGACATGACGCCGTGGTAGACGAGAGCTCTCTTACTGGCGAGCCTCTGCCGGTTCGTAAAGTTCCTTTGCGCAACGATGGACAGGACTACTCTTGCGATACTTGCAGTGATGGGAAAGTACACAGCCTGTTTGCTGGGACAACAATTCAACACACTAGCCATAAACCATTGGCGCTTGTGTTAGCAACTAGAACAAATACAGACAAAGGAAAGCTTATTCAAAAGATATTGTATCCACAAGATGTATCGTTTATATTCCATGAACAGCTTAAATTGGTGTTTTGTATCCTGATGGCCTATGCACTCATACTACTTGTTGTGGGGTCCTGGTGGCTAGGAGGAACAGGCATGACGGCCTGGTTTTATGGAACGATTTGTGCTGCCCAGGTTATGAACCCTTTGCTTCCAGGTAAGTTCGGAATTCGGACACAAATCCTTGGCTTCTTTTAATCTCGATACACTTGCTTTTTTTGTTTGGGGTGAGAAAGCCATGCTGGTGGTAGGACAGTCGGTGGCTGCTGGTCGACTAAAGGAGAAAGAAGTGTTTTGTGTAGACTTGCCACGAATCCTAATGGCGGGAAAGGTCCAGGTGTTCTGCTTTGATAAGACAGGGACGCTAACCAAGGAGGGATTGGAATACTACGGTACTTGCCCTTCCCACGCCACCAATGAAATGAACTCAAAAGAGACTGCGTTTGGCAATATTGTACAAACCATCAGTGGCCTTGATGACACAGAGACTGGAAGGTTAATGAAGATTGGCTTGAGTGTCTGCCACTCTGTGACTCATGTTGGAACAGAGGTTGTTGGTAATCCTGTCGACAGTGCCATGTTTCGGGCCAGTGGAGCACACCTTTGTGGAACAGACGAGATTCAACTTGCTCAGAGTGATACCAATCACGTGACTCTTCCGTTGAAAGTACTCAGACGCTTCGAATTCGAGCACGGAAGAGCACTCATGTCGGTAGTAGTCTTGGATACCGAGACCAAACACGTCCACGTCTTCTGCAAGGGTGCCTTTGAGCGGATTGAAAATATCAGTTCAAACACGTCTGTGCCTTCTGAGTTTGACAGCGTAACATCACACATGGCACGCGAGGGATTGTATGTGCTGGGAATGGCTCATTTAGATTTAGGTTCAGCAGTCGATAGTAACCAAGTAGCCACTTGGTCCCGGGACACGCTCGAGTCCAACCAATTGCAATTTCTGGGTTTGATCCTCTTTAGAAACTCTCTTAGGGAGGACACTGCCAGCGCAATAAGTGCTCTTCAGAATGGATCTACTAGAACTGTCATGATCACTGGAGACAATGTCCTCACTGCAGCAGCAATTAGCCGGGCGTCTGGACTTATGTCAAGCACCATACGGCTGGTCACTGGCAATGTAGAGAATTTGCAAGTTATCTGGAGAGATGTGGATACACACGAATCTGTTCAGGATATTCACCAATTGCTCACAAATGGCAATGTAGAGCTTGCTCTCTCAGGAAACGCGTTTGATGCGCTTGTCAACACAAACAAGATCCGAGACCTACTGTTCGAGACTCGTATATTTGCTCGCATGACCCCCGTGAACAAGCGGATGTGTGTTGAGCTTCTCATGGAGCGTACTATCACGGCAATGTGTGGCGATGGTGGAAATGACTGTGGTGCTCTTAGAGCGGCCCATGTAGGCATCGCCATGTCCGAGGCAGAAGCATCTGTAGTGAGCCCTTTTAGCACCCCCAGACGTTCTATTCAAGCGTGTGTTGATCTGTTGATAGAAGGCAGAGCAGCATTGGCGACCTCGTTTGCAAGTTACAAATACTTGATTATGTACGGTGAAACCATGGCAACCGTCAAGTTTTTCACATTCTATTACACAATGTCGTTCTCTCAGTGGAACTTCATTCTTGTCGATGCATTTATTACTGTCTTTTGTGCCTTTGCTGTCACACGGGCAGGACCGGCCACAACCTTGTCTTCTTACCGCCCAACTGCACGCATTCTTGGGCCTCAAGTGCTGCTTTCTGTGCTTGGGCAGCTGGCCATCAATGTAGGCTTTCTGGTTGGAGCATTTGTCTGGCTTTATAGTCGAGACGACTTTTTTCGGTGCAATGAATGGGACTCGCGTGCCACGGACACGTCCAAGTGGTGGTTACTAGGCGACAGCTTTGAAGCTTCTGTGCTGACTTTTGTGTCGCTCTTTCAATTTGTTAATGCTGCCTTGATATTCAACTATGGCCATGTCTTTCGGGAGTCCTGGGTACGCAATTACCTGCTCATTACCGTATGGGTTATGTTTGTTGGTATTGTGAGCTACTGGGAATTGGCGGGTAAGTGCAGAGTTTTGAGAGAAAATGATATTAAGGCAGACAACGTATGATGATAGACCCGAATTTCTTTGGGTGCCTTGTGCGACTCAACTGTGGCAACCCAGATGCCTTGGTTTCTCTAGGCTACCCACGCCCTGACTTTCTTATCGAGCCTTACAATAGCCCACTTGGGCATAATGTGCTCCCAAAGGAGTTCAGATATCGTTTATGGGCTTACTCTGTGGTTAATATGCTAGTCACTAACACATGGGAGTTGGTGGTTGTTATGGGACCCGTACATAGGTGGCAGCAACAGAACAGCTTGGTTCAGCGATTCAAAGTAAGGGTCTAGTTGTAAGATGCACGGCCCCTTATCGCGTGTCCTAATCCGTACGAAAATAGAACACATGTTGTTTGAACAATAAAATATAGTGCTGCTTATTAGCCAGGCAAATTGGGCCTTGAGCCGTTTATCACATTGATCTCTTCACTATCTCTTTGTCAAATTTAATATTAAGTATCGCACAAGAGTATCCTGTCGCACACTCCGATATTATCTAGCTGGGATTGATGTTTCCAAGCTTGGCTTCATATTTGGGAATTCCATAGTTTGCAAAAAATCACAGATCAGAGCTTATGGTTTAAACATTTACGACAAGAAAAAGTGTAGAGACAATTGACGTGGCATGGCAGAGATCAAGTCTGCCCAACACACACTTAGGGTTAAATGTTTATTTGGGCTCAAATGAAATGGCTGTTTTAAAGTAGCGAGGCAGAATAGCATGATGTGACGTTCCTACAGCTCCGGTCGGTTTATGCAGAAGCCGGCTTGCAAAAGAGTGGTCAAGGAAGATCAACTTTAGATAGTCTGCTAATCGATTTATCAAACGTGTGTGGTATGAATATGGTCAGGGTAGAATAATGGCGTGTTTTGATGGGGCTTTGATAATATATTATCAATTTACAACCAATACTCACAAGCCAATCTCCATAATTCGTCTGAAAAAGCAGATACACGGTGAGATTTAATGGTCCAGGAAATATTGAATGTATAGCTCGAGTAGCTTTGTTCTCCCTGGTGTCTAATAAATCGCTTTAAAGCACTGGATTTCCTTGGTTAGCTGATCTTGACTTTTACGGAATCCTTTTATTTTTTCTTGTGATCCAATCATTGTGTGTGTGTGTCCCTATTAGATCTCTATTTTCACTCCCCTCCGGAAAGTATATAAACCACCGTCAATTGATTAGAAATCGTACATTACTATTCTTCTTCTTTTTCAGAAAATTTCTCTTATATACAAACATGGCTCCCCACTCTAGAGTTGCTGTCATTGGTGCCGGTGCTGTTGGTGCCTCAACCGCATACGCCCTTATGCTCAAGGATGTCGCCTCTGAAATCATGATCGTCGACGTCGTAGCTGATATTGTAAAGGGCCAAACCCTTGATCTTAGCGATGCCGGTCTCATCAGTTCAACCAAGATCCGTGCTGGTACCAACCAGGAGGCTGGCCAGGCCGACATTATTGTCATCACTGCTGGTGCCAAGCAAAAGGAAGGAGAGGCCCGAACTGAACTTGTTGGCCGCAACTACAAGATCCTCGAAAGCATCATTGGTCAAATGCAGCCCATTCGTCCCGATGCTGTCATGATCTTGGTATCAAACCCTGTCGATGTCTTGACCGCCATTGCCCAGAAGCTGTCCGGTCTCCCTCCCAACCAGGTCCTTGGTTCCGGCACCTTCCTCGATACATCCCGTCTCCGTGTCTTCTTGGCTGAGACCCTTCGTGTAAGTATTGGTTGGTTTTGGATTGGTTTGGAATAGATGGCTAAAGGTACATAATGGTATAGGTGAGCCCCAATGCTGTCCACGCCTATGTGTTGGGTGAGCACGGTGAATCACAAATGATTGCATGGAATGCTGCCAGTGTTGGTTGCAAGCCTCTCCTGTCATTCCCTGAGATCCAGGCCCTTGACAAGGAAGAGGTTCATGAGGCTATCCGTGGAAAGGCCATGGAGATCATTCGCCTCAAGGGTTCTACCTACTACGGTATTGGTGCCTGTGCTGCCGATTTGTGCGAATCTATTATCCTGAACAAACTTGATATCCGTCCCCTTTCTGTATTTGTTGAAAAGTATGGCTCGGTCTTGTCTATGCCTGCCAAGCTCGGCTGGAATGGTGTTGAGGATGTCTATGAGATTCCCTTGACCGATGAGGAAGAGGAGCAGTTTGCTGCCAGTGCCAAGGCCATGAGAGAAATCGTAGATTCGCTCAACTAGACTAGAGAATCCCTCATCTCCTCATTCTTTCTCCTTGCTTGTAAATTTTTTCGACTATTTTCATGTTTTAATCTTGCAGTGACATTTTGTCATACATTTTCTATTACCAACTAAAAAAAAAAGGGAACCTTTTTTTGTCTCAATAATGACACGTTCTGCTGTGGTCACCATATGAGCTGATATTTTAGGCATTGATGAATTGATTGCGATATTTCAACACAGTAATATATCAACGAACCCTAGATAAAGGCTGTTGTTGTATAATTGGTCAAAGATAACATAAAGATATATTGACCAGTTGTGAGGAACCTCTTGTGTAATCTACTACTTTTACATGGTCCCATTCGAGTACCTCGGCCATTGTTCTACAATAAGGCTTACCTCCGATGGCAGTCAGAGTCAACACAAGCCATTTTGTATGGGAATGCCCAAAGGCCCCTTGTTACCATGCTCTTTAATTCAAACAACCAAACAAACAAAAATAGGTGAGCCAAAGGTGCGTATTTTTGGTTGATTTTAACATTTGTTATTATTAAAAATTAATTCTAGAATCAAATTTCTTATTTTTTGCTTTAACGGTGGCCATTGGTAGCACAAGTTTGACCATTTTTATTATTATTATTACGAGCAGCGCTCGTTATTATTATAAACACTTGAGCCTAGTGTTCTTGGCAGGATAAAATCTCTCAAATAAACAGCCATTTAATAATAATAATGATAATAATAATAATTGGAAAACTGGCCAAATGATATTCAAGGAACCAAATTCAACCCTAGGCCACAATATCCTTTTGGTTCATCATCAACAGCCAGGATCTAGAACCCCTTTATGGATATGCTTTATATATATATTTTGGTATACAGCCCTTATGCTGGGACTTGTTTCTACTGTTTGGCTTGTTTGTATTGCGCAATATTTAAGCAGGTTTATTCAGCAACGCGCATGTAGAATCATAAAAAAGAAAAAGAAAAAAATAGGCTGCTCTGGCTCTGCTGGCCCCATCCCCCATCCCCCCCTCATCTCACCTAGGACTTCAACTCCCGCTGAATCATATGAGTGCTTTCTTTCACTCTTTTTCTTCCATCTATTTTTTTTAATGAGCTCGGTATCATCACACGAAGGCAGCGATAAAGACGGCTTCTTCCACAGAAGCTTTCCAGAAGGACTTGTGTCTCGTTATGCCTACCTTCGCAAGACAGACTTGCTTGACACATTCGAATCTACCACCAGACCTCGTGACACTGACGCTTGGAGTGTGGCAGCAACTGTAGATGACCAAGAGTCGGTCATGAGTGGCCATGGAGGCAATATGAGCATAGCAGGAAGCATAAGTAGAATCACAGCTGAGGGAAAAGAAACAGACGATGACAGGTCCACGCTGGATGGAAGTGCCCGCAATGGCATCGGTTTGAGCAACGAGCCTAATCTTTCAATTGATAACCCTGGAATAAGATTAGAGACCTTTCGTGATCTCGACATGCCATCTGGCTTCCACGACAATGCAAGTGTAATTACAGGTGATGATGAAGAGAAATATCCTCGTTCAGTTGCTGCCGAGTTTGGTGACGATGGCACCCGTTCTGCGGCTGGCGATTTTAGTCATATTGACAGCAGTGATGATGAAGAGCGTACTGCTGACTCTGGATACCAAGGCAATAGCCAGGCACCTGTTGCCCTCAATGACTCCATATCAGCACCTCCTCAGCCCCAACCCAGTTTTGCGTCTGCCACAAAGCCATACACAACATTGATAGAAGAGAATGAGATGTTGAGAGAGCAACTGCAGAACCTGGAACGCAGTCAGAAGCAGCAGATTGAGGTTATTGCTAATTTGAGAACCCTGACGGCATGTGGAGAAGAGGTATACGGCAGAGCTCTTCATATGTCTCATGCTACACCAGAAGAGCAGGATCGGCTAGGCCGGGAGACAACAGGCGTCTATCTTCCTAGCACATCGTCCTTCCCAGATGCTTCAGATTATTCTGGCCAGCAAAATAGCGGCTACCTCGACATGGAGCGCAGTGCACCTCTTTCTCACATCGTCAATGCCCGTACCCTTACCCAACGATTGGCACAGCTTGCCGAGTGGCTCACTCGTTTTGTCCAAGACGCCGTCGATCAAGACAAGCGCATAACACTCGAACAGTCTCTCTTTACACAAATCGTCGAGTTTTACCTGAGCTCGCTTCCGTTTGGTACCGAAAAGCAGGAATTGCTCAATACAGCTTATTCTGATCAGATTAGGCGATTCCAAAGCACACTGGGCTCCAACTTTTCCAAATGGTACAGACGACAGACCGTCCAGTCCTTGTCCCTAAATCCTGCTACAAAGGAATACCTTGGAGAAATGCGTACTCAGATGACAAAGCACCTTGAGGACCTGTTGGCAAGTATGAGAACAACTGCAGATGATCAAGGAGATGTCATTCCAGATCGACAATTATGGGACGATATCCTTGATCTCTGCATGGTCTTGTCATTGGAGATTCACGGTGGAGATGCTGATGTGTATGCAAAACCTATTGCGGCTGGCAGCAAATACGATGAAGAAATCATGGCGGTAGTTGGAGACAGCACGGCCGACAAGAACAAGATCGTCAAGCTGGTCGTCAGTCCACTTTTTATTGATGAAGATGAGGTTGTACTTCTTCCTGCGCGCGTATTACTGGAATAGTTTCAGTAATGCGAGTCTAAATGAACCAAATAAAATACTTGCAAAGGAGAATAGCCACAGCAGCGATGGGCAGAGGGCACCAAAGAGGAAATCAAACAGATGGTTTCAGCTCTCCTGAGCCCGTGTCCTCTTCTGCTGCTCGGTTCCCCTTTCTGTTCAAACGACAATCTTTTTATTTTTTTATTTTTTTTTACTTAATTATTTTTGATTTTCTACCTCTTCACATCTGTAATTCTTTTTTCTTTCCCCTTTTTCACTCTGGTTTAAGATGGTCGCTCTAGCAACTATATCAGTCCTCAGTCGAAGGTGGCGCCCTCCAACCCTCGGTTCTGTTAATATCGAACAGCACCCAAATATATTTCAAATTGTATGTGCTGAGATCTAGCTGTCATTTATTTAATGCATCCCAACTGATATTCGTTGGGTTCTCTTATTGTTCAAAGGTGCCTAGAGACCTGCTCGACGCCCGAATTGACACTCTTGATCTGTTTGTCCAAACTTCCTGTCCAAGCATACATCTCGAATATTATGTATATGTATTTACGGTTGCCTGTGTTGTATGCTCTGCTGCATTCTCTCTTGCTGCACGCTCTGCTGGTATATCAATGTGGTATCCACTCCTGCTTCTCTTGATCCCAGCCGGGCTTAATATATGGACAAACCAGCGCCGATCTGGATTAATTGATCGGATAAGAAGTGTATGTAGTCTGAACCAATTTGACCGCACAACATCTTTTTCTCATATCCTCAAACCAATCTGGATAGTTTGAGCGTGCTCTCAAAAAAACCCTCAAGGAGTTCACTAAACTTGATGCAGCTGCACATCGTATTAAATGGTGTCTTCGCCGTCCCAATGAGCGCGATACTCTATCCTCGGCAGAGAGAGTCGGTCTGTTTTGCCTCTTGATCGAGGTCGTAGATGTTGATTCGGAATTAGAGCAAGAGTCTCTCCCACCTTATCAAGCAGCAGTCGATTTTGCAAATTCAAATACGACGAATGGACTATTGGCACCTATGGACTGTCTCCCTCCCAGCTACACTGAAGTCACTCCACAACCATCAGCTGTCTACCATCGCCCTCTCCCTTTAGTAACCCCACCGTCGAACGCAGCACCAATATTGCCAATGTCAGCTCATTTATACCCTACAAGACATGAAACTGCTCCGTTCATGCAGATACCTGGTACTTCTCATAGTCAATACTAACCGAGTATATTATCCCTGCAATCTACGACTAGTATTCAAAATCTATAAGAAAATGCGAGTGCAAATAAGATCAGAAAGGCAGTTTTATAATTCTTCCTCTAGTTACGGTAGAGCAAAGGTAAACTAGTCACGGAAGATCCACAGGCACACACAAAATATTCATAGTGCAAGGGGTGAGATGAAGGAGAGATTTTTCCCTTTATTATTATTATTATTATTATTTATATATCATTCCTACTTCTAGTGGGTTCAGCATATTTATTATCATTGGACTGTAAAAACAATCATATTATCAAAGACTGCAAGAACCTGTTCTTCACTGTCTTTTTAGTTTTCTTAATCTATCGGTGTACCATTCCCTATCGTTTATTTTTTTATTATTTTTTATTGGTTTTGCAAGCAACAAAAAAAAGGGCCTCTGGGTTAATTACTAGAGCACAAATAATATCTTAATCCTAGCATATTCTTACAACTGCCTATCTGTCTCTATCATCCTAATGATTTTTAATACAGCCGGACTGGGAAATATTGATTAATTTGGAAAACCAAATGGTGATTATAGAAAATTACTTTGACACTAGCCAAAAAATAATTTGGCGAAAAGATAAAAAATGATTGGCCCAATTCAAATCTTTTTTTGTTCAAGACGCTTCTTCAACAGATTCAAATTCTTACTGCTCAGAAAGACTCAAAATAGACAAATCATTATACTTGACGAAAAGAAACAGCCAGTACAATATCGCCCAGGCAGGATCAGACATATCGACGCTTTATTTCGCTTTAATTGCTGTTAAAGAGTATCAATGAGATTCAAGTTCTTCATACAAATATTTTTAATAAATCAGTCATTATCAATAAATCAATTATTGTAAAAGAACCAATTGTTGTCCATAATTCAATTGTTCTGTATAAAATATAATTCATCGCTTTTCTTTCCCTCTTTTTTTTTACACTGGTTTTCCTGACACATGTCTGAAGCTACGTTCAAATCAATCATCTTGGAGAAGAAACGCCAAGTGTTTGAAAGTCGTAAAGCAAATGCATTTGAAGGTATGAAATAAGTTTGTCATCTTTTACATTGGGATTCATATCGTATACTTTAAAGATGCAATATGTGTTGATTGTTCAAAAAGTGGTCATTACACAAAAGCTTACTTCAAGTGTAAGTTGTATGTTGCAGACACAGCAAATACTGGTAAATAACTACAAAGCAAAATGTTGAAAAGTGTCTTTATAATGTAAACATGTTTTCTTTATGTATTTGTAGTTGGCTCAAGTAGCGTTAAAAATGCGAAAGCAAACATATGAAGATAGAGCACAAAAGCGGCAAGCTAAAAGACAAAAAGATCAAGTTGAGGGAGATGTTGCTATTTGTTCTAAATGCAAGCAAAGAGGGCACAGATCTGCACGTTCTTCATTTTGCCAACAAGGTATTTTGTCAAAAGCACAAGTTATCCGTGCTAATTTGGGGGATAATTACAAAGCGTATGCCAGGAAGTTGGGGTTTGATAACTGCGTTTCAGATACATACCATACGAAATTGAAATCAAGTGTGATTAAAGCATGCTCAACAGTCAGATATTTGGTTTTTAGAGCTAAACTGTTTGTGAATTATTATGTCTTGGAGAACCATACTCTCATTGGTGCACCTAAAGTCATCTTTAGTCAAAACTTCTGGTATAGCATCATACAAATGGTCAATGGCAAACTACCTACAAATAGCGGATCACTTCCGCAACAATTATATTGAGCTCCTTTGACCAATTTAAGAGGCAACACAAATCCATTTTGTACACAGAAAAGCTATTACCAGGAATAAGCCAATGTGTAGCGGAAGCATGCACAGAATTGGCTACTTTGTACATTAGCAATAGTGTTGAAAACTTTGAAAATCATTTGCTTTACTTTCTGCGGTACAAGTTGCAAGACTTGTTTATGGTAAGTTAAACAAACTGTTCTATCATTCAGACACTTGTGATATAATAGTTTATACCCAAAGAGATTATCGAGAAAGTAGCCAAAAAGTACTGTTATCAGGAAATTTGTAAAGGGTCACCCACTTGGACGAATACTGAACTTCTAAACAATAAAGTGAAATCAACAATCCAACACTTTTGTGAACCGTGGAAGAACATGGTCAGTAAACCGGTCACTCAGGTGGAGCTCTCAGCAAATCCAGGCAATTTTATTCCCTTCTTGATGTCTCTTAATGTTGAACTGGAGCAAGAACACATTGACCATAAACCCTATGATGTTTGAAAACTTCCACTTCCAAGATGATTTTGTATTCTGCCAAAACCATTGTTCGATTGGCGCTTCGTTACCATGAGTGTAAATGCTCTATCATGCTTTGTAAAACTTCCATTACCTAGAGGCTATCAAACTCAACTGGAGATGTTCTTTTGTATTTTCAAATTTGAAAAACTTCGTTTTAAAGAGTAAGTATTCATTCTAGTCTATATTCCTTTATCTAACAAATATATGTATAGTATAACTGAATTAGCACCAAATGGAAACAGCAGCATACTTTTCTGCAACATTGTACGTACTGATGGTGTTTCAGTTGACTTTTTTGTTCTACAGAAAGCATCAAGTTGGCCCTGGTCCCTCATACCAAAGTTTTGATCTGGCTCTTGAGGATTTTGACCTGTCTGAGGTGAAAGACAAGTATTTATCTATATCACTGGATCCTGGTAGAACATCCGTATTCACTTCAACAGTTGGTCTACAGTCAAATAGACACTTGAGGTGTACTTACTAAGGAATACTATCACATGACGGGATCGACGGGATTATCAAGAAAGCAAAACAAGTTGAAAAAGGATACAGGGATTGAGTCGTTGGAGAGTAAAATTCCTTCCCCAAAAACTTTTAAAAGCTCAGCATACAGCGACTATGTAAAGTATATGCTTTTGCAACAAGGACAGATTCTTTGGATTTTATGGGAAAGATACAGCAAAGACCCGCTTCCAATTATATCGAGGAGTTCAGAGAGCCACTGATCAGACGGCTAATATCCTTATTAATGGCACCTCAAAGTATAACAGAAGCAAAAGAAGAAAAAGGTAATAATCGGCAATCCTAGCAAGCCAAAGTAAGTATGCAGACTGTTTGTCATCACTGTCAACCTTGTCATGTTATCTTATTGTAGAAAGCAAAGGTGGAAGCCGGCACCATATCTGGAGTCAAAAACAAAGATACCTCTCATTGTTTTTGGTGCAGAAATGTTCGGCAAAGATGCAGTCAAGCTAAAGGGGCACAGATGCGTTGTAGTTGGAAAATTATTCAGAACATTAAAAAAAGGCGTGAGGCTAAAGGTCGACTGATTGTTACGATAATCAATGAATTCAAAACCTCAAAAACTTGCAATCTCTGCCTTTCTGATGGCCTGACTATCATAGGTACTGACAACTTTAAAGGTGTTGGAGTTGTCTGCTGTCATCATTGCAAACAATTATGGCAAAGAGATATCAATGCTTCAAATAACACGATGACCATCTCCAAAGCAGTATGGTCAGGACAAAAAAGACCACAAGTCTTTACGCCAGACCGAAATACATCGCCGTAACAAACACGGTTTTTTTTGTTAGAAATAAGAATTAAGATCTTTACAGGTATGTATAATTTATTTACCCAAAGTTCTCTCAAAAACTAACTTTTCTCATTTCTAAAATTCATTTTGATCTTTGTCCAAAACCAGGTAAGCAAAATCGCCAAATTATTTTTTAGAAACACCTGTTCCAATTTCACCAAATATTCACATTATAAAGACTCTGTACGTTGTTACATGAAGTACCTTTTTTAGTTTCTATCAAATTACCTATATTCTTAATTCTCGTATATCTTATTTTCCCTCCCTTTTCCCCATCCCAGAACAATTCCCATATTCTTTTAACTTAACCACCAATCTGTATTTTGGTATGTATTTCATCACCTTTTACACTTATCCTAACTATGATTTAGGTGGTTTTTATTTCAAGTTTAATAAAGTTATCTGTTCCCGTAACACACCCAAACTAATTTTCTATAATCACCATTTGGTTTTCCAAATTAATCAATATTTCCCAGCCTGACTGTATCATCTTACAATGCAAACACATTTAATTTATATCTGATAATAAAATTCTCAAGAATCGAAATCAATAATTGAGAGGTATTAAATATTTGAAACATCTGAAATATATACCAATCAGCGTCTAGATACTCGTCCACATACTAGAGACTTTGAGTATAAGCCAAAACGATAATTACTCGACTATCTCAAGATATGAGCAAGAAATGAGCCTGCCATATGTGCTATAAGAGTCTGTGTAATTCTTTCTTTGTCTAAATTGAATTATTTCTCAATTAGCCCTTGTTGATCAAATTAAAAGCGTAAAAAAGTCTTGTCGACCTATTGTACGTTTTTCCCCCTTTATTCTGATCAACAACTATTTTGAAATATGATGTTTAAATATTAATTGCAAAAAGGCTGTTATATTAAACATGTATGTCAATCAATACAATCCCATGTAGCTTAGTTGGTATATTGCAAATATTAGCCAATCTACTCTAGGAAAAAAAAGGCGCAAAACTCTAAATGTTGGTACTGAGCTTCTAAATGCAGTGAGAGCATTATTTAACGAAAGAATGTTATGGCGGTCCATATGTTTGCTATTCTAGCTTTTTTGTAATGCAATTCTCTATTGTGTAACTATTGAAATGTTAACTTGTCATGAATCATCAGAGTAACCAGAGATCGGTTACAGACTCTATATTTCACTCGACTGTGGTGTGTATACCTTGATGGCCCATTAAACATCCTCAATTGGATTTAAATTAAGACTTTGACCAGGCCGATACTCAAAGCTCTTGATTGTACACCCTCTTTCTACTACTTTGTATAGGGGCCAGTATGATAACATATTTTATATTGAAGTATAAAGTCCCTATCTTGTTTCTCTGACAGATCTTTGACACAGGGAAGAAAGTTCAGAGCCAAATTGTTGACGTGTTATTCTTGGCTTACAGTGCCTTCAAAGAAGAAAGGGCCAAAACCAGCTACCGAGAAACAGCTCCAGATCATCGCCTTACCCTTGCCTCACTTTGTTATAGATACAATATGTCCTTATTGGTTCTTTTCTCCAACTCATCTAATAACTTGAGAACTGATATAATTGCCTTTGACTATTAATCAGGACTCATTGAACAAAACTACACTTCTCCATTGGTCATCTGTCCAATTGACATAATCCTTGGCCCTTTGCAATCTTTGTTTCTTGTGTGGCTCTGTTGAAGCTGACTTACAAGTTGCAATATAAGAACCAAATCTGAGTTTTTTTTTAAAAAAAAACTGATTACTGTCGCTCTAAAACGAGAATCTCCATCTCTTTTAATGCCAATCTCAGCTAACTGTAATTAGCAAATGGATTCTTTAGTATTTCTTGCACAGGATGCCTCTCAGTCCTCTTTCCGGGAAAGGTTGATCCAGTTTCTTTGAATCTGTTAATGATCTTGACAGTTAAACTCATTAAGAGATTATTGTTACACTCCATCAATACACTCCCACAGGAAATCAAAAAGGCTGACGTAGACTTTTTGTTGTTGTAAAAAGTGAATTTGAGTGGGGAATTCTTGATAAACTCCCTCAATACTCTCCCTCTACTCCCACCAAAAGAAAGTCAAAAGAGTGTGACGTGGACTATTTTGTAAAGAGTGAATTTCAGTGTTAATTTTTTCGGGGAATTCTTGATACACTCCCTCAATACACTCCCTCCTACACTCCCACCAAAAGAAAATCAAAAAAGTGTGACGTAGACTCTTTTGTAAAGAGTGAATTTCATTGTTCATATTTTCAAACCTTTGAACTTTACCTTGTCAAAATGTTTTCTCAATCTAATCGAACTCGCGATAACATGAACACCAAATTCAAGAAAAGCTTTGCCATTGGCAGACAATTTCAATCGAAAGAAGAGTTAACCAAAACTGTTAAAAGCTTCGGAAAGAAATACAACGTCGTCTTTTCTATTAAAAGCTCGAGTCTTAAGCAAGGCAAATTTGCTTACATTTGCAAGCATGGAGGATTGAAGCGTGAATTGGAAAAGAATTCTGCCGAAATTGAGAATCAAGAAACAATCGAAGGCGCCGAGACCATGAAGAAAGAAGTGAAACGGAGCACCCAAAAGTTTGATTGCCCTGCTTCTTTCAACTTGTTTGATTTCGCTATAACTAGAAGCAACATGGAGCATAATCATCCCATCTCACAGGATAACACTACTTATGCAGTCAATCGTAAGCAGCCACCTAAAATCATGAAACGAATCTACACTTTGCTGGCTAGTGGGCATAAAGACCCAGTTACAAGTGTTATGGACGCAAGTGCACATATCAACACTTGGCAACTATTTCTAAATTATTTTTACCTAGACTTTGAAAGCTTTGAATGTAACGAATATCATCAAAAAAGACATTCATAACATCCAAACTCTTTTTTTGAAGAATGAGAATGGAAAAGAAATGTTTCTCCTTATATCCCATCTTGAAAGCATTGGATATACTGTTCGCATTCAAGTAGAGACAAAAGGGGACATGCAGGAAGTCAAAGGAATCTTCTTTATTCACCACGCAGCAATTCAAGAGGCAAGAATTTGGCCCGAGGCAGTTACGATTGATGCGACCTACAAGACTAATGCCCACAAGCTGTCTCTTGTAAATGTTGTTGGCACAAGTAATACATCCTCTGATAAAGGAAGCAATAAGCTGCAAACTTTTGCAATTGCAGCAGCCTTTGTTAATTCGGAAACCAAGGCTACATACACCTGGATCCTAGAGGAATTGCGAGAGGCCATTTGGCCTACAAATGAACACCCTTTGCCATCAGTATTTGTAACTGACAACGAGCAAGCTTTGCGCAATGCAATTGGTGCCATTTTCCCTGAAAGCCAGCACTTGCTCTGTTCCTGGCATTTGTGGAATACCATGGCAACGAAGCTCCCAATTGGAACAATATATTCAGCCGAGTATAATCTTCGTCGTGTTCAAGCTGAATTGGAGTTCAAGGTGATAATGTCTAGCTTTGACGAAGCAAGCTATAAGTAGGCGCTTGGCAGCTTTGAACAGCTGATCACAACTCATGGCTACTTCAAGAACAATGGAAGTTTGGCATTGCATTACTTGAAGGATGTGTAAGTTATAGTGTTTTTGTTAAAGTTTTTTTACTAATCATAATCTTGTATTAGTTTGCTCCAGGATGATGAGGTCAAACACTGGGTGGGTATGTATGCCAACGATCACCCTCACATGGGAAACCAAACTTCTGGAAGAGCAGAGAGCTTCCATTCAGGTCTGAAAAGAGCCTTGGGTAGCCAGTCTGTATGCAAGCTCACGCTTACTGTTAAGCGAATGAATGCGTACTATGAGCAAAAGGTAAATGGTTAATCCCAGAAAACCCACCATCTATATTTTAACTTTTTTAAAGAGAGCAAATCGCTACAGAAAGCTGAATGTTGAGAGGATCAGCATCGATTCAGTTCTGTTTGACAGAGAAAAAGAGTAGATTTAAAAATCTTGCTTTTAAAGTTGTCAGATTTGCAATGGACAAGATCAGGACAAACACAATCACCAGCCTGCAATCTGATTTTGTTTCTAGAGGTGCCAATTGCAAGTGCTGGGATTGCATCAGATACAAGCTGTCATGCCCTTGCAATATTGCTGCTAGTCCCGAGGTTTTGCTTCTTGACATTGTTGATATGCGCTGGCGGTTTGAATGTGACAAAAGTTTGTATCTTGAAAGCAATTATGCCAAGAGTAACCTTTATATGTTCTGACTGATATTTCTTTACATAGACTTTGAAGAGAAAACAGAGAATGTCCCTCTCAGCTGTGTTGTTGAGCCTGATCTAGAGAGCAAAGAAAACTTAGGTAAGTGCTGAGAATCTATGGAGGCTTCTAGGGGTGCATTTATACAGGTAAGTATAATATCAGAGTACCATTAAAAGAAAATAAAACTCCAATTTATGATAAAGAGGGACCTTGTTTTTTCTTGGAAATAAAACCCAAATAAACTTGATTACCACAACTTTCATAAAACTTGGCTATTATATATGCTTTATTAAAGGCTTAATTTTAATAACCCATAAATCATATTACATACTTTATTTGCGCTTCTATGAATGCCTCCCAAGTGCCCATAAAGAACTCTTTAAATTAATTGCTTCATATGCTTATTTCATTTTTACATAAATAATAGAATCTGCAAAGAATTCTACTGACAATTCTGTTTTGGTTTCTGAGCCAACTTCCTCTGTTCAGAACGACAATAATGACTATTCTTGTAGTAAGAAAAGAGAACTTTTTATTAGATAAATGCTAAACCCATTATGATTATCTGTTTATGTTTATTAGGTGAAGATTTTGAGGTGGTTGAAGACACTGAAGACTGCGATGATGATGAAACTAATCCCACGAGTGTGATATTTGGATGTGTAATTGGAAAGGGACAATAAGTACTTTGAGACTCTTTATTATGTGTGTTGTATTTGGCATAATGGTATATCAGAGAAAAGTGATATATAAACCCAGATAGCTGGATTATCTAAAATCAAGACAAACTATACCATCCAGAAATCCTTATC
This sequence comes from Phycomyces nitens, assembly GCA_022702545.1. Classification (NCBI taxonomy): domain Eukaryota; kingdom Fungi; phylum Mucoromycota; class Mucoromycetes; order Mucorales; family Phycomycetaceae; genus Phycomyces; species Phycomyces nitens. The sequence continues at coordinate 7,636,188 of JAHRBC010000003.1, forward strand.
CAAATATGAAAATATCATACCCAATCTATTGTGGGGCAAAGTCCCAAAATACCTATTAGAGACAATTTTAAATTTGCTCTAAAACTCATTACCAAAAAAAGAATTTTTTTACAAGGACTGTTTTACATTTTAAACCCAGAGACACCTTATGCAAATGACACGTTTTGCAGGATATCATCCTAAAGGAAACGAAATGAACACACATAATATATTGATATTATTATCATTTATAAATCTCTTGCCTTTCTATATTATTATTATTATTATTACACTTACCAATATTCTTCAAATCTCATAAAATGAACAACTTTTTTGAAAACGAACAACATCAGATGGTGATTATACTTCACAAGAGGAGCAAAGTGATTCCTCCAGAAGAGCCCCTAGAACCAAGTACACCAGACTAAACCTGAACGCTCTTGGTGATGGTGCTTGTACATACCTTTTCCGTTTCACTTTGGATGAAATCGAGACAATCACCACTGCACTTGGGCTGCCTGAAATATGCCACTTTTCGAGCATACAAGTTTGCAAAAACTATGGGTTTGCCATGTTGCTGAATCGTTACAGCTTTCCCAGACGTGTGGGTGATATGTCTATACTTTTTGGGATGAGTCCGACGAACGTGTCTGTTGTCTGCAGAGGGATGGAGAGCCATGTTTTCAAACAAATAAAGTGGGGCATCCAATTCAACGCCAAGCAGTTCAGTCCAGAGAACTTGAAGAAGTTTGCCAAGGCCATGCATGACAAAGGTGCCGCATTCCCAAATGTCGTTGGGTTCATTGACGGTACAATGCAAGCAGTATCTCGCCCAAGCCACAGTGAAGAAGACCAAAAGGCTTTGTGCAATGGCTGGAAGCATCTTCATGCTTTGAAGTTCCAGTCGATTGTTACTCCAGATGGGATAACCAGCAGCATAATTGGTCCCTATGCTGGCTCAAGACATGACCAGAGTGTGTATTTCTCTTCAAGGACTGAACAAAGAATTGAGAGATACCTGGATATCCCATCTGGTTATGGGTACCCTTATGTGTTGTATGGCGACCCTGGATATATGTCGTCCAAATGTTTGTTCTCGCCACTTGGAGTTGTAAGACTTACTGGTAAAGTAACACAAGCTGGTGGGAAACTATAAACAGTGTATTACTTATGTGTAATAGAGGATGACAAGTTGATAAACAAGAGCATGTCAAAAATGAGAATAGCTGTGGAGTGGGAGTTTGCCAAAGTGGAGAAGTACTTCAAGTATTGCAAGTACAAGTATGCAATGAAGACGGGGGAGAATGAACCTGGAGTTGTCTACATTCTCTCAACTGTTTTCAAAAACATGTTGCATTGTGTGCACTGTGGTGGATCATCCACCAATGTATACTTTGGGTTGGAGCCGCCGACAATTGAAGAGTATATCTCTGGGTTAAGAAGAGATAAGATTGATGGAGAAGATGAAGATTATATAATCTAATAAAAACAAAACAAAATCTTATAATATTATTTATTTAATTTTGTTCACTAACTGTTCCAACAGCTTCTCAATGTTGGTGAGCCGGCTTTCCATGTTGGTAAACTGACTTTCCATGTTGTTGAGCCGCTCCTCTTGGCTGGTGCTAAGGGACCCAGTGTCCCCTCCATTCTGGTAATCACCAGAGGTTGCTTCTGTCTCCACCAGGACTTCTGTCTCTTGAAAACTGCCAGAACCACTGGCAGATTTCTCAACTGGAGGGGAAAGGGTCCTAGGCTCATTGTTCCTGGCGTTTGCCTCCTTGTCCACACGCCAGCAATCACGTATTTCTTTCCAGATATTCTTTTTGTGATTCCCAAATGATCTGGCCAAGGCTCTTATGGACCGCTCCATATTTGCCTTATGGTAATTTCTCTTGAGAACCTTCTCTCTCCCTTCTTTCTTAAGATCATCATACAAATTCTTCTATGTTTCCAAAGATACCAATATATGTTTAGTTGGCATAGTAAAAATATTTCTTACAAATTAAATATACCTTTTTGATGATCTTGTAGACAGCCTTCTCTACTTCAGATCTATTTCTGTTTGCACCAGAAATAGATGCGACGTTTGACTCCTCAAAGCTTTTTCCGTAGCTTCTTACAAGTTGATTAACTGCACAGCAACAGGAGTCATAACTCAATGGTGGATCACTGGGATTCACCCTGTTCACACTGGTGAGAATTTTTTCCCATGCTTCTTTGTGCTGTCCTCTCTTGCAAGCAGGTGGGAAGACGTTGGCATACTCTTTTAAGAGTGCCAACTCTTTCTTGTCAGTCCAGAAACCATTTACTCTGGGAGGCTTGTCTTCTTTAACGGGCAAAGAAGGGTTACATTCCTTGAAACAGATATTTGTGGTGCTGCTTTCAGCATTAGTGTTTGTTCTTTCTTGTGACATGTTGGTAAAATATTATTTTTGTATGAAAGATAAAGTAGAATATGCAAAAATTACAAAAAAAATATCATATAGCCCTTTAACAATGCAATATGCATGAATTCTGTTGCTCAGCAAATTTTGCAAATTATTGTCAAGATGAGTGTCCAAAAAAAGGTGGTTTCACATTGGTTTCAAAAAAAACCTTCTAAAATTAGAAATTTCCTCATATTTTCTGCGTAGTAAAAATATCACAGCAAATTTAAAATTGTCTCTATTAACTGATAACACAGCTATTATGATAATGAATATCCAAGCTGATAAGAATTATAACAATAATTATAAATACTAAGTTAACATACTTCTTGAATCAATAACTAGATATACTTTAACTTTTTCTAAACAACAATAAAGAGTCTCAAAGTATCTACTATCCCATTTTCTACTACAAATATCACAATGTGATAGAAAAGAAATTTAGTCAAATCGAATTACACTACAAAAATTGAGTGGTTTCATTCATAGCAAACTACTATATTATCTTACCATTAGTAGACTGAAGTTAAACATAATAAACTTTTTTATTTTTGACAGCGATTATATTATTCAATATGTTCTATTGGATAGAATAATAAAGTAGAGCCTTTTAGATGTCATATTTGTTTGTGATTTATTTCTACTTCTTGTAACTATATCATTAAATTAATTGGAGTAGAAATAATAAACAAATCAATTATTATCATGTTTATTCTCATAAGAAGGAAGAGAAATATGACCAGTATGCTTGCAAGTAAATAAGTTGACTGAAGATAATAAATTGTCTTATAGTTTTATTATTATTTAACAGCATTGTGTACACTCTTGTTCTATATCAAGACATCTTTTTCAACCTAATAAACTATAAATTACAAAGATATGAAAATGACAGCAGGCATATTCTTTTGGATTATCATTTTTATTGCCCGCATTTTATCAGGGTCAAACAGCCTTTTAATACAAAGTATTTGTTTTTCCTTTTTATTTTTTATATTCTTTTGTGCCTAAATATTACCGCAAAATACTCTGGTAATTAATTCTTTTCTTTCTCTTGTAAATATATTTTTTACTCAATATATTTTATTATTCATAGGTAACTGCTTATAAATATATTATGGGGCTCTCTATTGCACTTGGCTGTATATCCAAAGGTAAGATCATATTATGCTAAAGCTATTCTTTATTAATCAAATCACTCTTTTATATATAGCCGCAAATTCTATTTTTCTATCCATCTCAATATAATATTCTGGTAAACCTTTTATATTATAAATATGTCCTCTTTAATAACATCTATCACAGACATCTTGCTATGCTCTTATATGGATTCCCGATTGAAATTATCTGGCCATTCCAATGGCTATATCTTGTAAGTAAACTAATATTTTAGTATTACATATTGTTTATCTACAAATATTAATATATATCTATTAGACAATAATCATTTGTTGGTATATTACAGAGAGTCTATCAAATGTTCTGTTTATTATATTAAAAATGTAAGTATAAGAATGAATGATTTATATAAAAATAATTTACTAACAATCTTCTCTTTTACTTTTAGACAGTATTGGCTTTCTCTCAGCTAGGTAAGTATCCTGGCTCTATTAAGAACCAGTTGATGGTGCCGACCAAGAAATATCGATTGGTAGAATAGATATACCAAAGAAATAATCTAGAGATTAGAATATATAGCGCAAATGTATTTTTTATCAAATAAAACAAAAAATAAAAATTTTCAGAATCTATTGCTCCAAAAAAACAACAAACCAGAGAGGCTTGTTTGCATAGAATAACTACAATTACCTTGCAATAGTCTATAATCATCCTTGATGGACTGTTAAAACATATTATAAAACCCACTATAAAATATAATGAAAGATAAAACTGGTTGTTTGTAAGTGGTCAATCTCCCCTGACACAAACTGTCTGTGTATCGTAAAATACAATGCAATAAAGGGTAGATTGACTAGGAATATATTGTGGCTACAATGTATATTTAAGTTTTGCACTGTTTGAGGGCATTTAAATATTCTACATTGGATTCTTGTACACCAGTAGGTAGGATGATTCAGTTCACCCCCATATCTTTTTAGTCTACTACAGATCACGATTATATATTACCAAAAGTATAGTAAAACTATACAATTAAGTAGCTTATTTTATAAGTTTTATCTACATAATACCCTTAGACTTTTGTAGTGTTAGTTGTTAATTGTCTATCTTTCTATGAGTATTTATAACTATTGAGATTTATCTAGTGACCCTGGATATGAGTCATCACAACAGTTATAGTGATGGTCTGATAAGATACTTCTTGAAGATGTCCAATGGTAGATCAAACATCGTCTTTATGTTTCAAGTAGAACTTTATAAGTAATTGTTATTATTTAACTCAGTATGTTCCAGATGTCTGGGTTTATAATGTAAGGAACGTGTTATTGGTCAGATTTATTGACCTATCATAACAAGATCCAGATATCGCACCTTGAAACCAATAGTATTCTTCCCTTGACTTCCTTGTAAAGACACTTCATAGAACCAATCATTATAATTATCTTATTAGACATTAGCTAGAAATATTCATATAAATACCCCTAGAGCTTGATCATAGAAGGATCAAGTGAATAACATCTTTATTAAAGGAATCTATTTTCAAATTCTCTGCCTGTTTTCTCTGTTCTTGCCTTTGCCTAGATTGGTTCCTGACACATAACATACTTGGTCTCAGGTATTATATTATGCCAAATACTATAATGGTATACACTACGGCGGAAGGACCGGTAGCTGTGCCAAAAATGGTAGCATAACTACTGTTTTTTATGATTTTAGAGCACTTTATCTCCGCAGATTGTGGTTGAAAGGTAATGTCATTGATCCCAATTCATAAAAGTTGCATGAAATGTCTTTTCATCTGGCAATGAGGTAGTTGTAGTACCATATAAAGGGCTCGTAAGTTTTTAGGCAACATTGTTTATTGAAATGAGCATTTTATTTGGTGTTAAAGATGTTGTGCATTTTTGAGAAAAATAATTTTTCGCCTGTGTGAACAAAACAGTAGTTGTCGTCGAATTAAATTCTTGGGACAATGTGTTCTAGTCCCTCGGACTACACACACAGAGAGACCTGAGAATGCTGTGATCATCAATTCATATCTTTTATTCGAATGTTTTAAAGAATGTTTTGAGTATATATAGAATAGATTATTGGTTAAGTTTTAAGATTGATCATCTTTCTTTCGCTTCACCGGTCATAACCGCATACAAAAGTCGTTTTTCCCTTTTTCTTACTATGTCTAACGAATTGCTTGACCGTATTGACCAACTGACTCACCAAATGGCTGAGCAACAACTCGAGATTGCCAGTCTCAAAGCTCCGTCGACGGATGCTACCATGACTACTGGCTCAGATCTGCACAGTCTCCCTGTGCGACCTTCTTATGAGTGGCAGCCTTCTGCGGATCTCCTCACTTGTGTTCCCTCTTTGGCGTTGGATCTCTTCAGCCACACTTTGTCTGAGGAAGAGAAGAAGACCTTGGTTGAACGCTATCCTCCAATGGCTGGTGTCCAGTACTCTCCACCCCTCACGGTCCCCATGGCGCTCCAGAAGTTTTCTGCCTCGCAAAAGTTGATGGATGCCTCATTGCGTGTGATTCAGTACTCTTCCACGGCAGTTTTCCGTCCTTTGGACGTCCTTGCCAATGAGCTTCTCCCTCTGATTCCAGACACTGAGCATGCTCGGATTTTTGAAATGATACAAGACCTCCGATTTCTTGCTATGCATACATGCGGCAAACTGAACGCTGCCAGAAACAATCTTGCATTAAAGGCGGTTAACCCTTTATTCTTGGCTCAGACCCCCGACAAGACCTACACTATGACTCCAGATGCCTTCCAGGCTTCCATTACGAGTCAGGCTGCGGCCACCAAGGCTTTACGTGAAGCCTCTGCTCGTCCTCACTCGTCATTCTTTTGAGAGGCCCCGCCACACAGAGCTGGCGGGCATTCCGCAAACAATGGACGCACTCACAATGGGTCATTCCAGTCATCCCGCCCCTCAAGAGGTCGCGGAGCATTTTGCGGACGGGGAGGATTCCACAGCGCACAGACATTCCACAACAAGGAGCCCCTCTTATCGAACAATCCATTCCGACAGGAGTCCCAAAAGTAGGGGGCCGTCTGCAGCAATTTTCAGATGCTTGGCGGCGTCTCACAGACAACCAGTGGGTACATTCTGTGGTCTCCAAAGGTTTCCGTATCCACTTTGCTTGACAACCGCCAATGTCAAGCCATCCTTGTCCTCACGTCCCCATGAGCCACAACCAAACCCTCTTACTTCGCCACGAGATAAGCCAACTTCTGTACAAGCGTGCAATCGAACCGGTTACCACCCCCTCTCCTGGGTTTTACAGCAATCTGTTTGTCATTCCCAAGAAAGACGGAGGTGCCCGTCCGGTTTTCAACCTCAAAGGTCTGAACCAATTCCTGGAGGCCCCCAAGTTCAAGATGGAGACTCTTCACGAGGTTGTCAAAATGATGCGTCCCAACAATTTCCTCACTTTGATCAATTTGTCCGACGCCTTTCTCCACATTCTTATCCACAAGCATTCTCGCGCATATCTTTGCTTCAGTTGGGAAGGCCAGGTGTTCCAGTTTCGCACCACGCCCTTTGGTCTCTCCATCGTTCCTTGGCTGTTCACAAAGATGACCCATCCTGTTCTTCTATGGGCTTGCTCTCACGGGATTCGGGTCTCTGCCTACCTCGACGATTGGATCCTAATGGCCCCCACAGCAGAACTAGCTCAGGAGCACACTCGTCTTCTTCTTCAGTGCATGACGTCGTTGGGATGGATTGTCAATATGAAAAAGTCCCATCTGACTCCAACCCAACAGATTGACCACCTGGAGTATGCACTGGACACAGTTTCCATGACTGCCAAGCTTCCTGGCAAGAAGCTGCGCAACCTGCAAAAGTCCATCCGTGCTATTCTGCTTGCCACCAGCCACACTCCCCGTCTAATCCACAGTGTCACCATGCGAATACGTGCTGCTGCCATTGCAGTGTTCCCTGTCAATCTGTACACTCAGGCGTTGATGTTCTACAAGAACGAGCAGATCAAGGTCTCCCACAACTGGGACAGCCCGGTGCCTCTACCTCTTCCTTGTTGCGAGGAACTGACTTGGTGGTTGCACAACCTTGCCAAATAGAACGGCCGTTCTCTGCTCCCCCCATCTCCTCAACAGACCTTGTATGTCAATGCCAGCGACACTGGCTGGGGTGCTGCTCTCAACAGCCATCAGATATGGGGTCATTGGCATGGCGACAAAGCTGCACAATCCATCAACTGGCGGGAACTGAAGGCGTTGCATCTCTCCCTCCAAACTTTTGGTCACCTCAGCAATATGGCAGTGCATGTGAGAACGGACAACACCACATCCATGACGTATGTCAACAAACAGGGTGGAACCCGTTCTTGGCCTCTTTCTCGTCTTGCCACCACGGTTTGGGAGCTTTGTTTGGCCCGGAACCTGGTGATACAAGCAATCCACATTCCCAACGTCCTCAACACTCTCGCCAACTTGGCCTCGCGGAAAGTTCTCTCCAAGAACATGTGGCGCCTGACCCCATCTGCCTTCCACAAAATTCAGACTCGGTGGGGTCCTCATTCCATTGATCTGTTTGCCGACAGGACTACCACCCTTCTCCCGAGGTATGTCTCTTGGCTCCCGGATCCTCAGGCTTTGGCAATGGATGCGATGTCAATTCCATGGACCACTCTGGGGAATCTATACCTCAATCCCCCATGGAATCTGATCCTATCTTGCCTGCGCAAGTTGCGCATGGAATGCCTCCAGGCAATGATAGTGGTATCTCATTGGCCGTCAGCCCTTTGGTTTCCCCTGCTCGCAGTCATGGCTCTTTGCCCACCTCTCCTCCTCCGCGGCCAACCGGTGATTCCGTCCACGCACGCTCCTTGGCCATTGACCAACCCCAAGTGGAGGCTGTCTGTGTGGCGGGTCTCCGGCGACGTTTTGAAGACCGGGGTTACACCGAGGAGGCTTTGTCAGTGCTAGCTTCCCCGTTGTTGATGGACTCAGCTACCAACAGGGCTTACAAGAGGGGCCAATCTCTGTTTGTTGTATGGGCTGCCCAACATGATGTTTTGCTTACGGAGTTCACCTCTCAGGACCTGATCAATTTTCTTACCTCTGCAGCCGTGTCTCAATACAGTGTGAACACGCTCCAGCTGTTCAGTTCGGCCATCCTCTGATTTCACGTAGACCCCTCCTCCATTCACACTGGAGACCTGGCCCTTCTCTTCTCCTCTCTTTGCCGTTCTGCTCCTCCGGTTCCCCTCTCTCGCCCACATGTGGACCTTGCTCCAACCTTTGCCACCCTGGTGCGCATCCCCTCTTCTTCTTCCACTTTTCTCTGCAAGTTACAAGAAAAGACTGCCTTTCTTCTTGCCCTCACTGCCTTCCTTCGTCCCTCAGATCTTGCCTGAATTGATTTGTCCCAGTCATATGCTTATGGTCAAATTCTGTGCCTGGTCATCCCTGTTCCCAAAGAGACTAGGGGGGGTCGTCGTATTGTCAAGTCTCTCATCATCCATGCACATTCATCCTTCCCTTCCTTGTGCCCCATCTTGGCCTTCCGCGCTTTGCGTAACTACCCTCTGTCTGTGCCAAGACCCCCTTCCACTCTTTTTGTAAACTCCAAACACCCTGACCGCCCTGTACAAACCTCCACCATCTCCAGCTGGCTCTCTCGTCTTGTCCGCCTCTCAACCTCGGTCCGTCCCACTCCTTCTCTGCGATCCATTGCCTCAGATCTTGCTCTTCGCCATGGCGTGCCAATTGAAGATGTGGTGACTATGGGTAACTGGTCCTCTTTGGCTGTGTTTGAACAGCACTATCGGCAACAGCGAGTTCCTCGAACAAACATTTTGTCCTTTGTGCTTCCTCCTTCTAATGAATGATTGTGGGTGTTGCCTTTTTCTCTGGTTGATTACTTTTGTATGCTCAATCTGTACCAGCATTCTCAGGTCTCTCTGTGTGTGTTTAGTCCTCCGGACTAAACCCACATTATGCTACCGTTTTTTTGAAACAATTTTTTTGTTTTTGACATTATTAGCCATTTTATTTTATTTTATTTGGTATTGATATTTATAAGGAAAGAAAAAAGAAAAAGAAAATTTTTATCAAGTGGCAAGGTTCCCCATGGTCACATGCAGATTGTCATTAAACACGTAATATGGTGCAATGATAAAGAACTGATTACTACTTGGAGGGTACTGGATGAGCCCAACTTGATGCTGAATGTCATCCACATTAACAGCATATTTTGGCTGGGTTGTTTGTCCAGTTGAGCTGTGTGACTGCCGTATTACAATTGGCACAGATGAGTCATGGGCTGCTGTACCATGCTCTTTCATCACTTCAACGAATGCCAGAAAGTGCGGTGTGCCATCAACCTCTTTATGCTCAAAATAAAATTCCACGGTGCCAAAAAACCAGCTTTGAATAGTTATATTGCGATGGCTAGATAAAAATATAAAAAATGCGAGTGATCTCTATTTTGTATTTTGACTAATACCAATACTCACTTTCTGTATGGACAGGTGAACATCACATGATGATTGCCATGTCTGGTCTCATTTTTTATTCTTCAGTACATATATGAAGAATGTATGGTTGAATTTTTCCAAAGACAAGAAGCAGCAACAATCGTCGGGTCATCAAGTTCAATACTGTTCATACCACTGTTTTGCACATAGTACTTTGCCAAAGTATTCTTGACAACAGGGCTGCTGACACCTTCCAAGTCATCATCATTCAAGCTGGCATGTCAGTTGAATGGCTTCCATAGCTGGGCAGCACTTACACCATCTGGAAGATCTAAGAAACTTGCTTCATTATATGTGGATGGCTGACTTGTACTAGGATAATTCTGAGAGCTGTTTGCTGAACTGACAAAGCTATGAACAGCAAAGTGCTCAACAAGCAAACTGGCATTTCTACCGCCCTTCAAGTTTGATGTGATAAGCTTGGAGTATACTCTAATTACTTTTTCCATGGGTAGGTAAGAGATTATTTGACTAATAATAGCAATAGCAGCAAAGACACTTCTTGGTCAATGATGACAAAATCAACGTACCTGTCATCAATGATTGTGGCCAGTGAGGCACAACTAGGACAATAGCACTCCACATTTACAAGTGCAAAAGAATGTGGTGTGCCAAGAATCTTCTTCAAGACACCTTTAAGAGTGCAAACCAGACTCGTAAGAGAAAAATAGCAGAGAACAGCCAGGCAAGTCTATTAATTAACAAACATTTGAATATACATTATAATTAATACAATATTTTTATTATGTTATAGCAGGAAAGAGCAAGCAGTTCTTTTCTTTTGGAAGATGAGGTATATCAAACGGATGACGAGGCTGAATCCCCAATCATGACAGATGTACTATAAGTTAGAGCTTTTTTGTTGCTCATCTATTCTCAATTTAATATTAATATAATATTTCTACTGTTTGATATAGGTTTACACCACTAGAAATGAGCAATGAGCCTTCATCTAAGAGAAATAGACTAAGTCTTTAATATTCTTTAGGCTGCTCTTATTGGTTCTCTCATATTTTTAGTATATGTTTTAATGCACTTTTTCTTTTCCTCTTTTCCTTTAGTGGTTTTATCTTTGCTTTGGTCCTCTCCTTTGAAATAAAATCAAATAACTCTCCATCACGTAAGATTGCCACCTTAATAAATGCCCAATTGGCATCTTGTATACCACATCTTCAGCTCTGTTGTTTTTAATCTAGGAATGAAACACACATCTCGCCCTTTTTCAAGCACCAAAAAAAATGAAATTTTTTTATAGCTGTATTACGCCGAGGTTAGTTTATATTTCTTTTCTTTTCTTTGCTCTACTTTTTTGAAGTAAAACTAAATGACCCTACCTTATGTAAGGTTGTCAATGACATAAACATCCAATTGGAATCTTGTATACCACATCTTCAGCTCTGCTATCTTTAATCAAGGAATGAAATACTCATCTCATAATTTTTCAGACACTAAAAAAAGGTGAAAATTTTTTACAGCTATATTACACTAAAGTTTGTCGTTCCCCACCTCCCCACCTGGGAATCTCTGTAGAATATGCATATTGTTTTCTTAATGATGTACTCATTCTGCCAACTACCATTATATTTGAATTAGTTTTAAATCTTATGAGCTGACTTTACAGCAATATATTTTCTATGGTAAGAATATTATAATATGTTTACACTCTTTAATTAATCATATTGCACATTCTCTATTCTCTTTCTACTGCATCTAGTATTTACATCTGTACGTTTCATATAGTGGCATTAATTCAAGAGATGCTTGGTATACCGATTAACAAGCACAATATATACTGGTATGCTATCCAAAACAATATGCTCGGTTTATTTGATCACTTCATTCTCTGACCACAATATCTTTATAGCAATTGATGAAGACCAAAGGCCTTCCAAGTCATAACAACATGTTGTTGGCATCGTGTATAGATTGAGTAAAAGGTTTGTACCATATACGTTTTATAATATTAAATAGTATTTGCTTTTGGTATGTTTCTATATTATTATTATATATATTTTAATATTATTTGAAATAAATCAAAATTATAATAAAAAATAAATCATTATTTCAAATAAATGGCAGTAAAAAAAGAATGGGTGCTAGTATATAAAGTAATATAAAAGAGAGGCTGTAGTATATAAAGAAACAATTTTGGTTGGATAAAAAAAATGGTAGCTGTGCCTATTCCTGCCTCATAACTACCCTTTTTTTCGCACTAAAAAAACGGTAACAGCTACCAAAATCGCCTTATACAGAGTCTTTACTACCGTTTTTTTTTTGGTAGGAAAAAACGGTAGTAATGCTACCAAAACGGTAGTTAGCTACTGTTTTTTCTGCCATAGTGATAATTCCTCAGAAAAAATTAAAATAATCAGCCAATCAGAAAAATAGGTGATCTATTGGCTCAGACTATGGAAAAATTTCTAAATATGAGTGTTGTGGGTAGAGTAAAAATAGGAAAGATATGAAAGAATTTGTGAGAACTTGTGTAGGGTGTTTATTCAAAAGAAAAAGGTTATGTTTCTACACAGAACTAACTACTGATATTTATATGTTTTCTGATTTATAATTCAGTATATGCTTTGGTAATATTTATCACAATGAGTCATCTTCCAGGAGTATTGTCTTTCTGGAAAGATCCAGAGAGACCTATTGATATGATACTTCTCCAGTCAGATCAGCCAGAGAGCTTTGGTAAAGAATAGCATTTATGCTATTGTGAAATGGTTATACGCAGTATTACCATTTGGTACAACGATTGCCAGGATTACCAAATCCAATATTTCAATTTACACACAATATATATTTTAGTCAACTTTTAACTTTCCTCTTTTCTTCACCCTTCTTAACTTTCATACGTATTCTCATCAAATCTTTCATAACCAACGATCTCTATTTCGGTAGGAAATCCATAGTATTTTATCTTTATTTTTATCTAACTGTTTCTTCAGTTGGTTTTTATTTTTATAATAAACAAAGAGTTATGTATCAATTGGTAATATTTTAATATTCCGACCCAGATACTTGGGTAATGTTTTAGAATTATTAATTCATTGTAGTTGTAGTCTCTCAATTAAGTATTCATATAATAAACGAAATATGTAGATGGAATATGATGATGCCATTAGATAAATATGTGTATATCTGTCTATCCCATATTATGGTGATAACAATAATAATAATAAATAATAATCAATTATGTGTATGATGATCTGTATATTGGATAATCTCATAAAGGCAGATCTGTTTGACTGGAATAGCCGAGGATATTATTTTATCCTTTAGTCTTACTCTCAGATTCAGCAGTGATCAATACTCATTTACAACAATGTTTATTGATTGATTTTTTGGTCTCTTATATAGACTTCGTAAAATATTACTTTGTAGGTAAATATGAATTGATTAATAATGGATTGCATAAAATAGGTGTGTGAATGAGAAATAGAACGGTAATATAAGATAATGGATAAGGATAATGAGAGATTGTGTAAAATGTAAAATGGTAAGACAAGACAGAGGTATGAAAAATATGAGAAAACAAAATATGCAGTAAAGGTGATAATGTAAAAATGGGTGACAATAATGATAAAGAAAATATAGATATGTGAGAAAAATGTAGAGTGATGATAAGGATAGATGCACACAGACAGGAACATGGGGAAAGAGAAAATGAGATAGATGACAAAAAAGTGGACACAAGAATGAGGATTGAAATACAGATAATGGGAAATAAAGATGGAAATATAAAGAGGTATATGGATGAAAAGGTGACTTGCGATGCGATATGAGTGACGTTGCCATATTGACTGGACACGACGTCACTCTTTCTGGAAAGGTGGTCTGGAAAAGGATGACGTTGCTTGCAAAAGTGGGCGAAGCTTGAAAAACTACAACACCCGTGTCAAAAATGACGCATGTTGAGTTTGTTGTAAGTGAAAACAAGTCAGAAAAATATAGTAAATTGAATACCTCACGTTGACAATAATGAGGGCGCAATAAAGAATGAATATAACAGGGGTAGAACTGCAATTCAAAGACAGCAAGAGGACAAAAAGAAGAGAAAATGAAGAAAATAGAAAGAGATATATGAACTTTGCTCGGGACAGTTAGATATATTCTTGACAGCAATGGATACAAGGGATAGGAATACAAATGGAGAGAGAGAACTAGATAATTTTGCTCAGGACAATTAATCAAGTTGACAGCAAGGTACTGGGAAGTTACAAAATCAAGAAAAAGGGAAAAGGATGAAAAGAAAAATCAATCTTAGCACAAAGTATGTTTAGGAATTTCTATACAAGACAATTCACTAATTCAGGGACGGAAAATAAGAGAGAGATAACTGATAATTTTTATTGATTGAAATTTTGGTCTCTTATATAGACTTCGTAAAATGTTACTTAGTGATAAATGATGAATTGATTAATAATAAAATATAGAAATTGGGTGTGTGAATGAAAGGTAGAACAGTATATGAGATAATGGATAAGGATAATAATGACCTTGGGGGGAGAGGTATGAGATGATAAGACAAAATAAGATATGATAGTATGAGAAAATAGGATATACAGGGAAGGTGATAATATAAAAATAGATGACAAATATGATAAAAAAAATGAAATATAAAAATATGCAAAGACAATGTAGATATGAAGTATGAAGATATGAATAACAGTAATATGATAAAGTGAGCAGTGTGAGAGAAAGATAGAGATATGAAGGGGTATGAATAAAATGAAATGCCGATGTGCGAGAGAGTGTAAAGAGGTAGATAACATGAAGAGAAAGATAAGTGCGCACAGACAGCAACGTGGGGAGAAGGGAAGGGAAGATAGATGACAAAAATAGTGTACAATGGATAAATGTGGAAATGACATCTCCTTATTTTTCCTCGATCACTATCTGAATTTCAATGAATAGTGGCTTTTTCAGAGGAGGCTTGGCTGAGTACCTAGTTATTTTTTCTCAATTTATTTTTTATATTTTTCTTTCTCGAATTATTTATTCAAAAATGTCTACCAACACCATTATCTATAACATCTCAAACATTCAAAATGCTTTAATCAACTCCTCCATTGAAGGCATTAAGATGCTTCCTTTGAATACAACAATCTCAGTAAAAGCAAATGAATAGGAGCAGTGTCTTAGCCGAATGAATACACTGTGCTCAACAAAGTGGATAGTAAATAGAAAACTTACGGATCCAACCTTGGTCTTTGGAGAGACAAAGCAATGCCATTGTGCTGGAAAATACCAGTCTAAGCGACAAGTCCGTCTAGCACAAAAAGATACAAAGACATGTGGTTGTACAGCTGCTTTGAGAATCAAGCAGTTTAACAATACTTCGATTGTTACCTTTTGTATGACAAAAGATCATACCAATCATGTTCCTGGAGAGAGCCAGGAAATAAGAACCTTGCCTTTGCCTTCTGAGGCAATCAGAATTATTGAGGATCAGTTGAGAAGTGGAAGCAACTGTAGAAATACAAGGATATCCACACTTAGACAGATTGAAAACTGGGGTGTTGGTACCAGAAAGCCTAATTATGAAGAAATTTATAATAGAATGAGAAAGGTTTGTTAATAATAGCCCATACAAGAGGTTAGATTTAATGATATTTATACAAAATATAGATGAAGACATTGCTCTATATGTTTGATTCAGATGAAAACACTTCAGTAGCAATCTGGTTAAATGAAAAGCTTCTTTCTCAGAGCTATACAGTTTTTACTGGAAACATTTCCCTGTACTCTAGTAATCAGAATCTCTTTGCTTTTGGGTTCCAATCACCCACACAAGTAACCATAATGAGCATGTGCCAGTCTTTTTGCCTCGACGCCACACATGGTATTTCATCAAGAAGTATGGAAGTCATGTATTCCTTGGTTACCAGACATCCACAAACTGGTAAAGGCTACCCTGTTGCATACATGGTGACAAATGACCAGACAGTTGGACCAATCAACCAATGGCTTGTGCATCTTCGTCAAAGCAGTAACTTTTCACCACTCAATATCACAATTGATTGCTGTATTGCTGAAGTCAATGCAATTAAAGCAGCATTACCTCAGACAACAATTCACTACTGTGAATTCCATGTTCTTCGTGCCTGGCAGAACAATTTGGATAGTAAGGTCAAGTTGGATGGCTCGTATACAACACAACAGCTTGGATCATACAAAAGACAACTGAAGACCGATCTGAAAGACATACTTGTTGAGTCAGATGAAACAGTTTTTTTGACGAAAATTGCTGCTTTCAAACAAAATATCCAAAGTCAACCCGAATTTCTTCATTACTTTGAAAGAAAATGGACAGCCACTGAAGAATTGTTGAGGAGATGGGGACGCCCTTACGTTCACGAACAGCACCAGAGATATTTAACCAACAACTATATTGAATCGTAGCATAATCAGTTGAAGGTTATTTACTTTAATCGTGCCAGAATCAGAAGATTTGATCGCCTCATCTTCATCTTGACCAACGATGTTGAGTTCTTCTATGGACAAGAGGTTGAATGCTTACACTTCAACAATGGAAGAATGGGTCCTGTTGAGAACGAGCTCACAAAAAACCCCTTTGCTGCCTCCCAGATTCAAGATGACATACTCCCTTCTATGATCATAAACCCTTTGGGTGGGATTAGTAATAGTATGGATGATTCTAATGGTAAGTGGCAAATCTGGTCATTTTCATCAGAGTCTATATGGTATACAATCATAATTTCGAGCAATTTGATCCAAAAATGTTCATGCCCAAGCTTTTTCCGTCGGCAAATACCATGCCAGCATATGTTTTTGCTGAAAAAATATAGTAAAGTTGCATTGGGATACATTGAACAGCAAGAACAAACCCGTATAAACTTGCAACAACAAAGCCAGACGTCTGAAAGTACGGAAACTGCAGTAGACCAAGCAATTGAGACAAGTAGTAATGTGAATGATGACAAAGCCGACAATGTCAACTCTATCTTTCAGCGTGCTATAACTAGTTCAGCAATATGGCACCATCAACAAGAAGATTTGGAGACATTGAGAAGAATCCCAAGGGTAGATCTTGAAAAAGTAGAGATGATGACTAGATTGCTAATGGATGCAATGAAGCATTTTGATGATTTGAAAAATGCAAATCCTTCATACTTTAGAAATATAAATACCCAACGATAATAAAATCAATTCTATAATATAATAATAAAAACGTTTATTTTGAAAGAGGTATATGAATAAATATAAATAATAATATAAGAATTTGAAAAAGTAAACACTGTCACACGTTCCTATTATTCCTCGAAATTCAGATAGCGATTGAGGAAAAATAAGGAGATGCTGGAAATGGATAGGAGGGGTTTGAAATGAGAGCGAGGGTGACAAATATGGGAAATCAAAGAAGTGCAGAAAAAGGGGAGATATGAGAAATAAGGTGAATTGCAAATGGAGAAAGGTGACGTTGCCAAGTTGATCAGGATGCTACGTCACACTTTCTAGCAGAGAAAGCCTTGGAAAAGTCACATGAAATGGAGAGAAGTGGATGAAGCTGGAAACCCTACAACACCCATGTCAAAATGATGTGTGTGGTGCTTGGCGATGTGGTAGATGTCGATAAAGAAGAAATTGAATAAAGCAAATATAGAAATATAAAAGAATGAATAAAAGATATCGCCGGGTTTGAGGGTAATGGGTTCAAAATAGGGTAAAAAGTGAGTGTCTATTCTACAAGAACACTCTAAATACGAATAACAAGGGGGTTAAGTTCTCTATTCCACAAGAGAGACTTAATAAAATGATATAAGGAAATAACTAAACTCAAGTGAGAACAATTAAGATACAACAATCAAAATACAAAGAGGGGTACAAATAATATAATCAAAACCAATCCACTGCAGGGACTTGGTTAAAACAAAAAGATAATAAACGGAAAATTGACAAGAGAAATAGCAACTGTGTGCCTCAAAAACTTGTAGTCAGAATATAAGACAGATGATAATCCTTGTTTATTGAAAGAATTCAAAGGGGTATTTATACTACTTTGTAGATAAACGATATTGAACAATTCTACTTAGATGATGTAAATTGTTATAAGAAAATGGGCTAAGAGACATCAGTGACTATTGTATAATGCTCGGTTAAAAGAAAATGAGAAGTGTCTTTGACAATTTTGGTAAAGGACAACCTTCAAGGAAAACTAAAGAGAAAAATGAAATAATGTAAAAAGGATTTCTAAACTAAATTGATGTTCTTTACTGAAAGTGTTAAGAACAGAGCAATGGAAAAATGTAATAAAATAATTGACTAATTTTTAGTCGAAGAAAATAGTACTTGAGAAATTTGACTAAGCCAACATCCTCTTTAACAAAAATGGGATGGACAAGAAAACAGGAGAAAAAGGAAAAAGGAGTGAAATCATCGCAATCGTTGGGCCGCCGTCGGTGTTACAAATACATTCCTGCCGGAAAGACCTCGAGTTTGGTACACGTCATGGACCGGGAAGGGGTTTGGTCTGGGCAAGTGCAAAGAGCCAACAAAACCACAATGCAACATGTCAAAAATGACGCGTGATGTGTTTGTATGGTTGTGTATGATAACTGAACGGGCGACAAATAAAATATATAAAAGAAACAATGAAAGAACCAGTAAAAGACTAACGAAACTCAACAGAAATATCCCCAAAATGACCGGGCAAAATATAACTGCTCTTCAGAGATTGAGAGCTTAATGTCAGGAACCGATCTAGGCAAAGGCAAGAACAGAGAAAACAGGCAGAGAGTTTGAAGATAGATTCCTTTAATAAAGATGTTGTTCGCTTGATCCTTCTATGATCAAGCTCTAGGGGTATTTATATGAATATTTCTAGCTAATGTCTACTAAGATAATTATAATGATTGGTTCTATGGAGTGTCTTTACAAGGAAAGCAAGGGAAGAATACTATTGGTCTTAGAGGTGCAATGTCCAGATCTGGTTATAATTGGTCAATCAATTTTACCAATAAGATGTTTCTTACACTTAAACTTAAAAGAATAAAATAACTGTAAAATTGATCGTAAAACTGACTCCTGTTTATTCATTGGAAAAGAATGTCTTTTATAGACAAAGAAAATAACTAAAAGAATAACCGAAAATGAAATAATAAAATAATAAAATGATGCCATCAAGGCCAAAGGAAAAATATAATAAAAATATACTATAACATAGTAAAGAAATGAGTAAGACAAAGAAGTAGGGGAAATAAACTAAAGAAGTACAGAATGGTGCAATCCTGCAAGAAAGTGAGAAAGGATTCACAAAGGAAATATAAAAGGAAAGATTATAAAAAAAGGAAATAATAAAATGTGATAAAATAAAATAAAGAAACTTGAGGATCGGCCATCCTTACTTGGCTCGGACTTCTTCTTCGGACTGGTCCAGCCTCCGACCCCTCCTAAGCCTGTTCCGGGCCCTTGGTCCGGATTTATGGTCAAAACCAAACCTGCCCACAACACACGTCTCAAAAATGACGCGTGATGTGTGTATACGGTTGTGTATAGTGACGAACGATGGCAAATAATAAAACAATAATAAAGATAAAGAAAATGACTAACGAAACTCAACAGTATATTCCCAAAATGTAACTGGGCAAAATATCACTGCTCTTCAGAGATCGAAAAGTACAAATAAAATAAAATAGAACCGGTATTAAACCCAGCAAAAGATATGTTTTATTGATTGAAAACTGAATGTCTTTTATAGACATTCAGAATTGAAAAAGAATAACCAAAAATAATAAAATAACTGGATGGAATTGTGCCATTGCAGTCAATGTAAAACGAAGAATAAAGAAATAAGTGAATAAAATGATGCAATTCTAGACCAGTGTGATAAAGTATAGTGTGATATTTGGTAGTAGAAAAGGGACGGTGGATACTTTGAGACTCTTTATTGTGATTGAGAAAAAGTTAAAGTTATATCCCGTCCTTGATTCAAGAAGTGTGTTAACTTAGTATTTATAATTATTGTTATAATTCTTATCAGCTTGGATATTCATTATCATAATAGCTGTGTTATTAGTTAATAGGTATTTTGGGACTTTGTCCCACAATAGATTGGGTATGGTATTTTCATATTTGGATAAGGATTTCTGGATGGTATAGTTTGTCTTGATTTTAGATAATCCAGCTATCTGGGTTTATATATCACTTTTCTCTGATATACCATTATGCCAAATACAACATATAGTATAAAAATATTGTAAAAATAATAAAGGTAAAAATGGAAGAAGTACATTGTACAAAGACAATTGTTTAAAGAGGTGTTAAATGGTGCAATCCTGCAAGAAGGTGTCAAGGATTCACAAAAGAAATAGAAAAGGAAATAATATAAAAAAGAAAATAAATAAATGTGATAAAATAAAAAATGGGAAAAGACTAGGAAGAAAGAAAAATATAGAAACTCGGGGATTGCCCTGCCAACGTCACCTCACCGGAAACCCGCCCAACTCACTCGGCTCGGACTTCTTACTTGGGCTAGCCCGGCCTCCGACACCTCCTACGTCTATGTCCGGGCCCTTGGTCCGGCTTCATGGTCGAAACCGAACCTGCCCACAACACACGTGTCAAAAATGACGCGTGTTGAGTTATGGTGTGTGGTGCAACAGGTCAGAATATATAAATAATATATATTGTATTCTTGTGATTTCGCTCAGGACAATCCAACAAGAAGAATTTGACAATCAGACGGGACTTGAAATAGATAAAGACAGTAAACAGGCAAACGGACAGGCAAACGGACAGGTAAACGGACAACGGACAAACGGACAAACGGACAAACGGACAAACGGACAAACGGACAAACGGACAAACGGACAAACGGACAAACGGACAAACGGACAAACGGACAAACGGACAAACGGACAAACGGACAAACGGACAAACGGACAAACGGACAAACGGACAAACGGACAAACGGACAAACGGACAAACGGACAAACGGACAAACGGACAAACGGACAAACGGACAAACGGACAAACGGACAAACGGACAAACGGACAAACGGACAAACGAACAAACAGACAAACAAACAAACAGACAACGGACAACAGACAAACGATGAGACAGTACTTGTAGATCCTAACAGTGTGCAACTTAGTATTTCCCGCAGGACAATAGCTCAAGTTCAGGGATGATGTTCAAAAGAAATAGAGAGAAAAACTGAATGTATTTTATTGAATAAAAAATGGAGCTCTTTTATACTAATTGACAACTGTGCACGTAGTGACAATCTAGATATAACTTATGCTGAATGATGATTATCGAGAAGAGTGTACAGTTCTTCGGGCATAATCACAAAAGGAAATAATCGAAAGGAAAACAAAAAGGAAACTAAACATCAAGAGAGAAATGCACTATTGGGAAGTATACAAAAGGAGTAATATCAAGAAGTGCGAAAGGAACAAGTGCAATGCAGTGGGAAGCAAACGAAAAAGGAAATATAAATCAAAGGAAAAGAAAGGGGAAAACATTTAGAACTCAACGGGGCTGTTGACGTAGACAAATGATTCCAAGAGATCAGATCATGCCTTGCATGTCCCAAGGGAAGGTGACGTCTTCGACTGTCCCAAGGTAAAAACTTCAAAGTCACTAGTAAATTGAGGGTTGGTGGTCGTTGCTGGAACATTCTACAACACTTGTGTCAAGGTCCCCTCACTAAGCGAGACCACCAAACGAAAGACCAGATAATCAGAGAGTGCACTACAAAAACTGGTCGATTTTACTAACCTGAAATGTGGGGTATATGTACATGAAATTTTATATTCCATATACATTATGAGGAGATTTCATCTGAATCCATATTCCAATGCCCCATATGGCGTTGATTAACATCCTCTGATTATATGGGTTGACGGAATCCCAACATTAGACAATTGCTAGTCAGCAAGCTGTGTAGAAACTAAATATACATTATAGCTACGCCTGATTCTCAATGAATACTCATTTATGTATGGTCTGTTATAAGGTGCGCATACAAACCCAATTGCCATGTATTGTCCACTGAGATTGGTCCTTTTTGTTATATTTAATATGCTTTTATTGGCTTTGTTTCTCTTAAAAGTAAGGGAATGGACCTCTGGGGTTTTCAAAAGTGAGGGAATGGGTTATTCGACTGTATATAAAAGTGAGGGAATGGGTTGTTTTATAGTACAAAGTGAGGAAATGGGTTCTTCATAAACAAGCCTCTTTGGTTTGTTTATTTTTCCATAACAATGAATTGTATAATTTTCAATATTTTTATTTTATACGATTGATAGTTTTCTAAATACGCATTCTAATTTTATGGTATATTCTAGAATAATACAGCTATTGCATGCATGCTTCTCTCTGATCTCTACTATCCATGGGATGCTCTTCCTATCAGCGGGTCAAAAACTTACTTGAAAGGGTACTTGACTATGCAAGAATAAAGAAAACAAAATTAGTAAATAATCTGAATAGAGAGAGAATATTTCAAAGTGAAGTACTTACAGGTGCGACTAGAAACAAAGGGACATGGCACAAGCAATTATTTTGAATTATGAAAGGAGCGACAGTCTGGTATTTGCATTATCTATATGTGAATAAGGCTTGATTAGTTGGTGTATAAGTATTGGTAGAAACAAGATGAGATCTATTATAAACTCACCAATATAGAGATGTCTTTGCATGTTTTACAGATTGTTTAACTGAATGGACTAACCGTACTTTATAGATTAACTAGTAAATATAAGTGATTAGAGATCAAAAGTAAAACTAGGATAAATAACCTTACCATTGTACTAGATCCGATGACTGTGAGGCAAAACAAAACCAAAAAAAGTTTTTCAATGACTAGATGAATATAAATATTAGTAAAGATGAGGTTATGCAAGAATATATTCATTTGTTAGTGAATGTGAGATTGAGCATGTCAAGTAAAAAGCAGGTGGCATTGATAGACTATAGGAAAATATATTAAGAGATGGTGAGTAAAAGTAAAGTATAGAGCAAAGTCACTTGGCTATTTGACGGCAGTAATTATTAAAGAGGTTTAAAAAATAAATAAATAAAAAGAAAAAAATACTTTGTGATAAAGTGCCTTGACCCTGAAAATAAAATAGGCGGCCGGTCAAAATGATTTTCTTGAAGATATCGTTGCTTTGTTTTATGTCTGTGAAACTATGTCTCACTGGGTTAAAAAAGATACTCCTTTGATTTATATAAAGTGCAAGATATTATGAAATATGATTAAATACTTTTACTCTATTGCTCTTTAGCCTCTTTTTAAAGTAAGTATAAACTGGCCAATATATGGTGCAATGTATATCAATATCTATAGACTCATTGATCCTTACATCTTTAATAGAACTATGAACACCCGCATTCCTCCCCCTCCCCGTCAGCGTAACCCCAGACTCAATGCTGTTGCCCGTAGTGCATTGGCAGGTGGTATGAATACCACTCTTATCACAGAGCCCGAGTCAACCGGAACCATGATCTCTGGTAACCAAGACAACATGAACAAATTGGATTCTATCTATAAGCTGTTGTTGTCAACAAATGAAAAGGTCGATTCATTGACAGCTGAAATCGAGACCATTTCGAAAAACATGGGTGTCATGGAGAATGGTATTTGTCTCTCAAACGAGACAAATGCCTATCTCAAAAATAAAGTTGATGAGATTGTGCTTGCACAGGCAGAGGTAAAAGGTGTCATGGAAAAGGAGAATTTCTCTGCAGGTGCAGGCCTGGGAATCGATTTGTCTTCCTTGACAGAAAAGGCTTTTGTCTTGGGTAAAAGACACCCAAAGATCTCAGTAAGTGTATCTTTAATTGTAGAGTTAATCATTGTCATACCTAATAAACGTTCAATAGAGTCTCATCAACGGGTATATTAAGAAGCCCAGGTTCACCAGCGTGGACCCTATCAAGATTGCAGAGAATTCTGCAAAGCCTGGGTGGTCATTGACCAGCAACTTCAATGACGGTTACAATCATGCTTTGGCAATGACTCTCACATCCTACCTCAGAGATCAGAAGGATTCTAAAGCGGTTCCCACAAGCAACCTTGGTAGGATGGTGAAGAACCACTTTCGGAACCAAGTGCGTGAATTCAGAGTCTCGCCCGACAAGGCAGCATCCCGCCAAAGATCAGCCCGAAGATGCAGCCGAAAGGCAACTGTAGGTTTAAATACCGAACAAGTGTTGGTTTTTTATTTATTTATTTGATATTCTAATATACCATTGATACCTAGCTTCTCAAACGCCGAATCGTAACCTTCGGAAAGTATGGAGAAGAGATTACAAGGCTGATGAATGGGCGGGACTGTACAAAAGTCATCAGGGACATCACCATGTCTGACGATGAGACGGATACCGAGACTCAGGTCAAGGCATTCCGACCAAGCTGGAGGAGCAATGAGGTATTACTATATATAACATGGTTATTGTACTGAGGATGGTTTATTGATTGATTTTTATAAAAATAGCTCCAAAAATTCCTTGACCTTGTTGACACGTTTGCAGCAAAGAACCTTCAAAAAAAGTCAAATAGCTTGCTCAAACGTGTCAGAACAGTGAAGACAGTGTGTGCCCCAGCTGCGCAACCAGTCCCTTTGCCCGAATGGGCTATTAAAAATTAATAAAACAAATTTACCCTAAAAGTTTTATATATGTTAAGCTATATGAATACATGCTTTATAATGAAATGAAATGTAAAAGAATGCAATTATAATTTACGGCATCTTTATATAAAAATCAATACAAATCGTATACATATACCATTTGAACATAATAAAGAAATGTTTGGATTTTATATTATGGATTTTGGACATTACATCATGTGAATTTGTATATGTTTATTCTAAAAACTTTTTAAAATACAAGTCACCACGGATAATTATCCAATCTTTTTTTAATGCGCCATGTTTACAAATATATGCATATTAAAGTTTTATAATATAAATATACAAAATCAAAGAAGCAAATATTGATATTTTAATTTTTTTTTTGTAGGGAGCCTTAGGCTCATAGTTTATTAGTGAGCCTCTACGCTTCAGGGCTATAGAGGGTCTCACGACTTGTTTTTGGGTTTTATGATTTTAAATTGTTTTCTAGTGTTATATGTTTTATAGGTTAGGTCAAAGGAGAAGGTTATATGTCAAGGTCGAGGTCAAGCTCGTTGGTAAGGCGATCAAGGAGTGAGGTGGTAGAGGAGAGGACAGTTGAGGTGACAAAGGGGACTTGGTCGAAAACAAACAGCCAGTGGTGATGCCAGATGGCTAGAAGAGTGCAGGCAAAGATAGAGGTGGGAGGGAGGATAGAGTTGATGGTGTTAGGAAGAGAGACAGAGAGAAGGCAAGACAACAAAGAGTCAGGGGTGAGGGGTTGCGCGAAATATCTAGTCCAGACCGAAGACCACACAGAGAACTTGGAGGGGCAGGCAAAGAGAAAGTGCTGTTGGGTGTTTTGAGGTGCAGAGCAAATGGGGCAAGTAGGATCCGGGAAGGCCAAGGGAATTCGGGAACGGAGGCGAGAGCAGCAAGGGAGTTTGTGGTGGAGGGCACGGAACCAAACGTTGCGCGCACTGTGAGGGAGCGGCGAGGACCAAAAAGATCGCAGTTGGCGAGGGAGAGGGAGATTGTGACGAGGCTGTGTGGGATGGGGGTGAAACCCACAGAGGGAACGGAATTGAAGGGTAGACAAGCGTTCCCAAGGCAGGCCAGGAGCAAGGGCTACCAAGAAGGGTGTTACATCGACAGTGGAACCAGTGCGTTGGGGGAGTGAAGGAAAGCGAATGGCCAGAACATCAACAGGAGATATTTTAATTTAAACATGGGTGTGTAATACACAAGATTATTTTATCCCAAGCAAACAAATATAAGGGCAATAGACAATATTTTAGTAGGGTATTTATTAATTTTATTTTATTTTTGTATTTTAAATATAAATTTTTCGTAACAAGGGAACAACACACATCATCACTCGACCTCTATCATTCGTGTGTTCACCTACAGCAACAGACAACAGAATTCTATGTACAGGGAGAATATCATGAAGACTGCTCGGCTCAAACTCCAACTCATTCACTTCTACACCTTCATCACTCCTGGGCTGCGAACTGGCCTCTCTATACCAACGTACATATGCAAACACATGCTGACTCGATTGACCAGCAAACGAGTTTGTGGCAGTATTCACAAAGAGGTACTGAATCTGGCCGGTGTATGCATTGGTATATTGATCATCACTTGTCTTGAACAATGCCTGGATGAATGACCCACGTCGTATAGTCCCATCACTGCCTTTGTACACCTGGCCAAGAAGATCGATGGAAGGGATTTTCTGGATACGATTATTGACTATGGTTTGGGAGGGACCGGCCTGGCGGTAATGAGCAAGTTGCTCATTGTTGTACACCTCACGATAGTACTCCAAGAGGCACTGGTACTCGCTCTCCTTCATGGTGACCTCTTCCTTCAGAGCCAAAGGAAGTGCAGATGGCGGCAATGGCTCGTTGCCCTTCACAATGTCAAAGTCTGTCTCGGCAGCAGCAAGAAATGCATTCAGATCAAATGACAAGGTGGAAACGGTGGCGGCAGTGGCGGCAGTGACAGCGGTGGTGGCAGTGAGCTCAGCAAGGATATCAGCCCGAGATTGCACAAGAACTGGTGCAAGCATACGCAGGAGGTCTCCTTTGTATGCGTCTTCGTGGTACCTCTTCATATAGGTTGCCTCGAAGCCATCTCTTTGGTTCGTTGAGAAATTCTTGAGAACGCCATTGAATCTCTCAAAACTGAACAACCAATATCCATACACCGGGCCAAAGTTGAAGGTGGTCTCACGAAGATGCAGATGGAGATGCATATTCGGCGAGAGTAGGTCCGCACCATACAACACTTGGCATTGTCTGCAGAATGCCTCTAGGGAACTGTGTGCTTCTTCCAGCTCGACCATAGAAATGCTAGGCTTGACGAGGTACTGACAAGCATTAACAAACGATATCCAATTGCCAAGGTGGACATCGGGCAAATGGCCGCGCAGGAGAACAGGAGAATACACCAGACACCAGGACTTCCATTCATCTGCCTTCATGAATGGAAAGTCCTTACCAATCTTCTTTCTCAATGGCGTATAATCGGGAGGGAGGACCATCTTCTCGGAGTCTTGCTGCATGGCGGCCAGGTCTCTGTTTGTGAGCAGACCAGCCGATCTCCACTTCTCCATCATCCTTTTGGCGGTTCCCAGAAAGAGGTTATGCATTGGATCTATTATGGTGCATTCCACTGCATTAAAGTACTCAAGATTGTGGAGTTCCGACCAGCGGACTCCATTCTCCTTTTCCATCCTCTTTCTTTCTACCTCACTGGACGCGTTCTTCCTGGCCACAGCATCACGGCGATTCTCTTGATCAGTGCGAGCCACCCACTCGGAGAAGACAAACCCAGAATAGTCAACACCACCATTGCCTGGGAGGCGAGAGAACTGGCGGTTGCACTTGTGACATGTATTAGTACTTGCATGGGACGTGAATCCACATGTTTTCCTGGCGGCAGGGATGTCACAGGCGACAAGAAGAAGGGCGGCACGAACCAAGGCACCAGAAGGACACTGCGCCGTTGGCATCACCACACCCACATACAAGGATTTGAGCTCGGCAACAAGGGGACGGAGGTAGTGGTTGATCTCGCTTGTCTTGGCTTCCTTTGGTCCAGGCATTAGACCGACAAGGAGAACATTCTCCTTCTTGTAACGTTCGGCCCTCGGCAAATTATTAACAGAGAGATAGATGGCTCCGCAAGAGTATGTAACCCCATCGAAAGGCTGGAACCAATCGATGTTCATGGTGAGCATGAGAGATCGCTCATGATCCACGAATTGCCTATCATTGCCATCTTTCAACTCACTCCACTTGGCACCATTGTAGATGTCAAACATCATGCCAGGGACTTGCTGTCTTGCTCTCCAATGGTTGATGGATTCCTCGAATCCAGGGCGGCGAAACAGGACTGACAATGCACTGATGACTGGGCTGTACATATACACCTTGTTGGGCAAAGACGTGTTTCTTGGAGGAGCCTGGAAGAGCTGGCTTCCACAAGTATTTCCAGAGAGCCTCTCGAAATCGCAGCATCGGGGAACACCTTCAGATTCCAAGTACGTCTTGTGACAATTGCCGCATGCCACAAAACGCTGGATACTCTTGGATAAAGCTGTCATGCCAGTCATTGAGTTGAGGCCACTCAAGCTGGATGGAAGACTGAAGGATTGGCCAAAGTGAGACAGGACCTCGTTCAGAAACTTTATCAAGATCGAACCACCCAAATTGACGACATATTTCGAGATGAAGAAAGCAGCAAAGGCGGCAACAAAGGCATGAAGAGGGTCCGTGGGCATAGACGCTTCAAATTGCTCTATTTGGTTTTCGTATTAATATATGATATATGCTTATTTATTTTGTACTAACCTTCAAGTTCTTCAACTTCATCTTCAGAATCAACCGAAGCATTCAACTCATTGTCAACGGCATCTTCACTTTCAACTAAAAATAATAATATAGCAAGAGCAAAAGGTAAGTTTTCATATTTTGTTACATAAAGAATATCATTGCAAGTGATCACAATTTATTATATTGTATATAAATAAAGTCATATACTTACATTCAACATTCTCTTCGGCATCATTGATCTCGGCATCAATCTCCATTGCATCGGCATTCTGCAAATGAGTTGTGCCAGTTGGCAATACTATTTTTTTTAAAAAAAAAGAAATTAATTATATGAATACATGAATAATAAATGCCATATACTTACAATTGTCTCTCATGAAACGTCTTACAATATTATCAGAAGCATGTCTTTTAAATGTCTGAGCAGACACAAGGGCAAAACCTCTACCATTGGGAGAGCAGACAGAGCACTTGCATTCGAGTTGGTTGTTGGAGTATGTAGACATGTTTGTTTGTTTTTGTAATTGGTTTTAATTGTCAAGAAAGGAAAATGATTCAGGAACATAGTTTATTTCATATCTTTTATAGTTATTTTACTGACAAACTATCATAATTGACATTGATAATAAAATCGGCAATTTACTATAAGCAGTAATTATTGAGTCGTAGTAGTTTAAAGCGTTATAAATCTACTGATTGGTTTACGGATGTCTTGAACAATATCGTATTACTGGACATCTATTTGAAACAAATTTCAAGATGTAATATGTTCTTCCTTGAATCTGCGGCAATTTGAAACATGTTTCAAATTACTCTTTTATCTCATATTTGTCAACCACCTTTTTCAAAATTGTTTTTATTTGAAGCCCATTGTTCATATTGATTCTGCGACTCTCAATTAGCAAAAAATATATGTCTCAAATCAATTCTCCTCAAGAAAAAAAAACAATAGCTTTATTACCCAATCATATAACACATTATTATCATCTCCACTATAAATCAAAAACCCATTTTAACATCAATTTGGGTCTACTGATGATCAAATATTGGATCTCTAAAGGTTGATGGGGTTTTAAAGGTCAGATTTAAACTCCGCGTTTTTTGATTTTGATTATAGACATTACAAAAGTTAAAAAGTATAAAAAAAATAGTTCCGCTCATATAAATTTGGCTGTGACAGCTTAATTTTTAGTCAACTTATAATAGTTTTAAAATTTTAAAAAAATATATTAAATATATAAATATCTTTTGCAATATTTGGCTTAGAGTAATGTATATATAGTCAAAAGACTCGTCATAAAATAGGCGTCACAATGAAATACTTCAAAATGTTTTTATATATAGTAGATAGCTTATGAATTATATCAATGTGATATTTATAAAAATATATATAAATATAATTATATTAAAATAAGTCATAATATATTAATTAATATAAATGAGTTATAATATAGCAACTGGTATAAATGAGTCATAAAACAGCGGCCAATATAAATGAGTCATAAAACAGTGACTGGTATAGAGGAGTCACAAAAATTTAATTTTTTATATAACTGGTTTTTTAGATAAATTAATAAATAGAGATCTAATTTTTACTATTCTTCTTTACTTTTCTTTCTACAAGTTCATCTTTTTATAATTATGTCAATCACTACTCAAGACCTTTCTTTCCCTTCACTGCCAACTACAAGATGGATCACAATGACTACAATTGATATTGAATCTACTAAGCAGTAAGTATAATTATATATTAAATATATTTTATTAATTTAAAAAATTAATAGATATTTAATTGCTATGGGGGTGTATTATCCAAGAAATCACCCAATTTTTACTTGTTCTGGTGGAAGCCCCATGGGATATATCTTTGAAAGAGATAGAGGATTCAGCTACAGATGCAGTGGTACAAACATCCAAGGACAACAGTGCTGCAGAAGAGAGAGAAAAACAGAAAGAATGGATTCTTTCTTTGCCAAGAGACATCTTCCTGTAAATCTGGTCCTGGAAGGCATGTTCTACTGGTTAAACAAGATCCCAAGAATGACAATCAGTAGCATGCTTGGGTGTTCTCCAGAAAGTACCAGAAATCTGATTTCTGGAATCCATCAGCTGATTCAAATGGATCTAATGAATGAAGACATTCAAATTGGTAAGTAATATAATTATTTATTTATATATGATCTATATACTAATATAAAAAATAGGTGGATTAGACAGCAATGGTAATCCTATCATTGTTGAAATTGATGAAAGCAAGTTTGGCAAGAGAAAATATCACATAGGCCACCGTGTTGAAGGTGTTTGGGTTCTTGGGGGGATTGAGAGAACAGCAGACAGAAAGACATTTTTGGTGACAGTCCCCCAGAGAGATGCTGAAACTCTCCTTCAAATCATAAAGAAGTATGTCAGACCAGAAAGTATTATTTATACTGATTGCTGGGCTGCATATGGAGGACTGGAATCAGTGATTAACAGTAATTATACTCATAAAACTGTTAATCACAGTGTTGAGTATGTGACAAGTGATGGTGTTCATACCAATACAATTGAAGGTAAACTATTAAGATATAATAATGATATATATTTAATAATTATTTTATAGGTCTCTGGAATGGGATCAAGATGAATTGTTCTCCCAGATTGAGAACAAAGAAGATGATGCCTTGGTTACTCATGGAATTCATTTGGAGAAGAAAATATGAGGGCAAACTTTGGGAAGGTTTGCTTAAAACCTTAAAAGAAGTTTCTTTTGGAAATATAGAGTCTACTGCTATATTTACAGACTTTGAATTCATATATGATAATAATGAAGAATCTTCTGAAGATTAAAACAATTTTTTTTAAAAATATAAAAAATTATACTTTGTTCAACCTAAATTAAAAATAAATTATTAAAAAAGACTTTACCATGAATTGTGTCGTTTTGGATCTGGGTTGTTCTTCCAATGCTATAACACAGCCAATATTGGTCAAACCCACTGGGAATCGTAAACGAGGATAAAAGAGTAAAAAGAGGATAGAAGATAGATACTTTTTATTCAATGAAATATTGTCCTCTTTTATATCTTTTCTAAACCCACTCAGCCATCATAAATGTCTGTTTCGGTTTCTAATCTACTTTTGTTATAACTAATGTCTTCTAGGTCTTCAGAGAGCAAAAGGGAATCAATTCGGTCGTCGTTCTCAAAAGAGAACTTTGTGTAATTGTCATCCTGATTGGCTGACATTAATTCAGGCACGACAATTGAACATGGGCCATTTGTTTGATAAGTAAAAAAATTACAACTGGACTATAGTTATAATTTAGTAATTTTTAATTTTTTATATATATAAGCAGCACAAAATACGGTTTGTTAATTTAACTTTTTATTATAGTCTATTGATAGTTTTTCTGACAAAATATTATATGCTTGTTATATATTGATATTGATCACAAAAAAATTTCAGAACAAATGATATAACTTTTATTAAAATAGGAGTAATATTCATAGAGAAAATACCAAAATAAAAATAAATTATATTATTGGATAGAAAATTAAAAACTAGTCACATTTGCATTAAAAATGTTATCTTGAATTTGAATATTCATTGATATAACTAACAAATCGGTACTTAAATCTGGGTCCGAAAACCCCGGCAACCTTCATTCAACTGAAAAATATACGCAAATCATGGAAATAACAGGTGTTGGTTATTGGGATATTATGTAACATAATAATGCTTGACAGCATAATATTATAGAATACCTAGCTGACATAATATTGGATTTTTGCCCAAATGGTATTGATTACTTTGTCATTATGAAAGGGAGCTTAGGTACATTATCTGTGTGCGAACCTTAATTGAAAGCCAAGTATCTGTAAAATTACAAATATAGATTACTAAAAAACCCCATTTATAAACCACCTGGATTTGAGAGAGCTGTTATTTTTTCAATACTAGGTGGTTTCGGCTGCCTATTGATTCATTCTATTGGATCAATTGCTTCAACAACACCTGGTATTGATCGGATTTTTAAAAAAACACATTTGATATTGATTTTGTTTTGGTAGGATATAATAATTTTGTATATTTTATTATAATATTTTTATTTGTAAAAGCACTTGCAGTAATATAATCTCTTGATCTGGACTACATGGTCTTATTCTAATAATACGTCTAATGGTTCTTGCAGACCATATTTTATTTCCTACCTGAAGAACATGGATTCCAATTATATTTACCTGACCAAGTTTTATAGTCTAGTAATTGAGTAAAAGAGCACATTTTAGATTTTTTGTTATAGCATTTTATAGAGTTGAAAGGCAAGGTACTTACTTGGCAACCGGGTATTTCATTAAATGAAAGAAACAAGAGTATACTGATATAAACAAGCCAGTATATATTCATATGCTCGTAATAATGGATACATTTGGGCATGGATATACTATAATTGATATTAGAAAAATATTTTTAACAAGAGAAATAGTTGAAAATACATACCTTTGGCAGTTGAATAAATGGATATTTGGTTTACTAAGAGTATACAATGTAAACTGCAATCATGTTAGAGCAATGTCTTTTTTATAAATGAGAAAGTAAAGAAAGGAAGAAATACATACATGGGTGCAATAATAACTTTTTTGATAAACATGGATTATAAAATGATATCATGGCAAGTCGCAGCTATTTGAAAATATTATGGTAAGAGACATGACCAACGTGTAAAGAATGTGATTGATAGTAATTACCTTTTGTATAAAAGAAATCTGATGTTTGGCACCCTATGTGTATATAATGTAAGGTGCGAGAATTTTAGGTGATATACTTACATAGTGTTAAAGAGCAGAAAAAGGGTAAAAGAATAAAAAATAAAAATTACAATTAAAATATCTATGCCCCCTGAAATACGCATGATCATTCTCTCTTGCTTTGAAATCGGAGAGTCATGTTAGTTATACATTGAAAGTGCCCAAGAAAAAGGTTTTGGTCTATATATTAATAAGAATTTGACTCCGTCTTGGTTTATAGACAAAGTATAATAGACACTGCAAAAATTGGTCAGTTTCACATATCTCAAAGAATATTAATTATACGTGAAAGAAAAGGTAAAATTAAAGATCAGATGTTTTTTGGTAGTTTAGACATATAGCAAAACGTTTTGTCAATGTAATTGGCTATAAAACATGTGTAGCATAAGAAATGAATACTAAATCCAAATATATAAAATAAACTTTGCCTTGTATCCCTCTTCTTTACTGTAAAATCTTTTAATTATGGCTCCTAACCGAAGTTCAAGAAATACAGTCGAGTGCAGATGTTCTGTTTGCAAGAACAAACTGGGAGGCTTTAATATTATATCCTCTCAAACATTCAAACGACATATGAGAATAGAAGAAACAAAGAAAAACCTTCTCAGTCATAGGAGTAAGAAAGCTAATATAATTTTATTTTCCCAGTAAAATAACAAGTATAATATAGTATTTAATGAAGACAGAATCGAAATGATTCATGAAACATCTGAGGCCGTTGATAAACATGAACAGTTTTTTGATGCTGAAGAATATGAAATTGAAAATGAAGGTGAATTTGATAATAGAAATAAATTTATTTTTTATTTTTCTTTACTAATTTTTATTTTAATATTTGGATAAAGATGAGGCAGCACCAGCACAGATAAGGAACCTATCTTTTTCCGAAGCTGACACCATGTTTGGTGTTGATGGAGATGACTGTGTTCATGAGAGCATCTCTGAGAATGAAGAAGACGAGGAAGAAAGTGAAGATAGTGATGATGAGGCGGCAATTTTTGGTGAAGGTATGGATATCGTGAATTAATATTGACCCCTGATAAATAGAATTATATGAGCTAATTTTCATTTTTTACACAAAAGATTTTTCTTTGGACCCACAACCAAAGTTGAATTTCATCCACCGTTTCATTGTCACCACCATTGCCCTATTTGTATCCTTGTACGTCGTTGATGAAGGAGCAGTTATCTTGATTGCCATTATCAACAAGATTCTTGAAATATTCCAGGATCCATTTCGTCTTCCTTTGAGTGTTCCTGGTCTCAAGCAATTGGCAGGTTATGGCAATTTGACAAGTGGGATAAAAAAGTATGTTGCATGCAGTGAATGCCATACAATCTATGATATTGGTGTATCTGTTCCTTTGTCTTGTACATCAATCAAGTTTGGCGGCAGCTCTTTGTGTTCCAATCCGTTGTTCAAGTCTGGATCTGAGTCACGAATCCCAAAGAGAACATACGTATACCACTCTGTCATAGACTCATTGAAAAAGTTTTTTCGTCGCCCAGGATTTGAAGATGCAATCAATTCATGGAATCGTGGGCCAAAAGTAGATGGAGTATTGTTTGACATTTATGATGGTATCATGTGGAATGAATTCCAGGACATTGATGGTGTTGTATTTGGCATAATGGTATATCAGAGAAAAGTGATATATAAACCCAGATAGCTGGATTATCTAAAATCAAGACAAACTATACCATCCAGAAATCCTTATCCAAATATGAAAATACCATACCCAATCTATTGTGGGACAAAGTCCCAAAATACCTATTAACTGATAACACAGCTATTATGATAATGAATATCCAAGCTGATAAGAATTATAAGAATAATTATAAATACTAAGTTAACATACTTCTTAAATCAATAACTGGATATACTTTAACTTTTTCTAAACCACAATAAAGAGTCTCAAAGTATCCACCGTCCCAATTTCTACTACAAATATCACATTTTTACTTTGAACCCTCGCTTCTATAAAAAATACTATCCGAAAAATGTCTTCCATCAACGAGACCCCTACCATTGCCCAGCAAGAGGCCCCTGCCCACAAGGAGAGCACAAGTGAGCTCATGGAAGTAGACACCACTTCCGAGCAAAAGTGTGTTTCCGGCCTAGCTGAGTCCCGCTACGCGCCCAAGGCGGCTGAGCAAGGCACCGTCTCTGGAGAAGAAAGGCGCAAGCACACCAGGGCCGTAGCTGAAAGATTGATCAGCAAGTACGAGCAGAAGGCCTGGGACCTTATGATTGCCGTGGATGAGGCCACCGACAAGGACGACCACGAGGTTGCCAAGACCCTTGGCAAGGAGGTTGACGATGCCAACGACCAGTTGGCCAGATTCCGGACACTCCTTGCGGCTGCCCAAGAGCCCATCCCGACCAACACCAACGGGACCGCCATCAACTTGAGGGACATTCCGTTGTTCCAACTGGCTGGTCACTCCGTCCCCAACCCGGATGCCAAGGTGTACCAACACGTGGAGCTCTACCTGTCCGCGTTTGAGAATGTGCTCGCAACTGGCAAGGAGCACATTGACATTGCCTGGTCGAAATGGCTCCCGAATGCCATGGTGGATGAGTACGACGCCTGGTACAAAAGTACATTGGCGTTGAAGAACTGCAAGTGGGAGGAGGCCCGTGTGCTGATCAAGCAGCACTATGACTCCGAGGAGCAGCAGGCGATAATGTCGGTCAAGGCGCTAACCATGACCATGAGAGAGGACGAGTCCGTCCAAGAGTATGGACACCGTTTCCAGAGGACTTGCCGCGAGGGCAACGTGAAGCAAGACATGATTGTGGCCTTGCGGTTCTTGGCTTCCCTCACCCCGCACTTCCATCAAACCACCCACGTTGCCTGGTGGACCCGCAACTCCCACAAGCCGCAGACCGTCCAACAAGTCCTGGATCTGGCGATCACGCTGACTCGCCCCATGAAGAGGGTTAGAGCCGAGGCCGAGAAGACCCACACTGGCTCCCGCCGACGCACAGATGGTCAGTCTTTCCAGTTCGGGTCGAGCAGACATCGTTCTGGAAAAGCCTCGGGTTCCCCAGCTAGTGCAGGATTCTTCTGCACTCAGCATGGTAAGAATACCACCCACAACACGGAGGGATGTAGGATCATCTCCGGTCGTGCGGAAAAGGCCAAGGCCAAGGAATGCTACCATTGTCACCGACAATGGAGCCCAGGACATACATGCCCAGAATACCACACCTCTTTTGTGAATAAACAGCGCAAGCCCAATGTGGCTGTGCATGCTGTACGCACATCAAGAGGCAGCATGGTGGACAAACTGTCCGAAGAACTGGAGTATACCTCACTAGGTAAGACAAATAAGGAACAATATCATTTGAATCCATTCTCACTAAACACCCCTGTATTATTACAGAATGAGCATCAGCTCATGGGCTTGCTGGACTCCGGAGCCGAAGTCTCGTGTATTAGTGTAGAACTATATAATAAACTCATAAGTCTACCTATTACAAAAATCGAAGGAAACATAACATTTGCAAGTAAAGCACAATCCGTGCAACGTATAGGAAAGACATCTCCTTTGCTAGTTAGTTACGCTAATGGCCACTCTTTTACACATGAATTTGAACTTATCGATATGAATATCGAAGGTGTTGATCTTATTCTTGGTTTTGATATTATGCCAAAGATGGGAATAGCCTTTACGGGTGTTGCCACGTCTTGGAATGCAAATGATTATAAAGAAAATATGAAAAAGGAACAGCCCATAATAGATGATCTTGAGCCAAACAATGCACCCTACGGCACAGAGGCTGAAAGAGCAAAGTTTTTCTCAGCAGTCACACCATATATTAAGGCTAATGAAGCAATACCAAAAGATTCGTTTTGTACAGTACCTGAATCCACTACGGCTAAGAAATCGGCAGTTATCTACCGTTTTGGTCACATAACTACCGTTTTTTTGGTGGGGCAAAACGGTGGATATGACCCTGTGTAAGGCGAATTTGGTAGTAGCTACCATTTTTATAGTGGCGAAAATCGGCAGATAACTACCGTTTTGGTCACATAACTACCGTTTTTCTTCACTAAAAAAACGGTAGTTATCTGCCGTTTTGGTAACATTGCTACCGTTTGTTTGGTGGGGCAAAACGGTGGATATGACCCTGTGTAAGGCGAGTTTGGTAGTAGCTACCGTTTTTTGCTAATAAAAAATCGGCAGATAACTACCGTTTTGGTAACATAACTACTGTTTTTCTTCACTAAAAATACGGTAGATATCTGCCGTTTTGGTAACATTGCTACCGTTTGTTTGGTGGGGCAAAACGGTGGATATGACCCTGTGTAAGGCGAGTTTGGTAGTAGCTACCGTTTTTGCTAATAAAAAAACGGCAGATAACTACCGTTTTGGTAACATAACTACCGTTTTTATCCAACCAAAAATGCTTCCGTTATACACTATAACCTCTCTTTTATAGTACTCTATTTGATAATGGGTTCTGCTATTCTTTTACGACCATTCTTTTGAAAGAATGGTTTATTCTTTATTATAGAATGTCTTGATTTAATTCATACCGTATTTTGCGCACAATTATTATAGAAAAATACTTAAAACTAATGCTATTTAATATTATAAAACATATATAGTACAAACCTTTGTTATAAGCTATACACGCATAATAATACTACGTTGATATACATTAGATGATCCTTAGCATTCATCAATTGCTAAAAATTCATTGTGGTTAGAAAAAGAAGCGATCATATAAACCTAGTACATTATTTTGTATTGCTTACAAGTATATATTATGCTTGTCAATTACTATACCATGCCTCTTGTTTTGAATGATTATACTGAAAGGGATCTCCAGAAATAAACACTATATGTAATAGGAGGTCAATAGAATATGTACTGAAAAATTAGTTGAAGAATAATATAATTATTAGACAATCGTCTTACCATAGAAAATCAACTTTGGCATATTCAAATCATATGATTCAAAACTGATTCGAATCTCATTGTAGCAAACAGAGTAATCAGCTCATTAGAAAAGAAAAGTGTATATCTTACAGAGATTGCCAAGTGTAAAAAGGACAAACCGTATTGTAATATAGCCGTAAAAGTTTTCGCTCTTTTGTTTCTGGGGGAAAAAAGAGCGAGCTGCATTTCATTCCTAAATCAAAGGTAATCGAGCTAAAGATGGTTCAATCGGGATGTCAATCAGGTGTTTATAACCGTGCCGATCTTACATGAAGGAGGCTCATTTGGTTTTAATTCAAAGAGTCATTGCAAAGACAAGACAAGAGAAGCAAAAAGAAAAAGAAAAAAGAAAGCACACTAAGCATATGCTAAAAATGCAACGGGGCCAATAAGAGTTGCCTAAAAGAACAATCTTAAACCCTTGTTTTATTGCTTAGCACTTACACAATACTCGTTTTTGGCGGTATAGAGCTATATTAAAGAGTAGAAATATTATATTGGCATTAGATTAGCAATAGATGATCAACAAAGCAATCACCCGTTGCACATCTGTCATGATTGCTAATTCGACGCCATCACCAAGTTGCAACATCTCATCTTCAAAAAGAAAAGAACGACTTGCACTTTGCTGCTATATTGTGATAAATAATATTGTATTAACTATAATGTGTATTCAAAACATATATTAAAGAGTCAACTTACTTTATTATTCTCTATTATTTATTTATGAGCTTGGTTATTGATTGTAAAGCCTTTTCCAAGTCTTTTGGTGCACAGCATTCTATAATATTTATATTGATTCTGAGATAGACCATTATATTATTTTATGGCCATAGGATAGTGTTCTCGTCAATTAAATAGTGTTTGATAATATAAGACCATGCTTTTAGTTGATGCCGCGATTCATAGTCAAAGGATGGTTTGAGAAAAATATTAACAAAAACAAAGGTTATTCTCTAGGGTTCTCTTGTGCCGTATTTTTTGATCTTAATGATAAAGCATATTATGTAAATGAAGTTTACTCTTTTCTTTGAGACCACCACCTGTATCAATTGCTAACTTACCAAGCTAATCAAGGTATTTGTCCAATAGATCCCTTTTTATACCAAATATCCATTTATAATAAATGAAAAATATATACAAACCAAACACTTTAACAAACTATTGACTTTTGAATGTCCCTTTGGGTTGATCAATCTTCATTTGACTGCAAAGGTTTTTGGTAAAAATATTAATAAAATAGCTTGCTGTCCGATACTTGCCAAGCATGGATAATAACCATATCCTTTACATTGTGAACAAAGGAATGGCCCTTGTATCTTAATATAACTTTTGCGTTGCCAGATAAAATAAAAACACAAGTTAAATCATAGTATAGTATTTTATTGTTGTTACAATCGATTATTACCTTTTCCATAAGATACACTTTAAGAATCTGCGCAACTTACTTTCCCAACAAGTTTATAGCAAGACTATATCTCGGTCTCTTATAAACTATTCAAAATTACCTGACACACCTTTTTTCATATAATAAATCGCCGAGGCCCATTACAAAGCTGTTCCACTCAATTCATAGAGAGAATTATAAGTAAACTGGATAAGCTCATTAGATACTTTGAAATTCGCGGCTATATCAATATAGCAATGAGTATGTATCATAATATTAAACTTTTGTAACCACATACATATACTAAAGCTCGTTTTTGGGATATTTTCAATGGGAGAAGTGGTGACCAACTGTGTAAGCTTTTCAGTCAATTTTTCTATTTAAATATTAATGTTATACATGGCATAAGAATAGTATAAATGAAGTTCTGTTTAGTTATTACCTGTGACATACTGATTTGAATGCTATGGAGGTTGATTTTTCCACTGTCATTGTTAATGTCCATCATTGGACGGATTCAACTTTGCATTCTTCATTTAAATACCCAATCGGCAAGATTAGCACCAACAATCACCACCCAACACCCCCTTGTCCTTGTAGAAAATAAATATAGTATTAGTAAAAACACAAAGTAAGAATCACTTGCTATTTGTACATGCTTACCTAGTAATCACAATATAACTAATGAAAACCAGCTCATTAGTATTGTTCATCTCTACTTTTAGTATAGAGATTAAGACTCTAGTCAATACTTTGTTACTTTAGAAAAAACTCATGAAGGAGCACGGCATTGCAAACGATGACTTGTATGTAGCAGAAATAAAGTAGCAGCCCGTACTTTGTACAACGGGCTATATACTACAACCGACATTTGCAGTTGTTAATGTAGATGACGTCCAACATCAACGACTCAATCAATACCTACCAGACGGAAATAATTCTATTTTATTGCACTGTACTACATATTCAAGAATAATTGACGCGTCACCATGAGTAGCCTCTCTATTCTATAATTCATTCTTTATAATGCCCTCTCTATACTTCTTTATATTATTATACGGACACCAAATAAAATAAAGCAGCTAATAATGTCAAAAACAAAAATTCGGTTTCAAAAAACGGTAGTTATGTTACCGTTTCGTTCACACAGGACAAAAATTATTTTTCTCAAGAATGCGCAACATCTTCAACACCAAATAAAATGCTCATTTCGATAAACAACGTTACCTAAAATTTTACGAGCCCTTTCTATGGTACTACAACTACCTCATTGCCAGAGGAAAAGAGATTCCATGCGACTTTTATGAATCGGGATCGATGACATTACCTTTCAACCACAATCTGCGGAGAAAAAGCAGTCTAAAATCAGAAAAAACGGCAGTTATGTTACCGTTTCGGTAGCTGTTCCCACTCCTCTCGCCGTAGTGATCGGTGGTGGCATTGCACACACCAGAAGCTGCGACTACGTACCAAAGACAATATCCTATTCCCTATGCATTAAGACCCATCATAGACGAGGCCGTTAATAATTGGCTGAAAGAAGGAACTATTGTGAAATCTACAGTAAACTCAGCATGGAACAGTCCACTGACTCTGGCTGACAAAAAAGATGCACAAGGAAACAAGACGGGCAAGAGACCATGCCTTGATCCTCGGCACATTAATAAATTGCTTCCTGATGACCGATACCCTTTGCCATTAATCCGAGAGATCTTCAATACTCTAGCAGGAGCAAGTGTATTTTCTACACTTGATTTAAAAAGCGCCTTCCATCGCTTCCAAATACGCAAAGAGGATCAACATAAAACGACATTTACGCACAATAATCTGCAGTATATGTTCCAGGGATGTCCTTTTGGACTCAAGCCCTTGTCATCAAAGTTCCAAAGAGTCATGTCTTTGATATTTCAGGACATGCCTTTTATACAAACGTTTGTGGATGACATCGTCATTTTCTCCAAGAATCTAGAGGAACATACCCATCATGTTTGTCAAGCTATCAACAAATTGACGGAGGTCAATCTAATTTTGAACCCCAACAAATGACATTTTGCCCAGAAGTCAGTCTACTTACTGGGATTCTCAGTCGACGCACAAGGCAGTCGAAT
This sequence comes from Phycomyces nitens, assembly GCA_022702545.1. Taxonomy (NCBI): domain Eukaryota; kingdom Fungi; phylum Mucoromycota; class Mucoromycetes; order Mucorales; family Phycomycetaceae; genus Phycomyces; species Phycomyces nitens. Next base: position 7,677,889 of record JAHRBC010000003.1, read on the forward strand.
TGACCAAAGAAAGATCACGAATGTGCTGCAATGGCCTATACCAAAGACAGGAAAAGACATCCAGAGCTTTCTAGGAGTCATCAATTATTTCCGTGAATACATACCAGTGGCAGCCCACATTACTGCGCCACTGGATGCTCTCAGAAACGCTGGTAGCTTATCCAAGATTTGGAATAATGATCACCAACGGAGTTTCGAGCAGCTTAAAGCCATTTTGCAAACAAACCCCATATTGCACTTTCCTGACTTATCTCAACCATTCTTTGTTGCCACTGATGCTTCCAATCTAGGAATTGGTGCTACTCTGTATCAAAATATCAATGACCAAAAGAAGTACATTGGATTTATGGCCAGAGCTTTATCAAAATCAGAACGTAATTATTCTACGACGAAACGTGAGCTACTAGCCATGGTATTCGCACTTAAGAAATTCCACAAATTCTTATGGGGACAGAAATTCACATTGTACACTGACCACAAGGCTTTGACATATATCCACACGCAAAAGGTGGCGAACCCCATGATGATCCAGTGGATGGATACATTACTTGATTATAATTATGATGTGGTACACATACCTGGCATCAGCAACAAGTTACCGGATTATTTATCTCGTCTATTCTCCCCGGAAAATAGTCTGGAGGGGGGTAATGAGGCACTGAAGCCATCTCAAGACAAAATAGAGGCTCAGCAGAATCCGAAGTTTGAACAAATTGAGTACACATCTAAACCAAAGGACCAAAGAGTATTTACGGTCAAGACAAAGAGTGATACCATAGACTATATGACACCTCCAGAAGAAGAGTGCAAAGATATATTAATGAAAGCGCATCTCTTTGGACACTTTGGTGCAGAACACATAGTAGAATTGAATCACAAGAACGGTATACATTGGGCAAATATGATCCAAGATGCACTTGAATGTGTAAAGGAATGTCCGTCTTGTCAGAAATATAATATCACTAAGAAAGGCTATAATCCTCTAAGACCTATCCATGCATATGTACCAGGAGACCACTGGGCAATCGACCTAGCTGGCCCATTACATCCTACGACAGAGAGTAATGTATACCTATTTGTAATGGTAGACGTTTGCACACGCTTCTGCTTATTAAGAGCAATTCCGAACAAACAATCGGACACTATTGTCAAAACACTAGTACAGATATTTGGTGATTTCGGGTTTCCACGAATCATACAATCTGATAATGGCACAGAGTTCAAGAATGAACTGATGAAGAAATTACTACAGAATACAGGAGTCGATCATAGACTTGTAACACCATACCACCCTAGAGCAAATGGCCTAGCAGAGAGATGGGTACAGACATCTATGCAAGTCATCAGAAAGATGGTAGCAGGAACTGGAAAAGATTGGGACTATTATCTCCCAGCTGTACAATTGGCAATCAATAATAAGATGTCAAAAAGGTTAAATACTGCTCCATTTTCACTGATGTTTGCTAGACAAATGAACGCTTTTGAGGACTATAGAGATCCCAAATCTACACCATCGAAACCAATGACCTATGACGAACTTATCAAACGTATCGATCATATGGCAGAAGTTGTGTTTCCAGCCATTAAAGACAGAACCGATCGAATTACGGCCATACAAAAGAAAAGTTTGATAGCACGCATCGAATCGCAAGAATTGACAATGGTAGTTATGTAATGATCAAACTACCTACAAGAAGCAGCAAATTAGCTCCAGCATATCAAGGACCATACACAGTAATCCGTCAAACCAAAGGAGGCTCATATGTATTACAAGATGAGACAGGAGCACTCTTGCCTAGAGATTACCCACCATCGGATTTGAAATTGATATTGATGGACGAGGCAATACTCGAAGACGAACTGTTTGAAGTACAGGCAATCATCAATCACAGAGGCAACGCTGGCAAGCGTGAGTTTCTAGTGAGATGGAAAGGATACGGACCAGAAGAAGATTCCTGGATCACACCGGATAAGTTCACAGATCTCCAAACAATCCAAGAATATTGGGTACGCAGAGACAAACAGAATATCACGAATGAGCTTGTAGTAAAAAGACCAAGAGGACGTCCAAGAAAGGACCAGACCAAGATTCTCAGTGCACAAAACAAAACAAACTCCATCGCCAAGAAGAACTATGATAATAGACGCCAAAGCAAGCGCTTAACTAAAGTCAAGTCTGGAGGGGGGTAATGTTGTATTTGGCATAATGGTATATCAGAGAAAAGTGATATATAAACCCAGATAGCTGGATTATCTAAAATCAAGACAAACTATACCATCCAGAAATCCTTATCCAAATATGAAAATACCATACCCAATCTATTGTGGGACAAAGTCCCAAAATACCTATTAACTGATAACACAGCTATTATGATAATGAATATCCAAGCTGATAAGAATTATAAGAATAATTATAAATACTAAGTTAACATACTTCTTAAATCAATAACTGGATATACTTTAACTTTTTCTAAACCACAATAAAGAGTCTCAAAGTATCCACCGTCCCAATTTCTACTACAAATATCACAGATGGCTTCCCATTTGTTGACACTGACCGATCTCTCATGTTGACCTTGAATATCGACTGGTTCCAGCCATTTGATGGTGTTACCTACTCTTGTGGAGCGATTTATCTTGCCATCAACAACCTTCCTCGGGAGATTAGGTTCAAAAAGGAGAATACAATTCTTGTTGGATTAATGCCAGGGCCAAAGGAAGCAAAGACATCAGAGATAAACAGCTATCTCCAACCTCTTGTTGATGAGTTGCAAAGTCTTTACAAGGGTGTCAAAATCCAAACCCACCAATATCCAAATGGTACAACAATCCGCGCTGCTCTCTTCATGGTTGCCTGTGATATCCCCGCCGCAAGGAAAGTATGTGGATTTACATCCCATACGAGTACAAATGCATGCCATAAGTGCAAACGCCAATTCTCCCGGTTAGCTGGAACGAGTTCTGTCAATTATTCTGGATTTGACTTCTCAAAGTGGCTCCTTCGCACTAAGAATGATAATTGTAAGGATGCTGAGGTCTGGAGAAATGCAACCACTAAGACTGAGAGACATCGTCTTGAAGTTGAAAATGGTGTTCGCTGGTCCGAACTGCATCGTCTTGAGTACTTTGATGCTGTCCGCTGCACCATTATAGATCCAATGCACAACCTTTTCTTGGGAACTGCTAAGCGAATGATGGAAAAATGGGTTGCAGATGGAATAATTGACTCCAAAAAACTCGTCTCTATGCAAAACATGGTTAAAAATATGGTACTGCCACCTGATTACACACCACTAAAGACAAAGATTGCAAAAGGATTTCCTTTCATGAAGGCTGATGAGTGGAAGTCGTGGTGCCTTGTGTATTCTCCTGTTGTCCTGAAAGATCTACTCCCGCCAAAAATGTTTGAAAATTGGATATTCTTTGTCAATGCATGCTGTTTACTCATCAAGCCCAACATCACTGAAGACGAAATCGACAATGCTCATGAATATCTACAAAAATTTTGCCAAGGCTGTGAGAATCTTTATGATCTTGATCTTCTTTCACCGAATATGCACCTTCATCTTCATTTACATCAGACAGTTCAAGACTTTGGCCCTGTGTATGGTTACTGGCTTTTTGGCTTTGAGAGATACAATGGTATCCTCAAAAACATCCAGACAAACAGGAAAACCGGATTTGAATGGACATACATGAAGAGATTTGTTGAAGAAGTTCACAAAGAAGATTTTGCGCGGAATATACTTGAGTCTGCTAATGCACATGGTTATCTGGATATTTTCAAGAAATTGTTAAAAACTGAGACTCGTTCAGTAATCCCGCCCAGTCAACCTCATGCATTCTCCCTGTCTGATTTCATAAATGCCGCATACAACACAACATCTTCTATCAAAGGCAATGAATCTCTTCCACCATCTGCATTTCCTCTTAGAACAAAGCCTTTGTCACCAATGCCAAGTCCTGATTATGATTGTCTTGTTGAACATTACCAAGTGGTCTATAATGACAGGTCAATCTCAAGTTGCAAAATCAACATGGACAGTTCTGCTTTTGTCAACGATTGGATTGTCATGCTGAAGTCTATCAACATTCTTGGCCAAGTATTCAAAGGCAATCATGGTAACAAACGTAGATCATACATTCAGGCATTGTTTGTGGAGGACAAAACAAATGTAATCTATGGATATATTGGAGAAATCCAATATATTTTTGTGCACACATTTAGTCCAGCATCCTTATCAACTGAATACCACAACCCCCAGCATACCTTTGCCTTTGTTAAATGGTATAAAACAACATCTGATAGGACTAGAGAAATGGAAGGCATTGAGATCCACAAAAGCGAGTTTTCAAGAGTTGATTTTCAAAGTATCCTACCTATGCACCGAATTCTCATGCCAGTTGCAATTGTTGATTACCAGCCATTAAGCAAGATTAGCAAAAAACTTGTAGTTCCATTGCCACGCAAAATTTATACTTAGCTTTTAATATATTTATCTATTGGTCAAAACTCTTCAGCTATATTTACAATTTGCAGTTGATATAAAATATAGAGAGAAAAAGAAAAATATATTTATTCATCTCTAATTGACCAGGGAGGCAAGATGGTAGACAGAGAAGTGGGGACAGGGACAACTTTAACTCCTCTTTGGATTCTAGGGGTCTTTGGTTTTGACTTTGACTGCCCCTTTCTCAAGTCACGGTCTTTAGAAATGCGATCAATTATTGCCAAGAGTCTGTTTAACTGTTTTTGTCATTAGTTTTAACTTGTGCTGCAACAAATACAAATTGAAAATAATTACCTCATCACTTCTCCAACTGGGGCAAGCAATCTTTACAACCTTCAGGCTGACACCTTCACCAAAATCCTCAACACCTGATTCACCATCTGACATGACTTCTTTTCGAAGAACATTGAGATATGCCATCTCATGAGCATTTCCTTCTTTTGGACCCATCTCAGCATCTATGATCTCCCAGTTGGTCTCATAGGTAATAATGCGGCGATTAAGAATCTGTTAATATTTTTAGAATATAAGATAACCATGTACATTAATATTTTTCTTATAATTACCTCTCTCATTCGGCTATTGATGCGTGCATTATGCTTCTTGATAATGCCTGCCTCCTCTGACATGTTAACACTTCGGTAGAAGGTCTTGTAGTTGTTTTTGATTTTAGCAACTACCATACTTGGCCAAAATCCAGCAGCACGAGGCTGTGAGAGTATATACTCTCTCAGATATTTGACAATCTTGACATTGTCCTGATAATCAATCCATTGATCAGTATTCCATTTTCTCCTGGCTTCATTCTCAGCAATCTCAATGGGATCGTTGGACTTTAAGTCCCTTATCCACATTTTCTCATGGATCAAGTCCTGTATATTTTTATTAGATTATATATTATTATACTCTGTCAAGATTATCTATACCAAAATGATCGCACTCATCTGACTCTCACTGAGAGAAGGCTGAGCAGGAACAGAAGGAGAGATAGTTGCTGGCAAAACTGGGCCAGCAGGTGCTCCATTAAAAACACCATTGGCATGAGCATTCATGAACATGCTCACTGTGTTTGCTGAGCTAGCCTGCATGTCATACATCTTTCTAAGCTGGCGACTCATCGATGCCATCTGTCCAGAGAGTTCTTTATATCCCTCATCATCATTTCTGACTGTCTCAGATCTTGGGGCAAGTCTGCGGCGTTTTGGCTGATTACCTGCCCCTGGGAAGAACTGCCAGGCTGTTCATTAGCATTTGATCTGCGATTAGAGTTTCTTGAGCTAGAAGACATTTTCTATATGTATTTTATAAATATAACAATATATGAATATATTAAAATATTATATTTTGCCTATTCAGCATATAAATACATACGAAGCAAAATACAGTTATTGGTAAAGATATTTAGAAAATAAAAAGGGGACAGACTACAATATGCTTATTGAAAATATTTTTATTATAATTTACATTTTTAATCAGTGCTGTAAGATCATCTGTATTAATCTATTTTGGTCTGTAAAACTGGGTCCCAGTATATACGACTCATGGTAACCTCAAATAAATTTCAAATAATATATTCTCCTTTTCCTTTTCTTTCCTATTTATTTTATTTTTCAATACCCTGGTAAGTTATTATTTTTTAAACATGTTGTTTATATCGTCAAGTATATTATATTAACTACTGATATATTATTAATATAGTATAATATGCTCTTCTTTTATGACAAAGGTAAATATAATATCATGATAAACTATATGTTTACTAATTATTCATTTAAAAGATTCACGGCTTTCTGATATTTCAAAATGATATTGATGATAATATACATGGTAAATATAAAAAGATCGTTATATTTTCTCTTATTAATTTATTATTTTTTAGTTGAACATATTGCAATCCATGTTCTGTATTTTGTTTTTATCCCGCAACTCTCAATATGTAAGCAAACATCTTGTATAAGCTCTTACTATTTGCCAAATACTACTTTAGTTATCACATTTTATATCTGCAATCTGGAATAAATATTTTTCTATGATTGCATATAGCTTTATGGGTAAATACAAAATGAAAAATATGGATTATTTTAAAAATTAATATCTGTTACTTCTTTTATCACAGATATATAAATATCTATTCACAAGAAACTCTCCTGCTTTATTTGTCTTTTACAAGGAGTACCTACCCATACTGTGTCTATATATCAAAAGGTATACTATATAGATGAGTAATATTTTTGAAATCTAGGTCTAGAACAAAATTCTAAATAATATTCTCCTAAAAATAAAAATAATAAAATAAACTATTCATAAATGATTTTCCATAAAAATATTTATAAAAAGTGTGAGAACTATGTAGCTGTTCAATAAGAAGCTGTTATTATAGTGACAGTTAAAATATAGTCCAATAAAATGCCACCATTGATACGTGAAATAAAACATTTGCGCGTTTCTATAATCTTTAAACCATTGTTTTCTTGATTCTTAAAAGAAAACAAAAATGCAACGTTATACAAGAACATCTGTTTTTTTTTTAAAAAAAAAGTAATTTATAGTCAGTTTGTGTATGGTAATACTATAGTTCTTTATGAGAGTGTTTCCATCCTTAGGATAAATAAAAGAATTATAGGTAGAAATAATATCTGTCTGAATAGTAAAATATTACTCAAAGTCTGGGTAAAATCTTTTATTTCACTCAGAATTTCATATTATTTTACATATGTAAAAGGAACATATTTTTGCAGTGAGAGTCTCTTATATTCTTATTAATATCTACATATACTTCTTTACTCTTTCAATAACTCTAACCACCATCTTCTTTATCATGTAAGTTCATAATGGGCTATCAAAATATATTATATATGCTGATTTATTTATTGAATAATTAAGAAAATGGCACCAAGAATCAATACCGCCAGAAATGCATCTGCAAATGGATCAATGTCCAGACCATTGATTAATACTGTCAGCAATGGCCGTGTAGGACCTGTTCGTCCTTCTCTTGTTCCTAGACAAGATGTTGTTGGGGTTTCTAGAGAGGAATTTGATAACATAGTCAACCTCTTGTCCACCTTGGACAAAAAATGACAACTATGTGCAATGATGTCGGCACACTCAAGGATAGTGGAAGCAAAATGATGACTTCCGTGGATGGTCTTGTCTTTGATGCAATGAAGAGACAAGAAGCTCCTCAGTTGGCCGGTCCACAGGCTATCCAGAGTAGTAATTTTGAGATCCAACTGCGAGATGTTGTTGGCAATAGCAGAAACCCAAAGATCTCAGTAAATATTAAAAGTAAACACTGCTTGAATCATTATTAATCAATATAAACTAGAAACTCATTCGTGATCGCCTCAGAAACATGAATCTCAACACTGATGATCCCCAAACAATAAGTGAGAATGATGCAAAGATGACTTGGGATGTCAGTGTTGGGTTGTCTGATGAGGTCAACAAGAATGTGGCAGATGACTTGTTGGTGTATCTGCGTGGCCAGAGTGAGTCTGCCTTTGTTCCAACAAAAGAATTATGTGGTATGATAGTAAACAACTATTACAACTGCATGGCCAACAGCAAGCTCTCACTGGAGGGCAAAGAAGCCAAAAAAAAGGCAAACAGAAGAGGCAATCGCAAGACAGACGTAGGTGGCTCTATAAAAAATAAGAGAAACATAAATATATTTATCATTATATTTTTTAGCTCTTCAAGAGACGGAAGAGAACGTTTGCCAAACACAAGGCCGCCTCCATCGAAAAGTTTGGGAGAGACTACAGTGGCGTCTTTTATAGAGATGTCATGTCTGATGACGAAAGTGATACAGACACAACTGTAACAGTGCTTCGCCCAAGCTGGCGAAGTGATGAGGTAGCTATAACATATATTTCCACTTTTATTATATGTTTAACAAAGAAAATATTTGGATAGTTGAATGAGTTCTTTGACTTTCTCGATACTCTTGCAATAAGTGATTTGGGAAAGAGAGCAGGCCAGCTGAAGGCTCACCATCACATAGTTGTATCAAAAGCAATTCCTCGTGGCTTAGTAGCCAAAATGCCCGCGTGGACAAAACGTGAATAAACAATTACTTGCATCTCTCATTTCTATACTTTCATTAATATTGTTTTGAATACACAAGTATTGTATGTTTTATATAAGATAGTGAAAGATAATAATAATAATAATAAAAAAGAAAAAGAAGTCTAAGCATAAAGCTTTCTAGGCAAGGGAATGACAAGAACTTTGGCTGCACCATGACCAGAAATATGATTGCCTATCGCAATTGGCGAAAGGATGCGATGGACAGGCAAAATATTATCATAGTTGTACTTTTGAAAAGTTGGCTTATACAGCTCAATACCCTGGTTGATTCTTGGTTGATGGTAAGGGATTTCATACCACTCAACAAAAGCAAAAACATGCTGAGGATTCAGGCGCACAAGAAAGTTGGCTGGAGTAGGGGTTGGCAAAAAATTGTGAACGAAAAGATATTTAATACGACCAGCGTATATCTCCCCAGAATCACCTTTTTTCTCAATATACATTGCCTGGATATATGAACCTCTTCCGTTTGCCCCCTCGCTGCCTTTATAGACTTGTCCAAGAAGATTTATCGAGGTAAACTTCTGGATTCTGTCATTGACAAAGTTTGTGCTTCTAATGATGTTCTTTGCACTGCAAAGATCATCATCGGCATATTCCATCTTGTAATACTTCAGCAGGCATTCGTACTCAATTTTCCTCATTGTTGTTGGTGTTTTCAGGACCAATGGCAGGGCAGATGACGGAAGGGGCTCATTGCCAAACGTTTGCTTTGTTGGATCCATTGCTGATTCCAAAAAGGCAGGGAGAGAAAAATCGACAGCCTATTTTGCTGAGGCGCAAACACAGTGGTGGGAGACAGTCTGTTGAACAGAGCAAGATGACTTGGGCTGGTGATGGTGGCGAGATGAGCTTGGTAAAAGTCACCTTTTGAACCACTTTGGACAAACTTATTCATGTACGTCTTCTCAAAACCGGCTTTACAATTGGTATTAAAGCCTTTGACAAGCCCATTGTAGCGTTCAAAGCTGAACAGCCAATATCCATAAATGGGCCCGAAATCTTGGATTGTCTCTTTCAAATGGAGGTGAAGGTGCATGTTTGGAGACAGGACGTCATGCTCGTACAATTCTTCACACCCACTGCAGAATCTCTCGAGACTATCATGAGCAAGCTCAACCTCTTCTTCACTGATTGTTGGCTTCGTCAATAATCGGCAGGCATCAACAAACTCGATCCAGTTGGCAAACAGATTATCTTCCAACCGTCCCTTCAGCACAACAGGCGAGTAAATCAAGCACCATGATTTCCATTCATCTGCCTTCATGAATGGAAATCCCTTTGCGATCTTGGTGGTGAGAGTGGCATATTCCATGGGCAATGTAATCGTGTTTGCCTCAACCTGCATCTCACAAAGGTCGTTATCATCAAGATGACCACACAGGATCCACTTTTCCATCATGCGCTTGGCTGTTCCAAGGAAGAGGTTGTGCATCGGGTCCACAATGGTTGCCCTGACTGGCTCAAAGTATGAAAGGCGGTGAAGCTCAGACCACCGCACTCCATTCTCAACTTCCAATTGCTTTCTCTCTGTCAAGCTTGCTGCGTTTTTCCACATGATGGCATGCTGGCGGTTCTCTTCTTTTGTGCGGCCAATCCACTCTGAAGAGTTGAATCCAGAATAGTCAACAATGGATGTGCCTTCAAAACGGAAAAAGTGCCGATTGCACTTATGGCATGTGTTTCTGCTGTTGTGAGAAGTGAATCCGCATGTCTTTCTTGCAGCAGGTATATCACATGCAACCATCAGCAGAGCAGCACGAACCAAAGCACCAGAACGACTATACGTATCAATACTGATACCAGTGTACAGATCCTTGAGCTCATCAACAAGGGGGCGCAGGTAGTTGTTGATCTCAGCAGTGCTTGCTTCTTTGGGACCTGGCATGAGCCCAATGAGAATCACATTCTCCATCTTATTACGTTCATCTCTTGGCAAATTGTTGATTGTAAGATATATCGCACCGCAAGAATAAGTTACCCCATCAAAAGGCTGGAACCAATCGATGTTGAGTGTTAACAGCAATGATCTTTCTTTGGCCACAAACTGCATGCCGTCCTCGTCCACAAACTCCTTCCACATCTTTCCATCATAAACATCAAACATGGTGCCAGGAACCTTTGGACCACGATTCCACATGTTTATGGCTGTTTCAAATGAAGGACGCTTGAAAAGCTTTGCCAAGGCAGTTTTCAGCGAGTTGTATACAAAAGTGCGCTTTGCAGTCAATCCATTACTAATTCCAGACTTGAACAGACTGTTTCCACATTCATTCTGGCGGCCAAGTTTCTTTCCAGTACAACAAGTAGGTACTTCACTATTGCTTTTATACAGAGTGTGACAATCACTGCATGCAACAAATGTTGACACACCACTTGTCATAGCACTGTATCCAGTCATCTTCTTTAAACCGGGATACTTGTTGGGAGTCTGAAGCTTTCCCCATAGTGCTCCAAGATTGCGTTAATGAATGAAATCAATATCACGGCACCCTCATCAACAACAAAGGAAGAAATAAACATGACAAGAAAAATGGCTATCAATCTATGCCATGGATCTTCAGGAAGATTGGCTGAATTCTCTGTGAGTATTAATGATAATTAAATATTAATATCTTTTATCCAAAGGCACTAGCAACACTTGTTTATTGCTGACCTTCACCCTGCTCAGCCTCTTCTTCCTCGGCATCTTCATCAGACGATTCATGCTCAGATGAATATTCTTCAATGAGCTCATCTGTTCCAAAAAGAAAATCTTCGGCCGAAAGAGGTAAGAACCCATCGGGATATTCCATGGATGACGGTACATCATTAGAGTAACTGTCATCTATTGAAACCGAGCACACTACGGCGGAAGGACCGGTAGCTGTGCCGAAAACGGTAGCATAACTACCGTTTTTTATGATTTTTGAGCACTTTATCTCCGCAGATTGTGGTTGAAAGGTAATGTCATCGATGCCGATTCATAAAAGTCGCATGGAATGTCTTTTCATCAGGCAATGAGGTAGTTGTAGTACCATAGAAAGGGCTCGTAAGTTTTTAGGCAACATTGTTTATTGAAATGAGCATTTTATTTGGTGTTAAAGATGTTGCGCATTTTTAAGAAAAATAATTTTTTGCCTGTGTGAACAAAACGGTAGCATAACTACCGTTTTTTGAAACCAATTTTTTGTTTTTGATATTATTAGCCATTTTATTTTATTTTATATGACATTAATATTTATTAGAGCACTTTATCTCCGCAGATTGTGGTTGAAAGGTAATGTCATTGATCCCGAATCATAAAAGTTGCATGGAATGTCTTTTCATCAGGCAATGAGGTAGTTGTAGTACCATAGAAAGGGCTCGTAAGTTTTTAGGCAACCTTGTTTATTGAAATGAGCATTTTATTTGGTGTTAAAGATGTTGCGCATTTTTGAGAAAAATAATTTTTCGCCTGTGAACAAAACGGTAGTTATGCTACCGTTTTTTTGAAACAATTTTTTTGTTTTTGACATTATTAGCCATTTTATTTTATTTTATTTGGTATTGATATTTATAAAGAAAGAAAAAAGAAAAAGAAAATTTTTATAAAGTGGCAAGGTTCCCCATGGTCACACGCAGATTGTCATTAAACACGTAATATGGTGCAATGATAAAGAACTGATTACTACTCGGAGGGTACTGGATGAGCCCAACTTGATGCTGAATGGCATCCACATTAACAGCATATTTTGGCTGGGTTGTTTGTCCAGTTGAGCTGTGTGACCGCCGTATTACGATTGGCACAGATGAATCATGGGCTGCTGTACCATGCTCTTTCATCACTTCAACGAATGCCAGAAAGTGCGGTGTGCCATCAACCTCTTTATGCTCAAAATAAAATTCCACGGTGCCAACAAACCAGCTTTGAATAGTTATATTGCGACGGCTAGATAAAAATATAAAAAATGCGAGTGATCTCTATTTTGTATTTTGACTAATACCAATACTCACTTTCTGTATGGACAGGTGAACATCACATGATGATTGCCACGTCTGGTCTCGTTTTTTATTCTTCGGTACATACATGAAGAATGTACGGTTGAATTTTTCCAAAGACGAGAAGCAACAACAATCGTCGGGTCATCAAGTTCAATACTGTCCATACCACTGTTTCGCACATAGTACTTTGCCAAAGTATTCTTGACAACAGGGCTGCTGACACCTTCCAAGTCATCATCATTCAAGCTGGCATGTCAGTTGAATGGCTCCCATAGCTGGGCAGCACTTACACCATCTGGAAGATCTAAGAAACTTGCTTCATTATATGTGGACGGCTGACTTGTACTAGGATAATTCTGAGAGCTGTTTGCTGAACTGACAAAGCTATGAACAGCAAAGCGCTCAACAAGCAAACTGGCATTTCTACCGCCCTTCAAGTTTGACGTGATAAGCTTGGAGTATACTCTAATTACTTTTTCCATGGGTAGGTAAGAGATTATTTGACTAATAATAGCAACAGCAGCAAAGACACTTCTTGGTCAATGATGACAAAATCAACGTACCTGTCATCAATGATTGTGGCCAGTGAGGCACGGCTAGGACAATAGCACTCCACATTTACAAGTGCAAAAGAATGTGGTGTGCCAAGAATCTTCTTCAAGACACCTTTAAGAGTGCAAACCAGACTTGTAAGAGAAAAATAGCAGAGAACAGCCAGGCAAGTTTATTAATTAGCAAACATTTGAATATACATTATAATTAATACAATATTTTTATTATGTTATAGCAGGAAAGAGCAAGCAGTTCTTTTCTTTCGGAAGATGAGGTATTTCAAACGGATGACGAGGCTGAATCCCCAATCATGACAGATGTACTATAAGTTAGAGCTTTTTTGTTGCTCATCTATTCTCAATTTAATATTAATATAATATTTCTACTGTTTGATATAGGTTTACACCACTAGGAATGAGCAATGAGCCTTCATCTAAGAGAAACAGACTAAGTCTTTAATATTCTTTAGGCTGCTCTTATTGGTTCTCTCATATTTTTAGTATATGTTTTAGCGCACTTTTTCTTTTCCTCTTTTCCTTTAGCTGTTTTATCTTTGCTTTGGTCCTCTCCTTTGAAATAAAATCGAATAACTCTCCATCACGTAAGATTGCCACCTTAATAAATGCCCGATTGGCATCTTGTATACCACATCTTCAGCTCTGTTGTTTTTAATCTAGGAATGAAACACACATCTCGCCCTTTTTCAAGCACCAAAAAAAATGAAATTTTTTTATAGCTGTATTACGCCGAGGTTAGTTTATATTTCTTTTCTTTTCTTTGCTCTACTTTTTGAAATAAAACTAAATGACCCTCCCTTATGTAAGGTTGTCAATTACATAAACATCCGATTGGAATCTTGTATACCACATCTTCAGCTCTGCTATCTTTAATCAAGGAATGAAACACTCATCTCATAATTTTTCAGACACTAAAAAAAGGTGAAAATTTTTTACAGCTATATTACACTAAAGTTTGTCGTTCCCCACCTCCCCACCTGGGAATCTCTGTAGAATATGCATATTGTTTTCTTAATGATGTACTCATTCTGCCAACTACCATTATATTCGAATTAGTTTTAAATCTTATGAGCTGACTTTACAGCAATATATTTTCTATGGTAAGAATATTATAATATGTTTACACTCTTTAATTAATCATATTGCGCATTCTCTATTCTCCTTCTACTGCATCTAGTATTTACATCTGTACGTTTCATATAGTGGCATTAATTCAAGAGATGCTTGGTATACCGATTAACAAGCACAATATATACTGGTATGCTATCCAAAACAATATGCTTGGTTTATTTGATCGCTTCATTCTCTGACCACAATATCTTTATAGCAATTGATGAAGACCAAAGGCCTTCCAAGTCATGACAGTGATTCACAACAAGATGCTCGGCACGCTGATTAACAAGCACAATATATACTGGTATGCTACCCAAAACAATATATTCGGTTTATTTGATTGCTTCATTCTCTGACCACAATATTTTTATAGCAATCGATGAAGACCAAAGGCCATCCAAGTCATAACAACATGTTGTTGGCATTGTGTATAGATTGAGTAAAAGGTTTGTACCATATACGTTTTATAATATTAAATAGTATTTGCTTTTGGTATGTTTCTATATTATTATTATATATATTTTAATATTATTTGAAATAAATCGAAATTATAATAAAAAATAAACCATTATTTCAAATAAATGGCAGTAAAAAAAGAATGGGTGCTAGTATATAAAGTAATATAAAAGAGAGGCTATAGTATATAAAGAAACGATTTTGGTTGGATAAAAAAACGGTAGCTGTGCCTATTCCTGCCTCATAACTACCCTTTTTTTTCGCACTAAAAAAACGGTAACAGCTACCGAAATCGCCTTATACAGAGTCTTTACTACCGTTTTTTTTGGTGGGAAAAAACGGTAGTAATGCTACCAAAACGGTAGTTAGCTACCGTTTTTTCCGCCGTAGTGGCATAAGTAAAGTGTATATTGAGTATAAAAAATAAAATACTATGTACATTCAATGTCCTCTTCAAATTCAATTGCTTCCATGTCCACATCAACACCACTGGAAAAATGGGCTGGATTACTAGTGCACCAAGAGTACTTTAAGGTGTAGGAAATATAGGCCTTTTTTTCAACTCAGAAGATTTTTTTTATTCAAATAAAAAAAGACTTTTTAACAGATCCTATTGGTTCGGGCAAACAAGTAAAATACAATAGTTTTTTTTTGTCTATAAATTGACAGCAAATAAAACATATGAAGCACTTGTTTCCTTTTTTATCTTACAATCGAATCACACAAAATATGTCTTCTGCTTCCCAAAACAACACTGCCTGTTACTGTAACAAATGCAATGGTAACCAAGAAGGGTTCTCTATGGTATCCAGACGCAATTATCAGCGTCATGCCAAAAGAGCAAGAATTGAAGAGGCTGGACAAACTGAGAGTAGTATGTATTAATTTTATATTTACTGCGCAATAATAACCATTATTCTTTAATTGAACCTCAGGCACACAAAGTGTCATTATGGATGTTGATGTTGAGGGTAAAAAATATTTATTTGAAAACCAGTTTAAGGGCAATAAACTAATCTATTCCATATTTGTAGCAATCCCGATGTTTGAATCTGAATCCATGGAAACAATGGGCGGTCAGGCCAACCTACCTTTTTTGGATTCCGTCCCGATGTCTGACGATGATTTGGCTGACAATGAGGTCAATGGCGATGACACCGAGATTGCCAATGACAGCGACAATGGCAACAATGAAGAGAGTGATGTCGAGGAGATTGATGTTGAGGAGTTCAACGGCGAAGGTCAGTATTGAATAACTATCATAAAGAAGCATGCCGAAATTGAGTGTTAATAATTTTCCTTTTTAAAACAGAACCCTTTGGTGCTCCTGGTATGCCCGAAAATCCAGTGCATAGGGCTATTGCCATTTTCGTTGTTCTTTTTGCATCCCGTTATGCAGTCAACAAGGGCGCAGTTGTATTGATCCAGTTTGTCAATGAGCTCTTGATGGTTTATGGACAAGACTTTCAGCTACCAACAAGTCTTGCTGGTCTTCAGAAGATGACGGGTTTTAACAATATCACCAAAGATATCAAACGATTCATTTCTTGCCCAGATTGCCACCAGATCTACGAAGAATCTATTTCCGTTCCTCCCTTGTGTAGCTCTGTGAAAATAGGCGCAAACATAACTTGTAACTGTGAGCTGAGAAAGAAGTCGACGTCTGGTGCCATGGTTCCAAAGAAAATCTTTGTGTATCAGTCCGTCAAAGATGCACTCAAGGTTCTCTTTCTTCGTCCTGGTTTCGAGCAGAAGATCGGCCTCTGGAACGACGAGCTGAAGGTGGCAGACACCATGTGTGACGTTTACGATGGCAAGATGTGGAAGGAGTTGAAAGACAGTGATGGTCTTTCATTTGTTGCCCGCCCTCGTTCTCTTCTGTTGACTCTCAACATCGACTGGTTTCAGCCCTTCGATGGTGTCACCCACTCCTCTGGTGCCATATATTTGGCAATCAACAACTTGCCCAGAGATGAAAGGTTCAAGCCAGAGAACGTCGTCTTGGTTGGGCTAATGCCTGGACCAAAGGAGCCCAAGTCGTATGAGATCAACAGCTATCTCAAGCCTTTGGTGGATGACCTTGAGCAGTTGTACGTTGGAATGACAATTCCAACCTTTGAGTATCGATCTGGAGCAACCGTCCGTGCTGCACTCCTAATGGTGGCATGTGATATCCCAGCAGCCAGGAAAACGAGCGGATTCACATCCCACAATAGCACCAACGCCTGCTATAAATGCAGTCGTCAATTCAGTCGTCTTGCTGGGACAAGCAGTGTGGACTTTCGTGGTTTCAACTATCTGGAGTGGTCTATTCGTCATGGTGTCGAAAACAGGGTGCATGCTGAGGTGTGGAAGAGTGCTAGTACACCCTCAGAAAGGCATCAGCTGGAGATCGAAAATGGTGTTCGATGGTCGCAGCTGCATCGCCTTGGATACTTTGATCTAGTACGTGGAACGATCATTGATCCCATGCACAATCTCTTTCTGGGCACGGCAAAGAGAATGATGGAAAAGTGGATTGCTGGTGGTGATATCAATAGTGGACAACTGAACGACATGCAGCAAATCGCCAAGAAAATGACTCTCCCAGCCTCGTACAGTTCATTGACAGCGAAAATTGGAAAAGGGTTTTCATTTATGAAAGCTGACGAATGGAAGTCCTGGGTGCTGGCGTACTCTCCCGTCTTGCTGAAAGATGTTCTCAACAATGACAAGTTCAGAAACTGGATGGACTTTGTCGATGCCTGCCGTCTCCTTGTAAAGCCATCCCTATCATTTGAAGAACTTGACGATGCCCATGACTACCTAGAGAAATTCTGTCAAAAGTGCAAGCGTCTTTACCCTCCTAGTGTCCTCACCTGCAATATGCATCTGCACCTCCATCTTCGCGAGACCATTCGTGATTTTGGACCAGTGTATGGCTATTGGCTCTTTGGGTTCGAGCGATACAATGGTTTGCTAAAGAACGTGAGCACTAACAGAAAGGATAGTTTTGAGGCAACGTATATGAGGAATTTTGTTGAAGAATCGTACAAGGCCGATTATGTGCAAGCAGTCCTTGGATACTCCAGTAAAATCCCATTCTCTTCTGTATTTGCCAAGCTCGTCTCCTCACCCACCCTTTCACCTGCCACTGTACCAGACACCCAACGCCGATTCAACTTGCAGCACTTCTTGGACTTTTCCTTGAATCCAGAGATCTCTGTTAATGGCAATGAACCTCTTCCTTCCTCGGCCTTTCCTCTGCAACTTGGAAAGACAACGTCAATGGGGGATGTAGACTATCCTCATTTGTTGAGTTACTACAGAGAGCAATATGGCATCGCCGAACTCACCAGCTATCAGGAAGCTTCTTCTCGGTTCTCATTTGTAGACGATCAAATAACAAAGTTGAAGTCAATCGATCTACTTGGCCAAGTCTACCGTGGAGCAAATGGATTAGGCAACCATGGATCTTATATACAGGCGTTATATGTTGGTAGTAATGATCAGACAGTAAACGCATATACCGGCCAGATCCAATATCTCTTTATTCATAAGTTCACGCCGCCATCAACTAGTACCAACCACTGGACTCGCATGGTTCATGAAAATCAACATGTATTCGCATTTGTTAGATGGTTTGCAACAACCTCTAACAGATCGCGTGAGGATGAAGGTGTTGAGGTTTGCAAAAATGAATATTCCATGCCTGATCATAACAGCATCTTGCCAGTACACAGGATTTTGTTAGAAGTTGCCATTGGAGAGCACATCACTCGAACTAATAAGAGAATGATGCTTGTCATCCCTCTTCCAAAAAATCTGTGCCTAATATAAAATAAAAAATATCTTCTTCTTTTAAAGATAACCAAAATTAAGGCACCAAAAATATACTTTATATATATTGACGGTATTACGTTCTTGGGGAAGTGGGTGAGAAAATATAAACAACAACTTTATTTATACATCGTTTCTAAAAGCCCACTGTGGGAGGCGGGAAACCACGTCATTTGGGGCCGCTGAGTTTGACACACTCTTAAAAACCCGAGGCAAGAATTGATGGGAATGCAAACCCATTCCATCAAGGACATGAGAGTCAACAATAGTGATGAGTCTATTAAACTGAAATACAAGTATTAATATTTTATATAACAATTCAGACACGTAACCCAGTTATTGCCTTATTATTATTTACCTCATCACTTCTCCATCCTGGGCGAACAGTACGGATGACACGTTTGGTGCCACTTTCAGATGTCTCTACATCAGATTCACCCTCGGACATTGCCTCCCTTATGATCATGTTGGCACAATCTTTGCCCATCATCTCATTGATTGCGTCCTCATTGTCAAGGTAGGCATTCAAGCGCCGAGAATGGCTCTAAAATTCTCAGTTAATACTGCTTCTTTGATATTAAATATTTATTAGTTATTTAAAGTATATCTTACCTCGCCTGCACGGTTTGCCCTTCTTGAACGAGTGTTCACGGCAGCTTTTGCCGAAGAAGACTTCTTGTCTTTGGAACTTTGGCTCCTGAAGTTGGTGTGAAGATTCTTGTGCAAGTCACTTCTCCTCATTCCCTTGCTCTCAAACTTGGGCTCCAAGTAGTTGAGAATCCTAACAACTAACTCCTTGTTTGGACTTTGGTTGAAAGGAACGTCTGTATTCCACCTTGGCTTGTTATTGTTTGCCAAGATCTCTGCAGTTATTCTCGACGAAAACTTTGGCTTCCACATATATTTGCGAATCGCCGTCTGACACAGTATATGAGATAATGAATTGATAACATACTATATAATTTGCTACTTACATAGACATCGTTGTTTGTCTGCTTGGTTGGCACAACTGGTAGAAGAGCAACAGGTGCAACAGGAATGGCAGGAGAGTTGACAAGAGCAGTGTTATGGGCACTACCCAATGCACCAATTGCTCTAATGGCTGAAGCATTACCAGCCACAACAACGTTGAGTTGAGCCTTTACAGACCCCACTTGCACTTCGACGTTTGTCATTTTGCCTTCCATCTCGGAAAGCTTTGCCATAATCTGTTCCATGTCAGGAGCAGGAGCAGAAGTAGGACCAGCAGGAGTGGGACGAGGAGCAATTGTTCTTCTTTGGTTAACCATTTTCTAGAATATGATAAAGTATATTTCGATTATAATTATTAGTTTTTGTTCAATTGAAATAAAAATAGATATAATATACGTACAAAAACTGTTTGGGTGAGTGAGTAAGTAAGTGTGTGTGTGTGTGTGTGTGTGTAAAGGTAAGAGAGGTTGAATATCAAAAAGGCCGTTATATATAGGCATTTTGAATGACTATAAAGATGTTCCTCTATTGTCTTGAAGCACTGAGATGCAAATCGGCCTTGATATTGTTTTTGGGCTCAATCCATCATGCTTTCCGCAGCATGCTTCAAAGGTGAAAAAATTTCAGACTCTCTCCTTTTTCTTTGGTTCCCTTTATTTTTCCTTTTGTTTGCTTTTTTGATATCGGCGCCTTTCTCTGGTAAGACATTTTTTATACCTCTTTATACACACAAATTAATCTCTTTTCATAGATGTGCGCTCCCATTCCAACTCATCCTTTCCACAATGGCCATCTAGACAAATACTCACTGGCCGCATTCACTGGTACCATCATCATGATAAAAATTATTTTCACTTTCTCTCTTAGATTGGCCAAACAACTTATGTAAGGATGCCATCGGCACCAGGTAAATTTTTTTCTTTCAATCATACTTGTTCCCTCTCTGACTCTATTCCATTGTAGACTGCCCTTTCTATTCACGCCATCGGCCTCCTCCATCATTCGCGATTGTAATCATAAAGGTAATATTCTTTATAAATCTCTTTTTACTTATCTAAAATATTATTCAGACTATTTATTAATAATTATTATGTGTTTTATAGACTCACTTGGGCTTCCTTTGCACACCATGCCCCCTACTTTGATAACCCATTTGGCTCCTGGTATGTAAATTAAATATATCATCACTCTGTTCACCCATATTAATTTTTATTCTCTTTTTTATAGTAAAACCCGCCACACAGCCCATCCAGCCTTACAATTCAAGTCCCCTTTGCGCACTCTTGCCCATCTCTTGCAATGTAAGTATCTTTTGACACACAAAAATTTTTTCTTTGTACCCCATATCATTAACACTTCTTTTATCTTTTACAGAACACTCCCGCAGCCCAGAAAATCACTGGATATTCATATTTTTGCAGGTATTTTTTATGTAGAAAAATATTCCATCCAAATAGCAGCAGGCAACCGGGTAGAAACGGCTAGGCCATAGGAATAGGCGTAATAGTAGACCCTAAACCTAGAAACATTCTATTCTTTCTAATAAAAATAAAAACGTAAAACATTACCAATCAATTATAAATGGGAAATCAAATAATGGGTGATATATTATTGGTCAAAAAGAATAAAGAAGATTAAATACTACACTATGAGGATGAAAAAAGTGTAGTAAAGATGTAAAATACTACAGTGTTATTCTCTCAAAATAGATTCTTTCAAAACGGAACCGCACATTTAAATGCTTAATCCCCCCATAACCTAATTAGATATACCCGCCGAAAGTGCTACTGGACCTCAGCTGCAGCACCTCTTTCAATAATTATGCTAGCAATTATCACGACATACTGCTAGCAGCTAAGACCAGGTTGTTCTCAAGCGGAATTATATGTAGAGTCTATCATAATTCAGGTAATTACACTATTGTTTACTTATCTTTCCGCACTGGTAATCAAGCCCGTTTTTCCAGTGCACTGCTTTGATGGACGGGCAAGACTATTTAAAATATTATTAATATTACAGCCCACACTATATAATAGCCATTTTATTTACAATTGATATTTCTATCCAATTCTCTGTCTTTGTCACTCTGAGCATGACGCTTGGCAGTTCTTTTGGCAGTGATCATGTAGCCAGCAGGATTGCAAACGCATTTCGAGCATCGGCATTCAACTTCATTAGCATTGGGAATGGCAAACATTTTTTAGGGTTTATATCAAAAGAGAATATATAATAGCAGTAGTTTATTGCCCATTCCTTTATAGTTTTATTATTACTTTCAGGTACTCCGTAATCTATCTAACCAATAAGACATGCTTATATCTGTCAATGATACTAACCAAAGGATTTTCCCTGAGTTGCAATTTTTCATATACTGTTATTGATAATAACACCCCACAATTAATCATTGATTTAACACCATTTTTGCAGTGTAGGAAAGGAAATAATATAAAAAAGGAAATAAATAAATGTGATAAAATGAAAACAGGAAAAGACTGGGAAGAAAGAAAAATATAGAAACTCGGGGATCGCCCAGCCAACGTCACCTCACCGGAAACCCGCCCAACTCACTCGGCTCGGACTTCTTACTCGGACTTGTCCGGCCACCGACCCCTCCTACGTCTATGTCCGGGCCCTTGGTCCGGCTTCATGGTCGAAACCAAATCTGCCCACAACACACGTGTCAAAAAGAGTATGGGACTATGGCCCAATGGACAAGGCGTCTGACTACGAATCAGGAGATTCCAGGTTCGACCCCTGGTAGTCTCATCATACTTTTTGATTAAGTTGAAGTTATGCCAGCCTCTTTGTTGTGTCGTTCCTGATCTGGGATGGTCTTCCTTTTACTATAACAAAGCCAAAAGGTCAATCCCACTGGGGAAACAGGAGTATACGTAAAATCAAAGAGAGGATAAAAGATACTTTTTATTATTATGACTTTGGTTATCTTATATAGTTCTCTAACTAATACTACGCATTATCCGCAGTAGTTATTATATGATATTTTCATAAAAGAAGAGACATTGTACTGCGGTTAATGCTCAGGAAGATGTTACTGCGCATAAAGAAGTACTGCGGTTAATCATCTTCAGATTTTACGGATTCATCAAAATAATGTCTGACATCACCCCCTCCCAAAACTGTTGATAGTCCTCAATCAACCACAGAGGAATCCACAAGGGAAAACGGCAAGGCAGAAGAGGCATCCAAGACAAGGTCACAGTGCATCTGGGCATGGGCAGGGGTTGGGTGATACCAGGTATTGTGAATGTTGTGGGTAGAAATAAACTTGGAAAGATACAAAAGAATTTGTGAGAACTTGTGTAGGGTGTTTATTCAAAAGAAAAAGGTTATGTTTCTACACAGAACTAACTACTGATATTTATATGTTTTCTGATTTATAATTCAGTATATGCTTTGGTAATATTTATCACGATGAGTCATCTTCCAGGAGTATTGTCTTTCTGGAAAGATCCAGAGAGACCTATTGATATGATACTTCTCCAGTCAGATCAGCCAGAGAGCTTTGGTAAAGAAGAGCATTTATGCTATTGGTAATATTTTAATATTCCGACCCAGATACTTGGGTAATGTTTTAGAATTATTAATTCATTGTAGTTGTAGTCTCTCAATCAAGTATTCATATAATAAACAAAATATGTAGATGGAATATGATGATGCCATTAGATAAATATGTGTATATCTGTATATCCCATATTATGGTGATAACGATAATAATAATAAATAATAATCAATTATGTGTATGATGATCTGTGTATTGGATAATCTCATAAAGGCAGATCCTTTGACTGGAATAGCTGAGGATATTATTTTATCCTTCAGTCTTACTCTCAGATTCAGCAGTGATCAATACTCATTTACAACAGTGAAAATCATCGGATTTGGCAATCTTGAGGCAATCGGCATGGACCCAGGAGGTATAAGGCACACCCTCCATGGTAGTGAGCTTGTATATGTTCTTTTCAAAGTTCTTGTCAACGACAATGTATAGTCCCATCCAGTTGTACTCTAAGCCAAATTTGTTCTCATGTCGTAGCAACAAATGCTCACCAATTGCAAACTGATGCGGTTTCATAATGGAGTCCCATCGTTCCTTGTCTTGTTGACTATTGGCGGCTACTCGAGCATCAGCATCTATGCGAGCTTGTTGGAGATTACAAAGAAAAGGAATGGCACCATCAGAAACAAGAGCAGGATAATTGGGAATCGATGTATCCATGAATGGGCGCAAGGGATCACCAGGAATATGGGGTTCGTGACCATATGTCAAGAAAAACGGGCTAAACCCAGTTGTGCGGTGCTTTCTGATTCGGCAAGCCCAAAGTGAAGTCTCCAGATATTCGTCCCAACGATGTATAGCTCCATGGACATATTTGCGCAACATTTGTTTGAGGATACCATTTAATCGTTCACATTTCCCATTGGTCCGGGGGTAAAAGGCAGAAGTCAACTTGTGGTGCAACTTGATCTTTTGAATGTAGAATTTTAGGATATGCGACATAAAGTTGGCACCACGATCAGTGAGAATTTCGTCAGGGCAGCCAAAACGCATAACAATTTCTTTGTACAGGAAGTTGGCGATGGCTTCACCAGTGGCAGCAGGGACAGCACGGGCAATGGGCCAGTTAGTGGCATAATCAACTGCAACAAGAATCCAATGGTTTCCATTTACGGTAGTGGGTAGTTCTCCAATGAAATCGAGATGCCAGTGTGAGAATGGGGGAGGAATATTCAGTGGCTCCATCGGTGCATGTTGGATGTTACGTTCCGCGTTGGAAGCCAATTGGCATTGAGGGCACTTTTCCAGCCATTCTTTAATCTGACTTCACATGCCTAGCCACCACCAACATTTCTTCATGAGATCGTATACCGTGGTTTCACCAGCATGTCCAAAACCATTGTGGAAGTTGTTTACCAGATCGGCACGCTTTGTGAACAGTGCAAATCGAATCTCTTGAACAGTGTCACCAATCTTAACCAGTCTGAACACCTTCTGTTCCCGGACTACAAACTTATTGCGTTGTCGATTTAGTAACTCTTTGATATCTTCTGGCCATTCATCTTTGGTACGAGCATAGAATTTCGGCCAATCGGAAGTCTGTGTGTCTGGCATAGTGTACAAGTATTCGGGTTCCATGGAGTCAATCGCAGAGGCATCAAATTTGGGACCGTCCATTCGGGAGAGTACATTGGGAACACCGTTATCCTTGCCTGGCTTGTATTGGATGATAGGGTTGTATAGTTCAAATTCAGCAATCCATCTTACTAGGCGAGGAGTTGGCTTCACTTGGCTGCGGAATTACTTGAGTGGGAGGTGGTCTGTGTATACTGTGAACAGCTTTCCTTCGATCATACACCGCCATGTACGCAAGGCGTGTAAGATACCCAGTAGCTTGCATTCTTGGGCCGGATACAATCTTTCAGCAGTAGATAACTTCTTCGATTCAAACGCCAATGGTTTCCAAATTCCTTCCTCATCTTCTTGCATTAGAACAGCACCAACACCGAAATCCGAGGCGTCAGTTTCAATACGGAACGGTTTGTCCATATCAGGGGCTAGGAGTACCGGTGCTGTACTAAGTTTTTCCTTGAGGATGTCAAAACTTGCCTGACATGTGTCCATCCATACAATAGGGCGTCTCTTTGGCCCTGTGCCTTTGGTGAGATCCGTTAATGGGACAGCAATTCCAGCAAAACCAGGAATAAAGCATCGGTAGTGTTGTGCGAGGCCAATAAATTGCCGGACTTCTTGTACATTGGAGGGGGCTATCCATTCTTGTATGGTCTTGACCTTGTCCGGTGAGGGAAGTATGCCTTGTGCTGACACGTTGAAACCAAGGAAAGTTAGCTCCTTCTTGTCGAATTCACATTTCTTGAGGTTGGCAATCAACTTGGCTTCACGGAGGCGGTTCAACACATGGCGTACATGTTTAGCATGTTCTTCGGGGGTCTTGCTGAATATGAGGATGTCGTCCAAATATACCAAAGCAAACTGGTCTAAGCAATCTCCAAGAACCTTATTCATGAGGTGTTGGAAAGTTGGCGGGGCATTTGTCAGACCAAAAAGCAGGACCAGGAACTCGTATTGACCATATTGGGTGTTGAATGCAGTTTTCGGCACATCAGAGTCTTGGATACGTACTTGGTGGTAACCACTCTTCAAATCCAGACTTGTGAAATGGTTTGACCCGTGGAGCCGTTCCAAACACTCGTCAATTCTTGGTAAGGGGTGGTTGTTACGGACAGTAACCTTGTTCAAGGCACAGTAGTCAACACACATTCTCATTTTGCCGTTCTTCTTTTTCACAAACAATATAGGTGCACCCCAAGGTGATGAGCTTGGACGGATGAGGCCGAGGTCTAAGAGTTCTTTCAATTGTTTCTTGAGCTCGTCGAGTTCGCGCGGGCTCATCTTGAATGGTGGTTTGTTAACAGGGTATGCATCGCCAGTGTTTATTACATGTTGAACATCACGGCTTGGCGGTAATCCGGGCAAATCATCTTAGAAAACGTCATCAAACTCTTTCACCAATGATGTCCATTGCTCGTCTTTTGTCATTTCACCTTTCTTGCTCTTGATGTGCAACAAAAAGCATTCAGCCTCCTCCCTCCGAGAGAGTTTCTGGACTTGCTTGGCAGATATGAGGTAGCCCAGGTGAGGCTTCATCGGGCGGTTACCATAAGGATGCAGGACAAATTCATAGCCATCACGCGAGAGTAACCAGCTGTCACTATGCCAATCGGGAACGGGTTTGACATTCTGCAACCATGTGCGTCCGAGGATCAGGTCGAATTTGGTGGGGAACACGAAGGCATCAACAACATCATTATAGCCGTTAAGAGAGAGAGTTAATGTGGCTTTTCGATTAATATTAATGCTGTGTCCGCCGGCAGTTTCAACTGATCGCCCAGGGATATCCGTGACAAGTGTGGCTAAATGAGTTATTTGCGGGGATACGTAGTTTGCACTAGCACCACTATTGACGAGAACCAATATCTGTTATCCATTGAGTGTAGCAGCATACAGAGGGAGATCGGTATCCACAGCAGAGTGAAGATCTTCAAGAAAACTTTGATCGGCAGTGAGACAAGGGTCACAGTTCTCTTCAGAAATAGTTTTGTTCTCTTCATTGGTAACAACTTTATACTGGTCACAAGTTTCTTTATTACTCAAATGTTCAATAGGCTCATTATTGATACTGGCCTGTGGGGAGGAATTTTCTTCCATTGTACACAACCAACCTCCCATTACAGTTGTGTTTCGCGAAAATCCTGCTTCTTTCGGTGCTCCTCATCCAACTGCTTAATCACAGCCATGTGTTGTCTGCAATTCCTCTTGATATGGCCGGGCTTGCCACACCAATGGCAAGTAGCACTGGTTTGTGCTGGCTGGGGACGGGACTGGTAGTTGTTGCAGCGGCCATTGATTGCATCCAGGTCCATGGGCTCGGGTCCACTATACTGCTGGTATTGTGGTTGGTACTGTGGCTGGTATTGTTGAGGCAATGGGGCAGGCGTGTACATTTCTTGTTGACCAAGCTGGAGACCACTGGCATATGCCAAGGCAATGTTACAGGCATCGTCAATGTCGACAGGGCGGGCAGCAAGGACATTACCACGCACACTTGGGTGGAGACCTCGGACAAACTTGTCAAGAGCTTCTTTGTCGTTCATCCCAGGAAGCTCCAACTGGATGTCTTGGAAGGCATCGATGTACTCGGCCACAGTTCCTCTTTGGTATAGTCTTGCGAGGCAGTCCCTAGAGGTCTGTAACGAGTATACTGGGCAGAATTCTCCTGAAAGAGCAAGTCTAAATTCGTCCCAGGTTGTTGGATGCTTCTCCTTGAGTTCCATTTGTCGCCACCAAGTGTCGGCTCGTTCACGCAGCAGGTTCACTGCAAAATCACAGGCTCTGGTGGGGGTGAAATTGTAGTACTTGGTGTAACGTTCGACTGCGCACAGCCAACCATCAACAACTGCAGCAGATCATTCTCCTCTAAAACAATCTGGTTGTTTTATATGTTCTGCTCGCGAGTCTTACTGTGCAGTTACTGCCTTCATTGCTTCAGCCACAGCTGCTGCTATGGCTTCGGCTGTGACTGTGACAGGTGGAGAGGCCATTTCTTCTGGTTTTCTGTTCTTTCCTGTTAGTGTTGCGGCAAGGTGTTGGGCAAGTTTGGACCACTTTTCTTCTCGTGCAGGAGTACTCTTGATTCTTTGTTCTTCGGGTATGTATGGTACACGCCGGTTCTTCTTATAGTTGGTTACTAGTTTGCTGGGTAACAAGTTCTGGACTCGTTCTTCAATCTCGAACTGGCTAAGTGTTTTGTTGTCAAGTGTTTCTTGGTGTCTTTCAACCGGATTCATCAAAATTTATTAGGAGGAAAAATAGCTTCAGCTACCAATTGTCGTTCCTGATCTGGGATGGTCTTTCTTTTACTATAACAAAGCCAAAAGGTCAATCCCACTGGGGAAACAAGAGTATACGTAAAATCAAAGAGAGAATAAAAGATACTTTTTATTATTATGACTTTGGTTATCTTATATAGTTCTCTAACTAATACTGCACATTATCCGCAGTAGTTATTATATGATATTTTCATAAAAGAAGAGACATTGTACTGCGGTTAATGCTCAGGAAGATGTTACTGCGCATAAAGAAGTACTGCAGGTAATCATCTTCAGATTTTATGGATTCATCAAAATAATGTCTGACAAAATTGTCGTTCCTGATCTAGGCTATCTTCCAATTCACTGTAAACGTAGTCAAATTGGTCAAGCTTTAATACACAGGAGTATTCAAAATAAGAGAGAGGATAAAAAATGATTTTTATTGTTTTGAATTGGGATATCTTATATAGTTTCCTAAATGATTATTCATCTTTGACTACACTGAAGAGGTGTCTAATGTTCTTACAAAATTATTATAAACTGATTACCAATTTCTAAAATTACAAACAGATGAATAATCATTTCAAATCATGCTTCATTTGTAAAGACAAGTCACTAGAATTTGTATCACCAAAATTAAGCACAACAAAATGACACAAAACATAAAAATGTCAGAGTTGACATCGGCAACCAAAATCGGCTCTTGATAGGTAACCAGTAATGGTTGACCTTGTTGGATAAACGATCAAGACCTTGCCGATTGGTTTTCCTTTATATGTTTCTAAATGTCTCAAATGTCTTAGATTGCGAATATCTCTTAAGTATATTCTACTGGATAATAACTATCTAAGACATATTAACGTAGCTATACATTTAGCCTTAAATCTGATTATATTTTGTATAAATAGTAAAAATGATTTGTATCAATAAAAAGCATCTATCTATTACCTAAAAACTATTCTCTAAACTTGACGATCCCCAGTGGTATTGATTCTGCGACTTAGTTACAAGTGCCAGAAAAGAAATACCAGATCGAGACTTGACAATTGGTAGCTGAATGACCGAGCCTTCCGACCTGAAAAATACAGATATACAGTTTACAGACGCCCAAAAGCGATCTTTTGAGATTGAAGAACGAGTTCAGGCCTTGCTTCCTTCCAAATTTGCTCGTACGGTTCCTCACATCCCTTCGGACCAGCGTATCCGTTCCACCCCTGCTCGAGTAGCTTTCTGGGAAGCCCAAGCCAGCCTTATTGTTGCCAAATTGACCGGTGTACCTGTTTCTACACCTACGGACCCAGATTCGCCCATCTACGTACCTGTTCCCAGCTCCATGCCCGAGCCTCCAATGAGTGAACCCGTCTCCCCCACTCCCAATGTTCCTGCGAACATCTCCATGCCTGAGTTAATCGCAGCTTTCACTGCTGCTCTCCGTGAATCACAGCCGCCTGCTTCCTCTCCTGTCCCTGCTCCTACCCATAGCCCCGTTTCGTTGCCTGCATCTGTCCGGATCGAGCGCCCTGATTTCTACCGTGGAGACCGCTCCGCCAATGCCATTGATGGTTGGGTCCGTTCCGTTGAACGATTTGCAGAACTGCACCGAATGGAGTACGAGAGTTGGACCTCCTATGCCATCACTCTCCTCCGTGATCGTGCCGATGTTTGGTGGCGCCGTCTCGAAGACAATGGTACCCGTACGTCGGATTGGCGCACCTTCACTCGTCTACTCAATGACAATTTCCGCCCGGTCCATTCCACCCAAAATGCCCGTGACCGCATTCGCTCGTTGCGCCAAACCGGATCGGTGGAATCCTACATCGATACTTTCCAGGACCTCCGTATGGACATTCCATCCATGACGGAAGACGAGGCTCTTGACCGTTTCACTAATGGCCTGCGACCTGAAACCCGCAGCCAAGTCCGTTTCCGTGAACCTTTGGACGTCTCCGAGGCCGCGCGCACTGCCCTCGCTTTTGAAAATGGTCGCCGCCCTGCCCCAGGACCTCGTCCTGAGATGGTCCCCCAGTATGACTATAATAATGGCCCCACACCTATGGACCTTGATGCCATGGAGGGGAGGGGGTCAGTGCGGACCAATAACCGAGGACGATGGGGGCAGCGAAATGGCCGGAATTCCGCATCACACTCCGACCAGAGACCAGCCCAACAGAAAAGTCAAGACAACCGTGAGTGTTTCTGGTGTGGCCAGACGGGACACCTGAAGCGATTCTGCCAAGACCGACTTGCCGCAATCCGCCAGCTCGATGAAGGGCGTGCAAGAACCCAAGGCCGCAAAGACATGAACTTCAACGCAGCCGAACTGAAAGGGGACCAGTTGTGTGAAACGCAAAACCCCAAGAACAGGGATGTAAACGATTACAATAGTGTTAATTATAAAGAATATGATAATAAAACCTTGTCTCACCAGTATCATGATGTCCCTACCACTGTAAATGATGACCTGATGCATTTGGAGCAGTTAAACTCCACAGTCAACACCGACTTGCCACTATATGAAGCCATATTTGAAGGAAGGCCGATATCAGTATTAATTGACAGTGGCGCCAGTGCCAATTATGTCACCCCAGCAATCGCCAAGAACACTGACCAGGTGGTGGAAGTCCGAGATCGACAAGTGGAGACAGCTGGTGGCCATCGCACAGCAATCACCAAGAAGATCACCATGCCCATTGCTCTTGGTGGATATGCAGACACAATTGAGGCCTACGTGTTCCCCATGAAATTTGACCTTATCCTGGGTAGATCTTGGCTCCAGCAAGCACAGCCCATTCCAGATTGGTTCGATGACAGCTGGAAGTTGAACTCTGATGGACAGGAGTTTGTCCTCAAGCCACAGAATGCACGAACCAACGACGATCACCTAAATTACCTAGTGTCACACAAGCAAGCCAAAAAATTGATGGAGACAACTGGTGCCGACAGCTTCCTACTGTATGTCAAGGAAGATATGGTTGATGACACAAGCGACACCGAGTGGAACAATCTGGCCAAGGATTTTCCTGATGTGTTCCGTGATGAGCTTCCCGGTGTACCACCGAACCGCGATGTACAACATGTCATTGACACTGGCGATGCAAGACCGATTAGCTGACCACCATTTAAGATGAGCCCCTTGGAGCTAGATGAGCTCAAGCGCCAGCTCAAGGAACTTTTGGATCTGGGTTTGATACGCCCTAGTGCGTCACCATGGGGTGCTCCTGTGCTGTTTGTTAAGAAGAAAGATGGCACGATGAGAATGTGCATTGACTACCGAGCATTGAACAAAGTAACTGTCCGCAACAACCACCCTCTGCCTAGAATCGATGAATGCCTGGAGAGGCTCCGTGGATCCGCCCATTTTACCAGCCTTGACTTGAAAAGCGGATATCACCAAGTAAAGATCCAGCCCACCGATGTCCCCAAAACCGCATTCAATACCAGATACGGCCAATATGAATTCCTTGTCCTCCCATTTGGCCTGACCAATGCGCCCCCGACCTTCCAAAGCCTCATGAACCGCGTCCTTGGTGATTGTCTGGATGACTTTGCACTAGTGTACCTCGATGACATCCTCATCTTTAGCAAGACCGAAGAAGACCACTGCCGCCATGTCCGACACGTCCTGAAAAGGTTGCAAGAGGAGAAGCTCGTGGCTAATCTGAAGAAGTGTGAATTCAACAAGAAAGAACTTATCTTTGTTGGGTTCCACATCTCGGCACGAGGCATTCTACCTGCACCTGGAAAGGTTACGGCTGTCAAGGAATGGCCTACACCGACCAATGTCCAAGAGGTCCGCCAGTTCTGTGGTCTTGCCCAACACTACCGAAGGTTTATTCCCAACTATGCAAGTATAGCATCCCCGCTGACAGATCTGACCAAGGGTACCGGTGCCAAGCGTAGACCAATTGTATGGACGAAGGAGTGCCAAAGGAGTTTTGACTTGATCAAAGAAAAACTGACCTCGCCTCCTGTTCTACAAGCCCCAGACGTGCACAGACCATACCGCATAGAAACTGATGCATCCGATTTTGGTGTTGGTGCTGTATTGTTGCAAGAAGGCAAGGATGGTTTGTGGCACCCTCTAGCATACGAGTCAAAGAAGTTCTCTTCGGCGGAGCGATCCTATCCGGCCCAGGAACGAGAACTTCTCGGAATCATACATGCCCTCCGTACTTGGCGTTGTCTTATCGATGGTAGACCATACACCGTGTTCTCCGACCACTTGCCCCTCAAGTACTTCCGTTCTCAAGTCACACCAACTCCCCGCTTAGTAAGATGGATTGCAGAATTGGAACTGTATGCACCGGATATCCAGTACAAGCCCGGCAAAGAGAACGATGTGCCAGATGCCCTGTCCCGTGTTGGTGGCCCTGAGAGCAAGAGCGCTGCAGACTCTATTGAGCCAGACTATCTGTATGCCACACCGCTGACTCACGCCACAGACTGGCCCAATTATTACCTGTTTCAGCCTGATCAAGTGCCACCCGATGCGAAGCAAATCGTGGAGAAAAACCGTGTGCACTTCTTGGTGAGAAACCGTAAGGTATACCGGAAGGTGGAGATCGCTGGAGAGGCCCGTGAGGTACCATTCCTCCCTTTTGCCCGCCGTGCTGACACCGTGCATGCGTATCACAAGGGTTTTGGCCACTCTGGACTTGCTACTATGGTCGATTTACTGAAGCCTCGTCACTGGTGGCCCACTCTGCGTAACGATCTAAAGGAATGGCTAAGCTCGTGTCAAGAATGCCAGCTGAATGCCCGCAAGGATGGCCAGCACCATGACGAGATGCATCCACTGAAAGTTCCAGAAGCCTTCCAACGTTGGCACTTGGACTTCATCGGCCGCCTACCATTGACCCTGAAAGGTAACCGGTGGATCCTTGTCGCCGTGGACTATACAACAAACTGGCCCATTGCCCGTGCAGTCCCTGTTGCCTCTGCTGAAGCCGTAGCAGATTTCATCTACGAAGAAATAGTAATGCGTTTTGGATGCCCCGCTGAGATCCTCACTGACCGCGGTGCCAACTTCACCAGCAAGCTAGTAGCAGCATACCTGAGCAGGATCAAGTCCAATCATCGCTTTACCTCTGCATTTCACCCAAGAACAAACGGTAAATGTGAGCGACTCAATGGCACCCTCAAGCAGATGTTGCGTAAGTATACGAATGGTGCTCTCCATCGTTGGGATGAGTTTCTGAATGCCGCGCTTTGGGCCTGCCGTATCCGCACCCACTCGACCACTGGGTATAGCCCGTTCTTCCTCACATATGGCCGCCACCCTGTACTCCCTGGTGATCCCCAGCTGCCCTATATGGACAAGACCATCTCTGAAGATCCTCGCGCTGTAGCTGACAGAACCGCTGACCAGTTGGAGAACGTGGGTAGAGCTCGTGAGGCTGCCGAACTGCGTATGACCGTTGCCAGCACCAAGGACAAAGAGAAATGGGATGCCGTTATCAAGAAAGTGTCGTTCGAGATTGGCGATCATGTCAAACTCACGCACGAAGGCCGTTTTGGTTTAGAACCTCGGTTCAAGGGCCCTTTCGTTGTCATGAACAAGAATGACATTTATGGTACGTATCAGTTGAAGACAATGGAAGGCAAGCCTCTCGCGTCCTGGGTTCACGTCGACCGGCTATACAAGACCCATGGTAATGTTCCCCAAGATACCTGGTACAACCCCACCGCCTCTCGCTCTGCTTGGCGCGCTGCAATGCGACTTTTGGACAGTGAAGTCCCTAACGATGCCGTAGACCCCTTGGCCTCTCCCGATGACGTTGGTGCTCGTGGACGATCACACAGCCAGGAGGGGGGTAATGTCAGAGTTGACATCGGCAACCAAAATCGGCTCTTGATAGGTAACCAGTAATGGTTGACCTTGTTGGATAAACGATCAAGACCTTGCCGATTGGTTTTCCTTTATATGTTTCTAAATGTCTCAAATGTCTTAGATTGCGAATATCTCTTAAGTATATTCTACTGGATAATAACTATCTAAGACATATTAACGTAGCTATACATTTAGCCTTAAATCTGATTATATTTTGTATAAATAGTAAAAATGATTTGTATCAATAAAAAGCATCTATCTATTACCTAAAAACTATTCTCTAAACTTGACGATCCCCAGTGGTATTGATTCTGCGACTTAGTTACAAGTGCCAGAAAAGAAATACCAGATCGAGACTTGACAAAAAATTGCCTTCTGCCAGAATTGAACTGGCGACCTTCTGCTTACTAGGCAGACGCTCTGCCAACTGAGCCAAGAAGGCCTTGATATCCACATTGACCTCTTCCTTAATTCTGACCACCGCCTACTATGCCTCTTTCCAATATGATTTTGACTCCCCCTCCCCCTCCTCTCCACCCCCCTTGAGGCAAACATGGAACCTCTCACGCCTCCAAGAACCTGATGTCAGCCAACTCTATGCCAATACTTTTATGACCATGTCTACTGACTTCAAGCACACTCTCCTTACACTCACTCAAGACCCTCCAACTACCTGTCCTCCAATTGATCTCCTCACTGATCAGTTCAATTCTCTCCTTTATGACTCCCTGACCAGTTCAGTTGGCAAGCGTCCCTCACGTCCTAAGCACTGGAAAGCCTTCTGGAACTCCTCCTTGCAACAAGCTGCTGACCATCGCAATTTCTGTTATAAGAACACTGGAAAAACGGGCTTGATTACTAGTGTGGAAAGATAAGTAAACAATAGTATAATTACCTGAATTATGATAGACTCTACATATAATTCCACTTGAGAACAATCTGGTCTTAGCTGCTAGCAGTATGTCGTGATAATTGCTAGCATAATTATTGAAAGAGGTGCTGCAGCTGAGGTCCAGTAGCACTTTTGGCGGGTATATCTAATTAGGTTATGGGGGGATTAAGCATTTAAATGTGCGGTTCCGTTTTGAAAGAATCTATTTTGAGAGAATAATACTGTAGTATTTTACATCTTTACTACACTTTTTTCATCCTCATAGTGTAGTATTTAATCTTCTTTATTCTTCTTAACCAATAATATATCACCCATTATTTGATTTCCCGTTTATAATTGATTGGTAATGTTTTACGTTTTTATTTTTATTAGAAAGAATAGAATGTTTCTAGGTTTTGGGTCTACTATTACGCCTATTCCTATGGCCTAGCCGTTTCTACCCGGTTGCCTGCTGCTATTTGGATGGAATATTTTTCTACATAAAAAATACCTGCAAAAATATGAATATCCAGTGATTTTTTGGGCTGCGGGAGTGTTCTGTAAAAGATAAAAGAAGTGTTAATGATATGGAGTACAAAGAGAAAATTTTTGTGTGTCAAAAGATACTTACATTGCAAGAGATGGGCAAGAGTGCGCAAAGGGGACTTGAATTTTAAGGCTGGATGGGCTGTGTGGTGGGTTTTACTATAAAAAAGGGAATAAAAATTAATATGGGTGAACAGAGTAATGATATATTTAATTTACATACCAGGAGCCAAATGGGTTATCAAAGTAGGGGGCATGGTGTGCAAAGAAAGACCAAAGGAGCCTATAAAACACATAATAATAATTATTAATAAATAGTCTGAATAATATTTTGGATAAGCAAAAAGAGATTTATAAAGAATATTACCTTTATGATTACAATCGCGAATGATGGAGGAGGCCGATGGCGTGAATAGAAAGGGCAGTCTACAATGGAATAGAGTCAGAGAGGGAATACATATGATTGAAAGAAAAAATTTTACCTGGTGCCGATGGCATCCTTATATAATTTGTTTGGCCAATCTAAGAGAGAAAGTGAAAATAATTTTTATTAAGATGATGGTACCAGTGAATGCGGCCAGTGAGTATTTGTCTGGATGGCCATTGTGGAAAGGATGAGTTGCAATGGGAGCGCACATCTATGAAAAAGAGGCTAATTTGTGTGTATAAAGAGGTATAAAAAATGTCTTACCAGAGAAAGGCGCCGATATCAAAAAGGCTAGGAAAAGGAAAAATAAAGGGAATAAAAAAAAAGGAGAGTGTCTGAAAAAATTTTCACCTTTGAAGCATGCTGTGGAAAGCATGATGGATTGAGCCCAAAAACAATATCAAGGCCGATTTGCATCTCAGTGCTTCAAGACAATAGAGGAACATCTTTATAGTCATTCAAAATGCCTATATATAACGGCCTTTTTGATAGTATTCAACCTCTCTTACCTTTACACCAACCCACACACACACACACTTACTTACTCACTCACCCAAACAGTTTTTGTATGTATATTATATTTATTTTTATTTCAATTGAACAAAAACTAATAATTATAATCGAAATATACTTTACCATATTCTAGAAAATGGTTAACCAAAGAAGATCAATTGCTCCTCATCCTACTCCTGCTGGTCCCACTCCTGCTCCTGCTCCTGATATGGAACAGATAATGTCAAAGCTTTCCGAGATGGAAGGCAAAATGACAAACGTCGAAGTGCAAGTGGGGTCTGTAAGAGCTCAACTCAACGTTGTTGTGGCTGGTAATGCTTCAGCTATTAGAGCAATTGGTGCATTGGGTAGTGCCCATAACACTGCTCTTGTCAACTCTCCCACCGTTCCTGTCGCACCTGTTTCTCTTCTACCAGTTGTGCCAACCAAGCAGACAAACAACAATGTCTATGTAAGTAGCAAATTATATAGTATGTTATCAATTCATTATCTCATATACTGTGTCAGACGGCGATTCGCAAATATATGTGGAAGCCAAAGTGGAATACAAACATTCCTTTCAACCAAAGTCCAAACAAGGAGTTAGTTGTTAGGATCCTCAACTACTTGGAGCCCAAGTTTGAGAGCAAGGGAATGAGGAGAAGTGACTTGCACAAGAACCTTCATACCAACTTCAGGAGCCAAAGTTCCAAAGACAAGAAGTCTTCTTCAGAGAAAGCTGCCGTGAACACTCGTTCAAGAAGGGCAAACCATGCAGGCGAGGCAAGATATACTTTAAATAACTAATAAATATTTAATATCAAAGAAGCAGTATTAACTGAGAATTTTAGAGCCTTTCTTGGCGCTTGAATGCTTACCTTGACAATGAGGACACAATCAATGAGATGATGGGCAAAGATTGTGCCAACATGATAATAAAGGAGGCAATGTCTGAGGGTGAATCTGACATAGAGACGTCTGAAAGTGGCACCAGACGTGTCATCTGCACTGTTCGCCCAGGATGGAGAAGTGATGAGGTAAATAATAATAAGGCAATAACTGGGTTACGTGTCTGAATTGTTATATAAAATATCAATACTTGTATTTCAGTTTAATAGACTCATCACTATTGTTGACTCTCATGTCCTTGAAGGAATGGGTTTGCATTCCCATCAATTCTTGCCTCGGGTTTTTAAGAGTGTGTCAAACTCAGTGGCCCCAAATGATGTGGTTTCCCGCCTCCCACAGTGGGCTTTTAGACACAATGTATAAATAAAGTTGTTGTTTATATTTTCTCACCCACTTCCCCAAGAACATAATACCGTCAATATATATAAAGTATATTTTTTGGTGCCTTAATTTTGGTTATCTTTAAAAGAAGAAGATATTTTTTATTTTATATTAGGCGCAGATTTTTTTGGGAAGAGGGATGACAAGCATTGTTTTCCTATTAGTTCGAGTGATTTGCTCTCCAATGACAACTTCTAACAAAATCCTATGCACTGGAAGAATACTGTTCAAGTCATCTGGAGAATGCCTTGGGAGATACACCTCAACACCTTCATTCTCTCACGTTCTATCACAGGTCACTGCAAAAACAGTGTTAAATCAATGATTAATTGTGGGGTGTTATTATCAATAACAGTATATGAAAAATTGCAACTCAGGGAAAATCCTTTGGTTAGTATCATTGACAGATATAAGCATGTCTTATTGGTTAGATAGATTACGGAGTACCTGAAAGTAATAATAAAACTATAAAGGAACTGACAATAAACTACTGCTATTATATATTCTCTTTTGATATAAACCCAAAAAAATGTTTGCCATTCCAAATGCTAATGAAGTTGAATGCCGATGCTCGAAATGCATTTGCAATCCTGCTGGCTACATGATCACTGCCAAAAGAACTGCCAAGCGTCATGCTCAGAGTGACAAAGACAGAGAATTGGATAGAAATATCAATCGTAAATAAAATGGCAATTATATAGTGTGGGCTATAATATTAATAATATTTTAAATAGTCTTGCCTGTCCAACAAAGCAGTGTTGATGTGGACATGGAAGCAATTCAATTTGAAGAGGACATTGAATGTACATAGTATTTTATTTTTTATACTCAATTTACACTTTACTTATGCTCGGTTTTAATAGATGACAGTTACTCTAATGATGTACCATCATCCATGGAATATCCCGATGGGTTCTTACCTCTTTTGGCCGAAGATTTTCTTTTTGGAACAGATGAGCTCATTGAAGAATATTCATCTGAGCATGAATCGTCTGATGAAGATGCTGAGGAAGAAGAGGCCGAGCAGAGTGAAGGTCAGCAATAAACAAAAATGTTGATAGTACCTTTGAATAAAGAAAGATATTAATATTTAATTATCATTAATACTCACAGAGAGTTCAGCCAATCTTCCTGAAGATCCATGGCATAGATTGATAGCCATCTTCCTTGTCATGTTCATTTCTTCCTTTGTTGTTGATGAGGGTGCCGTGATATTGATCTCTTTCATTAATGCAATCCTTGAGCACTATGGGGAAAGCTTCAGACTCCCAACGAGTATTCCCGGTTTAAAGAAGATGACTGGATACAGTGCTATGACAAGTGGTGTGTCAACATTTGTTGCATGCAGTGATTGTCACACTCTGTATAAAAGCAATAGTGAAGTACCTACTTGTTGTACTGGAAAGAAACTTGGCCGCCAGAACGAATGTGGAAACAGTCTGTTTAAGTCTGGAATTAGTAATGGATTGACTGCAAAGCGCACTTTTGTCTACAACTCGTTGAAAACAGCCTTGGCAAAGCTTTTCAAGCGACCCAATTTCGAAACTGCCATCAACATGTGGAATCGTGGTCCAAAGGTTCCTGGCACCATGTTTGATGTTTACGATGGAAAGATGTGGAAGGAGTTTGTGGATGAGGATGGCATGCAGTTTGTTGCCAGAGAGAGATCGTTGTTGTTGACTCTTAACATCGATTGGTTCCAGCCTTTTGATGGGGTAACTTATTCTTGTGGTGCAATATATCTTACCATCAACAATTTGCCAAGAGACGAGCGCAATAAGATGGAAAACGTGATTCTCGTTGGGCTCATGCCAGGTCCCAAAGAAGCAAGCACAGCCGAAATCAACAACTACCTGTGCCCCCTTGTTAATGAGCTCGAGGAGCTGTACACTGGTATCAGTATTGATACATACAGTCGTTCTGGTGCTTTGGTTCGTGCTGCTCTCCTGATGGTTGCATGCGACATACCTGCTGCAAGAAAGACCTGTGGCTTCACTTCCCACAACAGCAGAAATGCATGTCATAAGTGCAATCGTCACTTTTTCCGTTTTGAAGGGACTTCGATTGTTGACTATTCTGGGTTCAACTCTTCAGAGTGGGTTGGCCGTACAAAAGAGGAGAACCGCCGGCATGCCACCATGTGGAAAAATGCAAGAACTTTGGTGGAGAGAAAGCAGCTGGAAGTTGAGAATGGAGTGCGGTGGTCCGAGCTTCACAGACTTGCCTATTTTGAACCAGTCAGGGCAACAATTGTGGACCCAATGCACAATCTTTTCCTTGGAACGGCCAAGCGCATGATGGAAAAGTGGATCCTGTGTGGTCATCTCAATGACAATGATCTTTGTGAGATGCAGGTTGAGGCGAACACTATTACATTGCCTTCAGAATACACCAGCCTCACCACCAAAATTGCAAAGGGATTTCCATTCATGAAGGCAGATGAATGGAAATCATGGTGCTTAATTTACTCGCCTGTTGTATTGAAGGGACGGCTAGAAGATGATCTGTTCGCCAACTGGATCGAGTTTGTTGATGCCTGCCGGTTATTGACAAAACCAACAATAACTGAAGAAGAGATTGAGCTTGCTCATGGTAGTCTGGAGAGATTCTGCGGTGGTTGTGAAGAATTGTACGAGCATGACGTCCTGTCTCCAAACATGCACCTTCACCTCCATTTAAAAGAGACAATTAACGATTTCGGGCCCATTTATGGATATTGGCTGTTCAGCTTTGAACGATACAATGGACTTGTCAAAGGCTTCAACACCAATCGTAAAGCTGGTTTTGAAAAGACATACATGAATAAGTTCGTTCAAAGTGGTTCCAAAGGCGACTTTTACCAAGCTCATCTTGCCACCATCACCAGCCCAAGTCATCTTGATCTGTTTAACAGACTGTCTCCCGCCACTGTGTTTGTGCCTCAGCAAAATAGGCTGTCAATCTTCTCTCTCCCTGCCTTTTTGGAATCAGCAATGAATCCAACAAAGCAAACGTTTGGCAATGAGCCCCTTCCGCCATCTGCCTTGCCATTGGTTTTGAAAGCACCAACAACGATGAGAAAACTTGAGTATGACTGCCTGCTGAAGTACTACAAGATGGAGTATGCCGATGACGATCTTTGCAGTGCAAAAAACATGATTAGAAATGCACACTTTGTCAATGACAGGATCCAGAAGTTTACCTTGATAAATCTTCTTGGACAAGTCTATAAAGGCAGTGAGGGGGCAAACGGAAGAGGTTCATACATCCAGGCAATGTATATTGAGAAAAATGGTGATTCTGGGGAGATATACGCTGGTCGTATTAAATATCTTTTCGTCCACAATTTTTTGCCAACCCCTACTCCTGCCAACTTTCTTGCACGCCTTAATCCCCAGCATGTTTTTGCTTTTGTTGAGTGGTATGAAATCCCTTACCATCAACCAAGAATCAACCAGGGTATTGAGCTGTATAAGCCGACTTTCCAAAAGTATAACTACGATAACATTTTGCCTGTTCATCGTATCCTTTCACCAATTGCAATCGGCAATCAAGCTTCTGGTCGTGGCGCAGCCAAAGT
This sequence comes from Phycomyces nitens, assembly GCA_022702545.1. Taxonomy (NCBI): domain Eukaryota; kingdom Fungi; phylum Mucoromycota; class Mucoromycetes; order Mucorales; family Phycomycetaceae; genus Phycomyces; species Phycomyces nitens. Next base: position 7,718,808 of record JAHRBC010000003.1, read on the forward strand.
TCTTGTCATTCCCTTGCCTAGAAAGCTTTATGCTTAGACTTCTTTTTCTTTTTTCTATTATTATTATTATCTTTCACTATCTTATATAAAACATACAATACTTGTGTATTCAAAACAATATTAATGAAAGTATAGGAATGAGAGATGCAAGTAATTATTTATTCACGTTTTGTCCACGCGGGCATTTTGGCTACTAAGCCACGAGGAATTGCTTTTGATACAACTACGTGATGGCGAGCCTTCAGCTGGCCTGCTCTCTTTCCCAAATCACTTATTGCAAGAGTATCGAGAAAGTCAAAGAACTCATTCAACTATCCAAATATTTTCTTTGTTAAACATATAATAAAAGTGGAAATATATGTTATAGCTACCTCATCACTTCGCCAGCTTGGGCGAAGCACTGTTACAGTTGTGTCTGTATCACTTTCGTCATCAGACATGACATCTCTATAAAAGACGCCACTGTAGTCTCTCCCAAACTTTTCGATTGAGGCGGCCTTGTGTTTAGCAAATGTTCTCTTCCGTCTCTTGAAGAGCTAAAAATATAATGATAAATATATTTATGTTTCTCTTATTTTTTATAGAGCCACCTACATCTGTCTTGCGATTGCCTCTTCTGTTTGCCTCTTTTTTGGCTAGTTTGCCTTCCAACGAGAGCTTGCTGTTGGCCATGCAGTTGTAATAGTTGTTAACTATCATACCACATAGTTCTTTTGTCGGAACAAAGGCAGACTCACTCTGGCCACGCAGATACACCAACAAGTCATCTGCCACATTCTTGTTGACTTCATCAGACAACCCAACACTGACATCCCAAGTCATCTTTGCATCATTCTCACTTATTTTTTGGGGATCATCAGTGTTGAGATTCATGTTTCTGAGGCGATCACGAATGAGTTTCTAGTTTATATTGATTAATAATGATTCAAGCAGTGTTTACTTTTAATATTTACCGAGATCTTTGGGTTTCTGCTGTTGCCAACAACATCTCGCAGTTGGATCTCAAAATTATCACTCTGGATAGCCTGTGGACCGGCCAACTGAGGAGATTCTTGTCTCTTCATTGCATCGAAGACAAGACCATCCACGGAAGTCATCATCTTGCTTCCACTATCCTTGAGTGTGCCGACATCATTGCACATGGTTGTCATTTTTTTGTCCAAGGTGGACAAGAGGTTGACAATGTTATCAAATTCCTCTCTGGAAACTCCAACAATATCTTGTCTAGGAGCAAGAGAAGGACGAACAGGTCCTACACGGCCATTGGTGACAGTATTGATCAATGGTCTGGACATTGATCCATTTGCAGATGCATTTCTGGCGGTATTGATTCTTGGTGCCATTTTCTTAATTATTCAATAAATAAATTAGTATATATAATGTATTTTGATAGCCCATTATGAACTTACATGATAAAGAAGATGATGGTTAGCTTTATTGAAAGAGTAAAGAAGTATATATAGATATTAATAAGAATATAAAAGACTCTATTATACTTTGTCTATAAACCATGACGGAGTCAAATTCCTATTAATATATAGACCAAAACCTTTTTCTTGGGCACTTTCAATGTATAATTAACATGACTCTCCGATTTCAAAGCAAGAGAGAATGACCATGCGTATTTCAGGGGCATAGATATTTTAATAATTATTTTTATTTTCTATTCTTTTATTCCTTTTCTGCTCTTTAACACTATGTAAGTATATCACCTAAAATTCTCACATCTTACATTATATACACATAGGGTACCAAACATCAGATTTCTTTTATACAAAAGGTAATTACTATCAATCATATTCTTTACACGGTCATGTCTCTTATCATAATATTTTCAAATAGCTGCGACTTGCCATGATATCATTTTATAATCCATGTTTATCAAAAAAGCTATTATTGCACCCATGTATGTATTTCTTCCTTTCTTTACTTTCTCATTTATAAAAAATACATTGCTCTAACATAATTACAGTTTACATTGTATACTCTTAGTAAACCCAATATCCATTTATTCAACTGCCAAAGGTATGTATTTTGAGTTATTTCTCTTGTTAAAAATATTTTTCTAATATTAATTATAGTATATCCATGCCCAAATGTATCCGTTATTATAAGCATATGAATATATACTGGCTTGTTTATATCAGTATACTCTTGTTTCTTTCATTTAATGAAATACCCGATTGCCAAGTAAGTACCTTGCCTTTCAATTCTATCAAATGCTATAACAAAAATTCTAAAATGCGCTCTTTTATTCAATTGCTAGACTATAAAACTTGGTCAGGTAAATATAATCAGAATCCATGTTTTTCAGGTAGGAAATAAAATATGGTCTGCAAGAACCATTATACGTATTATTAGATTAAGACCATGTAGTCCAGAGCAAGAGATTATATTATTACTAGTGCTTTTACAAATAAAAATATTATAATAAAATATACAAAATTATTATATCCTACCAAAACAAAATCAATATCAAATGTGTTTTTTTAAAAATCCGATCAATACCAGGTGTTGTTGAAGCAATTGATCCAATAGAATGAATCAATAGGCAGCCAAAACCACCTAGAATTGAGAAAATAACAGCCCTCTTGAATCCAGGTGGTTTATAAATGGGGTTTTTAGTAGTCTATATTTGTAATTTTACAGATACTTGGCTTTCAATTAAGGTTCGCACACAGATAATGTACCTAAGCTCCCTTTCATAATGACAAAGTAATCAATACCATTTGGGCAAAAATCCAATATTATGTCAGCTAGGCATTCTATAATATTATGCTGTCAAGCATTATTATGTTACATAATATCCCAATAACCAACACCTGTTATTTCCATGATTTGCATATATTTTTCCAGTGATTGGGAAACTCCATTATGATATTATGGCCCTTATCGTGTCTTCCCTTGTCTGCTGCTTGTGTGGCCTTGATACGTTCTCGGATAGCAGGGAATACGACAGTCTCCATTTGTTCGATACGGTCCTTTCTTTCTTTTAGACAGTTTGGAGAAGTGTGTGTACTTTCCGTTTTTCGGTAGTCAGAGAAATCGGTCGGTTGTCTGGCAAACATGAGAGTGAAGGGACGTGTGCCATGTAGTTTAGCATGTTTGCTGTTTATGGCCAGTTGCGTACTTGGGATGTATAAATCCCAGTCTTGCTTTGCTCCTTGTGTTCTCTTGTTTATGACTTCCTTTGCCGTGTGTACCCATTTCTCAGCCACACCATTTGCTCTCGGATGATATGGGGTCACTAGGCGATGATCGATTCCTGCTGCCTGGGTGAATGTCTTGACGAGTTCATTGACAAACTCGGTACCATTGTCTGACTGTAGGATCTTAGGTAATCCATAGTCACAGAAGATCTGAACAAGTTGTCTTGCAATTGTTAAGGATGTCTTGTCGGGAATTGCGCGGAGTATACAGAATCAGGAGAAGATGTCAACCATTACTAGGATATAATGGTTGCCGTTGTGTGAGGTGGTGTATGGACCAGCAAGATCAATGGCCCAGTGTTCACCTGGTTGACTGGCAGTAATAGGTTTCAGCGGATGATAACCGTGTTTTGTGACATTGAATCGTTGACAGTTCAAGCAGTTCTTTACCGTTGCTGTGGTGTCTTGCTTGAGGTTAGTCCAGTGGAGTCCATCACTGTGTATAGCATTGACTATAGCATCTGTACCAAAGTGGCCGAGTAGATGTGCTTGATTGAGGATATGCTGTCTGTCTTTGATTGGTGGTGTAATCATTTCGCTTGTGTTGTGCATTCGTTGAAGGGCATGTGATGGTTTCTGTACTGCTTTTGCCGGATGCTTCATAGAGGGTTCTATGGTTTTATCCTCCCCCAGCGGTTTTTCCGAGGTGAAAAGGCGTGATAGAGCATCTGGTAAAATATTTGCAATGCCAGGTCTGTGAACTATGTCGTAGTTATAGTCGCAGAGCACGTCAAGCCAGTTAATCATCATAGGATTGGCGATCTCTTGTGTGTGAAGGTAGGTGAGTGCCTTGTGGTCCGTGTACAACGTGAATTTGTTACCCCACAGAAACTTGTGGAATTTGGTCAGGGCGTAGACAATACCCAGGAGTTCCCGTTTGGTAACGGGATAGTTACGTTCAGACTTGGAGAGAGAGCGAGCCATGAAGCCAATGTAACGATATTGGTTGTTGATGATCTGATAGAGCACTGCGCCTATTCCAGTGTTAGAGGCGTCCGTGGCAACCAGGAAAGGCTGATTGGTGTCCGGGTGGCTTATAACTGGTGCGTGGGTAAGTGCGTGTTTGAGCTTGGAAAAAGCTTGTGTTTGTTCCTCAGTCCATAACCCTTGTAATGAGTCAGCATTGCGCAGTTTATCGAGTGGAGATGACAGTTGCGACAAGTTTGGAATATGCTTGCGAAAGTAATTGACGAGACCGAGGAATCTTTGAATGTCTTTGCCAGACTTGGGTTGAGGCCAGATGTTGGCATTATGAACTTTGCGAGCGTCGAGATCAACACCTCTTGTACTCACAGTGAAACCCAGTAAAGATACAGAAGTTTGCGCGAAGTGACATTTCTGTGGATTAAGAATGAGGTTGACGTCTGTAAGCTTTTGAACGGCGGTTTGGACGTGTTTAACATGGTCGGTCATGTTAGTGGAAAAGACTACGATATCATCCACAAAGGCAGTAACATATGGAGTGTCATAGTAAATGAGATTCACAACACGTTGAAACTTGGATGATAAAGGCTTGAGGCCGAATGGACATCCACGAAACAAATACTGATTGCCTTCGAATGTGAATGTGGTCTTGTGTCGATCATCCTCATGGATCTTAAAGCGATGGAATGCACTCTTGAGGTCGAGAGTGGTGAATATGGTGGCACCTCGTAGCTTGTGGAAGAGCTTGGAAATGAGTGGTAGAGGGAACCTGTCATCTGGCAGCAGAGTGTTGATTGCTCTGGGATCCAGGCAAGGTCTCTTTCCTGTTGGGTTGCCAAACTCATCTTTCTTGGGTGCGAAGGTAAGTGGGCTATTCCACTTAGTGTTGACGGGTGCACGCTGGATTGTGCCGTCAGTTAGCCATTGTTTGATGTGTTTGGCCATCAGTGGTACAAGTTGCAGAGCGATGGGATATTGACGCCGATAGACTACCTGACCTGGAGGAGTAGGTAGACGTACGATAGACTCTTTAACTGTACAGAATGAGGAAATGGGGATAGCTTCGTTTGATTTAATAAAGGGTAAAAGAGCCTTCATGAAAGTATTATGTTCAGCAGGTGTTCCAGCTGGTGAATTATTGGGTTCTTCTTTTTCAATTATGGGAGTAGGGGCCTGAGGCGCATTAGATCCATACCAACTAGTTGCCAGTCCTAACAAATGAATGCCAAGGCTAGGCATCAAGTCTGTACCAATACTAACATCTATATTCTCAGCGAGATCCATAACTTCAAACGAGTGTGCTATCTTTTTATCATTATATGAAACATTTATTTTATTTGTAACTCCTAGTCTATGGGTTGTAACGTCCTTGGTTGCCAACACGATCTTTCCCTTGCGGGGAAGTATGGCCCAACCAAATTTGCTACAGATTTTGGTGTTCACCGAACTGATAGTAGCCCCGGTGTCCACCAATGCCCACAGTTGCTCGCCTTCTAAGGAGATGGGAACAAGATAAGAGTGAGTAGACCATTGAGAGATATCTACGTTAGTGCTCGTGTACTTACAAGGAGAGCACTGTTCCAAGTCCATTTCCATGGACTGGTCATCCTCGGATGAGCTGGCATCCAAGGGAACGAGAGGGTCTTCCACGACGGCGTGGGCAGAACGGACGGCGAAGTGGGGAGCAGAGCCCCGAGCAGAGCCCAACGTAGAACTGGAAGAGCCGGAGACAGAAGAGCAGCGGTGTCTTGGTGACCAGACTTCACCACACCAGCGACACGGAGAGGACCCAACGTACTTGTTGGTGTTGGTGGCGTGCTTCTCCACACGATTACCACCCTTGGTGGCCAGGACGTTCTTGAGAACTCGGCAATCTTCTGAGTCATGGTTTCCCTTGCCATGCAAGGTACAGCGCTTGACGGCAAAGCGGTCATGACTGTGTGAAGACACACGAGAGGAACCGGCAGAACGGCCAACAGAAGCAGAAGTGGGACCAGAGGGGGAACGAGCAGGAGAAGCAGAGGCAGAGACAGATGTGGCCGAAGAAGAGGTCACGGACGAAGCAAGAGAACCAGAAGGGCGGCTGGTGATTACCTTGCTGTAGATGGACCTGGCAAGGGAAGCAGCTTGGTCGATCGTGTCTCTTTTCTCCAGAGGCATGTTGACTTGTAGTAGGGACACCTGTCTGGAGAGCTCGGGGAGCAGGGAACCAGTGTATGCCACAGACATGAGGAGATCATCATTGATCTGGGCTTCCCTGCGCACCCGCTGGAATCTGTCGGTATACTGATTGACGGATTCCTTGGGGGACATCTTCATCATCATGAGCTCCTGGGTGAGCTGGACGCGACGCTCCACGTCGTTGATACCATATGCCTTCACAAAGGCACCACGAGCAAAGGACCAGGGGAGATCGGGAGAACTACGGAGGTAGTCGTCGAACCAGGAACGTTGTTCTCTTGAGAGAACCATGGGGAGAAGACGGTGCCAGTCCTCGTTGAGGTTGAGGCTGTAGGACAGCAAAACATCCTCAAACTTGTTGAGGCATTCCTCAATAGAGGAATAAGTCTTCTGGGTGCTATCCCACTCGTTTCCCTGCCACTGGAAGACAGGAAGCTCACGAGGGACAACGCGAGATTGGTGGGCTGTCTGTGCGGCAAAGACAGGTTCAGGACGGACCAGGTGGGCGTGAGCGGAGAGCAAAAGGGTTAGATCGCCCTCCATTGACGTAATGCTCTGGCGGAGGTGAGCTTTGGCCTCATCAGGCTGATCTTGCTCAATGGCATCGGCCAGGGCAACAGTACAGGCAGAGAGTCTCTCACGGAGACACGAGATGGCGGCCAAGGACTTGACGGGCTGGCTGGGAGCAGCGGCTTCAGACATGCTGAGGTCACTCAAGGCGGCCAAAATAGGAGAGTTGTTTGCTTGCTGGACAGACATGACGGAAATTGGGTTTTGTAGTTGGTTTTAAAAAGAGTTCACCGTAAAAAATGTTAAATCAGAGGAAAACAAAGCACGGACAAGAGTACGGTGAGACTTTGTTTATTAAGAGAGAAAGAATTTGTGAATAAGATGAAGACTATTGCTATTCGTATTGTGCGTTTATATAGACATTGAGATGAGTGCTAGTGATGATATGATGATATCATGTAATGTCTGTTCTCTCTACCAACTATTAGATATGACTTGTTATTTTACTTAGTACTATTAACCAGTGTGTTAGTACTAGTTGTTAGTGTGTCTTTACGTATGAATAATGTATTTGGAAAGGTACACTCTTTAGTGCACTTCCAGTAGGTCGGTTATTCAATATGTTTCAATATTGGTAATTTGTGTTAATGTTTCAATCTATGATTATGTTGGATACAACACATGCTACTATTGTTGGCCATTGCACTACGGGTAATAGCAGCAAACATGGGATTGTTCACTGAAATTTGGGAGGGGTCAAAGTTGTACATTTTCTACAAATAAATCAATATCAATTAATATAAATAAATATGCTGGTATATGTATATATACATACAAGTAAAAAGAGCAAGTAAGAGAGGTTGGTTTGGTTTGTTTGAGATGATATTTAAGAGAATTTTTCTACTTCTTTAATAAGATCAAAACGTCTTTTCAACTCAGAGAAGTATAAACATTGGATACACAAATTGGCATCTTCTTTTGGATTTTTTTGATTTACCAATCATATTTTATTTTACGATCCAGACATCTTGGCCAGAGTCTTTTTTTTCCTTTTTCTCCTTCTTTTCCTCTCTTATTATTTTTGATACTCAATACACGGTAAGTTTTTTTTAATATATTTTTTATTTTTACTGACTATGGGACTTGATTATAGAGGGTATATTCTCCCTTTGTTTCTACTTGAAAGACCAAACAAGACATGCAAACGTAAGATATCATTATGCCTAGTACAAGTACTCACCATCTTTCTATACTCTGCTTTCCTATTATCCTTACTTACTCTGGTCTTGGCTCTTGAAAAATATTATGGTAAATATATATAAAATATTATTTTTTGTTTTACAGTTACTAAATATCTGTTATAGATTCTTTTGGCTCATCTCTCATTTATACTGCCGTGTTGTGGCCGATGATATAAAGTAAGTTATTTTAAAACAAGTCTCTTATACTTTCAGCATACATTATACTAACTGTGGTACTTCAAAACAGGACCAAAGAGTATAAAATGTTTGTTATGATACCTGTAAGTACCGCAATATATATATTTTACATTTTGATGACTATATTCTAATGGACTCTTTATTCTAGAGTATAAAATATAGCACTGGACAACTCCCTGAGTATACTTCGTTTTGCCCAAGATCTGGCCGTGAGTATTTATTTACAAATACAAATAGATACAGTAGCTCTAGTAAAGAAATCAATCGTATGATTATAGCCCCCACCTAGAGAATATTTTTTATGAAACAAATAAAAACAAAATGATTATTCAGCCAAAACGCTTCTTTAAAATCTACACTTTCCCCATAATTGTGTATCATGAACTACACTTTCTCCATAATTGTGTACCGTAAACTACACTTACTCTTCATTGTCTATTATAAATTAATTAATAAATAATATTATGAAATGGAGAAAGTGTATGTGCTGAGGTGGTACCCAATTCTTAATCTTTTTTTATAACAAATGAAACTCAAAATGGATTTTACTGACCACATAAGCTTGGAGTACAAGTGTTTACACAGAGTACATATTATGGATTGTATATGACAGACTAAAGAACTCTATTGTGGTGTGACAGGTAAAGGGTTTCTTTATGATCTCAAGCTTCTTTCTACCCGTTATTATTAAGCTAGGTATCATGATGGTAATTAGAGTAAAACCATATAGAAATCAATGATTTAAACATAATATTCCCACTCTTTCTACCCTATGAAACTGTATGCTTTTTGCAGTGGCAGTTATGTTACCGTTTTGGTAGCTGTTCCCACTCCTCTTGCTGTAGTGTTGGTGGTCGTTGCTGGAACATTCTACAACACTTGTGTCAGAAAGAGCCGTGTCGATTTGTCCGAGGTTAAAGATTATGTTTTATTGTGAGATATGTTGCTGGCAGTCTATAGACTATATAGCATCTCGAGAACTACTGGAAGGGAAACAAAAAAGTCTCTTGGGCACAAGGAAGACAAAAAAAAGTAGAAAAAAATGGAGTGAGCTAACAGTACTAAGATGAAAGCTGGACCCTACTCTCCACTTCGCAGCTGTGAAATAGTTGTAACAGTGGAAGGGAGGAGATAGGAGAACAGACAGACAACTTTTCCTGCGCAAAGAGAACTAGAAAAGGATAAAATAAAATAAAAAATAAAAAGTGCTAAGCCGCATGCCACAAAGCACCATGGTTCTTCTCGTGGGAGTACTCCCCATCAGGGTTGCACAATTGATCAATGTGCCAGAGAATGGTGAGCAATGGCACCCAGTATGGCGGGCGTGGGGCCGAGGAAGAGGAAGGGAGGGAGGAGATGGCAAAATCAATGGGATGATTTGCAGGAGAGGGAGGGATGGGGAGGGAAGCAAGGAGTTCTGATGGGATCCTAGGGCAGATGGCGAGATGACGGCGAGAGGTGTGGTCTGTCTCACATGCACATGAACAAGGGTTTCCGGGTAGCCAACCCATTCGCCAACGAACAAGGCGACCACATTCTACTCGGGAAGCAGGGAGGAACAGGATTGGGTCAACCCCAAGGTCAGGGCGACATGCTTGGATCAAGACTTGGGTGGTGTTGGAGAGGAAGGTGGCGAAAAGGGACACTCGACAGGAGTCAAGGTATTTTTGTACGGCGTTGATGCTACGTACGTTGAGGGAAACTGGCATATCAAGAAGGAATGGATGGTTGCTCAGCGGGACAAGGGAGGAATGGGAATGGTGGTGTTGGTGGAGGAGAGAAAGGAGACAGCGGGAAGGAAGGGTACGGGCCCGAAGGCAGAACTTGGTAACAAGGATATCCTTGCGGAATCTCATGCTGGGTATATTACAGATGTGCTTCAACACAATAGTGGAGGACGTGGCATGCCCCCCAACTATCATGCGAAGACACTTATCTTGTATCAGTTCCAAGGCCTTGAGATCCTTTTCTAGGAGTGGGGCAATGGCCAGGCCATACTCGAACTTGGGACGGATGAACGTTTGGTATAACCGAGAGCTCAAGAGCAGAGAGAAACCAGAACAGCAGGCACCAATGGCGTGCATTGTGGCCATGGCAGCAAGGGTACCAGCTCGACGATGGGTTACAATGGAGGGGGAATGAATTCCCTTACTCCGGAACGGCATGCCAAGGTAGATAAACTCATCCACTGCAGGGAGTAACTCACCATACAGGGAGAGGGAGGGAGGAGAGTGGGAGCGGGAGTTTTGGTACACAAATGCACATTTGGATGGACTCCAACGGTAGCCGAGTTCCAGAGAGTGGGCTGCGGCCAGGTCCAACATTTTCTGAATGTCAGGAACGGAACCAAAAATGGCAACGTCGTCAGCAAAGAGAAGAGAGTTAATCGGCGTGGGAGAGGTGGAATCGCCAAAGTCATCCACACCTGAAGGATCCAAAAGGGCGCGATAGGAATCCAACGAGGAGGGAGAGGGCGATGGGACATGGGCGGCGGATGTAGACAGAGCAACTGTGTGAAGGAGAGGCGGCAGGGAGTTGATGTAGATAGAGTATAAGTGGGGACTGAGGACTGAGCCTTGCAGTACACCCGTGGAAGGAGAGAAGGAATGGGAGGAGAAGTTGCCAAGAAGGACAGAGATGGAGACATCGTCAAACATGTTGACAAGGAGGCCAACGAGGGCAGGGGGAGTTTGACGGTGGACAAGAGCCTCCCAAATGACACGTCAGTCGACGGTGTCATAAGCTGCCTTGATGTCAAGGAAGGCGACTACAGGGTAGCGGTTGTGGCGGCGGTAGTGGGCTTTGACAAGGTCATGCAAGCAGAGGGCCTGGTCCAGTGCTCCACGTCGGGGGCAAAATCCACCTTGTGCTACGTCCAAGGGAGGAGAGAACTTAGTGAGATCAGGCGCAATACACATCTCAAGTAATTTCCGAAGAACAGAAGTGAGAGAGATTGGCCGATAATTGGCAGCGTCGTTTGGGTTACCCTTCTTGAAGATTGGGAAAACTTGGGCTTGGCGCCAGAGAGAGGGGACATAAGACCACTGCCAACACAGAGTGAAGAGCAGGGCAAGGAGAGGAGAGAGTTTGGACCGAACGGGCTTAAGCATTTCTGCACGGATATGGTCAGGGCCCGGCGCCTTGCGGCTAGGCATAAATCGTATGTATTCTTCCACCACTGACGAATCAAATGGGGAGTCAACAGCGGCGAAAGGCAGGTGAGGAGAGGTTGATGGAGGAGGAGGAGGGCGGGAGGAAGGAAGGATGTGTCCACTATACACCGAAGCAAGGTGGTTGCACATGATGGTTGCTGCAGCAGCTGGGCCATCGTCATGTTGGAAGACATGTTTGGGTTGTCGACGCCGTTTGATCTGTTTGATCTTGGAAGTGGCCTTGGCAAAGTCACGTTCCAGAGACCTACAGAAGGCGTGCCAGGATTGATGTTTTGCTGTCTGGACTTGTTGACGGAACTCCTGATGTGCATGTTGGTGCCGGCTCCACCAATTGATCTTGTCAATGCCACAAGCGCGACGCCATTGCTTGTAACAACCATCACGATGGTCGGCTGCCGCTTGAAGGGCAGGGGTCCAGAATTTCTTCCATTTGGATGGGCGGTGAGGGCGGGTACCTATTGAACTACTAAGAGAATCATAAATGAGTGTGTTGAAATCGTTAGTAAGGGCATCAATGGGGGGAGGAGAGGAGGGCGGGTTCTGTACAATGTCTTGCAAGGTGTTGAGGAGGGGTGTGGCGTTGAGGATGAGGGAATCGGTGTAGAGTTGAAGGACGTCTGGTTCCTTGAGGCATGAGAGGTTCCAGAGTCGGCGGAGAGGGGGTGGAGATGGAGGGGAAGGGTCAAGGTCATAGGTGAAGGAAAGTGAAAGAAGTCGGTGGTCAGAGCCTAGGGAGAGTTCGGTTTGAATGTGGAGAGAGGGATTGGCGAAATTGGTGTTGGTGATGAATAGGTCAATGATACTGCTAATTTCGACTTCACGGCGAAAGGAAATGTAGGTGGGTGTGCAAGGAGAGAGTGAGCCATTAAGGACAGTGAGGGATCTTTCTTCTAGCCATGCACTAAGTGCTAGGCCGCGAGAATTTGTGGCATAATCTCCAGTGATGGAACCCAGACGGGCATTGAAGTCCCCACAAAGGAGGGTGTCTTCCGTCAAAGGAATGTCAGAGAGAACAGAGAGGGCATCGGCAGTGGACATAGAGGGGGGGAGGTAAACACAAACCAGTCGAAGGGTGCCAATCTTGACGGCGAGGGCATAGTTGTTGGGCATAGGGATTTGGGTGACGGTGTAAGGACAGGAGGGGGAGACTAACAATGAAACTCCCATCGACCCACGGTATGTCCCAGCAACAGGGGGTCCGTACAAATGAAATTGGGACCATGATGTGAGAATACGCGCAGGTGACAGGAGCCATGTTTCTGTGATGAAGAGCATATGGAGGGACTGACAGTGGTTGAGCACGTCGTTTATGGCACGGGGTTGAAGCCCATTGGCGTTCCATAAGCCTATAGAAAGCTCACTCATTCTTCCATGAGGTTGCTTGGAGCAAATGCGCGCTTTCTCTTAAACAGTGATTCACCATCACCATCAAGAGCAGAACGGGTAGGTATCTCATCGGCGCTAATCCACCCTTCTTCAACAAAGAAGTGGGCAACTGGGAGGGCAACATGGGGGCGGAGGAACTTGAGAGTCTGGAGGCAGCGTGCATTCTGCACTTGTATGGCAGCATTTGCCCGCTTGTCCAGAGAGAGATCGTGGTACTTGGGGTCTGCCAAGTGTTGTGGGTCAACGGGATCAAAGTCACCAATGACCTCAACCTTGGCTCTATCGAGTTGTGCCTCGAATTCTTCAACGAACTGGAGATGGACAAGTATGCCAATAATTCCACGAGCAGGGAAATTAATGTCCAACAGACGAGCAGTGTCAATTCCAAGGGTGCGGAGAGAACTACGCACTTCCCTGTGGGTGAGGCGACGGGAGCGAGGAATATAAACGTATTTATATCCAAGGGGGCCAGAGGCCGCAGTGAAAATACGCTGAGAAGCAGCAACTCGGCGTGGGGAAGGACCCTTACGGGCAGGAGGGGGGCGGTTGACGCTGGCCTTGGCAGCCCAAGTAGAGGCTTCCAATCCGGGTTCCTGGGAACTGGGATTTGGGGCATGGTCGGAGGTTGAAACATTTGGGCTATTGCCCAGGGGAAGGGAAGTTTGAGAGGTTGTAGCCTGCTCAAGACGTTTTCGGGTTTCCGCCAATTCTGCTTGGAGGCGGCTGTTTTCGGCTTCGAGAGCCTTCACTTGGTCAGCGAGCTTCTCAGTGTTGTCAAGGCGCGTCAACATGGAGGCCAAAAAGGACATGAGTTCATTAGATGCGCCTGGGATTGGGGGCATCATTGAGGATGACATCGGGAATCGGGGAAAATAAATGTCGTTCGTTTGGGCTGAAACTTGGACAGTGGGTGCTTGGACTGGTAAGCTTAATGGAAAACTTGCTACGGAGGCGGGATGGGGCGTGGTAGGCGATGGATGCGTAGTTGTTGGCAGTGTTGATTAGGATGGATGGAATGTTCGGTAAAATTACTATAAAAGGAAATTTTTGGGGTAAAAAAATCCTTAAGCGAATGACGCGTGATGTGTGTATACGGTTGTGTATAGTGACGAACGACGGCAAATAATAAAACGATAATAAAGATAAAGAAAATGACTAACGAAACTCAACAGTATATTCCCAAAATGTAACCGGGCAAAATATCACTGCTCTTCAGAGATCGAAAAGTACAAATAAAATAAAATAGAACCGGTATTAAACCCAACGAAAGATATCTTTTATTGATGGAAAACTGAATGTCTTTTATAGACATTCAGAATCGAAAAAGAATAACTGAAAATAATAAAATAAATGGATGGAATTGTGCCATCGCAGTCAAGGTAAAACAAAGAATAAAGAAATAAGTGAATAAAATGATGTAATTCTAGACAAGTGTGATAAAGTATAGTATAAAAATATTGTAAAAATAATAAAGGTAAAAATGGAAGAAGTACATTGTACAAAGACAATTGTTTAAAGAGGTGTTAAATGGTGCAATCCTGCAAGAAGGTGTCAAGGATTCACAAAAGAAATAGAAAAGGAAATAATATAAAAAAGGAAATAAATAAATGTGATAAAATAAAAACGGGAAAAGACTGGGAAGAAAGAAAAATATAGAAACTCGGGGATCGCCCAGCCAACGTCACCTCACCGGAAACCCGCCCAACTCACTCGGCTCGGACTTCTTACTCGGACTTGTCCGGCCACCGACCCCTCCTACGTCTATGTCCGGGCCCTTGGTCCGGCTTCATGGTCGAAACCGAACCTGCCCACAACACACGTGTCAAATCTCCCCCGTCTAGGTTGAGACCATCCTCTCAGGAGTCACCCGGTCTAACCATGCTTGAAATTGGGCTTGAGCTCTTCGTACTTGCACATCTGGGATCATGGTTCTATGTCGATAGAACGGAACCAGGGAGTCACCATTGACGGCACCTTGCAGCCTGAGATAGTTCGGCCCAGTTAAGTGGTAGGTACCATTCTTGTTCACCTGGTTTACCACCATAGGACCTAACCAACGGTCTTGGAGCTTGGTTGCTGGTTTGTTGTCTCTCATAAGCACTTGCTCGCCCACCGAGAACCTCTTGCGCGGCCCCACTTGCCCATCATAACGCCTCTTGTCTTGCTGCTGTCTGTCCTTGGTTTTCTGTCTTGCCTCCTCACGTAAACCATCCGTCAACAACTGAACTACTTTAATCCGGCTAGCCACTTCATCCATTGCCTCTCCTTCGACAAAATCCGTACGAGGAGCAGGCCAAATTGCCGGAGTGCGCATGTCGTATCCAAATAGCAACATCGCAGGGCTAAAACCAGTAGAATCATTGGACATGGTACGGAGGACCAAAAGCGCAGAATTGACGAACTCGTCCCAACGGTCTTGAGCATTGGCATCGCGGGTTATCTTGGCAAGGGTTTGCACTAGAGTCTGGTTGAGACGTTCGCATAGCCCATTAGTCTGCGGGCGGTATGCAGTAGTAGTAATATGGCGGCAACCAACCAACGAAAGAAACTCGCGGACAAAACCCGAAGTGAAGTTACTACCTCTGTCAGTGAGGATGTAACTCGGCACACCATAGTTGACAACCAGTTGATCATACATGAAGTCGGCCGTGGTCTCAGACGTGATGTCTTTGACTGGTATAGCAATTGGCCATCTTGTCAGGTAATCAACTGCCACCAAAAGGTAACGGAAACCATTCTTAGAAGTCTTGATCGGCCCCACAGCATCGCACCCTACCATATAAAATGGCTTGACTGGAGTATTGATCGGTCTTGCTGGCTCCCACCTCTTGCGGATCTTCCTTGCTCTCACCTGGCAAGTTATACAACTCTGGACCACCTTGCGCACCAACTCATACAATCTAGGCCCGGTATACTGCAACCTTACTTGCCTCCATGTATTATTGACGCCTGAGTGTCCTTCACAGTGAACTCGAGTTACCACCTCCTCAGCGATACCCTCATGCAACAGTTCTTGACCATAAGGAACCTTGGAGTCTTGACGGAACAATTTACCATTGAATGCCACATACTTCTTGGCCTGCCGTCTCACCTTTCGCTTGATTGCTTGTGTGGAACCATTGGGGTATTCGCCGTTTCGAGTTAAAAAATAAAAAATTGAAAGATATAAAGGGTAATCCATAATAAGAAATGTTAAGAGGATACACCTTTGAAAAATATAAAAAGATAGATAGGACCAATGTCACGAAAAAGAGTAGATGCGTACTTGTAAAATCAGAGAGTTTGATGGTTTTTAAAGAGATATATTGATTGTTACAAGTAGATCACAAGAGAAAAATAAGGAAAATTTGAGGGTACACAAAAAAAATGATACAATCGAGTGGAAAAATGGTGGATAAAATATAAGAAAATTGGGGAATACAACAAGATATTGAAGTAGGGATAAAATAATAGGGATAATAATATAGGGTAATAATATAAGGGAAAATATAAGAAAAAGGAAAAAGAGTGCCAAAAGAAGAGAAATCCGAAAGTCAAAAGTCGAGATAAAGCCTGCCAAAACGTAGTTATAGTAACTAGTTACTGGTTCACAAAGGGAGAAGACGAGAAAGGGCATCAGCCGGATTATCGCGGCCAGGTTGATGTTTCAAAGTGAAGTCATACTCCATCAGTGCGGCGGCCCATCTTGACAACTTGGGGAGGGATTCGGGTTCTTGATGATATAAACCAACGCAGCATGATCCGTGCGCAGGATAAAGTGACGGCCAGCAAGATAGTGACGGTACCTCACTACACCCCAAATGAGAGCTAACGCTTCCAGATGCGTGGCAGCGTAGTTCTTCTCAGAACCCCGGAGACCTCGAGAACCATATGAGATCACCGTCTCATCTTCCAGGGAATCCTCTGGTGCCTGCGACAGGACAGCCCCAAGACCACGAGTGGACGCATCAGTGGTCAAGATTTGGACTTGCTGCCTGTCCGGGAAGGCCAAGATCGGCGGACTCACCAAAGCAGCTCGCAGAGCCAGGAACGCCGTTTCCTGCTCAGGACCCCAGACAAAGGACACGTTCTTCTTCAGCATCTTCACCAACGGTTGCGCCACCTTGGCATAATCATGCACAAACCGTCGATAGTAACCTGCCATACCTAGAAAGGTATGGACTTCGTTGGTGTTCCTAGGAACCACCAGAGCCAGCAACTTCTCAACATTCCGCGAGCAAGGCGAGAGACCAGAACCAGAGACAACATGCCCAAGATACTCCACACTGGGCTGGGCGAAGAAACACTTGCTCCGTTTCAACTTCAGATTCGCCTTCTTGCACGCTTCAAAAACCAGGGACAGGTGCACCTCATGCTCAGCCAGAGTCTTGGAGAAAATAATTACATCGTCAATGAAGACGTAAACGAAGTCTCCAATATATTCTCCCAAGATCATCGACATCGTTCGCTGGAACGTAGACGGAGCAGAAGTCAACCCAAAAGGCATCACCGTGAACTCAAAGGTTCCTTGCCTTGTCACGAAACCAGTTCTCTCGATGGACTCTTCGGCAACAGGAACCTGCCAATAGCCACTTGCGGCGTCCAACGTCGAGAACAGAGAAGAACCACCCAGAGAATCCAAAAGATCGTCGATATGGGGCAACGGGAAAGCATCCTTGATGGTGACTTGGTTCAACTTGCGGTAGTCCACCACCAACCGAAGGGTATTGTCCCTCTTGCGAACAAAGAAGACAGGAGACGTCCAGAGACCACGCGACGGACGGATCAGGCCCAAGGCCAACAGGTTATCCAGCTCCCGTTTCAACGACTCGTCCTCCTCCCAAGTCAAACGGTACGGCCTAGAACGGATTGGCTCACTTGTTGTCACTGGAATCTCATGGTCCAAGAGATTCACCCGACCCAAACCAGAATTCTCCACAAACGCGTCCTGATGCGCCTCTACAACGCTCGCAATCCCCTGAGGAAGCACCTCTTCCTCCTTCTCCGAAACGGACATCACCTCCTCAACGTAGTCCAACAACTTTTCCTCCTGAAGAGTATCTTTAACGTGGGCTCTTCCCCCACGACAGACTCCTTTCGGACATTAATCGAGTAAATGGGTGCGCCAACACCACTCATCCCAAACTCTCTCGTTTGTCCTTGCAACTCCACACTGCTCGCTCCGTGCTTGGTCGGGATAATGATGCACCCATCCTTCAACCGCAGTTGAATCCCGTACTTCCTAAACCAGGTCATACCCAACAAGCACAGATCTTGGTTGCCAGGGCCCTCCTTGATGCACATCGTGTCCGGTCGCAGTTTTCCGGCCACACGAATGGGAACGTTGACAGTAATGTCACAAGGGGGTGTGCTTGACCATCCAGACTGGAGAGAGGGAGACGATCGCCATTTGGCACCAAACCGAGCTTGACGGCCAAAGTCTTGCTAATGACGGACACGCTGGCCCCAGAGTCGAAGATCGCCGGCAAAACTTGGTCATTGATGGTTATAGGCGCGCGCAACGGTTGGCTTGAGGCGAAGTCTTGATAGTCGTACTTGTAGCTGTAGACCGTATCGTCGCTGTCGTACCCGTCCAGCTCACTATCTGAACCGAAGTTCACTTCATCCGACACCACACTCTGCGACTCCCAGTCGTCTGAGTAGAACGAGGCGGACTCCTCCGACGAATCCTCTTGATGCTGGACCAAGTTGACACCTAGCGCGGGCACCTTCTTCTTCCTACCAGTGAGGAAACGCAGACCGTCCTTGACATCTTTGGACGCGGTCCTGTCCAAAAGTAACCAATCGGCCACCGAGAGCCCAGCATCCACATTCTTAAGCTTCTCCCATACATCCTTTTGGTGCAGCTTGACTGGGAGATGCCTTGGCGGCTGGCGAGGACGGCGCGGTTGGGTTGACCCTCCCTGTACAGGACGCATATGGACATCTTCTTGTCCATGTACAGGTTGGGCGGGGTGAGTGTTGAACTGCCCCTGGTGGTGTGATTGCTGTTGAAGCGTTGGTAGCGGTTGAGGGTTGAGGGGAGCAAAGGGAATGGGGACCATGGTCTCCGGTGCCTTTCCTTTTCTCCTGGCGTAGGGCTTCCTGGGAGTTGAAGGTTCTCCGACCTTGACATGCTCTGCTGCATATACGGGCATGCTCTCTACCATGTTAACCTCGGCGTCGTCTTGTGGGGGTGGGGGGTAAGTTTGATTGCGGGCATCAGCAAAACTTACTGATGCCCTTTGCCTTTTCCCGACTCGGCTTCCTTATTGGCTCTCTTGGGACAATTTGGCTTGATGTGTCCCTCTTCGTTACACCAGAAGCATGTAACAACTCGAGGACCAGAAGGAGCAGAACCAGAAGCACCACCACCAACACCAGACTGTCCGGACGGACCAGGACCACCATAACCGGACGGACCAGTACCAGAACCACGAGAACCACCAAAACCAGACGGACCAGAACCACCAGAACCACCAAAACCAGACGGACCAGAAGGACCAGAGCCACCAAAACCAGACGGACCAGAAGGACCAGAGCCACCAAAACCGGACGGACCAGAAGGACCAGCGCCACCATAGCCGGACGGACCAGCAAAACCAGGACCACCATAACCGGACGGACCAGCAAAACCAGGAGCACCATAGCTGGACGGACCAGCGAAACCAGGAACACCATAGCTGGACGGACCAGCAAAGCCCGGACCACCGAACCCAGACGCATGGGTGTCCACCAAGTGGATCTTCATGGTCTTAAACTCCTTTATCAGCTCCGACAACGCATCCTCCACAAAACTGTTCTTCGCCAAAGAACCAGCGACAGAGAGATTCCCAAACTCGGGACCAGAACGAGCACCAGAACGACGGTACTTCTCCTCGACGGTTTCCACCTTCGTCGCCATGTTCACCAGATCGTTCCACGAACGAGGCACACCCATCTTCTCCACCTCGTACGCCACCTCTTCTCTCAGCGCCTTCAACAAAATTCTGACCTTTTGCGACTCATTGGAGAGCGCAACCAGGCCAAACAACTCCTGCAATCTCAGAGCGACGTCGCCGACACTCTGTCCTTGACCCTGGCGGATCTGCTCAATCTCGTTCCACCAGATGTCCTCCATATGCCTTGCAGCAAACTGCTTCTTAAACTCCTCGACGAACTTCTCCCACGTAACGATCTCCTCCTCGTGGATCGCCCACCACTTCGCAGCTGTTCCCCGGAAATGCGTCGCGGCCACCAGGATCGCCTCCTCATCGCTCATTCCGACACCTCGCTTGAGCCGCTCCATGTGTTGTAACCAAGAAAGGGCCTCAGCGTTGGGTCCTCCCACGAAAATCTCAGGAGCTGAGAGGTACTTCGAGATGTTGGACTTACGCTCGGGCGTAGGAGTTGTTGTCTGACTAGGGGGCATCTTGCACAGCACGGTTTAGAGTTGAATAAATTTGAAATAAAAGATATAGTGTCCTCGGCACGACCTCCAATTTGACGCGTGATGTGTGTATACGGTTGTGTATAGTGACGAACGACGGCAAATAATAAAACGATAATAAAGATAAAGAAAATGACTAACGAAACTCAACAGTATATTCCCAAAATGTAACCGGGCAAAATATCACTGCTCTTCAGAGATCGAAAAGTACAAATAAAATAAAATAGAACCGGTATTAAACCCAACGAAAGATATCTTTTATTGATGGAAAACTGAATGTCTTTTATAGACATTCAGAATCGAAAAAGAATAACTGAAAATAATAAAATAAATGGATGGAATTGTGCCATCGCAGTCAAGGTAAAACAAAGAATAAAGAAATAAGTGAATAAAATGATGTAATTCTAGACAAGTGTGATAAAGTATAGTATAAAAATATTGTAAAAATAATAAAGGTAAAAATGGAAGAAGTACATTGTACAAAGACAATTGTTTAAAGAGGTGTTAAATGGTGCAATCCTGCAAGAAGGTGTCAAGGATTCACAAAAGAAATAGAAAAGGAAATAATATAAAAAAGGAAATAAATAAATGTGATAAAATAAAAACGGGAAAAGACTGGGAAGAAAGAAAAATATAGAAACTCGGGGATCGCCCAGCCAACGTCACCTCACCGGAAACCCGCCCAACTCACTCGGCTCGGACTTCTTACTCGGACTTGTCCGGCCACCGACCCCTCCTACGTCTATGTCCGGGCCCTTGGTCCGGCTTCATGGTCGAAACCAAACCTGCCCACAACACACGTGTCAAAAGAGCCGTGTCGATTTGTCCGAGTGGTTAAGGAGTGTGACTAGAAATCACATGGGCTCTGCCCGCGTAGGTTCAAATCCTGCAGTCGACGATATATTTTTAAGTATCTCTGTATTTTTGTCAGACATTATTGTGTCGTGCCTAATTTTGGTGAAACAAGCTCTAGTGACTTGTCTTTACAAATGAGGCATGATTTGAAATGATTATTCATCTGTTTGTAATTACAGAAATTTGTAATCCGTTTATAATAATTTTGTAAGAACATTAGACACCTCTTCAGTATAGTCAAAGATGAATAATCATTTAGAAAACTATATAAGATATCCAAATTCAAAACAATAAAAATTATCTTTTATCCTCTCTCTTATTTTGAATACTCCTGTGTATTAAAGCTTGACCAATTCGACTACGTTTACAGTGAATTGGAAGATAGCCTAGATCAGGAACGACAATTGGTAGCTGAAGCTTAACGATCCTCCCCAAGAACACTCTATGAATCCAGAAAGACAATCCGTTGAAGACAAGAAAGAATATACCAACGAAGAAAAGCAGCGCTTTGAGATCGAAGAACGAGTCCAAGCAGCATTACCTGAAAACCTAGTGGCAAGTTACAAGTCAAGCCGAACAATACCATTCTTGCCTAGTGAGCAGAGAATACCATCCACCCAGAAAAGAGAAGAACATTGGTCACACCACGCAAAGAAGCTTGTTGCCACGTTAACCGGAAAATCTGAAGCTATGTCAAAGAATCCCGATATGGCAGAAATGGCCAACACTATGGCCGACGCTTTCAAACGTGCTATTGCCAGCCAGAAACCCAGTGGAGAACGAATCCGGCAACCAGAATGTTACCATGGAGAACGATCAGCCATGATCCTCGATGGCTGGTTAAGAAGCGTAGAACGTTACACCGAGTATTATGAGTTCACCGCAGAGAAAACTATGCTGTACGCAGTAAACTTACTGCGAGGCCGAGCCGATGTCTGGTGGCAGCATATGGAACGCAAGGCATCATATCCCTCCGCCTGGAAGCCATTCAAAGAGGCAATCATTGAAGAATTCCGTCCTGCACACACTCTCCGCTCAGCCAGAGACCGTTTGGCAAACCTCTCCCAGACCAGGACCGTCTTGGAGTATGTAGACGAATTCAGAAATATCCAGTTGGAGATCCCCTCCATGACAAACGAAGAAGCCCAGGATAGATTTGTCCGTGGTCTTCAACAAGAAGTACGTCTCCACGTGATAACGCTCACGCCAACCAATGTCGATGAGGCCATGCAGATGGCGCAAACCTACGAAAGTAGTAGACAGCTTGGACACCCGCAGGTGTATTATCATCAGCCGCAGCAGTACCAGTACCAGCCACAGCCACAGCAGTATCAACAGCAGTTTCATTATCAACCACAACCATACCAGTACCAATCACAGTACAGAATGCAAGAGCCAGTGCCCATGGAGATCGACGCCATCGATTCCCGCCGCCGGTTCCAACAAAGAAAGCCTGCTTACAACCGCTCCGAGGTGATCTGCCACTGGTGCAACAAGGCCGGGCATATGCAGAGACAGTGCCGGCAGCGCTTGGCTGCTATAAAGCAGTTGGATGAGGAGAACCGCAAGAAGCAGGGTTTTCGCGAGGCACAACCATAACGGGAGGTCGGTTGTGTAGCATGGAAGAAAAATCCTCCCCAGAGGCCAGTAAAAATAATGAAATATCATATACTGCCATTAATAAAGAAACTTGTGATTCCTATTCTTATGTCTCCAATGAACCTGAGTTACTGAATACTCCCACAAGCCTTAAAGAGATGACTGAGCCCCACTTAATGGCTGACCAGACCTTCCTCGAAGGACTCTATGCCGCGGTTGACACTGACCTCCCCTTGTATCCGGCCATGCTGGATGATAAATTAATTTCGGTATTGATTGACAGTGGCGCAAGTGCGAACTATGTGTCCCCTCAGATTGCACAATCTGCCCAAAACCTTGTCAGTATCAGTGGTCGTCCTGTGGAAACAGCCGGTGGTCACACACTTAGCATTGATCAAAAGGCTACTCTCTCTCTCTCTCTCAGCGGATATACCGATACAATCGATGCTTATGTATTCCCGACAAAGTTCGATCTAATTCTTGGTCGAACATGGTTACAACAAGCAAGGCCCATTCCTGATTGGCAAACGGATACCTGGTACCTCCATCGTAATGGTGTTGAATTTGTCCTACAACCCCAGTGTCCGCGAAAGGTGAAGCCGCAACTAAATTACCTGGTATCTGCAAAGCAAGTACAGAAACTCGTTGGCAAGGAGGAGGCCGCGTGTTTTCTGCTACACATCAAGAGTAAACTGAACACGAACAATGATGATTCCCAGTGGAATGATCTGGTCAAAGAGTTCAGTGACGTGTTTCAAGATGGATTGCCTGGGTTGCCGCCAGATCGCGAAGTTCAGCATGTAATAAACACTGGAGATGCACAGCCTACAAACAAACCGCCATTTAAAATGAGCCCTCGCGAGCTAGATGAGTTGAAGAGACAGCTGAAAGAACTACTGGACCTGGGCCTCATTCGTCCGAGCTCATCACCATGGGGTGCGCCGATTCTGTTTGTGAAGAAGAAGAATGGAGAGATGCGCATGTGCGTCGATTATCGTGCTTTGAACAAGGTCACAATAAGGAATAACCACCCATTACCCCGCATTGATGAGTGTTTGGAGCGTTTAAAAGGTGCCAATCACTTTACAAGTCTGGATCTGCGCAGTGGCTATCACCAGGTTCGCATTCAACAATCAGATGTACCGAAAACCGCGTTCAATACAAGATATGGCCAATATGAGTTCCTGGTACTTCCTTTTGGATTGACCAATGCCCCGCCCACTTTCCAGCACTTGATGAACAAGGTTCTTGGCGACTGCTTGGATGACTTTGCATTGGTTTACTTGGATGATATTCTGATCTTCAGTAAGACACCAGAAGAACACGAGAAGCATGTCCGCCATGTACTGAATCGGTTATGAGAAGCCAAGCTGATCGCAAACCAGAAGAAGTGCGAGTTTAACAAGAAGGAGCTTACCTTCCTGGGTTTTCAAGTCTCCGCAAAAGGTATCCTCCCTTCCCCGGACAAGATCAAAACCATTCAAGACTGGACCCCTCCAAACAATGTTCAAGAAGTTAGGCAGTTTATTGGACTTGCTCAACACTACCGTCGGTTTATACCCGGATTTGCTGGAATTGCTGCCCCGCTAACTGATTTAACCAAAGGAGTTGGTCCCAAGAAACGCCCCATTGTTTGGACAGATGTTTGTCAGACCAGTTTTGATATCTTGAAAGATAAGCTCAGTTCTGCTCCCGTTCTCTTGGCCCCAGACATGGACAAGCCGTTTCGGATTGAAACCGATGCTTCCGATTTTGGCGTTGGTGCTGTGTTACTGCAAGAAGACGAAGAAGGAGTATGGAAGCCGTTGGCTTATGAGTCGAAGAAGTTGTCCACTGCCGAAAGATCCTACCCTGCCCAAGAACGTGAGCTACTCGGAATCTTGCACGCACTTCGCACATGGCGTTGCATGATCGAGGGAAAGCCGTTCACGGTGTTCACGGACCATCTCCCACTCAAATACTTCCGAACCCAAGTCAAGCCCACTCCAAGACTAGTGCGATGGATAGCCGAGTTTGAGTTATATGATCCCATAATACAGTACAAGCCTGGAAAAGAGAATGGTGTCCCAGATGTTCTCTCCCGTTTGGATGGCCCTGAATCCAACGTGTCCGAGGTAGAATCAATGGAGCCTGACTATCTGTACGCAATGCCTACTTCTGACACTGCTGACTGGCCGAAATTCTATGCTCGCCCAGACAACGAATGGCCAGAAGAGATCAAGGATTTGCTTAGCAAACAGCGCAAGAACTTTGTGGTCCGAGATCAGAAGGTGTTTAGACTTGTCAAAGCCAGTGACAAAGTACAAGAAATCAGATTCGCCCTCTTTGCAAAACGGGCTGATTTAGTAAACAGTTTCCATACTGGATTTGGTCACGCTGGGGAAACTACTGTTTATGATTTGATGAAGAAACGTTGGTGGTGGCCGGGAATGAGAAGTCAGATCCAAGAATGGCTTACCAAGTGTCCAGAGTGCCAGTTAGCATCGAATGCTGAGAGAAATGTCCACCATGCTCCGATGATACCCTTGGATGTGCCTCCTGCGTTCTCTCGATGGCACCTTGATTTCATCGGTGAATTGCCTACTACTGCTCAAGGAAATCGCTGGATCCTCGTGGCTGTGGACTATGCTACAAACTGGCCGATTGCTCGCGCGGTTCCTGATGCCACTGGTGAAGCCATTGCCAAGTTCTTATATGAAGAAATTGTGATGCGTTTTGGTTGCCCTGATGAGATCTTAACAGACCGTGGCCCGAATTTCATGTCCCAGATCCTAGCTTATTACATCAAGAAGATTAAGCTCCACCACAAGTTGACTTCTGCTTTCCACCCGCGCACAAATGGCAAATGCGAACGCCTCAAT
Source organism: Phycomyces nitens (assembly GCA_022702545.1). Taxonomy (NCBI): domain Eukaryota; kingdom Fungi; phylum Mucoromycota; class Mucoromycetes; order Mucorales; family Phycomycetaceae; genus Phycomyces; species Phycomyces nitens. The sequence goes on from JAHRBC010000003.1 coordinate 7,744,353, forward strand.
GGTATCCTTAAGCAGATGTTACGCAAGTATGTAAATGGAGCTATCCATCGTTGGGACGAGTATCTGGAATCTGCATTGTTTGCCTGCCGAATCCGTAAACACCGTACCACTGGTTTCAGTCCTTTCTTCTTAACATATGGCCGTGAACCAAGATTACCTGGTGATTTCCTAAGGCCATCTCTCGACTCATCGCTTCCTGAAGATCCGCAAGTTCTGGCCGACAGCTCTCTCCCTTTTTGCGCCAACTTCGTCAAGCTCGCCAAGATGCCGAAGCTCGTGTAACTAATATCAGTCAACAAGACAAGGACCGCTGGGATTTGATCATGAAACCGCATCAATTTGCCATTGGTGAATACTTGTTACTTTGTCATGAGAACAAGTTTGGTCTCGAGTATAACTGGATGGGCCCGTATATTGTGGTAGACAAGAACCCTGACACCAATATTTACAAGATTACCACTGTGGAAGGTGTCCCTTACAAGTCTTGGGTTCATGCTGATCGGTTGAAAATTGCAAAATCTAACGATTTTGACAAGACTTGGTACCACCCCACTGTTTCTCGCTCCCAAATGCGTCATGACTTGTCCATTAATCCTACCTCTTCCTTGCCACTTGCTCTTTTGGACTCTCCCTTGGTTGATCGAGGACTATCAACAGTTTCGGAAGGGGGTGATGTCGTGCCTAATTTTGGTGAAACAAGCTCTAGTGACTTGTCTTTACAAATGAGGCATGATTTGAAATGATTATTCATCTGTTTGTAATTACAGAAATTTGTAATCCGTTTATAATAATTTTGTAAGAACATTAGACACCTCTTCAGTGTAGTCAAAGATGAATAATCATTTAGAAAACTATATAAGATATCCAAATTCAAAACAATAAAAATTATCTTTTATCCTCTCTCTTATTTTGAATACTCCTGTGTATTAAAGCTTGACCAATTCGACTACGTTTACAGTGAATTGGAAGATAGCCTAGATCAGGAACGACAATTGTCGTGCTTAATTTTGGTGAGACAAGTTCGAGTGACTTGTCTTTACAAATGTGTCAGAGTTGACATAGCGAATAATAATCCAGATAATCAGGTACCCAATCGGTAATGCTTTTAACATATGTCTTCAAGGTTATACCGATTGGTTCCCCTTTTTGTAAAACCAAGACATATTCTCATCGCCTCTCATAAAGAGATAACCAATGTGTCTTGAGTAAAAAGTAATTAGTTTAGATAGTTTCACTTATAAAATCTGTATAAATACTACAACGATTTGTATCAATAAAAAAGGCATTCAATTCTCTATATTCCTATTTATCCTAAACGTCCTAGTTGGTGGTGATCTATTGCAAAAACTCATCTAAGTCAAGCATTAGCAAGATACACCCAGTCGAGACTTGACAAATGAGGCATGATTTGAAATGATTATTTATCTGTTTGTAATTACAGAAATTTGTAATCTGTTTATAATAATTTTGTAAAAACATTAGACATCTCTTTGTGTCATTTTGGATCTGGGTTGTTCTTCCAATGCTATAACACAGCCAATATTGGTCAACCCACTGGGAATTGTAAACGAGGATAAAAGAGTAAAAAGAGGATAGAAAGATAGATCCTTTTTATTCAATGAAATATTGTCCTCTTTTATATCTTTTCTTAACCTACTCAGCCATCATAAATGTCTGTTTCGGTTTCTAATCTACTTTTGTTATAACTAATGTCTTCTAGGTCTTCAGAGAGCAAAAGGGAATCAATTTGGTCATCATCTACTATTGCAGAAGGACCAGTAGCTGTGCCAAAAACAGTAGCATAACTACCGTTTTTTATGATTTTAGAGCACTTTATCTCCACAGATTGTAGTTGAAAGGTAATGTCATCGATGCCGATTTATAAAAGTTGCATGGAATGTCTTTTCATCAGGCAATGAGGTAGTTGTAGTACTATAGAAAGGGCTCGTAAGTTTTTAGGCAACATTGTTTATTGAAATGAGCATTTTATTTGGTGTTAACAATGTTGCGCATTTTTGAGAAAAATAATTTTTCGCCTGTGTGAACAAAACGGTAGTTATGCTACCGTTTTTTTGAAACAATTTTTTTGTTTTTGACATTATTAGCCATTTTATTTTATTTTATTTGGTATTGATATTTATAAAGAAAGAAAAAAGAAAAAGAAAATTTTTATAAAGTGGCAAGGTTCCCCATGGTCACACGCAGATTGTCATTAAACACGTAATATGGTGCAATGATAAAGAACTGATCACTACGGCGGAAGGACCGGTAGCTGTGCCAAAAACGGTAGCATAACTACCGTTTTTTATGATTTTTGAGCACTTTATCTCCGCAGATTGTGGTTGAAAGGTAATGTCATCGATGCCGATTCATAAAAGTCGCATGGAATGTCTTTTCATCAGGTAATGAGGTAGTTGTAGTACCATAGAAAGGGCTCGTAAGTTTTTAGGCAACGTTATTTATTGAAATGAGCATTTTATTTGGTGTTAACGATGTTGCGCATTTTTGAGAAAAATAATTTTTCGCCTGTGTGAACAAAACGGTAGTTATGCTACCGTTTTTTGAAACAATTTTTTTGTTTTTGACATTATTAGCCATTTTATTTTATTTTATTTGGTATTGATATTTATAAAGAAAGAAAAAAGAAAAAGAAAATTTTTATAAAGTAGCAAGATTACCCCTGGTCACATGCAGATTGTCATTAAACACATAATATGATGCAATGATAAAGAACTGATTACTACTCGGAGGGTACTGGATGAGCCCAACTTGATGCTGAATGTCATCCACATTAACAGCATATTTTGGCTGGGTTGTTTGTCCAGTTGAGCTGTGTGACCGCCGTATTACGATTGGCACAGATGAGTCATGGGCTGCTGTACCATGCTCTTTCATCACTTCAACGAATGCCAGAAAGTGCGGTGTGCCATCAACCTCTTTATGCTCAAAATAAAATTCCACGGTGCCAACAAACCAGCTTTGAATAGTTATATTGCGACGGCTAGATAAAAACATAAAAAATGCGAGTGATCTCTATTTTGTATTTTGACTAATACCAATACTCACTTTCTGTACAGACAGGTAAACATCACATGATGATTGCCACGTCTGGTCTTGTTTTTTATTCTTTGGTACATTCATGAAGCATGCACAGTTGAATTTTTCCAAAGACAAGAAGCAACAACAATCGTTGGGTCATCAAGTTCAATACTGTTCATAACACTGTTTCACACATAGTACTTTGCCAAAGTATTCTTAACAACAGGGCTGCTGACACCTTCCACATCATCATCATTCAAGCCGGCATGTCAGTTGAATGGCTCTCATAGCTGGGGAGCACTTACACCATCTGGAAGATCTAAGAAACTTGCTTCATTATATGTGGACAGCTGACTTGTACAAGGATAATTCTGAGAGCTGTTTGCTGAACTGACAAAGTTATGAACAGCAAAGTGCTCAACAAGCAAACTGGCGTTTCTACTGCCCTTTGACCTCGACCTGATAGGCTTGGAGTATACTCCAATTACTCTTTCCATGGATAGGTAAGAGATTATTTGACTAATAATAACAATAGCAGCGAAGACACTTCTTGGTCAATGATGACAAAATCAACGTACCTGCCATCAATGATTGTGGCCAGTGTGGCACGGCTAGGACAATAGCACTCTACATTTACAAGTGCAAAAGAATGTGGTGTGCCAAGAATCTTCTCCGAGACATCTTTAAGAGTGCAAACCAGACTCGTAAGAGAAAAATGGCAGAAAACAGCCAGGCAAGTTTATTAATTAACAAACATTTGAATATACATTATAATTAATACAATATTTTTATTATGTTATAGCAGGAAGGAGCAAGCAGTTCTTTTCTTTCAGAAGATGAGATATTTCAAACAGATGACAAGGCTGAATCACCAATCATGACAGATGTACTATAAGTTAGAGCTTTTTTGTTGCTCATCTATTCTCAATTTAATATTAATATAATATTTCTACTGTTTGATATAGGTTTACACCACTAGGAATGAGCAATGAGCCTTCATCAAAGAGAAACAGACCAGGGCTTTAATATTCTTTAGGCTGCTCTTATTGATTCTCTTATATTTTTAGTATTTGTTTTAGCACACTTTTTCTTTTCCTCTTTTCCTTTAGCTGTTTTATCTTTGCTTTGGTCCTCTCCTTTGAAATAAAATCGAATAACTCTCCATCACGTAAGATTGCCACCTTAATAAATGCCCAATTGGCATCTTGTATACCACATCTTCAGCTCTGTTGTTTTTAATCTAGGAATGAAATACACATCTTGCCTGTTTTCAAACACCAAAAAAAATGAAATTTTTTTATAGCTGTATTACACCAAGATTAGTTTGTATTTCTTTTCTTTTCTTTGCTCTACTTTTTTGAAGTAAAACTAAATGACCCTCCCTTATGTAAGGTTGTCAATGGTATAAACATCCAATTGGAATCTTGTATATCACATCTTCAAGTCTGCTATCTTTAATCAAGGAATGAAACACTCATCTCATAATTTTTCAGACACTAAAAAAAGGTGAAAATGTTTTACAGCTATATTACACCAAAGTTTGTCATTCTCTACCTCCCCACCTGGGAATCTCTGTAGAATATATATATTGTTTTCTTAATGATATACTCATTCTGCCAACTACCATTATATTCAAATTAGTTTTAAATCTTATGAGCTGACTTTACAGCAATATATTTTCTATGGTAAGAATATTATAATATGTTTACACTCTTTAATTAATCATATTGCGCATTCTCTATTCTTCTTCTACTGCATCTAGTATTTACATCTGTACGTTTCATATAGTGGCATTAATTCAAGAGATGCTTGGTATACTAATTAACAAGCACAATATATACTGGTATGCTATCCAAAACAATATGCTCGGTTTATTTGATCACTTCATTCTCTGACCACAATATCTTTATAGCAATGGATGAAGACCAAAGGCCTTCCAAGTCATGACAGTGATCCACAACAAGATGCTTGGCACGCTGATTAACATGCACAATATATACTGATATGATACCCAAAACAATATATTTGGTTTATTTGATTGCTTCATTCTCTGACTACAATATTTTTATAGCAATCGATGAAGACCAAAGGTGCTATCCAGGTCATGACAGTGATCCATAACAAGATGCTTGGCACGCCAATTGACAAGCACAACGTATACTGGTATGCTATCCAAAATAATAAGCTCGATTTATTTGATTGCTTCATTCTCTGACCACAATATTTTTATAGCAATTGGTGAAGACCAAAGGCTATCCAAGTCATAACAACATGTTGTTGGCATCATGTATAGCTTGAGTAAAAGGTTTGTACTATACACGTTTTATAATATTAAATAGTATTTGCTTTTGGTATGTTTCTATATTATTATTATATATATTTTAATATTATTTGAAATAAATCGAAATTATAATAAAAAATAAACCATTATTTCAAATAAATGGTAGTAAAAAAAGAATGGGTGCTAGTATATAAAGTAATATAAAAGAGAGGCTATAGTATATAAAGAAACAATTTTGGTTGGATAAAAAAAATAGTAGCTGTGCCTATTCCTGCCTCATAACTACCCTTTTTTTTGCACTAAAAAAACAGTAACAGCTACTGAAATCGCCTTATACAGAGTCTTTACTACCATTTTTTCTGCCGTAGTGACAGTTGTATAGATTCTAATTGGTGTTTGACATCAGCCAGCAGGTCAGTGTCAGAAGAGGCTGGGTCAGGCACTCTGTGCAATAAAATCCTTGAACGGTGTGTGATATTTGTAGTAGAAATTGGGACGGTAGATACTTTGAGACTCTTTATTGTGGTTTAGAAAAAGTTAAAGTATATCCAGTTATTGATTCAAGAAGTATGTTAACTTAGTATTTATAATTATTGTTATAATTCTTATCAGCTTGGATATTCATTATCATAATAGCTGTGTTATCAGTTAATAGGTATTTTGAGACTTTGTCCCACAATAGATTGGGTATGGTATTTTCATATTTGGATAAGGATTTCTGGATGGTATAGTTTGTCTTGATTTTAGATAATCCCGCTATCTGGGTTTATATATCACTTTTCTCTGATATACCATTATGTCAAATACAACACAGTGTAGTATACACACTACAGTTGAGTGAAATACAGACTCCATAACCAATCCCAGTTACTACTTGCTAATGACTCTGGCAAGTTAATATCTCAGGAGCAGTTACACACCAGGCACATGTACACTTCACACTGCTACAGTGATAACCAACTATTAAACGATGGGGACTTTAATTACAAGGGAATTTGAATAATAGTATATAAGCAATAATAATATTCTTTCTTCAATAAACAACACTCTCACAGTATTCTTATTTCCCTAACAAGATACTAACAATCCATATATCTCATTTTTTACTGTGAATTGTTTTACTTTACTTCAAATCACCAAAATGTCCAATCATATTGCAGATCACTGCAAAAATGACCCCAATTTTCATATGTGAAATAAAGTAGGATTCTGAGAAATAGTGACAATAAAACCTGGGTTCCGATGAAAATTTATCTGAGCTACAGATACATGGGCACATATGGAATGAATTGTTTCCTTCGGCAGACAGAATAGTCTGTGCATGGACAATGGTTCCTTTAGTTACCATGAACCCAGAAAACTCAATTAGGATCAATATTTTTTTACATTTCCGATTGTGATCAGTCTATTTCTATTTAAAAGACAGTGTTTTTGAAAGGTCTTTCATCTGTTGGCAGTGTGGAGTGTCACTGCCTACCACTGTATGGCAGTTTCTATTGGATATCATATTATGTATTCTATTGATATTTCTTGATATAATTGTCCAGAACCATTTTCTCGAGCTTCTTTAAAAGAACAATTTATGGGAAATAGTTTACAAAAAAAAATTTATTTGATAAAAAATATTTATTTTCTAGTTGGATTGCCTAGTTATCTATTCAAAGCATGGGCTATTCATATATTAACATTATGGATTACCTTTTACAAATGCAGTTGAAATGAGCAAAAACAATTTACAGCAATTGAATATAAAATAGGAATACTGCTTGGATATATAATGTGAATCTCTATACTGAAAACAAAACATTGATTAGGTTTATGTATTATGTCTTTTACTATTATAGAGAGAGAAAACTTACTTGAGGCAGATTCAGCATACTTGGTACTGAATTGAAAACAACAAAGATGTTAATAATGTATTATGAATAGAGAATATAACAGAGAAGTTATACTTATAATACACTCGCAAAAAGTATGACTAATATTTAAATATAATATTGCAAGATCTATGAGAGTAAGATAATAGAATATGAGTGTTAGTCTACATGGGGTTATAGTGTTATTGATTATATATACCATATTATATACTGCTATGGTTCTCAGCTGTGTAAAGTGCGCAGTATCTATAATTTATAAATGTTTAGTAAGAAAATAAATATTTGTATGGGTCAATCTTTATCTTACCAGTGAGATAAGTTGTGGTATATCTGATACTATTAGTAGTCAAGCAATGTCATTTAGTAAAAGTAAAAGTAAAAGGAAAAAGACTTACTGGGATATGTAACTAAAAAAAAAAGAACAAATGAGTAAGCAAAGAGGAAAAGGCAAATGGAACCGAAAGAGTGGTTTAAATTGTAAAACAAAACAAAAAATATCCTAAAAGAAAAATCATTGAGTCTAAAACCAAATCACAAAACTCATATTCATATTACGCTTTCACAAATCATTTATAGCTATAAAAGATAAATATCAAATTCATTATTATATTCTTCATATCACTTAAAGAAATTTTTATTACTTACTGTGAACTATATTGTATGTATATCTCTTTACTTGTATAATTCTTAATAGTATTTAACTAATTTTGCCTCTAGAAAATGCCTCCCAATTCTACCAGATCAAGAGCAAATCGAGAGGCCAGTTCTTCTCAGCAGGTGACAGCTGGTCATATTGAGCAACACCAACTTGGCCCAAGCATTCCTCTAAGCAACAATAGGGACCAGCAGTTCAAAGATCTTTTTGATGAGGTAAAGACTGTCCAGGTTGAAATTGCAACTGTCAACCGAAGACTTGGCATGTTGTTTGATACAAACAAAGAGACCAAGACAGCCATTAGCAATTTGGCCAATGCTCATGCCAATAGTGAGGCTTGTATGGCATCATTTGTCTCAATTGCAATGGCTCCTGCTGTTGTATCCGAGAAGTCTATCAGTATCAGCAATACTGGTAGAATCATCCTGGTATGTTTAACTCAAATTATATATATAGACTAACCAAATTATATCCAGGGCCTCATTAAAGGCAAGATGTGGAAGAAGAACTTGGATTCAGATAACCTGGGTCTGATTGCTGAAAACAACAGCAGAAAAAGATGGAATAAGAACAAGCAGATTAATCATCCTGATAATGTCGCAATCATCAGTTACTTGAAGGAGTATATTCTTTCACAGCCTGAAGCTTCTGGGTTTTGGCCTGATATGGTGGTAAATAAGATCAAGAACAATTACAAGCATTCCCACCATAAAGCTTGTATGACACCCGAACAAGATGAGGCCAAAAAGCAAAAAGGCCAATCTAACAGCAGGATTGCTGAGGTTTGTACAAAATGATTGATTTAAAATATTTTCAGTTTTCTCATATTATATTACGTATAGATCCTCCGGCGTCAAATTGCGACATACAAGAGCAACTGGAGGGTGATTGACAAAGACATGGGAGATAAGCCAGGCAACGCAGCTGAGATGGCTTATCTCCATGTTCTTAAAAAAGAAGTGATGTCAGATGGGGAGTCGGAGACAGAGGAGTTGGAGTCGAATTACAAGGTGCATGTGTTGAATGTTGCTCGGCCGAGATGGAGAAGTGATGAGATAAATATATAAAGTATATACTTGTAAAACAAGGATGCTAATAAAGGGAATATAGCTCAACAGACTCTTGTCAGTTATTGACCGAGTTGCAAGAGTCTGTAACTCGGCAAAATTCCAGTCCAAGGCAAAGCCAAGAATGCCAAGGAGACAAAAAACGGAGAATCTTGTTCCCATCCCCTCTCACTTGTGTTCCTCTCTCCCTTCTTGGGCATTTAGAGATGAATAAAACATTTTTGTAAATGACAAACGACTTATTTTTGGATTAATATAGAATATATAATGGGGTTAGATAAAAGTAAAAGTAAAAGAAAATAAAAATAAAAATAAAAATAAAAATAAAAATAATAAATTAATAAGAGATCTTTCTGGGAAGAGGGACTACAAGTCTTTTTCTAATATCTCTGGTTGTTTTGTACTCCATGATTGCAACAGACATTAGGATACGATATACTGGGAGGATACACTCGAAATCAAGAGGGTAGAAGGCATCTTCAACAATCTCAATTCCCTCAAACTCTCTACTCCTGTCTGATGTAGTTTTGAACCACTTTACGAAAGCAAAGGTATGCTGACTATTGTGGACATTTTCACGTTGCAGAGAAGAAACAACAGGGCTAAATGTATGAACAAATAGGTATTGAATCTCTCCAACATACGCGTACTCTACCCCAGTCTTGTTTTCAATAAAAATTGCTTGAATATACGATCCGCGATTCTCTTTGCCATTGATGCCATTGATGCCCTTGAATGTCTGGCCTAGGAGATTAACCGACTTCAGCTTTTTGAACCAGTCATTCACAAAAGCCGTGCCTTGCATCATGTCTTTGCAGCTATGGATCTCATTGTCGTTATACGCAACCTGGTAGTATTCGACCAAGCAATCGTATTCTTCTTTTGGTATCATTGCTTTTGATTGCTTTTGCTGGATTGTTATAGGCAATGGAAGGGGCTCATTGCCTTGTACAGGTACGTGCAGATTTTCAGCGGATTCAAGAAAGTCTGGGAGCAAGAATGGGCTTTGGGTGTTTTTGGCAGCTATTGTTGAATGGTTTTTGTGGTCTGCATTTGTCAACTTGTACAAAATGTCAGCGCAGGGAAAACTTGGCTGGTGCTTCAAAATTGTATGGACATGATCGTTCTTGTAAGTCTCTTCCAGGTGTTGTAAATGAGTATTGATCACTGCTGAATCTGAGAGTAAGACTGAAGGATAAAATAATATCCTCAGCTATTCCAGTCAAACGGATCTGCCTTTATGAGATTATCCAATACACAGATCATCATACACATAATTGATTATTATTTATTATTATTATCGTTATCACCATAATATGGGATATACAGATATACACATATTTATCTAATGGCATCATCATATTCCATCTACATATTTTGTTTATTATATGAATACTTGATTGAGAGACTACAACTACAATGAATCAATAATTCTAAAACATTATCCAAGTATCTGGGTCGGAATATTAAAATATTACCAATAGCATAAATGCTCTTCTTTACCAAAGCTCTCTGGCTGATCTGACTGGAGAAGTATCATATCAATAGGTCTCTCTGGATCTTTCCAGAAAGACAATACTCCTGGAAGATGATTCATCGTGATAAATATTACCAAAGCATATACTGAATTATAAATCAGAAAACATATAAATATCAGTAGTTAGTTCTGTGTAGAAAGATAACCTTTTTCTTTTGAATAAACACCCTACACAAGTTCTCACGAATTCTTTCGTATCTTTCCAAGTTTATTTCTACCCACAACACCAGGAATTGTCTCATGTAGGTTGATTCGAACCCACTTCGCCTGTTCGTGTCTATGTTTTTTAAGATACTGTTGTACCTTTCGAAGCTAAAGAGCCAGTAACCATAGAACGGCCCAAAGTCATTGATTGTCTGGCGAAGGTGGAGGTGGAGGTGCATGTTTGGAGACAGAAGACTATGATCATAAATCTCCTCGCATCCTTTACAGAACAACTCAAGAGATGCATGGCCTTGCTTGATCTCATCATCAGAAACACTGGGCTTGGTAAGTAAATGGCATGCGTTGACGAAATGCATCCAGTTTGAGAAGTGAAGGTCTGGAATTACGCTCTTTAATGCCACTGGAGAGTAAACCAGGCACCACGATTTCCACTCTTCTGCCTTCATAAAGGGGAACCCTTTTCCAATCTCCGTCTTTATCTGGGTATAATTGGCCGGCAACACCATCTTCTCCACCATCTTCTGCATGGCAACAAGACTCTTATCGTTGATTACTCCATCTTCAAGCCATCTCTCCATCATTCTCTTGGCAGTGCCTAAGAAAAGATTGTGCATTGGATCGATGATCGTGCAGCGGACAATGTCAAAGTACTGGAGACAATGCAGTTTGGACCAGCGAACACCACTGGTAACTTCAAGGCGCTGCCTCTCAGCTTGAGTGGGTGCATTTCTCCAGACCTCAGCATCCTTACGATTATCATCTCTAGTGTGAAGGAGCCACTTTGAAGAATCAAATCCAGAATAATCAACAGAGTTCGTTCCAGCTAACCGATTGAACCGACAATTGCATTTGTGGCAGGCATTTGTACTCATATGGGACATAAATCTACATACTTTCCTTGCAGCGGGAATGTCACAAGTGACCAGAAAGAGAGCGGCACGGACAGTTGCACCAGATGGGCATTGATGGGTCTTGATCTTGATACCCTGGTATAACTCTTCCAATTCATCTACCAGAGGTCTGAGGTAATTGTTGATCTCTGATGTCTTCGCTTCTCTTGGTCCTGGCACTAATCCAACAAGGATAATGTTCTCCTTCTTGAACCGGATATCTCGAGGAAGATTGTTAATGACAAGGTATATGGCTCCACAAGAATATGTGACTCCATCGAATGGCTGGAACCAGTCAATGTTGAGGGTCAACATTAATGAGCGGTCACTGTCAACAAAGGGAATGCCATTGATATCCAATACTTCGTTCCACATTGCACCGTCGTATACATCGAACATCATGTCCTTTGCCTTTGGACCACGATTCCACGAACTGATATCATCTTCAAACTCAGGGCGGCCAAAGAACAGCTCCAGTGATTTCTTGATGGAGTGAAACACGTACGTTTTCTTTGGGATCCTAGATCCAGATCCGGACTTGAACAACAGAGTTCCACACAAGGAGTTTTTTCCAAACTTGTCAAACAAGCAGCAAGAAGGAGTGGAGTCATCGTTCTCATAAATGCTATGACATTCACCACAAGCAACATACTTCTTTACACCATTTGACAAAACGTCAAGACCAGCCAATTGTCTGAGGCCTTGAACACTCACAGGAAGACGGAATGGGTTGCAAAAGAATTCCAAGACCTTGTTCACAATTGCAATTAAGACTATGGCACCTCCGTTAACAACATATAATGATATGAAGATAGCAATTGTGGTAACAATGAATCGGTGAATGAAACTCAATTCTGAGACAGATTCTGAAGAATAGTCTATTTAAAATGAAAATATTATTAATCCATTATTTTCGTTTTAGGACCAGGATTATGTTTAGTACTGTACATACCTTCATCATCAACAATCTCATCGTCACTTGAATCATTGCCATCTGATTCATCAGAAGCAGAGCAATTGTCATCCTCATCATGAAACAAAGTGTCGTTCTCAGAAAGAGGTAAGATTTCTTTCTGAGATTGAGTGTCAGCATTGGTGCTGTCAACCAAATCTACTAAAAAGGAATATTATTATTAAACTCAAATTAACAATAAAAATAAAGTCTTTACCATTGAGATCATAATCCATATCATTGTCAGGACTACAGATATGAATCAATTCTTCATATTGAGCTGTATCCATGGATACAGTGTTTTCAACAGATTGCCTGGCCTCTATAATAAATTTATTATTATCTGAAATATAAATAAATATAATTATAATCTCTTACGTTTTTGTGCATTTAAAATGCTTTGTGCTTCTTCATTTATCATATGACGTTTGAAGGTCTGAATAGGTACTACGTTGTAGCCACCATGCTTCTTTTTGCAAACAGAGCATCTGCATTCTTTTGTAACTTTTGAGTTGCGGATTGGGGCCATTTTTAATAAAATATTTGCGTTTGGTTTAGCAGTAAAAGAGAGAAGTTCAAGGCACAGCTCATTTTATTTATTTCTGAGTTGATAATGCTTTTTTATTTCTACACCGCCCTTCAGAACCAATGAAACTGTCTAATAATTATTCAAGTACTTAATTTACAAAAACTGTCTGAATTACAATTTTATGTTTCACTGGAAAAAGTATACAATTTTATGGTGGAGAAATATCTGTAGTATTAAAGTACCATCATCGATTTATTGTTATTTCAATCTATATTTCTCCACCATACAAATATGAATGATACTATAGGGAATGACGCCTGGTCTATCAGAGAAATAGGTCTTTAGTTCCGCTTGAAAAACCTTTGATACCCCCCAACTTTTCTGTTATTAAAGAGGTCTAGTTTATTTTATATTTCGTGTCGAGTAAGCCTATTATTTATTGTATTTTGTGCCATATAAAGCTAATCGCAATATCGCGATTTACAATCTATTCATATCCTTTACTTTTAACCTCAGTAACTCATCTCTTTAGGCTGAAAAGCAAAGGGAAATAGTGTCTTTAGACTGAAAATCAAAGGGAAATAATGTCTTTAGACTGAAAAGCAAAGGGAAATAATGTCTTTTAGACTGAAAAACACCGTATCATACGTTTACATACAAGCCTCATTTGTTGATTTTTAAAAAATAAATTGTTTTTTATTTATTTTTTATTTATTTAATATATATATTTCTAGATGAATGCTCTAATCATATAATAATAATATATATGCTATTTCTAGAGTATTGTTTGATATTTTGCATCTAGCAAGACCAACAAGTTCCTACCTGATAGATATTGGGTACTGTCTTGGAGAAGAATGGTGCTATTTAATAGTAATAGGAGCAAAGATTAATTAAATAATCGTAATAGATCAAATTATTTGCTGTTGTACTTACAATGTTGATATCGTGAGTAGATGGACTACTTGATAGATTCATGAGAATATCTCAGCATATTAGCTGTCAGTTGAGATTGTCTAAGAATTGTAAAGTTATTAGTATTCTAGATATTCATATATACTATATTATCAGCGGTTTTCTTACCTGTGTGATTGTTTGTTCAGGCATGCGGATGAGATTCTTAATATATCTAATAGAGAATAGAACATAGTTATATATGTATAAGTAAAGAGATATATATAATTTGTAATAATATAATAGCTTACCATGATGTTTGATTACAAGATTGAGTGACATGCAAAGCCGTGATGACTGAAGGCATCAAGTCATTAGTAAAGAGAAGCTTTGAGCAAATATTATTTTATGTTATTAAACCATGTAAAATGACCAAAGAGAAGAAGCTTGTTGATGATCTGTAAAGATAATGGCAAAATTATTAAATAATTACATAAAATAATAAGAATAAAATAATTACCAGTATGTGTATAAGAGCAAGAGGCAAAAGAGAAAGAACGAAAAATAATTTGAGTTCCAAGGTGGTTTACCCCTAAAAAAAAGTGCGGTCTCTAAAATCAATAATCCCAAAAACATAATATAATCGTCATTTTCATTTTACAGTTAGACGCTTTATTTAATCAATAAAAGACACTTGTTGTAAATGAGTATTGATCACTGCTGAATCTGAGAGTAAGACTGAAGGATAAAATAATATCCTCAGCTATTCCAGTCAAACGGATCTGCCTTTATGAGATTATCCAATACACAGATCATCATACACATAATTGATTATTATTTATTATTATTATCGTTATCACCATAATATGGGATATACAGATATACACATATTTATCTAATGGCATCATCATATTCCATCTACATATTTCGTTTATTATATGAATACTTGATTGAGAGACTACAACTCACTGGAAAAATATATGCAAATCATGGAAATAACAGGTGTTGGTTATTGGGATATTATGTAACATAATAATGCTTGACAGCATAATATTATAGAATGCCTAGCTGACATAATATTGGATTTTTGCCCAAATGGTATTGATTACTTTGTCATTATGAAAGGGAGCTTAGGTACATTATCTGTGTGCGAACCTTAATTGAAAGCCAAGTATCTGTAAAATTACAAATATAGACTACTAAAAACCCCATTTATAAACCACCTGGATTCAAGAGGGCTGTTATTTTCTCAATTCTAGGTGGTTTTGGCTGCCTATTGATTCATTCTATTGGATCAATTGCTTCAACAACACCTGGTATTGATCGGATTTTTAAAAAAACACATTTGATATTGATTTTGTTTTGGTAGGATATAATAATTTTGTATATTTTATTATAATATTTTTATTTGTAAAAGCACTAGTAATAATATAATCTCTTGCTCTGGACTACATGGTCTTAATCTAATAATACGTATAATGGTTCTTGCAGACCATATTTTATTTCCTACCTGAAAAACATGGATTCTGATTATATTTACCTGACCAAGTTTTATAGTCTAGCAATTGAATAAAAGAGCGCATTTTAGAATTTTTGTTATAGCATTTGATAGAATTGAAAGGCAAGGTACTTACTTGGCAATCGGGTATTTCATTAAATGAAAGAAACAAGAGTATACTGATATAAACAAGCCAGTATATATTTATATGCTTATAATAACGGATACATTTGGGCATGGATATACTATAATTAATATTAGAAAAATATTTTTAACAAGAGAAATAACTCAAAATACATACCTTTGGCAGTTGAATAAATGGATATTGGGTTTACTAAGAGTATACAATGTAAACTGTAATTATGTTAGAGCAATGTATTTTTTATAAATGAGAAAGTAAAGAAAGGAAGAAATACATACATGGGTGCAATAATAGCTTTTTTGATAAACATGGATTATAAAATGATATCATGGCAAGTCGCAGCTATTTGAAAATATTATGATAAGAGACATGACCGTGTAAAGAATATGATTGATAGTAATTACCTTTTGTATAAAAGAAATCTGATGTTTGGTACCCTATGTGTATATAATGTAAGATGTGAGAATTTTAGGTGATATACTTACATAGTGTTAAAGAGCAGAAAAGGAATAAAAGAATAGAAAATAAAAATAATTATTAAAATATCTATGCCCCCTGAAATACGCATGGTCATTCTCTCTTGCTTTGAAATCGGAGAGTCATGTTAATTATACATTGAAAGTGCCCAAGAAAAAGGTTTTGGTCTATATATTAATAGGAATTTGACTCCGTCATGGTTTATAGACAAAGTATAATAGAGTCTTTTATATTCTTATTAATATCTATATATACTTCTTTACTCTTTCAATAAAGCTAACCATCATCTTCTTTATCATGTAAGTTCATAATGGGCTATCAAAATACATTATATATACTAATTTATTTATTGAATAATTAAGAAAATGGCACCAAGAATCAATACCGCCAGAAATGCATCTGCAAATGGATCAATGTCCAGACCATTGATCAATACTGTCACCAATGGCCGTGTAGGACCTGTTCGTCCTTCTCTTGCTCCTAGACAAGATATTGTTGGAGTTTCCAGAGAGGAATTTGATAACATTGTCAACCTCTTGTCCACCTTGGACAAAAAAATGACAACCATGTGCAATGATGTCGGCACACTCAAGGATAGTGGAAGCAAGATGATGACTTCCGTGGATGGTCTTGTCTTCGATGCAATGAAGAGACAAGAATCTCCTCAGTTGGCCGGTCCACAGGCTATCCAGAGTGATAATTTTGAGATCCAACTGCGAGATGTTGTTGGCAACAGCAGAAACCCAAAGATCTCGGTAAATATTAAAAGTAAACACTGCTTGAATCATTATTAATCAATATAAACTAGAAACTCATTTGTGATCGCCTCAGAAACATGAATCTCAACACTGATGATCCCCAAAAAATAAGTGAGAATGACGCAAAGATGACTTGGGATGTCAGTGTTGGGTTGTCTGATGAAGTCAACAAGAATGTGGCAGATGACTTGTTGGTGTATCTGCGTGGCCAGAGTGAGTCTGCCTTTGTTCCGACAAAAGAACTATGTGGTATGATAGTTAACAACTATTACAACTGCATGGCCAACAGCAAGCTCTCGTTGGAAGGCAAACTAGCCAAAAAAGAGGCAAACAGAAGAGGCAATCGCAAGACAGACGTAGGTGGCTCTATAAAAAATAAGAGAAACATAAATATATTTATCATTATATTTTTTAGCTCTTCAAGAGACGGAAGAGAACATTTGCCAAACACAAGGCCGCCTCAATCGAAAAGTTTGGGAGAGACTACAGTGGCGTCTTTTATAGAGATGTCATGTCTGATGACGAAAGTGATACAGACACAACTGTAACAGTGCTTCGCCCAAGCTGGTGAAGTGATGAGGTAGCTATAACATATATTTCCACTTTTATTATATGTTTAACAAAGAAAATATTTGGATAGTTGAATGAGTTCTTTGACTTTCTCGATACTCTTGCAATAAGTGATTTGGGAAAGAGAGCAGGCCAGCTGAAGGCTCGCCATCACGTAGTTGTATCAAAAGCAATTCCTCGTGGCTTAGTAGCCAAAATGCCCGCGTGGACAAAACGTGAATAAATAATTACTTGCATCTCTCATTCCTATACTTTCATTAATATTGTTTTGAATACACAAGTATTGTATGTTTTATATAAGATAGTGAAAGATAATAATAATAATAGAAAAAAGAAAAAGAAGTCTAAGCATAAAGCTTTCTAGGCAAGGGAATGACAAGAACTTTGGCTGCGCCACGACCAGAAGCTTGATTGCCGATTGCAATTGGTGAAAGGATACGATGAACAGGCAAAATGTTATCGTAGTTATACTTTTGGAAAGTCGGCTTATACAGCTCAATACCCTGGTTGATTCTTGGTTGATGGTAAGGGATTTCATACCACTCAACAAAAGCAAAAACATGCTGGGGATTAAGGCGTGCAAGAAAGTTGGCAGGAGTAGGGGTTGGCGAAAAATTGTGGACGAAAAGATATTTAATACGACCAGCGTATATCTCCCCAGAATCACCATTTTTCTCAATATACATTGCCTGGATGTATGAACCTCTTCCGTTTGCCCCCTCACTGCCTTTATAGACTTGTCCAAGAAGATTTATCAAGGTAAACTTCTGGATCCTGTCATTGACAAAGTGTGCATTTCTAATCATGTTTTTTGCACTGCAAAGATCGTCATCGGCATACTCCATCTTGTAGTACTTCAGCAGGCAGTCATACTCAAGTTTTCTCATCGTTGTTGGTGCTTTCAAAACCAATGGCAAGGCAGATGGCAGAAGGGGCTCATTGCCAAACGTTTGCTTTGTTGGATTCATTGCTGATTCCAAAAAGGCAGGGAGAGAGAAGATTGACAGCCTATTTTGCTGAGGCACAAACACAGTGGCGGGAGACAGTCTGTTAAACAGATCAAGATGACTTGGGCTGGTGATGGTGGCAAGATGAGCTTGGTAAAAGTCGCCTTTGGAACCACTTTGAACGAACTTATTCATGTATGTCTTTTCAAAACCAGCTTTACGATTGGTGTTGAAGCCTTTGACAAGTCCATTGTATCGTTCAAAGCTGAACAGCCAATATCCATAAATGGGCCCGAAATCGTTAATTGTCTCTTTTAAATGGAGGTGAAGGTGCATGTTTGGAGACAGGACGTCATGCTCGTACAATTCTTCACAACCACCGCAGAATCTCTCCAGACTACCATGAGCAAGCTCAATCTCTTCTTCAGTTATTGTTGGTTTTGTCAATAACCGGCAGGCATCAACAAACTCGATCCAGTTGGCGAACAGATCATCTTCTAGCCGTCCCTTCAATACAACAGGCGAGTAAATTAAGCACCATGATTTCCATTCATCTGCCTTCATGAATGGAAATCCCTTTGCAATTTTGGTGGTGAGGCTGGCGTATTCTGAAGGCAATGTAATAGTGTTCGCCTCAACCTGCATCTCACAAAGATCATTGTCATCGAGATGACCACACAGGATCCACTTTTCCATCATGCGCTTGGCCGTTCCAAGGAAAAGATTGTGCATTGGGTCCACAATTGTTGCCCTGACTGGTTCAAAATAGGCAAGTCTGTGAAGCTCGGACCACCGCACTCCATTCTCAACTTCCAGCTGCTTTCTCTCCACCAAAGTTCTTGCATTTTTCCACATGGTGGCATGCCGGCGGTTCTCCTCTTTTGTACGGCCAACCCACTCTGAAGAGTTGAACCCAGAATAGTCAACGATCGAAGTCCCTTCAAAACGGAAAAAGTGACGATTGCACTTATGACATGCATTTCTGCTGTTGTGGGAAGTGAAGCCACAGGTCTTTCTTGCAGCAGGTATGTCGCATGCAACCATCAGGAGAGCAGCACGAACCAAAGCACCAGAACGACTGTATGTATCAATACTGATACCAGTGTACAGCTCCTCGAGCTCATTAACAAGGGGGCGCAGGTAGTTGTTGATTTCGGCTGTGCTTGCTTCTTTGGGACCTGGCATGAGCCCAACGAGAATCACGTTTTCCATCTTATTGCGCTCGTCTCTTGGCAAATTGTTGATGGTAAGATATATCGCACCACAAGAATAAGTTACCCCATCGAAAGGCTGGAACCAATCGATGTTAAGAGTCAACAACAACGATCTCTCTCTGGCAACAAACTGCATGCCATCCTCATCCACAAACTCCTTCCACATCTTTCCATCGTAAACATCAAACATGGTGCCAGGAACCTTTGGACCACGATTCCACATGTTGATGGCAGTTTCGAAATTGGGTCGCTTGAAAAGCTTTGCCAAGGCTGTTTTCAACGAGTTGTAGACAAAAGTGCGCTTTGCAGTCAATCCATTACTAATTCCAGACTTAAACAGACTGTTTCCACATTCGTTCTGGCGGCCAAGTTTCTTTCCAGTACAACAAGTAGGTACTTCACTATTGCTTTTATACAGAGTGTGACAATCACTGCATGCAACAAATGTTGACACACCACTTGTCATAGCATTGTATCCAGTCATCTTCTTTAAACCGGGAATACTCGTTGGGAGTCTGAAGCTTTCCCCATAGTGCTCAAGGATTGCATTAATGAAAGAGATTAATATCACGGCACCCTCATCAACAACAAAGGAAGAAATGAACATGACAAGGAAGATGGCTATCAATCTATGCCATGGATCTTCAGGAAGATTGGCTGAACTCTCTGTGAGTATTAATGATAATTAAATATTAATATCTTTCTTTATTCAAAGGTACTATCAACATTTTTGTTTATTGCTGACCTTCACTCTGCTCGGCCTCTTCTTTCTCAGCATCTTCATCAGACAATTCATGCTCAGATGAATATTCTTCAATGAGCTCATCTGTTCCAAAAAGAAAATCTTCGGCCAAAAGAGGTAAGAACCCATCGGGATATTCCATGGATGATGGTACATCATTAGAGTAACTGTCATCTATTAAAACCGAGCATAAGTAAAGTGTAAATTGAGTATAAAAAATAAAATACTATGTACATTCAATGTCCTCTTCAAATTGAATTGCTTCCATGTCCACATCAACACTGCTTTGTTGGACAGGCAAGACTATTTAAAATATTATTAATATTATAGCCCACACTATATAATTGCCATTTTATTTACGATTGATATTTCTATCCAATTCTCTGTCTTTGTCACTCTGAGCATGACGCTTGGCAGTTCTTTTGGCAGTGATCATGTAGCCAGCAGGATTGCAAATGCATTTCGAGCATCGGCATTCAACTTCATTAGCATTTGGAATGGCAAACATTTTTTTGGGTTTATATCAAAAGAGAATATATAATAGCAGTAGTTTATTGTCAGTTCCTTTATAGTTTTATTATTACTTTCAGGTACTCCGTAATCTATCTAACCAATAAGACATGCTTATATCTGTCAATGATACTAACCAAAGGATTTTCCCTGAGTTGCAATTTTTCATATACTGTTATTGATAATAACACCCCACAATTAATCATTGATTTAACACTGTTTTTGCAGTGCCTGGGATGTTATCTTGCCATGGTCATTAACAAAGAGGAACCAGATATTGGTTGTGGAGTTTGTATTTCACTCAGTTGTGTGTATACCACAGCAGGAAAGTTGAGACCTGCAACAATGTGTATAAAGGACAGCATATCTAACATTAATCTTTGTCTTTTGGGTATGACGTGGTTCCGAGACTTTGGCATTATGCTCAGACCAAAGGATTCTACGGTGGTAATACCTACTGGGTATGGATCCAGATTTGTGGAGCTCCAAGAGACTACCAAGGGACGCCAAGGGAAAGAAGTGCCAGTTTACACCGTAAACGTCAGGATGGAAATGGATGGGGATACAAGTCAAGATGAGCCAACGAGCCCTAGCTCTAATCTTTTGGTTACGTATGAGGAAGAAGTTTTGAGTCAATCCTCTGGTACCCAGGACGAGTTGCCCATCACGATTTCCACCCTCCTGAAAGACTACCCTCAAGCTTTTGCTGAAGATTCTGGCTTGGGCCTGGTAAATTTCTTGGACCATGACATTCCAATGGTTACTGAGGATCCCATCCACTCAAGACCCTACCACCTCACCTGGGAGGAAGAAAACTCATTGAAGAATGAGTTGGATTCACTCTTGAAGCTCGGTCTGATATGCCCCTCAAAAGGTCTTTGGACATCCCCCGTTTTCTTTGTGAGGAAGAGAGATGGAGCTCTCCGACTGGTGGTCAACTACTGCAAGCTTAATTCTATAACGGTTAAGGATGTATTCCCCCTGCCTCACATTGACAACTTATTGGACTTGCTTGGAGGTGCTTCTTGGTTCTCGACTTTGGATGCTGCAAGTGGCTTTTGGCAAATCCTGGTTTCTGCAAATTCTATTGAAAAAACTGGTTTTGTTACTCGTCAAGGCACTTTCGAGTTTACGGTTATGCCTTTTGGTTTAATTTCAGCGCCCTCTACATTCCAGAGAGCTATGTCCACCGTCCTGTCTTCCTATATTGGTGATTTTGTCTACGTCTTTATCGACAATATTATCATATTTTCCAAGACATTGGATGAACATGTCAATCACTTGAAGCTTGTTTTCAATGCTTGTGAAACAGCCAACCTTTGTCTCAAGCGTAGTAAATGTCAATTTGCCCAATCTTCTGTTGAGTACCTGGGTCATGTCGTTTCTGACAAGGGTCTGCTTCCGTGTAACCGTAATGTGGAGAAATTGTTTGCCTTGACTGTCCCAACCTCTACCAACAATGTACACACCTTCCTTGGTATGGCCAGATATTACAGGAGGTTTATCCACAATTATGCTAAGGTGGCTCAACCATTGACAGCTCTACTCAAGAAAGATACTCCCTTCACTTGGTCCGTGCCACAACAACAAGCCTTCCAGTCGCTCAAGGACGCTTTGGTAAATCCGCCAATATTGGACTTCCCAGATCAAACAAAAGTCCAAATCTTGATGATGGACACTTCTACCAGGGGTCTCGGAGCAGTCTTATCCCAAGCTCCTGAAAGAAACCTGGAGGAAGAAACTGTGATTGCCTATGGTTCTCGAGCACTTAGAGGTCCCGAGAAAAATTATTCTGCTACTCACTTAGAAGCTCTCGCCTTGGTTTGGGGAGTTTCTCGTTTCTGTTATTATTTGGCCGGGAGACATTTTATACTGCGTACCAATCATGCCGCTCTGGTTTACATGGTAAACAACTCAAAACCTTCTGCAAAACTGTCGAGATGGGCTGCTGCGTTAATGGAGCACGATTTCACTATTCAACACTGACCAGGCCGTGAAAATCCGGCTGATGCTCTCTCTCGTCTGTTACCCTCTTATTAACCAGACCACACATTACTGTTGTTGTGGGTAGAGTAAAAATAGGAAAGATACAAAAGAATTTGTGAGAACTTGTGTAGGGTATTTATTATCCAGAAAAAGGTTATGTTTCTACACAGAACTAACTACTGATATTTATATGTTTTCTGATTTATAATTCAGTATATGCTTTGGTGTGATATTTGGTAGTAGAAAAGGGACGGTGGATACTTTGAGACTCTTTATTGTGATTGAGAAAAAGTTAAAGTTATATCCAGTCCTTTATTCAAGAAGTGTGTTAACTTAGTATTTATAATTATTGTTATAATTCTTATCAGCTTGGATATTCATTATCATAATAGCTGTGTTATTAGTTAATAGGTATTTTGGGACTTTATCCCACAATAGATTGGGTATGGTATTTTCATATTTGGATAAGGATTTCTGGATAGTATAGTTTGTCTTGATTTTAGATAATCCAGCTATCTGGGTTTATATATCACTTTTCTCTGATATACCATTATGCCAAATACAACATTACCCCCCTCCAGACTTGACTTTAGTTAAGCGCTTGCTTTGGCGTCTATTATCGTAGTTCTTCTTGGAGATGGAGTTTGTTTTGTTTTGTGCACTGAGAATCTTGGTCTGGTCCTTTCTTGGATGTCCTCTTGGTCTTTTTACTACAAGCTCATTCGTGATATTCTGTTTGTCTCTGCGTACCCAATATTCTTGGATTGTTTGGAGATCTGTAAACTTACCCGGTGTGATCCAGGCATCTTCTTCTGGTCCATATCCTTTCCATCTCACCAGAAACTCACGCTTGCCAGCGTTGCCTCTGTGATTGATGATTGCCTGTACTTCAAACAGTTCGTCTTCGAGTATTGCCTCGTCCATCGATATCAATTTCAAATCCGATGGTGGGTAATCTCTAGGCAAGAGTGCTCCTGTCTCATCTTGTAATACATATGAGCCTCCTTTGGTTTGACGAATTACTGTGTATGGCCCTTGATATGCTGGAGCTAATTTGCTGCTTCTTGTAGGTAGTTTGATCATTACATAACTACCATTGTCAATTCTTGCAATTCGATGTGTGCTATCAAACTTTTCTTTTTGTATGGCCGTAATTCGATCGGTTCTGTCTTTAATGGCTGGAAACACAACTTCTGCCATATGATCAATACGTTTGATAAGTTCGTCATAGGTCATTGGTTTCGATGGTGTAGATTTGGGATCTCTATAGTCCTCAAAAGCGTTCATTTGTCTAGCAAACATCAGTGAAAATGGAGCAGTATTTAACCTTTTTGACATCTTATTATTGATTGCCAATTGTACAGCTGGGAGATAATAGTCCCAATCTTTTCCAGTTCCTGCTACCATCTTTCTGATGACTTGCATAGATGTCTGTACCCATCTCTCTGCTAGGCCATTTGCTCTAGGGTGGTATGGTGTTACAAGTCTATGATCGACTCCTGTATTCTGTAGTAATTTCTTCATCAGTTCATTCTTGAACTCTGTGCCATTATCAGATTGTATGATTCGTGGAAACCCGAAATCACCAAATATCTGTACTAGTGTTTTGACAATAGTGTCTGATTGTTTGTTCGGAATTGCTCTTAATAAGCAGAAGCGTGTGCAAACGTCTACCATTACAAATAGGTATACATTACTCTCTGTTGTAGGATGTAATGGGCCAGCTAGGTCGATTGCCCAGTGGTCTCCTGGTACATATGCATGGATAGGTCTTAGAGGATTATAGCCTTTCTTAGTGATATTATATTTCTGACAAGACGGACATTCTTTTACACATTCAAGTGCATCTTGGATCATATTTGCCCAATGTATACCGTTCTTGTGATTCAATTCTACTATGTGTTCTGCACCAAAGTGTCCAAAGAGATGCGCTTTCATTAATATATCTTTGCGCTCTTCTTCTGCAGGTGTCATGTAGTCTATGGTATCACTCTTTGTCTTGACCGTAAATACTCTTTGGTCCTTTGGTTTAGATGTGTACTCAATTTGTTCAAACTTCGGATTCTGCTGAGCCTCTATTTTGTCTTGAGATGGCTTCAGTGCCTCATTACCCCCCTCCAGACTATTTTCCGGGGAGAATAGACAAGATAAATAATCCGGTAACTTGTTGCTGATGCCAGGTATGTGTACCACATCATAATTATAATCAAGTAACGTATCCATCCACTGGATCATCATGGGATTTGCCACCTTTTGCGTGTGGATATATGTCAAAGCCTTGTGGTCAGTGTACAATGTGAATTTCTGTCCCCATAAGAATTTGTGGAATTTCTTAAGTGCGAATACCATGGCTAGTAGCTCACGTTTCGTCGTAGAATAATTACGTTCTGATTTTGATAAAGCTCTGGCCATAAATCCAATGTACTTCTTTTGGTCATTGATATTTTGATACAGAGTAGCACCAATTCCTAGATTGGAAGCATCAGTGGCAACAAAGAATGGTTGAGATAAGTCAGGAAAGTGCAATATGGGATTTGTTTGCAAAATGGCTTTAAGCTGCTCGAAACTCCGTTGGTGATCATTATTCCAAATCTTGGATAAGCTACCAGCGTTTCTGAGAGCATCCAGTGGCGCAGTAATGTGGGCTGCCACTGGTATGTATTCACGAAAATAATTGATGACTCCTAGAAAGCTCTGGATGTCTTTTCCTGTCTTTGGTATAGGCCATTGCAGCACATTCGTGATCTTTCTTTGGTCAATTCGACTGCCTTGTGCGTCGACTGAGAATCCCAGTAAGTAGACTGATTTCTGGGCAAAATGACATTTGTTGGGGTTCAAAATTAGATTGACCTCCGTCAATTTGTTGATAGCTTGACAAACATGATGGGTATGTTCCTCTAGATTCTTGGAGAAAATGACGATGTCATCCACAAACGTTTGTATAAAAGGCATGTCCTGGAATATCAAAGACATGACTCTTTGGAACTTTGAGGATAAGGGCTTGAGTCCAAAAGGACATCCCTGAAACATATACTGCAGATTATTGTGCGTAAATGTCGTTTTATGTTGATCCTCTTTGCGTATTTGGAAGCGATGGAAGGCGCTTTTTAAATCAAGTGTAGAAAATACACTTGCTCCTGCTAGAGTATTGAAGATCTCTCGGATTAATGGCAAAGGGTATCGGTCATCAGGAAGCAATTTATTAATGTGCCAAGGATCAAGGCATGGTCTCTTGCCCATCTTGTTTCCTTGTGCATCTTTTTTGTCAGCCAGAGTCAGTAGACTGTTCCATGCTGAGTTTACTGTCAATTTCACAATAGTTCCTTCTTTCAGCCAGTTATTAACGGCCTCATCTATGATGGGTCTTAATGCATAGGGAATAGGATATTGTCTTTGGTACGTAGTCGCAGCTTCTGGTGTGTGCAATGCCACCACCGATTCAGGTACTGTACAAAATGAATCTTTTGGTATTGCTTCATTAGCCTTAATATATGGTGTGACTGCTGAGAAAAACTTTGCTCTTTCAGCCTCTGTGCCATAGGGTGCATTGTTTGGCTCAAGATCATCTATTATGGGCTGTTCCTTTTTTATATTTTCTTTATAATCATTTGCATTCCAAGACGTGGCAACACCCGTAAAGGCTATTCCCATCTTTGGCATAATATCAAAACCAAGAATAAGATCAACACCTTTGATATTCATATCAATAAGTTCAAATTCGTGTGTAAAAGAGTGGCCATTAGCGTAACTAACTAGCAAAGGAGATGTCTTTCCTATACGTTGCACAGATTGTGCTTTACTTGCAAATGTTATGTTTCCTTCGATTTTTGTAATAGGTAGACTTATGAGTTTATTATATAGTTCTACACTAATACACGAGACTTCGGCTCCGGAGTCCAGCAAGCCCATGAGCTGATGCTCATTCTGTAATAATACAGGGGTGTTTAGTGAGAATGGATTCAATTGATATTGTTCCTTATTTGTCTTACCTAGTGAGGTATACTCCAGTTCTTCGGACAGTTTGTCCACCATGCTGCCTCTTGATGTGCGTACAGCATGCACAGCCACATTGGGCTTGCGCTGTTTATTCACAAAAGAGGTGTGGTATTCTGGGCATGTATGTCCTGGGCTCCATTGTCGGTGACAATGGTAGCATTCCTTGGCCTTGGCCTTTTCCGCATGACCGGAGATGATCCTACATCCCTCCGTGTTGTGGGTGGTATTCTTACCATGCTGAGTGCAGAAGAATCCTGCACTAGCTGGGGAACCCGAGGCTTTTCCAGAACGATGTCTGCTCGACCCGAACTGGAAAGACTGACCATCTGTGCGTCGGCGGGAGCCAGTGTGGGTCTTCTCGGCCTCGGCTCTAACCCTCTTCATGGGGCGAGTCAGCGTGATTGCCAGATCCAGGACTTGTTGGACGGTCTGCGGCTTGTGGGAGTTGCAGGTCCACCAGGCAACGTGGGTGGTTTGATGGAAGTGCGGGGTGAGGGAAGCCAAGAACCGCAAGGCCACAATCATGTCTTGCTTCACGTTGCCCTCGCGGCAAGTCCTCTGGAAACGGTGTCCATACTCTTGGACGGACTCGTCCTCTCTCATGGTCATGGTTAGCGCCTTGACCGACATTATTGCCTGCTGCTCCTCGGAGTCATAGTGCTGCTTGATCAGCACACAGGCCTCCTCCCACTTGCAGTTCTTCAACGCCAATGTACTTTTGTACCAGGCGTCGTACTCATCCACCATGGCATTCGGGAGCCATTTCGACCAGGCAATGTCAATGTGCTCCTTGCCAGTTGCGAGCACATTCTCAAACGTGGACAGGTAGAGCTCCACGTGTTGGTACACCTTGGCATCCGGGTTGGGGACGGAGTGACCAGCCAGCTGGAACAACGGAATGTCCCTCAAGTTGATGGCGGTCCCGTTGGTGTTGGTCGGGATAGGCTCTTGGGCGGCCGCAAGGAGTGTCCGGAATCTGGCCAACTGCTCGTTGGCATCGTCAACCTCCTTGCCAAGGGTCTTGGCAACCTCGTGGTCATCCTTGTCGGTGGCCTCATCCACGGCAAGCATGAGGTCCCAGGCCTTCTGCTCGTACTTGCTGATCAACCTTTCAGCTACGGCCCTGGTATTCTTGCGCCTTTCTTCTCCAGAGACGGCGCCTTGCTCAGTCACCTTGGGAGCATAGCGGGAGTCAGCTAAGCCGGAAACACACTTTTGCTCGGAAGTGGTGTCTACTTCCATGAGCTCACTTGTGCTCTCCTTGTGGGCAGGGGCCTCTTGCTGGGCAATGGTAGGGGTCTCGTTGTTGATGGAAGACATTTTTTGGATAGTGTTTTTTATAGAAGCGAGGGTTCAAAGTAAAAAATGTGATATTTGGTAGTAGAAAAGGGACGGTGGATACTTTGAGACTCTTTATTGTGATTGAGAAAAAGTTAAAGTTATATCCAGTCCTTTATTCAAGAAGTGTGTTAACTTAGTATTTATAATTATTGTTATAATTCTTATCAGCTTGGATATTCATTATCATAATAGCTGTGTTATTAGTTAATAGGTATTTTGGGACTTTGTCCCACAATAGATTGGGTATGGTATTTTCATATTTGGATAAGGATTTCTGGATGGTATAGTTTGTCTTGATTTTAGATAATCCAGCTATCTGGGTTTATATATCACTTTTCTCTGATATACCATTATGCCAAATACAACATTTGGTAATATTTTAATATTCCGACCCAGATACTTGGGTAATGTTTTAGAATTATTAATTCATTGTAGTTGTAGTCTCTCAATCAAGTATTCATATAATAAATGAAATATGTAGATGGAATATGATGATGCCATTAGATAAATATGTGTATATCTGTATATCCCATATTATGGTGATAACAATAATAATAATAAATAATAATCAATTATGTGTATGATGATCTGTGTATTGGATAATCTCATAAAGGCAGATCCATTTGACTGAAATAGCTGAGGATATTATTTTATCCTTCAGTCTTACTCTCAGATTCAGCAGTGATCAATACTCATTTACAACAACTGTATCTCGCTCTGACCGGTTTTTATCTCGACACTTATTTTTGCAAAACCCCTTTTTCTGATGGCACCCACTTTTTCTTTAAAAAACAAAAAAAAAATCCTTTATATATCTTATCCCCACTATCCATTTTATTTATTTTATCCCACCACAATTTTGTGATATCTTTCTACTTATAAAACTCTATTTGAAACAAGACATACTTTTCCAAAAATGGATTACCCATCTTACCATTCTATTCTTCGTTATCTGACTCAAACTCCCGAGTATGGGGAGAACATCTCTGATCAAGAAAGACTAAGGATTAGAAGACAAGCAAGGCTTTATGAAGCACATCAAGACAGACTCTATCTCAAGAACACCTCTCAAGTATTTGGTCAAGAACTATTACATGAGGGAATAGCCATTGAAGTTATAACCAGAGTTCATGAAGAAGGCCACCAAGGGATCAAGACCACCTGGGAAAGACTCCGTCAACAATACACTGGGCCAAAGTTGTTTGATCTCACCAAGAGAGTACTAAGTACCTGCGTTACATGTCAAATGCGGTCAAAGAATTCTCCCAAGCGTGTTGAACCTGCAAGGCCAATTCCAACGCCCAACCACCCTTTCTACCTCGTGGGATGTGATGCCATTGGACCCATTGTTCCATCTAAAGGTGGACACAGATATATTCTCATGGCAGTCGACTACTTGACTAGATGGCCGGTTGCAATGGCAGTTCGTAACATCAGCAAGAAAACTACCGCCAATTTTCTCTATAGCAAGGTCGTCATCCAACATGGGGTTCCTAATTGCCTACTCATGGACAGAGGAAGCAATTTCACCGCAGGCTACGTTAAGAACTTTCTGGACACTATCAACTGTCGACACATCACTACTTCTGCATACAGACCGCAAACTAATGCTATGTGCGAAAGGTTGAATCAGACTCTGGTTCAAGTTCTATCAAAAATTACAAGAGACGCGGACGCACAAGGCAAATGGAATGACTTTGTCGATGCAGCTCTACTGGCAATCAGAACCACCCCAAGTAGTACTACTGGACATTCTCCCTCTATGCTCTTATATGGCTATGAAATGAGGACCCCCGCCACTTGGACAGCACCAAAAGGAGAACAAGACCTATTCAATACAGCCAACATTCTACTCGAAAGGATCAAGAACATCCAAACAGAAATGGAAGAAATCTGCAAGACAGCTAGACTCAAGACAGCGCTTAGGCAAGAAGGTGACAAAGCGTGGTATGACACCAGAGTGACTCCTCGTAAGAGATTCAAGATAGGAGAACAAGTGTTGATGAAGGATCATGTGCCAACTACCAAGCTAGCTGACCGATGGATCGGACCCATGGTTGTCACTCAAACCTACGAGAATGGAACATATGTCTTGACAGGACCCAATTACCGCAAACTTCAAGGAGCAGTACATGGTGATGTCTTGGTACCATTCTCTCATCATCATTCCTTGGTTCCAGATGAACAGATCCAGCGAGGGAAGGACTACTTTCAAGCATGGCTCCAAAGACATTCATATTTAAGACAAACCAACTCTTACTTGCAAACGTAGTCTAACGGGGGGACCCTTGTTGTGCATGCACATTGTCTAAATCTCTCGACTAGTTCACAGGTAAGAAGGTTAGCAGAGATTGGTAAATGTGGTATACACACCACATTTGAGTGAAATATAAACTCCACAACCAATATCTGGTTCCTCTTTGCTAATGACCATGGCAAGATAACATCCCAGGAGCAGTTACACACCAGGCACATGTACACTTCACACTACTACAGTGATAACCGACCATTACACAATAGAGATTAATAGAACAAGGGAACTAGAATAATAACTATATAAACCACCATAATATTCTTTCTTCAATAAATAACACTCTCACAGTATCTACAAGTTCCCCCTAAAACCCTCAATTACCACAGTAAAGAAGATCACCTACCATCTCATCAACGGGTTGTACAAGATAACTTTATCTCTATTCTCATCTAAACGCAATCTCATCCTATTTCTCATTCACCCCAAAAAAAAAGATCTAAAAATTACTATAAAATACTAAAAAGAAATCAACTGAATAAATGGTCATTTTTTTACGTTCTATAATATTTTTTCTTTTCTGTATATAACTGCCTCTGGTATTGCGATTTGGTCTTCGGTTCATTTAGTGACAAGACATCGATTACATTGGAGTTATATTACATTTTTCTTGCCGCCATTTGGACATCTACACTACACAACCAAACACATCACACGACAATCCATACAAAAACAAAATTTTGATAGGTTCTAATGTGTGATAAAAGGTAGTTCACCACTGCTTTTGCACTCACAATTGGAAAGGTTATCATACTATCATTAGCTAACCATAAATTTTGAACAAAGCGCAGTATTTTATGGTTGACCAGGCCTAATATAAACTACCAAAAAAAGGCCATCATTTCTCTTTAGACTTGCTTGTCATTCTCTTTATCGTAATAGCGGGATTTAAATATTGACAATATATCGCGGGATTTAAATTTGAAATATTGAAATGATTTTTGAAAAAGACATATTTATAGAGACTTGCACTATAAACTCAGACACAAAAATGTTTGGACCTCTCACAAAAATCCTAAAAAAACGGTTTTTTTGAAAAATAAAAACATTATTTTCTCTTCTTTTTACTAATCAACACCAACATGAAAATATCATTTGCAGCAGAGAACATTCGCGGCCCATATTATAAGGCTGATGAGCTCAAGTTTGGTAGAATCATGTACTTGCACTTGGCTGAGATTGGTCCCACAAGGATTTCGGCAATTGTCAAAATGAATTTGTCAACTGTCAAGAAGATCATTAAGAGATTCAAAGAAACAGGATCTCTCCTTCCTAGAAAGAGCTCTGGACGACCAAAAATAATTAACGAGAGGATGGAGAGACATCTTGTGCAATGCGTACAGAAGAATCCATTTGCCAATTACAATCAGCTGAGATTCGCATTGCAGGAGATGGAGATTATTGTCTGTAGAGCAACAGTAATCAGTTGTCTCAAGAACCTTGGCTTTGGTGCTTATATTGCAGCTCATAAGCCAGCTTTGACAGAAAGACACAAGCAAAGAAGACTGCAATGGGCCAAGGATCATGTCAATTGGACAGATGACCAATGGAGCAGTGTAGTCTGGTCTGATGAGTCACGATTCACAGTCGAGAGCAATGATGGCGGTGCTCGGGTGATCAGACGAGTTGGAGAGAGGTACCAGGAAGGGAATATTGTACCAGTGACAAAGTGGGGCAAGGGTAGTGCCATCATATGGAGCTGTTTCTGGGCAGGTGGTTTTGGCCCTTTGGTCTTCCTCGAAGGCAATGTAAACCAAGACGTATATGTCAACACTTTGGCCCAGAACTTCCTTCTCTGGGTCAAAAATCTGGCAGAGGAACAGGATAAGGAGTTCATACTCCAAGAAGACGGCGCTAGCTGCCATACTGGCTCCTATGCGAAGTGGTGGAAAGAGGGTCATGCAATCAAGGGCTTTGAGTACTGGCCTGCTCAAAGTCCTGATTTAAATCCCATTGAGCACGTTTGGTGGGCCCTCGAAGTAAAGATGAGTGAAGTAAGGGCCAGTATCCAAAATGTGGCCGATTTGAAGGTTGCAATGCAACAACAATGGCAGATACTGGGCACTGAACTTGCTTCACGTTTAGTGGGGAGTATGCAAAGTTGATGTCAGGCAGTGATTGATGCAAAAGGCAGTCATACTAAATACTAGTTTGTTATTTTTTTTTAATAAATAAATACTTGACATGTATATCTTTTTATGCTTCAAGTTTGGATGCTCTAGCTATCATCACTGTTGAGATATTAAATGTTGAATATATGTAAGCATTTCTTTTCTTGAAAAATTATTTGCATAGGTCCAAACATTCTTTTATCTGAGTTTACCAGAATATTATATTGAGATGGATAGAAAAATAGAATTTGCGGCTATATATAAAAGAGTGATTTAGTTAATAAAAAATAGCTTTAGCATAATATGATCTTACCTTTGGATATGCAGCTAAGTGCAATAGAGAGCCCCATAATATATTTATAAGTAGTTATCTATGAATAATAAAATATATTGAGTAAAAAATATATTTACGAGAGGAGGAAAAGATTTAATTATCAGAGTATTTTGCGGTAATATTTAGGCACAAAAGAAGAAGAAAATAAAAAGAAAAAATAAATACTTTGTATTAAAAGGCTGTTTGACCCTGATAAAATGCAGGTAGTAAAAATGATAATCCAAAAGAATATGCCCGCTGTCATTTTCACATCTTTGTTGTTTAGAGTTTATTAGGTTGAGAAAGATGTCTAGATATAGAATAAGAGTGTACACAATGCTGTTAAATAGCAATAAAACTACAAGACAATTCATTATTTTCAGTCAATCTCTTTACTTACAATTATACTACAGGGTGGAAAACGAATTCATTCATGATTTGAAAGTCCGATTTTAT
Organism: Phycomyces nitens; assembly: GCA_022702545.1. NCBI lineage: Eukaryota > Fungi > Mucoromycota > Mucoromycetes > Mucorales > Phycomycetaceae > Phycomyces > Phycomyces nitens. The sequence goes on from JAHRBC010000003.1 coordinate 7,777,611, forward strand.
CTTTAATGCATCTTCTATATTTTGTTTTTTCTTATTCTCTTTATTCTTATAAACATGACACCTTCAAACTCAACCCATAAAGAGGAGAGCCCTCGCAGACAATATATCCGCCATTCATCTGATGAAAAGTTGATTATGATTGGAATGCACAAGGCAGGATTGTCTGTTGCAGAAATTTCTCGACGCGAGAATATCAAGGAATCAACTCTTCACAAAATAATAAAAAGATACTATAAGACAAAGTCTGTTGAAGACCAGCCTCGCTCAGGAAGACCCAAGCTTCTCAATGCTAGAGACAAATGGCATTTGGAAAGGATCGTGAGAAGTGATCGCCACAAGACATTAGGGGAGATTACTCGTGAGATGGAGGAGGTGATTGACATGCCCATCTCAAAAGTCACCATTAGCAAGACCTTGCATAGTCTTGACTACAATTGCTGCACTGCGTTGGCCAAGCCTTACTTGACTCAAGCAGACATGGCTGCACGTCGAAAGTGGGCTCAAGCAAGAATGGAGTGGAATGAGGAATGGAAAACCGTAATTTGGAGTGATGAGTCTCGGTTTTCCCTTTTTAAGAGAAATGGAAAGACACACGTGTGGAGAAAACCAGACGAGAAGTATCGTCCTGACTGCCTCCAACCAAAGATCCAAGGAGATGGAGGATCGGTCATGGTGTGGGGCTGCATTTGGGCTGGAGGTGTCGGACCTCTTGTTATACTTGAGGGCAATATGAATGCAAAAGTATACACTGAGGTCCTCCAAGAGCATTTTAAGCCCTACTTTGACATGCTGCCCCGTAAAGACAAGGCCGAGTACCGTTTCCAAGAAGACAATGCTACTCCCCACAAGGCAGCTATGTCAAAAAAATGCAAAGAAGATCTTGGGATCGATGTTCTTGAGTGGCCTTCAAAGAGTCCAGATTTGAGTCCTATCGAGAATATCTGGAGCCATCTCGACAACCTTGTGCGCTCGAGAGAACCTCAGCCAAGAACACTGGCAGAGTTGGAGGAGGCTCTGAAAGAGGAGTGGGAGACGATTGGTAGAAGTGTGTGCACGAAGTACTGCATGAGTATGCATAACAGGCTACTGGATATCAAAAGATATAAAGGTGGGCCTGTTTCATACTAAATAAATCTTCATTTATTTATCAGTTAAAGGTCTACTACTAAGCTTTATTATAGTTGCATTTCATGAGCCTAGCTTTTTTATTTGAAGAATATAAGGATTACAAAGAGAAGTTGCTTGAAGCTATTCATGTCGGAGTTTAAAAACTGGAATTACTTTATTCTTAACCCTGTAGTTATATTTCTCTTCCTCCTTATGAGAATAAACATGATAATAATTGACTTATTTATTATTTCTACTGCAATCAATTTCACAACATATTTACAAGAAGTAGAAATAAATCACAAACAAATATCACATCTAAAAGGCTCTACTTTATTATTCTATCCAATAGAACATATTGAATAATATAATCGCCGTCAAAAATAAAAAAGTTTATTATGTTTAACTTCAGTCTACTAATGGTAAGATAATATAGTAGTTTGCTACGAATGAAACCACTCAATTTTTGTAATGAAGGGTAGATCGACTAGGAATATATTGTGGCTACAATGTATATTTAAGTTTTGTGCTGTTTGAGGGCATTTAAATATTCTACATTAGATTCTTATACACTTTTTTCACAAATTATTTGTTGCAAAAAAATTAAAATATTACTCATTTTTAAAAAAATGATTTTTTCATTTTTTGAAAAAATAACCAATCATTTAAAAGTTTAAAAATCGTTCAACAGCAGAAGAAAATTTCGTTCATTTTTACTCCTCTGATAAAAGTGGATTGCATTGTGTTTGAAGATACCCTGGCCTGGATTATTTGAGTATCCATTCCTAATTAGGGAATTTTGATCATAAACTTTTATTTTTGCTTTTATTTTGGGGAATTCTTGATACACTCCCTCAATACACTCCCTCCGCCAAAAAATCAAAAAAGTGTGACGTAGACTTTTCGTGAGGATTGTAATTATTTCTTCATACACTCCCTCAATACACTCCCTCCTACACTCCCACCAAAAGAAAATCAAAAAAGTGTGACGTAGACTCTTTTGTAAAGAGTGAATTTCAGTGTTCATATTTTCAAACCTTCTTTGAACTTTACTTTGTCAAAATGTTTTCTCAATCTAATCGAACTTGCGATAACATGAACACCGAATTCAAGAAAAGCTTTGCCATTGGCAGACAATTTCAATCGAAAGAAGATCTAACCGAAACTGTCAAAAGCTTTGGAAAGAAATACAACATCATCTTTTCTGTCAAAAGCTCGAGTCTTAAGCAAGGCAAATTTGCTTACATTTGTAAGCATGGAGGATTAAAACGTGAATTGGAAAAGAATTCTGCTGGAATTGAGAAGCAAGAATCAATTGAAGGCGCCGAGACCATGAAGAAAGAAGTGAAACGGAGCACCCAAAAGTTTGATTGTCCTGCTTCTTTCAACTTGTTTGATTTTGCCATAACTAGAAGCAACATGGAACACAATCATCCCATCTCACAGGACAATACTACTTATGCAGTCAATCGTAAGCAACCACCTGAAATTATGGAACGAATCTACACTTTGCTGGCTAGTGGGCATAAAGACCCAGTTACAAGTGTTATGGACGTAAGTGCACATATCAACACTTGGCAACTATTTCTAAATTATTTTTACCTAGACTTTGAAAGCGTTGAATGTAACGAATATCATCAAAAAGGACATTCATAATATACAAACTCTTTTTTTGAAGAATGAGAATGGAAAAGAAATGTTTCTCCTTATATCCTATCTTGAAAGCATTGGATATACTGTTCGCATTCAAGTAGAGACGAAAGGAGACATGCAAGAAGTCAAAGGAATCTTCTTTATTCACCATGCAGCGATTCAGGAGGCAAGAATTTGGCCCGAGGCGGTTATGATCGATGCGACCTACAAGACCAATGCCCACAAGCTGTCTCTTGTAAATATCGTTGGCACAAGTAATGCATCCTCTGATAAAGGAAGCAATAAGCTGCAAACTTTTGCAATTGCAGCAGCTTTTGTTAATTCGGAAACCGAGGCAACATACACATGGATCCTAGAGGAGTTGCGAGAGGCCATTTGGCCTACAAATGAACACCCTTTGCCATCAGTTTTTGTCACTGACAACGAGCAAGCTTTGCGCAACGCAATTGATGCCATTTTCCCAGAAAGCCAGCACTTGCTCTGTTCCTGGCATTTGTGGAATACCATGGCAACAAAGCTCCCAATTGGAATAATCGATTCAGCTGAGTATAATCTTCATCGTGCTCAAGCTGAATTGGACTTCAAGGCGATCATGTCTAGCTTTGACGAAGCAAGCTATAAGGAGGCGCTTGGCAGCTTTGAACAGCTGATCACAACCCATGGCTATTTCAAGAACAATGGAAGTTTGGCACTGCGTTACTTGAAGGATGTGTAAGTTAGAGAGTTTTTGTTAAAGTCTTTTGCTAATCATAATCTTGTATTAGCTTGCTCCAGGATGATGAGGTCAAACACTGGGTAGGTATGTATGCCAATGATCACCCTCACATGGGAAACCGAACTTCTGGAAGAGCAGAAAGCTTCCATTCAGGTCTGAAAAGAGCTTTGGGTAGCCAGTCTGCTTCCAAGCTTACACTTACTGTTAAGCGAATGAATGCATACTACGAGCAAAAGGTAAATGATTAATCCCAGAAAACCTACCATCCATATTTTAACTTTTTTAAAAGAGAGCAAATCGCTACAGAAAGCTGAATGTTGAGAGGATCAGCATCGATTCAGTTCTGTTTGACAGAGAAAAAGATTTTAGATTCAAACATCTTGCTTTTAAAGTGGTCAGATTTGCAATGGACAAGATCAGGACAAACACAATCACCAGCCTGCAATCTGATTTTGTTTCAAGAGGTGCCAATTGCAAGTGCTGGGATCGCATCAGATACAAGCTGCCATGCCCTTGCATCATTGCTGCTAGTCCTGAGGTTTTACCTCTTGATATTGTTGATATGCGCTGGCGGTTTGAACATGACCAAAGTTTGTATCTTGAAAGCAACTATGCTAAGTATAACCTTTATATGTTCTGACTGATATTTCTTTACATAGACTTTGAAGAGAAAAAAGAGAATGTCCCTCTCAGCTGTGTTGTTGAGTCTGATCTAGAGGACAAAGAAAACTTAGGTAAGTGCTAAGAATCTATGGAGGCTTCTAGGGGTGCATTTATACAGGTAAGTATAATATCAGAGTACCGTTAAAAGAAAATAAAACTAATTTATGATAAAGAGGGACCTTGTTTTTTCTTGGAAATAAAACCCAAATAAACCTGATTACCACAACTTTCATAAAACTTGGCTATTATATATGCTTTATTAAAGGCTTAATTTTAATGACCCATAAATCATATTACATACTTTATTTGCGCTTCTATGAATGCCTCCCAAGTGCCAGTAAAGAACTCTAAATTAATTGCTTCATGTGCTTGTCTTATTTTTACATAAATAATAGAATCTGTAGATAATTCTACTGCCAACTCTGTTTTGGTTTCTGAGCCAACTTCCTCTGTTCAGAACGACGATAATGACTATTCTTGTAGTAAGAAAAGAGTTTTTTTTTTAATTAGATAAATGCTAAACACATTATGATTATCTGTTTATGTTTATTAGGTGAAGATTTCGAGGTGGATGAAGACGCCGAAGATTGCGATGATGATGAAACTGATCCTACGAGTGCTTTGTTGAAAGATGAAAAAGATGCTGATCAATTTGATGAAAGTAAGCGTACAAAATTATATTGGTCATTTCTTGAAACTCTTGTTCTTGGTCTAATGACTCGTGTTTTTTATATAAAATTTAGATCTGAAAAAAGCCTGTTCATCCAACAAAGAGGTCTTACTAGCACGTGTAGAACAACTTCTTCATGGGATATACAACACGGTCGCTTTATACAGTACCCAGCAAGAGATTTCCGATGCAATCAAAATTTTGGAGAAAACAGAGGCAGCAATTCTTAAGCCAGCTATAAATATGGATCTCTTGATGCCTCCTTCGACCAACACCAATCGCAAAGGCAGAAAGTCAAAGAGAGGGGTTAAGAGTGGAACAGGACGGCTGAGAATCCTCCAAGAGCTATTCGATGAAAGCCAAAAAAAAGAAATCAAAAAAAAAGAAAAAATCAAAAAAGAAGAAGAGGAGCTTAACAAGAAGAAAAGACAGTTGGAGATTGAAGAAAGACATGTCAACCTCGAACAAAAAAAAAGAAAGTTGACATTGCTTGTACGTGCTGTTGATGGTAGCTTCTCTTATCCAGACAAAAGCACCATTGAAGCCAAAAAGGATATACCAAGCGCCGCAGGAGATTTATCTCATCGCTCCTCTGCATATGATAGGTATGTATAGACTAAAAACAGTGCTTATAAACAACTAAATATTGGGCCTATTTTCACTTAGTTTACAAACATATCGCAATGCAAAGAAAGATACTCCTTTCCAATGGATACACACGCAGTCAACTAGAAATGCAATTGCTGCCATTCATAGTGTTGGTGCTGATGGTAACTGTGGCTTTCGAGCTGTCAGTTTTGGTGTACACAAGGACCAATGCAAATGGATGGATGTAAAAGGTGATATGCTAAATATGTATATGAGATACAAAGACACTCTATACAAAGCAATTGGCACAGATGCTGTAGTCCAGTATGAAGAGGAGAGAATGATCAACAGACTACAATCTAGCAAATCGCCTTGTTTGGGACAAACGGATCTATCCTTGTGGTTCAGCACCTTTATCTGCCCTCAAATTGTTGCTGACACATACCAAAGACCTGTCATCATCTACACGTACTCTGAACATTCTGTCAGAACCACGGGCAAACTGAATGCATACCATGAATCTCAGGTTTATTGGCCACTCATCCACATGGAATTAACATCTGCAGACAATCCGATCACACTCCTTCTTTCGTTTTCACACTTTTACTACGTTGAATTTCAGCGTACTCCTACAGGCCGAATGAAGAAATTCGATAAGCCAACTCTCAACTTTGACCATGTTCGAATTAGAGAGGCATTCCCTCAGACATGCAACAGTGTCGACTACTCGGTCCTTTTTAAGAGTTAAAAAAAATATATTATATCAATTACAGTACTAAAATTCACTTTTACAAAGAAAAGTCTACATTAGTTTTCTTTGATATCCTTGTGGTGGGAGTGTATTGAGGGAGTGTATGAAGAAGACATTCACTTTACAAAAAAAAGTCTACGTCACACTTTTCCATTATCTTTTGGTGGGAGTGTATTGAGGGAGTGTATGAAGAACTAATTACAATCCTCACAAAAAGCCTACGTCAGACTTTTTTGGTTTTTTGACGGGCGGAGTGTAATAAGGGAGTGTATCAAGAATCTCCCTATTATATACCCTATCCCACAGTTAAAGCAACAATGCAGAGAGTGAAAAAAACCGGTACTGCCCTTGTTAAAAAATGTCAGGAAAGACCCTGTATATTGAAAGATCGTGATATAAGATCTCTCAGTAACATCGTGCGCAAAGATCTAACCGCGACATTAGACATCATTACAGATGAGATTCAGACATCATCAGGTTTTGCAATCAAGAGAGATGCCATTCGAAAGTACCTAAAGAAACTTGGGATTCGGTCATGTGTAGCTGCAAGAAAGCCTTTGTTGCTGGAAATGCATATAAAAAACCGCCTGAGGTTTGCTAATGAGGCTCGTCGTCGCAATCAGCAATGGAATCGAGTGATCTGGAGTGATGAGTCCAGATTCATGGTTTTCCCGAGGGCTGGAAATGTTCGTGTGTGGCGCACAAAGCAGCAGAAGTTCAGAAGAGGATATGTTGTGCCAAGAGTTCAAGGTGGAGGGGGTTCAGTGATAGTATGGGGCTACATTTGGGCTGGAGGTGTGGGAAAGCTTATAATTGTTGATGGTATGCTAAATCAGCACAAGTACATAAGACTTTTAAAACGTGATTTTATGCCCTGGTTTCGAAGTCTTAAGCAAAGGAAACATGGAGAATTCATTTTCCAAGAAGATAATGCACCCTGTCATAAGGGTTTGTTGGCTGAAGAGTACAAAAAGAAGGTGAATCTTTCTGTTATGGCATGGCCAGCAAACAGCCCTGACCTGAGCCCAATAGAGAACATATGTTCCTACTTGGAACATAAGTTGAGAGCCAAGAAGGTGAAGCCTACGAATAAACACTCTTTGGCTTGTTCACTACAAGAAGAATGGAAAAGAATACCCAAGAAAGTTGTAGAATCCCATTGCATGTTAATGACAAATCGGATTCAAGAACTAAAAAAATCATGGATCTCATACTCATTACTAAATCATAAAAATAAATTGCATTTTTATATTTATATATATTATATCTATCATTCATAATTTTTTCAGCCTTGTATCTATATTTTATCCTGATAAAAAGATGTAAAGAAGTTGTGCATTTTCATTGAAAAGTTTCGGAATTCTAAAAAAGCTACTGAATTAATTTAGGTCATGGTAGTGTCACGCGGTGTGTTGTCTTTGGACAAGAAGTGTCCAAGAAGATAGACGAAGAGAGAGAGAGAGTAGAGAGGGAGAGAGAGAGAGAGAAACAGAGATTCTTGACACAGTATCCAATAATTCGTAGCTTAGCAAGCAAATAGAATTATTCTTCAGGAAGAGGTTTCGAATTTCAAAGTTAAGAGAAGAGAAGTTAAGGGTAGAATTCCATTATTTATTTCGTTAGATCTTTGTTGGTATTTATATTAATTAAAATGGAAGAAATCGGGAAAGGCTGCTTAGTAAAAATATGGAGTACTCACTCTTGAAAAAGGGTGGCATGCCAATTGCTAAGAAGATGGTGTGCTTTCGATATGGACAGAAGACGGAGAACCACAAACACGGCGTGACAGTAGCAAAGGAAATCTTATGAATAAAAAAAGAGAAGAAGTCTCTGGTCTCAAGATAGAACTTGATAGTCTTGAATTCCCTCTTGAAAAGATCATAAATTATGGAGGTTACAAGGGTATTAAACTGCTTGCTGCTTTAACATTTCACTCATTTCACTTACTAACAAATAACTGAAATTTTAATTTTTAAATGATTGGTTATTTTTCCAAAGAGTGAGCAAATCATTCTTTTAAAAATGAGTGATATTTTAATTTTTTGTGAGCGAATAATTTGTGAAAAAGTGTATACCAGTAGGTAGGATAATTCAGTTCACCCCATATCTTTTTAGTCTACTACGGATCATAATCATATATTACCAAAAACATAGTAAAACTATACAATTCAGTAGCTTATTTTATAAGTTTCATCTACATAATACTCTTAGACTTTTGTAGTTGTATATACTCGAATTTCTATTGATCCGGGGAGAAAATCAGTATTTACTGCTATAATTGGTTCCAACCATCAAATATAACGATGGGATAGGAGTGGGTATTACATTATGGGCGCTACAAACCTTGTACTATTATTACAAAAAGATAAAAAATATTCTGGCATAAGATTGCTAGAGAGTAACCTGCTGTCAAAAACGTCGAGTATTGTCAAGTTTAAATAATACATCAAGAGTATATTACACACCTAGACGTGCTGTTCAGATTTTACAATCAAGATACTGTCAAAGGTAGATTTAATCTCTATCAAGGTTTCCAGAGGACACAATAAAAACTAACAAAAATCTTGACGCATGTCACTGCAAAATACAACAAATACTGACAAAAAGAAGTAAGCAGCCAGTCATTTTTCAATTGGTTTTACTATTTTTTTTTGAAAGGCCAGAGAAATGGAAATCCCTTTCTTTTAGTCAGGACAAAAAGAAATGATTGCATTAGTTGTGTTTGGCGGTGGTATGTTTAACAAGGATATTGTGAAGATCAAGGGACTCTGGAGTGGAGTTGTGGGGTGATTTTACAGAACATTGAAAAACATGAGCCTGAATGCAAGTTGATTGCTGTACCAATCGACGAATTCAAAACGGCGAAAACGTGTAGCCTATGCTTTGGTGATCTGGATATCATTAGAGCCCCCGACTTTAAAGGTTATGATGTTCTCCATTGTGCGAAATGTGACAAGCTATGGCAACGTGATGTTAATGTTGCTCTTAACATGATGACAATCGCAAGAAACATTTGGATGGGTCAAGGAAGACCACACGTTTTCAAACAAAATAAAAAGGATCAAGAAAACAGTTGAAATTAATATTGGTCCTCAACTAAAACAAGTATCGCTGTAAAAAACTTGGTTTCCTTTTTTTTAAAAAGAAGCAAGATAATTACAGGTAAGTACATCTAAACATAAATTTCTATTATTAAAATTAATTTAAATTTCTTTTTACTTTTTACTTTGTCCAAAAAAAGTATACAGCTTGTCTAAAAAGAAACTAACATCGTCTCAATCTCAAGTAAAAATACTGTATTACAGCAATATAAATATCAAAAGGCTATAGAAAGAAAAGGTCATTGTTAAGCTTCAATTGACCGGCCACCATACTATCTACGTAGGGTATATTCAAGGCATTTTAATGAATAAACTAAACTTATCAATTTTGTCCTCTTGCAAATAATTAAAGAATTTCCACTTTATAAGGGCTGCTGTTGGTATCTTGGGAATTTTTACAGCTACTCTAGATTATCAACTAAAAGGTTTCTACCAAACAATAGAATATTGTCCTTGTCTTGATAATCATACCTGTATATCTTGCGGGTCAAATAACAGTGATAAATATGATTATTATTATTATTATTTAAAAAAAAGACAGGTGATATGTTATTTATTTTTGGTCGTTTCAAGTGAGCTTGATATTCATACTAGACAGTCAAGTTCAATCTTTCATTGCGTGCATGTGAGCTAGAGGCCTATATTCCAAATTCTCGCCACAAATGACAGAATATCTATTATATAAAGGCGATCTATGCCCAATCCTAAATACCCAGTTGTCACCACTAGTTGAAAATCTAAATATATAAATAATAACAACAAAGATATTTTTTTATATCTGTCTAATATTGGCTGCTTACCATGACAAAACCGGCTTGTGTACCTTTTAAATATATCCTTACCCGTGTCCATTGTTTTCAAGACGCAGTTTTATGCGTCTTGTTTTTATTTTGACGCCACACGCCTTGGGGAGCTGCACAATAGCCATTTTACGTCTACTCAAGAGACATATACTATTCCAACATGTCTTATTTTTTAAGATTTGAATTGGCTTGGAACACTGACCATTTGATAAGCAGGATTGGTCGGCAGCTCTAATGTAAAGAAAGATTAGCCAAATCTCCAAGACTCAAAAAGTTTCTTTTATAAAAGTCTGTACAGGGATTTGGGAAGATGTAGATTATAAATTGTAATGCTATAAACCTGTATCTTTACCTGCTGTTGGGTTTATTTTGGATATATTGCTATTCATGATGACCAAAACAAGAAAGACAAGACAAGACAAACAAACAAACAAAGTGATGACTGCGGTATGGATATAGAGTAAAACATTGGTTACCGCAATTATTTGGGTTCAAGATGCGATTAGTTATAAAAGTAATATTTTGCGACATAACATACATCATGTTTGTTGATGTTCTTGGTACTCTCAGGTATCGTAAAACCGTCTCTTTTTAATTTTTATTTTGTTTATATACAAACAATAGACTATTTATCATGTCCAATTTAAGTTGTGCACGATACTTGGTGTTTGTTTATAAGCTATAGAGCCTAGACGCGTTGGTTTCTGCTTTGCTTATCACTTTGGTTTTTGGACCCTTCCTTGGCTAACAAAAAGCTCTCCCCCGTCTGATACCTGGGTTCATTAAGCGTCCCAGCCAGTGCTTTTACAAACAAGAGTTTCTAGAGTTTTCTACTATATACAATTATTATTTTATTTCACAAAATAAATGGCTATTGATTGGGAATTATGACATCTATAAAGAATATCACACCATAGTCTGAATTACTTGACCCAATTAAGAAATACTTCCCAAACATGTATTTGCTCTGACTATGCTAATTATAATAATTATAATAGAAGGAGGATGGACTAAAAGAATAAACTCTGAAAATACTTATGCACATGTTGAGTGATCTTTAGATTTATGGCGTAATTGGCCTGAAAATAAAGCTATGTATTTAAAGCTTTGGTTGCTAGTAAATACACTCGCCAAATCGGCCTGATAAAATAGATAACCTCGACAGTCTTAAATTGGCAATAAATGATGATAAAAAGACATTTAAATGAACTGTGATTTGGGTTGTGGGTCCCTTGTGTGAAAGGCTTATTTTTATTTCCCACAATCAGTCTGTGTGACCTGGTACATGATTGGCCAAATAGACAATATATTTGCTTAATTTGGTATCCTTACCATGCTCGCAATAAACTATCGAAATGTCGCCATCGGATGGCGCAATGGTTGGAACGATTGCGATTGGTCAGAGTCGTGATTAGTTTTACCCATATTTTTCAATTGTTATTTGAATAAGAATTAATTGAGAATCTTTACCGACCATTTTACACCTCTTCCATTTTTTTTTACAAGTTCAATACCTTACTTAATACCAATGCCAAAATCACCCTCTTCGCCAACCACCCAGCTGCCACCAATCTCAATGTTTGGCCGACCTCATCCACCCACAATCCTGCCCGTATCCCCACCCCAGACCACCCATGAAAAATCCAGTCTTAATAAATCAATGCCAATTCTCCCAAAACCCCACAACGATTACAGTCATCATTCACCATATCATACCTTACCACCAACTACCAACCACAACCAGCTCTACTCACTCTACCCACCTCCACCTTCTGCCGAGTCTGATCCACAATCCCTATGGTCTCTTTGGGGCCAGTTCCAGCAGTCGCGCTCAATCCAGCCTCAGATATCCTCAAACTCGGAAGAATCCCAGCGAAGATCATCTGACCCAACAAACGTACAGTCACCATTATCTGCAGACAAGGGCTTATCGTCAGAAGAGGTCCTGGCAGAAAAGCGTCGCAGAAATGCCGGTGCATCTGCTCGCTTCAGAGATCGAAGAAAGCAGCGTGAACGAGAGCTCCAGGACAAGTACAATCTTCTCGAAAACCGAACAAAGGCGCTCGCAGATGCCCTGAGGCGTCTTGAGCCTGATCATCCCCTTGTCCTACCACACCAAACCGACCTAACCAACCACAGCGACAGTTCAAATAGGCTTGGGTCTGCCTCACCCTCTCCAGAACCACACTCCCAGAATGCAACGGATCTTACCGACCGAGTCAGCCAACTGGAGCGTCTAATGACTCTCTTTAGACAGGAAAAAGAAACCGACACCTGTAAACTGGAAGAACTCGAAAAAGAGGTAGGCTTTATCTCAACTGCTCATTACATAAACTAACAGTCATTTCCAATCACTAGAACTTTTATCTACGTTCTCTCTTGGTTCCAGTCGGTCGACCAAGGTCGCATAGCAACAGCCGATCAGCACATTCCATGGCCCCAACCCCACCATCATCCGTGTCTCCTCTACTGTCCAGAAAGGCCCGTCCAAAGATTGACGATGAATATGATGAGGATGAGGATGATGATGAAATTGAGTCCCACGAAAAACCAAGTAAACGTATCTGTAGTCCCCAAGATAAGGACAATTTGGCTAGCACATTTTAGAGATAACCAATAATCCCCCTCTACGCATCTTTATACCATTTATCCCCTACTTTTTTTGTATATTTTCAATAGTCCAAACCCCTCGCTTGCATTCACTGTCAATATAAATATAATAATATCTTTTTTTTTCTCTTTATTATTAAAATGATCAATTGTATATGTATATATGAATGTGTAGTATGTACTCTTGAAAATGAGGGGTTTGTTTGCGAAAATACACAATTTTTGCCAAAAGATGAGCTATAGAAAGCAAAGATATATATATATATATAAAGAAAAGAAAGGCAAATGAAATGAAAAAAAAGAAAAAGAAAAAGAAAGAAAGAACAAATCTTGCAAAATAATATATATATAAAAATAAGATGAAACAGATGTTAGGGGTATCAAAAACAAGGTGGTATTTGGCAAGGTAGAGGGCGACACTTTCTTTGTTTCTGCCCCTCCCCCATTTTTTCAATAATAGCAAGAATCAAGGCTTTTTTTGGTCTACTTGGCCAGCAGCTAGTTCAGGTGGGAATACGGCGGGCAGCTCTACAGCCTCAGAAGATGGGTCGGAAGGTGTCTGGCAGGTTTCTTGATGTGCTTGTGCTTGTGCGACTGCATACATGTTGGCCATCATTGCAGCTGCGGCCAGTGCCTGAGACTGAAGGCCAGGCGAAGAATCAAATGTGGTGTTTTCTGGTAGAGGTGACACTGAACAGCCTCGAAACTTTTCTAAAAATGTCATTAATTGCATGTCGGTATCTTGACCAGCAGCCTGGGTTTGTGCCTCACTGCCACCAACGGACTGCTGCTGGTGGGATGCAGTCACGGCGGTTGCAGCGGCCATGTAGTTGGCATGCAGAACAGCAGCAAGTTCTGGGTGGGTGAATGAAGGATGGGCAAGGCCTTGATGACCACGGCTAGCAGGATTGGAGTCGTCCATAACCATGTTGATTTCCTCGACCAGTCGCTTGTAGCCCTGAACATGCTGCAGTTTTAGTTTGGTCAAGAGTTGTTTCACACGTTCGGCGATCCGTTGACGCTCCCGAAGATCAACATAGGAACTCGAGAGCACCTTTTGGACTAGACTGACACCATGAACCTGGTCCTGAAGCACTTCATCAATCACGGTATCGGTTGGGGCAAAGAAAAGGGTGTCGAGGATAATCGCACGAGCCTCGGGTTCCTGGCGCTGGTTGATCAGCTTGAGAACGGTCAGGGAGGCCAGTTTGTGAGTACAGAGACGGGGAAGATGAGGAGTGAGGCGAGGAGCAAGAACGCTGTAGCGACCCTGGATACCTGATGTGTCGAGGAACCAGATTAATAACAGAGCACCATTGGCATTTGTGGCCAGCAATAGGGCTTGTTGTACAAGTGTGGCCGCCACATATTTCTGCTGTCTTTTTGTGATATGGGGACTCTCGAGAGTTGCTCTGACGGCCCGTGAGCCAAACCTTCCCTGGGCAATCTCCCAGCAGTTGTCTACAATCGCATCAAATATAAACTGGTTCTTGTCTGGGCCAAGGCCGAGACAGCACTGGACAACATAGTTGCCGAATTGATCGAGCAGTAGGGCCGGGACATATGGCCTAAGATGGGCACACAGGGTGTTGATCTGGGCAGGCAGTCGGGCAGTATCGATGATCTTTTGAGCAGCCCACGTACCATTTTTGTGGACACCGACCGAGGCCAAGTAAGGGGCAACGCTCTCGAGCAAATGGGATTTAGCAGTCTCGGAACATCGCTCAAACAGACGCTGGACAACCGTGTTCCCAATATAGTCTATAAATCGTTGTAATCATCATCATCAAAAAAGAATACCCCTCAATTTTGTTAGTACTCTGTGATATTAAAAAATACAAAAATAGACACACAATACAAACAATGCGCACGCACGTACGCACGTACATCTGCACATACGTCTTCAATACCTACCACTACACAGCTCCACAATTTCCTCGGTGCACTCGGCAGCAATCGCGTCGAGCTCCTTGAGGGAGATATAGGGCGATTCAAGCTTCTTTCTAAACTCCCTTAGACGGGAAATGTCGATACGTCGAGACTGGCCAAGCTCAGGAGCAGGTGCAATTGTAGGGTAGTATGTGGTTGAGTGATGGAGCTCTAAAGAACCATGAGTATTGTGCGACCGTAGACCAAGGGGCTGCCAGACATACCATCAAAAACCGGTCCTTGTCTATCACAATCTCCAAACTCTCGCATGATGAGCTGTCTTTCGGCAGACACGGCCGAATACACACTAGGAGTATCCATATCGGCCATCATGTACATCACACGCTGAGGCTGATAGCCACCATCTGCACAAGGGGTCCTGCTCGTATCAGATTCAATAATGTCGCCCCCTTCTGCAGATGGTGCTGGGGTAGACAGGACAACGGGCAACTTTGAAGGCTCCTTTGCAAACCCAATTCGCACTGAACTACCAGGCCCCAAAAGTTCCTTTCCAACCAAGGCTTTCTTGGCTCGAACGGCATCCTCTTGGAGATTAAAGTTGACAAAGCCGCAGTTCTTGTGAGTCAGGATGCGGGCAGACTCAATTGAGCCAAAGGGCGAGAACAGGGCCAGTAGACAGTTGGGTGTGGTTGTTACTGGAATATTTCCGATCCCTAAAACAAACATTAGATGGCGATAACAACAATATTTTACATACACAATGCACGGGTGGGACCTTGGGAGGGTGTAGAGGGTTCGGTTGGCGCTGGCTGTGGGACTGCCTCTGGCCGACCAAAGCCGACCTTGACAGAAGCACCACCAAGACGACTGGCGAGCTTTGAGGACACGGATTGCTTGGCCTTGAGGGCGTCCTCAAGAGATTCGAAATTGACAAACGCACATTCACGATCGGGGAGAATGCGGATGCTGTTGATGGGTCCACAGGGGCCAAACAAACTTGTGAGATCGAGAGTGGTGAGAGAGGGGTCAATGTTGCCTAGCCAAAGAGAACGGGTTGGGGTCTGGGTGGAGCTGAGGGCCGGAGAAGTCTTTTCGGAAAGAGACGAATGGTCGCAATCCTCAATGTCTGTTGGCTCGAGGTCTTTTGGTTTGGCAGCCCTTGGACTCCTTGGACTCCTTGGACTCCTTGGACTGGCTGCCCCTGACCAATCCTCGGCGGTAGGCGTGTCAAGGGAGGGACCGGAGGCAGCCTTGCGCTGGCGGGCAATCATCTCTAGAAGATCCGCACTGCTGTTGGAGCTCCGCAAGAGGTTGCGAGGACGATGGAGAGGTTGGTTGGAGTCTTGCCAGATTGAACGCGAGGGAGGAACGGGCAAAGGATGGCGTGCATCGGGACCCATGCTGGTTGCACGCGGTCGTCCCTGTTGCAATAGCCGCACACTGGCAATAGACGGTAGAGGTGCCTGTGGTGGTTGCCATGGCATATCGTCCTGGAGACCGAGCGAGGCAAGGGTGCTTGTGATCGTATTGCTGTCATCGCCCTTCATCAACTGGTCAGTGGTTGGGGTTGTGGGACTGAGGAGCTGGGCAGAGTCGCCGAGGAAGCTACTGTTGAATATGCCACTGCCAAACGGATGGCCAATCGCATTCTCTGCCAGCGAGAGCTCTTTGGGGATATAAGGGTAGGCGGTGGACTGTGAAGGCATGGTGTCGGCGCGCGGTCTCCGTAAAGAAGACGGCAGGTCCAGATGAAGATGTGCTTTTTGGGTCTGTGTGGTGGACGGACGGCCAATCTTTGGCAGACGCTGGTCCAAGGCAGACTGGGACATGCTTGAGATATTGCTATGAAGAACAAACACGCTTTTTTGGTGAATGGTTGTATTTATATATAAGCATGTTCATGATTATATATATATAATAATAATATATATATATAATATATATTATTATATATTTATAAATATTGAAAACTATAGGCAAAACCCAGCCGGGAAACGCGCAAACTTACCATTTCGGGAGACACTGATTTGTAGCCTCAAAGGTTGGGTCGGTCGACCAACTCATGAAGATTCTCGGGGAATGAAAAGGTAAAAGAAGTGTAATGTCAATGGCAATGGCAAGATTCAACAATCACCTTTTGGAAAGCGAAAGAGGAGAGAAGGCACTAAAAATACATGTTTTATAACACACGTTCACCAAGGGGGCCAAAGCGGAAATAGGGATGTCTCTCTGTCTCTCTGTCTCTTTTTTGGTTTTGGTTTTGGTTTTGGTTTTGAGGAGCCCAAACTGCACACTCCGCTAAAAAGGGCAAGGCAGTAGACATCAATTGAACAAAGCAAGCGATTAGCAATTTTTATAGAAGAATCTATTATTATTATTATTATTATTATTGTAACTATTATTATTCTTAGGAGAAGATGAGGCCAACAATAAATAGACTCATTATCATCAGAAACAGCCTGGACAGAAACCCATTCTGAGGCTGTCCATGGATCCCATTTGACCTATTGAAACGCATGTTCTAGTCCAAAGCATGAGTTGTAATATTAAACCACGTATTGACTTACAAACGCCATCCCAAACGGAAACAGCCCTACATCGGCTGCAATGGTTACATTTCCTGTATTGAAAGTTCTTCCTCGCAGGGGCTGACCAAAGAAAGAATGGGATGGCAGATTAGGGTCCCGAAGCGGAGGAGGTCTTTGCCCAGATGGGCGTGTTGGTATCGACGGATCGTTTCTGGTAATAACAATTAAATCCAACGTCAGCCTTGTTTTTAAAATTACCTTGGATCCTTCTCCTCTTTGCCTCGGCCATAGATTGGAATCACCTTTTCCCTATCGCATCCTGCCTTGCACACTGGGCAGGTTGGGTTTCTGGACTGTTGGTTCAACCACTGTCCCAGACAAGACCAACTAAGACAATCAATAACCACACTTGCTAGACAATCACTCACCAGAATAGATGCCCACACAGCGTCAGAACCGGGTGGGTGGCTGTGTCAAAGCTAACAACACATTAGCTTTGTGCTTGAGTGTTTTGGCCAAAACCAACCATATGTTGCATTCATAAAAACCGCCGCCATTCATATTGTCCTCAGCTTCTTCATTTGTCCTGGAGGCCTGGTCTGCCGTACTTTCTTCAGCCACACTGCCTACATTTCGTCGTCGCAGCTCATTAGTCGCCGGTGTATTGTGCTTGTATTCGATTAGCACAGGCCCTGTCCGGACTTGTTCGTCTGGACAGTGTGGATTTGGTGAGGGTTCATTTGAGCTTTCTGCCAGAGTTGGCGCAGTAGATGTAGTCTGAGAATCATCATTTCCTATTTCTGGCATACGGTTTTCTACACTCCCCGAAGCCTCTCCCTCGGGTGTAGTCGATCGGGTAGCATCCATAAGATGAAGATGTGTCTGTGCTTTGTCTTTCAACTCTAGCCAGGAATCGCTGGGTGTCAAACCAATCATGTGACAGGACACATTTTAAAAAGGTGACACGACTAATTCACACATATAATCATTTAAACAACCCATACGATTGTCTAGTATTTGCAGTCAACTCAAGCCAACCCAACCCAGCCCAAGCCAAGCAGACCAGACCAGACCAGACCACAAGGGTCTTTTTGTCTAGCAATCAGCACCAGAGTTATACATTTTCTTAACAACGTGTTTTGGCCCTCGGAGCCAAGGCTGCATTGTCAAACAAACTGTTGTAAAACAAAAAAAAACTGGAGCTTCTTCTTTTTATGTTATCAATGGAATAATATTTTAATTTTTATTTTAATTTATATATGTATATATATAAAAGGGATCGTTATGTATAAAAAGATGGCTTCTTTTTGTGTATATTACAAACATGCACTCTAATCCTTGAGGACATTGCGACGGATAAAGTTGGAAACGGTCTCAAACACAACCAGGAGAATACCACCACTACAACAATCATTAGAAACCAAACGGCATTTAACATGCTTGTCACTTACCCAGGACCCAATCGAAGAACCTTTGGCACGAATCCCTTGTAGAGAGCTCTCACACTAGAAACAGATTAATATCTCCAAACTCTGATCCCAATTGCTTACCCTTCTTCACGGGCAACCAAGGCAATTGAAGGCAATGTCCAGTTGTAGCGTCTGGGTCCATCTCCACTGTGGCCCTGGATTCTGGTCTTTACGACATCAAAGGGAGTGTTGATCATGGTACCAACGAAACCACCAGTAGAACCAGCAGCAAAGTTGACAGCGAGTTGCTGGTTCTTATCCTACAACAGTGTCAATAGCCATTTTATTTTGTATATAACCACGACTTACCTTTGGCTGGGGCAAGAGACCCTTGACACCAAAGATGACACCAAAGTAGCCACCGTTCCAGCTGGCATGACGCCAGATGGTAGCCTCAAGACCATTGAACAGGGCCAAAGGACCCTCCTTCTTGATAATCTTACCAAAAGTGTCCATTGTACCATTGTACTTTCCGACCTGGGTCCACACAATTATCGCAAATGGGATCAGTAACAAAACCTTGTTTGGTTCCCGTATTATCCCACGCACACAGAAAAAAAAAGGAAAACTTACATTGGCCTTGTCCTGCATTCTGATCTTTACCAATTCAAAGGGTACAATGAGGAATGCCTCTGTAATACCAGCACTGACACCAGTCATGACGGCCAAACCCTGGGTCAGCTTGTCAAACCCAAACACACGCTTGTAGAGTGCAGTATACTGCTCATTTGCGGCAAACTTGGTGGCGCGCTTAGGAGCCTCGACAAGGATGGGAGGGATGATACCTCTGTAGAGTGCACCAACACTGCAAGACTTGATCAGTCTCTAATCCAAACCTCTAACCGACTTACCCCTCAGTCTTGATGATCTGCTTGAATGCCTGTCCGATTGAAACACTGGCTCCGGTGTTCAATTGGGCGCGTGTCTTTACGACTGAACCGAGATTAGCATGTATTCCAGACCAGGGGTGGGACTTACCATCCAAGGGATACATGGTCAAGATTTCCGAGATGCCGGCAATGGCACCACAGAGGAACTGGTAGTGGAAAGGAAGGGCTATTGTGGATTGTTAGGAACATCAAGAGAGAATGATGACCTTACGCTTGGGTGCTTCGGCCATTTTGAAGGAGAAAGAGAAAGAGAAAGGAAACACTGGCAAGATGGGAATTTATCCCCGAAAATAATCGAAAAAAATAAATAAATCAAAATGGCGCCAAGACCCCCCCACACACACACACACACAAAGATATCAAAAAAGATGATGATGATGTTTTGCACCATCCTTGAATCCTAATGGTGTGGGTTATCTGACAAAAACCGAGTCACATCTATCACCACAATATTTATATAGCAAATAAATATTCAGGTACCATTAGCAATTAATTAATTGAATGGTGTGTAAAATGGCTGCTCAGCCACAAGCCAAATAAATATACATATGTGTATATATAAAAATGGTCTGGAGAATAGTATTTCAAAAACGTATTTTATCTCTCTTTTCTTTTTTTGTGCTGTTTTTATAAGATACTGACTGTTATAAACAGATTTTACACCAAAGAAGTATATATGGATATATACTAGTGTATACATAAAATAATAAAAATAAAAAAATAATGATAATAATAAAATGGGTGATTTAAAAAAAAAATAAAAAAAAAAATCACCTAGTTGTAATTGCGCCAGGACAGAAATGTATTGACATTCTGAGGCTGGACGAGCGGGTGGGAAGAAAAGAGGTCCTGCTCGGTGCTAAAGGGATCCCAGGTAGCAGCAAAGGGTTGCGAGTGGAACCGGTTGACTCGGATAGGATTGAAATCCTGGCAGCGTCTAAAGTAGGTCGCATCGTTATTCTGGTGGATCGGAACCTTGGGCAGGGAGTGGCGACTGATAGGCGGTGGAGGTGTGACAAAGCGGGAAGGAGAGGGCAGGTGGGATTGTTTCTGAATACGGTGCTTGTTGGTGAGAGGGCTAAAGTGAAGCATGGTGTTGCCATAGTCACGCCGGTGGTAATTAGACTGTTGCAGGACTTCCCAGGCCAATCTCTCCTTCTGAAGCTGCGATTCACGACGCTGGCGTTCTTCCTGCTGCTCCCGTCTGTAACGCTCCTCTTGTTTTCTGGCATCTTCTTTGAGTCCCAGACTGACAAGAGTGACACGAATGAACTCTTCTCGTTCTGGCGAGCTATCGAAACACGTCATCCTGGCACGTTCCCGACAACGGTCCAGCACAATCTTCCAGTGGTTGTACTCTGTGTCCCGAACGAATATGTTGTAATCCAGAGCATCCAGGAACTCTGCTTCCATCACATTAAGATCCTGTAGCTTCATACCACTCACTTCTGCCCAGGTCTTGTTGGTAAAGGTTATGTCATCGAGGAATTTGTTGGACAGCATCAGGGCAACGATCAACAGCCGGTATTCGGATCCTTCATCGCCTTCGATTGTGGGGTTCGAATAGAGCAAGATTGCGATGAACTTCATGGCCAGGTAGACCACCGATTCGGTCAGTCGAGTGGCTGTCAATACCTTTCTTGTTAAAGATATGCAGATATAGAAAATTACAAATAAATAAATAAATAAATAATTATTTATTTATTTATTTGTACCAAAACACACACACACACACACACACATACGCACACGAACAAAGTAGAAGATACTGTTTAGTAAATCTAGAATAAAGAAATAAATATATAATAAACTAATAAAAACTAATAAAAACTAGTAAAGGTATCGATTGTTATATACAGCACAAGGGCCTTTTTTAAATTACCTGCAGCACGAACCGCTTAAAGGTCGGATTGGCACTAGCTGCAGATCGACTACTGATCCCATGACGCAAGGGCTGGCGAGCATGCCACATGAGGTAGACCATCGACGCAGCAAACTCAGCCAAGGAAGGAATCATCGTATCCACAGCATCATTGCTAATGTGAACAATCGCAGGAGGAAGACAGGGGGCGTATGAATGCGGCACAGTCTTTTTGTCTTCCAATACTTCTAGTTGATGAATAGGCTGTGAATGACGACGGTTAGTAGTATCTTTGTTGTTACTGAGGCTGCTGATGCTCCCGAGGCTACCAAGGCTACCAAGGCTACCAAGGCTGTCTCGGTTGGTATTGCCACCACCGGTTCCAGGGCCGGCACACAAGGGAAGAGTTGGGCAGGCAAATGCAGACTGACTTGGAAAAAAGGTCGGCTTGGTGGCAGGGAAGAGTGTGTAAGCCTGTGGCTCACGTCTGTTCTGCATCATCTCAACAATCGATCAGTTTTGTTCCTTTCTTCTTTATATTCTCTTCTCTCAAGATAAAGAGATAAAGAAACAAAGAGATAAATAGTACAAGGACCGTCTTGTATAGCCAAGTGTTTCCCTATTTTTTAAAAAATAAATAAAAGGAAGAGAGTGAGTGTGTGTGTGTGTGTTATTTCAAGAAAACTCTTGCGATGCAATGGTGTACCTCTTGCTTTGTTGTTGTGGAGGCTGGTCGGCTTGCTTCCGTAGATTCCTCTTGATGCACTTGTTTTCCTTTTTGCCTTGATAAATTAATTATTTTTATAAAAAAAAAGGACAAGAAAAAAATAATAATAAAATAAGAAATAAGAAAATAATAGACAATTTTTATAAATAAATAAATAAATAAAAAATAAATAATTTTTTAATAATAGTAGTAGTAATAATTTTTTTTTAAATATATATATAAATATATATATATATATATATAAATATATATATATATATTTAACTATACTGCTGATAGTTTATAATAATTCATGTTTAATAATGCGTTTGTCTTGGGAATCATAAATATAAATATATATACATGTATGTATATGTATATATAC